>CM032232.1:147980000-147982500 GCA_019009955.1 Riptortus pedestris | reverse complement strand
GAAATCTGACCATTGGGAGGGGGGGGGTTTAGAGGGGGGATTTTCGAAAATTCAAAATAACACCGTTACCATACGTCGGATCGAAAAATTGTATAGAACCAACCTTATTGCAAATTACATGCACTATAATTATTGTTACCGCCACTTCTACTCATGTTCCATAAACTATACTCTGTTACATAATAAATCACATTATTCCAAGCTTAAATACCTAACCATGTATTCAAGAGATTTTTATTATACGACATAAATGCAATATGTCCTGGTGATTCCTCTCCCCCGTCTTAAGGTTTTGGACTACTGAAATTTGATTGATTGAGACAACAATTATTCTGACTCATTATTAATTACAGTAATAGGCATAGTAAATAGTTCTCAATAAAATTAATATGTTATATTCTGATATATTTCAGTAATTGTTTTTATTTCCGGTGTGAAGCGGGAAGACCTGTTTGTTTATATTTCTAAAGCTTCCTGCCGGCAAAATTGGATGAAACATTCCTTATTTCCGTTTGTATTCATTCACGGTGGTGTTGTGTTACCAGTATGTATATTTATCTATTACTAAACTTCACGTGGGAAATCTGCTTAGTTTACGCAGCCCCTGCGTGACGGACTTTTTATATCCCGAGCCGATGTCGAACTTTGCACCCGGCGATCAAAACGTGATATTATTATCGAAATTCATCCTGAATATTAATTAGTCTATCGACTTTAAGAGCTATGGGTGTTAAATTAAATTATATAAAAATTCATCGGCGTTATCTACTAAAATGCCAGAGAACATGGAGACAGGAATTGGATAAAACTCTTAATTACAGGTAAAAACTAGACACTTAAGCACTCATAAATAACAAATCGTAATGAGCGTTGTGCTGGCTATATTCAAAAAAAAAAAAAAAAGTCCGTCACGCAGGGGCTGCGTAAGCTAAGCAGATTTCGCACGTGAAGTTTTATAGTTGAGAAATCTGCCCAATAACAACAGTAGTAGTATGGGATCTCTAAACCTATTCACGAGGGACAAACAGTTACAGAAACGGCCGCCAGAGCTCTCGGCAGAAAGTCCACATACAGAATACAAATGCAAATATCTCGGTTAATATTCAAGATACAGAATAAATGTATACAACAATATTTATAGTAAATTTAATTTGAAATAAGATTGATTCTATACACTTTTTCAATCCGACGCATAATAACGGAAATATTTTGAATTTTCAAAAATCCCCCTCCCACTGGTCCGATTTCAGCCATTAACGAACTTAATCTTCCTTTTTACATAAAACGATTAAATTCCGAATTTGGTTTCGAAACAAAAAAAAGATTGCGACCGCTAGAGCGTTAACAGACAAATATATATATATAATTTTGAACGGACCTCATTTTCGTCATCTCTTGGGTAGGATTGATGGACATTTGAAGAAGTTTTTCGAAACTCTCGTCATGAGTACGACCTCAATAGCTGATTTCCCTTAAGGGAAATCTGCTAAAAAATATGGTCATTTGTGATGGGTTCATATATACCTTCCCAGATTCATTATGTCTTCATCTATTAAGCAGGATCGATGGACACTTGAGCAAATATTTCAAAAATTGCGTCCAACCTCAACAGGTGATTTGCCTCAAGGGAAACCTGCTTAAATCATATAGTCCGTTTGAGTGTTGTTATGCAAGTGTAGCGTAGAAAGGTCCTGGTCATTGAGTAAAATATAATCGATAGTGGAACGAGGCTAATATCTGTCAAGCAGTTAATCCCAATCACTTCAGTTGGCCTCTCCAATGATGGAATCCTATTGGCTCGCTTCGATTTCCCTCAACAATTAATGCTCCAACATTCAGCTCCTGTAGATATTTTTAGCCAAAAGTGAAACCTCATTCAGGACATAAAGCTATAATAGCATCCATTTATTTACCAAGATTCCTAATTGCTTCATAAATTTACTGACTCGCCGAGAGAATGACTGACATGATGTTGCAACTTGTCCCATCCATTAATTAGATTAATGTCACTCGTCCGATTTAATTGTGGATGCCTGTCGATATATTTGAAAATAAAACTGCAGCACAATTGCTAACATTTAGGTACTTTTAATACATATTTCCAAAGGCGACTTCTGAACAAATTAATAACCAATATGTCCTTCAATAACAATATTTTTGATAGATAATTAATTGAAAACCAATTGGATTGAGAAAAGTCCGTCACGCAGGTGCTGCGTAAACTAAGCAGATTTCCCACGTGAAGTTTTACTATAGAGAAATCTGCCTAATAACAACTGTAGTAGTACGAAACCTCTAAACCTAAAACATTATTTAGGGCGTAATAACCCAGTAGTTTCTAGCCCCAAAAAACAGTTAACCTATTCACGAGGGACGAATAGTTAAGGAAACGGCCGCCAGAGCTCTCGGCGGAAAGTCCGAACATAATCTACTGGTGACCACACACAGAATACAAATGCAAATATCTCGGTTAATATTCAAGATACAGAATAAATGTGTA
>CM032232.1:147850000-147975000 GCA_019009955.1 Riptortus pedestris | reverse complement strand
CAATTTTATATATATATTGTTTGATTATTACCAAACTATATTTAAACGTTTTACGTAAAACTAAAGATGGAGTTCGTTAAAGGCTTAAATCTGACCAGTGGCAGGTGGGTATAGAGAGGGGGAGAATTTCGAAATTTTTAATATCTCCGTTATTATACGTCGAATCGAAAAATTGTAAAGAAGAAATCTTGTAGCAAATGTAATGTTCTATTTCATGAATATTAACCGATATTTTTGCGTTTTTTATTTTTCGGCCTCCAGTAAACCCCCACTCCTACTCATGTCATATTTACAATGAACTGTTACGAGTATATTGTAATGCACTTTATTTGACGCCTAAATACCAAATATTATTCTCATTGAACTTCTACGTTTTGAGATAAATGCAAATACCTGAGAAAAGTGGGAAATCTGCTTAGTTAACGCAGCCCCTGCGTGACGGACTTTATTTAAAATTCTTTTAGTCGTTTGTCAATCCTCACTTCTTGTGACCAGCTTAAATTTCAAGTTTTCTTCACATAAGTGGAAATACAGAATGGATTTGGAATGACGTCATCAGCGATATATTGCTGTAGGTTAGAAATCTGCTTAGTAATCGCAGCAGCTGCGTGATGTACTTCCGAGTTATTGGAGTGTGAGGTTGACGAGTAGAACAAAGACGACCTCACTGCAAGGTCGGATGGAACCCTGCCACTGGCTGGCTTTGATTAGTTGACAATTATTTAAACTCTCTTTGTCTTTATAGCTTCATATCTTTCTTACTCTTTATATCATGTTATAAAAATGTTGTGTGTGTGTGTGTGTGTGTGTGTGTGCGTGTGTGTGTGTGTGTGTGTTGTGTGGGTGTATGAGTTTTTACTCAACCCCAGTGTTTTTTATTTTAAGGGAGTAGAGTTTTATGTAAATAGTCACTTAGTAAAAACTTATGTTTTATGTAAACCTTAGTCATTTTTAAATTTATTTTATTCATTTATACACCAATTTTATTTTAATTATTGATTTATTTAATTAAATTTTAAATATTCTATTAATGATTTCTTTATTGTCCAAATTATCAATAGTTTTGATTTGCAGTTTATCACCTAGCTTTGAATTTTGGCTTATATTTGTTTCTTCTTGCTCATTTATTTTTTATCTTTGGCTATGTTCATACTTGTTTTTTGAGTCCCATTCATGCATTATTGAGTTTCATTTTGTTTTTGAGTTCCATTTACATTTGAGTTCTAGTTCCGTTTTTGTGTTTCATTTCAGTTTTTGTGTTTAAAATTTCGCCTTGTGTTACCCCTATTTTACTTTTTTTTTATTCAGTTCTGTTTTGAGTTGCGTTCCTATTTCCTTTCCCATTTCTGTTTTGATATCATCTCTGTTTTTTGTGTTTTCCTCTCTGTGTTTTTTTGATCCTTTTATGTTTTGTAAATCCTTTGTTTGTTTTGTGTTCCTTTTGTGTTCTGTGTTCCTTTTGTGTTTTGGTGTTCATTTTGCGTTTTGTGTTCCTTTTGCGTTTTGTGTTTCCTTATCTGTTTTGTTTTCCTTAATTGCTTTGACTTCCATTACTGTTTTGTATAATTTTGTTCATTTTTTTTGTTTGTATTGTTTTTTTTGTTTTGTTTTTTAAAGTTACAAATCTTTAGTTTAGAGCCCACATCGCCGAAGCTGCGAAGCTCCAATAAATAATTATAAATAAATATTGCTCTTTAATTGCACTAATTTTTCGCGTGTGATTATTCCTGCCTCGTTGAGGGTCCGTGTTTTAATTACCGTATTTTCCACTGGTGAAGCGCTGGTCTAGGCTTCAAGGTGAGGTATAAATCTAGGAAAATGTGTTAGGAAAACTATATGTTCACATATATTAAGTGTATGTGTGGTCATGACTAAATTTTGCGACTTTTGTATTAAATTCTCTACCAGGCGAAAACTGGTGTTGTTTGTAAAGTTGGCCCATAAAAACTTATTTCAAGCTAAAGCTGTTTGTTTCTTTTTCACTTGGATTATTTGGATAACATCATTCAGTTATAATCCAAATATTTTATGTGCAGGTTTGGTAAAAAAAAAAAAAAACTAACTATATAATTATATTATAATGTACTATGTAGGTGTAAGGACGATGTTTGGTGACGCCATTAATACAGAATTAAAGTTCATATCTCAAAAATGTACATTTGATCTGTGTACGATGTTTAACAGTTTTATTCAAAATTCGTAAACCCCTACATAAATTAAGTGATATCGTGTTTTTAATTTACGTTTTATATATTTATTTTTTACAACGTTTTTGGAATTCTTTTTAGTTTAGAAATACCAATTTTTGAAATTTGTACTCGTTGTTTTTCATAATATTTTTATGATATTGTTATAGTACATCATATATATATATATATACTAGCTCAGATACCCGGCTTCGCCCGGGAATTCATTTGAGGCTGAATGGTGATGGTATTTTTTTGGCAAGGCTTTACTTTGCAAACTATTTTGACATTTACCCATCCCAGTTTTAAGGGTTTATACCCGTTGTTGGCATTTTTTAATACTAAAATTAATTTCCCGCTATAGTTTTTAGCTTATAACTCATTTATACTTCGGCTAACGACAAAAGTGTAAATAACAAACGTTACTCTAAATATCAAAATAAACAACTTTTGTTATGTTCATATTTGCCGAAAACCCAATAGGAAACGAAATATAGCTATTTTTAATTTCAGGCCTCCCTTATAACCCCCACTCCTGTTTGTCTCAGAGGATATTAATATAGCCTAAAGTCTAAGTTGGTTTAGTAGTAATATACATACCATGTTTCATAAAATTCGGTTCAGCCGTTTATGCGTGAAAAGGTAACAAACAAACAAACAACAGACACCAAAGAAACAAAATGCAGTTATGGTGTCTATGACATGTGAAACGAAAAGTTATCGTGAAATTTCGCGAAAAAAAATCAAAGTACAGACAGAGGTTTACAATTTTTATATATATATATATATATATATATATATATATATATATATATATATGTATGTATGTATGTGTGTGTATTTTACCGCTCTAGCGGTCGCAACTATTGTTTTATCGTTACCAAACTCGATATATAAGCGTTTCATGCAAAACTAAAGATCAAGTTATTAGAGGGGGAGAATTTTGAAAATTCCAAATATCTCCGTTACTATACGTCGGGTCGAAAAATTTTATAGAGTCAATCTTATTGCACCTCCCCCCCCCCCCCCGGTCTTAAGTGCTTTGGACTACTAAAATTTGATTGATTGAGATAATAGTTATTCTGATTTATTATAAATTACAGCACTGGATATAGTATATAATTTTCAATAAAATTAATATGTTTCATAAATATATATATATATATATATATATATATATATATATATATCTCAGTAATTGTTTTTCTTTCCGGTGTGAGGTTGGTAGACATTGTTTACATTTCAGATGCTTCCCGTCGGGAGGTTAGTAAAATTGACTGAAATATATCTTATTACAGCTTGTGTTTATTCACGTTGGTGTTGTTTTGCCAGGATGTATTTCTCTATTGCTAAACTTCACCGGGGCAATCTGCTTAGTTTAAGCAGCCCCTGCATGACGGACTTTTATATTCATTGTTGTATTTCTGTTCTATTAGTTGTTTCCCATTTTTATTTTAGATTTATGATATTTTGCTATTGTTTTTTTCGGCTTCGAGCAATATCGCCTTTGTTGCGAAACTCGGAAATATATAAATAAATAAAAATCCCTAATTCTACTCATGAGGTGTTAGAAACAGTAATTATATTGTGAGATGAGATCACGAGTGCGCGCATATTTTTGTTTTCTTTAAAGAATGTATTCACATAAAGGTCAATTAATTTCTTTACACAGTATAGAATAACACAATTATATAATACATTTCTTATCCAGTCAGCTCAAATTCCATCAATCATTTCAAATTATATACAATAAATTAATTTCTTTAGTAATTTAAAATCTCTCTTAACATATAACTTACAGTTTTTAATTTATTGGAAAAATATATTAAAAGATAACAAGCTTTATAAATGATCAGAATCTTATCCTACCTTACAGAGACAATGTTCCTGATCTGAAATTATTCGCCGATTATTATTAGGACGTATAAAAACTTCCTTCAGATATGAAGTTCTTTAATTTTATTTTTGAAGAAAGAATATTTTTTTAAGAGATTTTTTTACGAGTTCGGGGAGAGCTTTGAAGAGTTTTACCCCTGAAAATGATAGGCTTTTATAGAAATATTTATGTTTTGGTTTGAGACTTTATGCGTATTTTTGTAGCTTGTCTTGCGTCGAAAGTCTGCATAGTTTACGCAGCTCTGGCGTGGCGGCCTCTTTTTTTTTACCTTGGATCATGCAAGATATATTGATATTTGAAGAAAATTGCCGCTAATCACGTCACGAGCCTACGTCAATAGCAGATTTCCCTTAAGTGTAGTACTAAAGAGAGGAGATAAATGAGAGAAAGAGTTAGAGCCTAGCTACAAGGAAAGCCACTTGATGTAGAGGCCAGCTGATCGATCTGGTAACCTCACCAGGCTGTTACAGCTCTCTCTCAGATATATTGCCTCAGCATTGTATTCGGCTAGTCAAATCAAATAGATTTGTATTAATTAAATGTATAAAAACTGTTTTACGCAGAAGAAAGAACCGTAAAAACTAAAAATATCGCTATTTTTAATTTCTTCTACCCCCACTCCTGCGCGTCATATTACAACATGTGGATTTCTTTTAACATACCGCGTATATTAGCTCGTTATATTTCCAATTAAAAATCTAATGAGTAGGAGAAATCGATTTATGGAAGGCCAAAGTAAAATAAAGTACGAATACTCGCTTAATATTTGTGTTGCAAAACAATAATTGTACAGCATCAAATGTTGGAAGATATGTTCTATCGCATTTTTCGATGAGATATATAATAACGGAGATATTTGGAATTTTAGACTTCAGATATTGAGTTAAGAATTTAGAATGTATACATTGCTCAACGTCCCATGATCAGCAACCTATGCTCAGCACCCAATACTCAGGATCAAATACGCAGCACTCAATACTCCGGATAAAATACTCAGCATCCGATACTCAGGATCAAATCCTCAGGACCCGATACTCAGGTTACAAAATACTCAGCACTCAACACTCAGGATAAAATATTCAGCACCCAATACTCAGGATCAAATACGCAGCACTCAATACTCCGGATAAAATACTCAGCATCCGATACTCAGGATCAAATCCTCAGGACCCGATACTCAGGTTACAAAATACTCAGCACTCAACACTCAGGATAAAATATTCAGCATCCAATACTCAGGATCAAATACTTAGCTTCCTATACTCAGGATCGAATGCTCAGCACCCAATACTCAGTATATAACACAGCGTCTTAATACTGAGCGTCCAATGTCAGCATCCTTATGCCCAACGTCCCAATTTTTTTTTAGACTCATCATTCAAATTTGTTTTTTTTTTTTTTTATATTGATATCAGCACCAAATACTCCGCACCCAATTTTCAAGACCCCCTGCTCATCTTTCCAATACTCAACCACCAATACTTAGCGTCCCAATGCCAGCAGCACCCCCATGCCCAGCGTCCCAAGGCACTATTCAGCATCCAATACTCAGGATCAAATACTTAGCTTCCTATACTCAGGATCGAATGCTCAGCACCCAATACTCAGTATATAACACAGCGTCTTAATACTGAGCGTCCAATGTCAGCATCCTTATGCCCAACGTCCCAATACTCATCATTCAATACTCAGTACCAAATACTCCGCACCCAATTTTCAAGACCCCCTGCTCATCTTTCCAATACTCAACCACCAATACTTAGCGTCCCAATGCCAGCAGCACCCCCATGCCCAGCGTCCCAATACTCAGCACCCAATACTCAAGTTCAAATTCTCAGCACCTAATACTCAGGATCAAATACTCAGCACCCAATGCTCAGGATAAAATACTCAGCACCCGATACTCAGGATAAAAAAAAACTCAGGATAAGATACTCAGCACCCGACACTCAGGATTAAATACTAAGCACCCAATACTCAGGATAAAACACAGCGCATTTATACTCAGCACTCCCCCTGCTCATTGTCCCAATAATCAGCAGTCAATACTGAGCTTCCCAATGTCAGCATCCTTATGCCCAACGTCCCAATTCTCAGCACCAAATACTCAGGATAAAATACTCCGCACCCAATGCTCATAATACTTAGCACCCGGTACTAAGGATAAAAAACTCAGGATTAAATACTCAGGATAAAAAACTCAGGATAAGATACTCAGCACCCGACACTCAGGCTTAATACTAAGCACCCAATACTCAGTATAAAACACAGCGCCTTAATGCTCAGCACTCCCCCTGCTCATTGGCCCAATAATCAAGAGTCAATACTCAGAGTCCCAATGTCAGCATCCTTATGCTCAACGTCCCAATACTCATCACTCAATACTCAGCACCAAATACTCCGCACACCAATGCTCATAATACTTAGCACCCGATTACTCAAGTGTAAAAAACTAAGGATTAAATACTCAGGCGAACCCGATACTCAGGATAAAAAAACTCAGATTTAAGATACTCAGCACCCGACAATCAGGCTTAATTACTAAGCACCCAATACTCAGTAATAAAACACAGGCTTTTTTTTTCTTTCTTAATGCTCAGCACTCCCCCTGCTCATTGGCCCAATAATCAGGAGTCAATACTCAGCGTCCCAATGTCAGCATCCTTATGCTCAACGTCCCAATACTCATCACTCAATACTCAGCACCAAATACTCCGCACCCAAGTTTCAAGACCCCCTGCTCATCTTTCCAATACTCAACAGCCAATACTGAGCGTCCCTATGTCAGGAACCTCATGCCCAGCGTTCGAATAGTCAGCATCGAATATACAGAATCAAATACTCCGCGCCCAATGCTCACGTTCAAATACTCATCTCCTGAATACCCAGCACCCCAATACTCAGGATCAAATACTCATTACCCAATATTCAGACCCAAAATACTATTGTCTCAATGCTCACCGTTCAGTGCTCAGCACATATGATCATCGTCCCAATACTCATCAGGGTATACTGAGCGTCCAATACTCAGCACCCATTACAGAATATATGTCATATGATATCATTACTCTGTTATAACCATCAAGTGTGAAATCTGCTTAGTTTACGCAACTTCTGGCGGACCTTTTCTTTATCAACCTAGATATTTGTATTATTCAGTTTTTAGTCTTTTCTAAATCTTACTAAAAATAAGCTGATATATTGTGAAACAATTTATTCTGAACTTAAATATCAACTTTTTTTTTCTTTCTTACTGGTACTATATTAGATATGTCAAAAATGTTTGGTGTTACTCATCATTTAAGATTTTAGATCCTGGAATACACTTTTTTTTCATTCATTACCATACTCTATACACCATTCATGATTCATGTAAAATAAAGGTTGTTTTCACTCCAAATTGACCCATAGGGGATAATATCTTTTCTTCTGTTATCTGTTTTATGCTGTAGCAATTCTTGTCTGTTAGTTACCTGGAAATATAAGCTTTTTGTGCTAAACCAAGTTAATTAATTGTTGAAATCGGACATGGAGGGGGAGGAGGTTTAGAGGTAGGGAAAATCCAAAATATCTCCGTTAATTATGAATCGGATGGACAGATTTTATCTACCAAGGACGTTACAAATTTCACTAACTCTATAAGCTTTCTCAAACATTAAATGAGATTTCTGCATATTTCACTTTTCCTGAAGTCTGAAAACCCCCACTTTTACTAATCCGATTGTTATTTTGAGCAACTGAATCACTAATAATCTCACATCGTGCTTTCATTTCAATCTGTCTAAAAACATAGAGGTTTTTTTTACTATGATTGAAATAGACAAATGACAAATAGACAATTGATGATCACATGTCAGCTGCTGGAAATCTGCTTAGTTCACGCAGCTCTTGCGCGACGGACCTTTTGGTCATCTGGCGGAAAGGGTCGTTGTATATTTGTATAAATGATTCCAAGATCATGTCATAATTACAACGTAAATATAGATTTGCCTCCTAGGCCAAGGTTAGCTTGGAGTGTGACCTTCTCTCTTAAGGGAAATTCCAAGAGGAAATCGTTACGTCATTATCTCATTACTCGATGTTTTTTTCTGGGCGGGGGGGGGGGGGGGGGGGGGGGGGGGGGGCCGGGGGGGGGGGGGGGGGGGGGGCGTAACAAACATGTTCACTAAATATATTACATGCTATCAACCAGGTTTAATTTAGTTTATCACTGATACATGTTTGAAGCTTAATTGTATTTTTCCTTATATCGTTTTATTGTATTTAGTTCTGCAGTAGTCCCGAAGTATTCAACATAAGGGTTTAGTGTAAATGTCCCAGCACTTCTCCCTTCCCCGTCCAATTTTAGGATTAAATGAAATTGATTTTCAGTTTTGCATGAAATGCTTATAGATGGCGTTTGTTATCGATCAAACGAAAATTGCGACCGCTAGAGTGGTAACAGACAAATATATAGGCTATATCTCTTTATAGATATAGATATTCCTATGATGAATGACTCCTATGAGTCATTGAGGTTAAGAGGCGATTTTTGAAATGTTTTCTCAAATCTCCATCAAATCTACGGACACAATAAAAATGAGGCCTGGTCAAATATATATATATATATATATATATGCGTGTGTGGGTGCGAGCGTGTGTGTGTGTGTGTGTGTGTGTGTGTGTGTGTGTGTGTGTGTGTATTAGAGCTTAAAAACTCCATGTATGGGTGTTTTAAACGATTAAAGAAAGAGTTCATGGTTTCATGTCCTGTTTTAATCGAGTCGAATTATAGTATGATTGTGCTAGTTTTAGCAGATTTTGCTTAAGGGAAATCAGATATTGAGGTCGTACTCTTGACGTGAATTCCGAAATTTTTCTTCAAATGTCCATCGACTCTACATATGAGATGACGAAAATGAGGTCATAAAAATTGCGCCCGCTAGAGCTTTAAAAGATATATATATATATATATATATATATATATATATATATATATATATAGTATATATAAAATATACATATATAAAATTGTAACTTTCGGTGTAATGTTTGTTTGTTTGTTAACCTTTTCACGCATAAACGGCTTTGTGAATTTTTTTGAAACTTTGTATAAATAAATATTACTAGCCCAACACTAGATGACTTTAGGGTATACTAATAATCCCCCCCCCCCCCCGCGCGGGGGGGGCCCCCCCCCCCCCCCCCCCCCCCCCCCCCCCCCCCCCCCCCCCCCCCCCCCCCCCCCCCCCCCCCCCCCCCCCCCCCCCCCCCCCCCCCCCCCCCCCCCCCCAACGAATTCCATCCCCGCCCCCCCACCCCCATGAAAAAAAAAATTTAATTTATATTAAAATTAAACGTACATAAACATTTAATGTGAGACGAACAGTTGATAGGGGAGGGTTATATAAGGGAGACCTGAAATTAAAAATAGCGATATTTTCGTTTCCTATTGGTTTTTCGGCAAATATGCACATAACAAAAGTTATATTATTTTATTATTTAGAGTAACTTTTGTTATTAACACTTTCGTCGTATACCTAAATATAAATGAGTTATACGCTAAAAAATTATAGTGGGAGTCATATTCAGAATTTTTATTTGTTTAGCAAAAAGAATCAACCGAACTAAATAAAAATCGGTATGTTGTATTAGCACTAACGCTTTTCATTTTAACAAGCCATACCATCATTTCCTAGCAATACGGGCAGGAGTGGGGGTTGTTGAAGGGATGCCTGGTATTTAAAAATTTTTAAATTAAAAATCGTTTTCTATTCGTTGTCGGTAAATATGAAAGATCATGACAAAAGTTGTTTATTCTAGTTATTTAGAGTAACTTTTGTCATATTCATTTTTTTGTCGATCCTTTTAACAAAGTTTATAAATGAGATATACACTATTGTAAACTAAAGCGCGTGAGTCAACTATTTCATTGGGTTTTTAAAACCGAACTTAAAATTAACTTGGTATGTCAATTAAGCATTAATTCTTCCATGATTATTAGCTAAAAAAAAATATTAAAAGTTTTAAGTTTAGAACGGGAAATGGGTGTTATAAAAAACGGGGTTGAAAAATAGAGGCCTGAAATAAAAAATTCCCGAAATTTCATTGTCTAATTTGTTTTTCGACAAACATACACATAACAAAAATTATATGCCATATTTTATATATATATGATTAACTGTTATAAATATAAAAAAATACATTTCTCCTAGGACAATGTGTGGAGGAGAAAGTAATTTGCGTAAAAATATTATATTATAACCATGAAAAATAAACTCAATCTATTTTAAATATATTATCTCACGCAGGGGCTGCGTAATAACTGAAATCTATGCATAATGTTAAAGGAGACGGGAAATATGACAATTTGGAGGACAGTGAAAGAAACTTACATAAAAAATTAATTTTCTTATTAACAAAATGCCAACAACCTATTCACGGGTATTAACAACCCTAAACACGGGGAACCTGGTGACGGGTTTAAAGGTCAAAATATTGTGCAAAGTAAAGCCTTGCCAAAAAAAATACCATCACCATTCAGCCTCAAATCAAATCCCGGGCGAAAGCCGGGGTATCTGAGCTTTCTAGTATATATATAATCTATATATATATATATATATATGCGTGTTAACGCTGTAGTGGTTACAGTAATTGTTTTATTGTTATTGAACTCGATATATATAAGCGTTTCATGCGAAACTAAAGATCAAGTTCGTTAAAGGCTGTAATTGGACCAGGGGAGGGGGATTTTGCAAATTCCAAATATCCCCGTTACTATAAGCCGGATCGAGAAATTTTATAGAACCAATCTTATTACAAATTAAACGTACTATAAACATTTATGTTCTATCTTGAATATTAACCGAGATATTTGCATTTTTCAGATTTAAGTCTTCAGCAACCCCCACTACATGTCACATCAACAATATTCTGTTATATAATAAACTACTATAAATAGATAAATATTATTCTGATTCATTATTAATTACAGTACTCGATATAGTAAATAGTTTTCAATAAAATTAATATATTATATTCAGATATATTTCAGTACTTGTTTTTTCTTTTCGGTGAAGAATATTTCTATCTGTTGGTCTGTGAGAGGTTTGGTCACCTGTTTGATTGCAATACAGCTGCTTTCCGCTTGGAGTTGATTAAAATTGAGTGAACTATTTTTCATTACTGTTTGTCTTTATTGTCTTAGTATTCACGGCAGTGTTCAGTATTTGCAGTATGTAGAATTATCTATTGCTAAACTTCACGTGGGAAAACAGCTTAGTTAATGCAGACCCGGACCTTTTGTTCTAAAGTTTTAAATTTCTGTTGCCGTTTATCAATTTTGTTTGTTAGTGATTGGGTTTTTAAGTGCATATTTTTTTTTCGGTTGACATTTTAAACCTCTACTGGCCGCCCCCGAGCGAGACACGGGATTCGCAATCAGAGTTTTTACATAGTGAGGATCAACTCGACGAACAACCCCCGATAACCAAGGAGGACCTGGATTGAGTTGTCTCCAGTAGACTGTCAGAGGCTCAATTGTAACAGGAGCGTTTTTGATTACGACTTCACTCTGTCAGCTTGTGGATAAAGCTAAGAAAGTCTTTAAATATTTGATCAGCTGAGTCGAGCATGGTCAGTACTTGAATGGATGACCATGGTGTTGTTACACCAGTTCGATACCAGAGCGAGCTGATGTCGCAGCTCTAGTGGAATAGCTGGAGTCTAGTGAGTAAATCGGTCTGACTATAAGTCGTTATGAAGAAGTATATCGACTCTCGATGTGATATGACCACATATGGCCAATCAGCCTAGTGGGAACAACTGATTCCAGGTCCTCCTTGGATAACGGGGGTTGTACGTCGAGTCGATCCCTCGCTAAGTAAATGCTCTGATCCCGAATGCCTTGAGCCATCTCGGGGGTGACTAATGCTTTCTAAGATATATAATGCCAACCAGAAATATGTATGTGTGTTTCCATAATTGACTTTTCGTGACTGTAGCCAAATAATCTATTGGTACCCGGAGTTGGTAATTAGTTCCTGAAACGTATTTGATTTGCTGCAATTATGCACAATTTCGTGATAGGCAAGTGTTTGGGTATTGGTTCCTATTTTGAAACCAGTCTACAAGTATCATTAGCCTTTATTGGAGCCAATAATCCCCGTGAATTCGTCCCAGGAATTAGGCCACCAATTGGATTATCATTATGCTCTCAATAGGCCTCTTATCTGATAATGCGATCCGTCTGGCATTTACAGGAAATAATCCGTCTTCCTAGGAACTATGCTCAACCAATCGATGTCGGAAGGTTAACATCAAGGAAAAGCATCAAATGATTTTTAGAACCATTTTTATTTCTCTACTAGTATCGCGTCCACTTGGAGCTTCATCAAGGGAAAATATAAAAATAAGATATAACTACAAGTACATCGTTTGTTACAAAGGAGCTTCCTCTAGCAGTGCCAGTCAGGGAACGGCTTACAAAGTATGGCAGCTCAAGTCAGCTGATTAAGATCGATACGTCAAGGAATAAATATGTCGATTATCCTTATGAAGTGTAGTCTTAACTACTAAAGGGGAAAATTATAATTGAACATATACTACTTCAGAATTTCTAATAAATTAAAGTGTATATATATCACATGGTTTTTATTAGCAGATTTCCCTGAAGGGAAATCAGCTATTGAAGTCGTACTCATGACGCGATTTTCGAAACATTTCTTCTTTTATCGTTACCTAACTTGATGTATAATCGTTTTATACAAAACGAAAGATCAAGTTCATTAATGGCTGAAATCGGTTAAGAGGGAGGGGGGGGGGTTATAAGGGGAGAATTTCGAAAATCCTTAATATCTCCGTTATTATGCGTCGGATCAAACAATTGTATAGAAGCACTCTTATTGCAAATTAAATTTACTATAAATATTGTTCTATACATTTATTCTGTATCTTGAATATTAACCGAGATATTTGCATTTGTATTTTGAGTGTGGTCGGCAGCAGTCGACTATGTTCGTGGCTCCGCCGAGAGCTCTGGCGGCCGTTTCCGTAACATGACCTGATGGACTTTTTTTTCTCGCTGGGCAGGACTTATTATGAATAACGTTTAACTACCATTATGATTAATGCTTAGTTATTATTTGTTTTAGCAGATTATCCTTAAGGGAAATCAGCTATTGAGGAAGGCCTCATGTCGCCGATTTTAGAACAATTTCCTCAAATGTCCATCGATCCTACCAAGGAGATGACGAAAATGAGGTCCGTTCAAAATTATATATATAAAAAAAAAAAAATAAGCTGCCCTCTTTCTGAGGGTACCTGTATGGTCAGCCTCCTAATCTGCCAATTTTGGTAATATTATTATTATTATCTTATTTTATTTTGTTTATATTGTATATTGAAATTTGGATAATGTATATATATAATATATATATATATATATATATATATATATATATATATTTGTCTGATAACGCTCTAGCGGTCACAATTTTTGGTTTGATCGTTACCAAACTTGATATTTAAACGTTTTATGCTAAAAGACAGATCTTGTTCGTTAATGGCTGAAATCGGATTAGGGGAGGGGGGGGGGTTAGAGGGGGAGAATTTCGAAAATTCTTAATATCTCCGTTATATTGCGTCGGATCGAAAATGTAAATTGTATAGAACCAATCTTATTGAAAATTAAATTTACTATCAATATTGTTATGTACATTTATTCTTTATTTTGAATATTAACCGAATATATCGGTTAATAAAAAAGATTGGGAAAATACGTACTTGCATGTATGTGAAACACGTACAACATGTATAGAGCATTACATTTGCAAAAAGATTGGTTTAATACAATTATTTGATCCGACGCGTAATAACCTAGATATTAAGGATTTTCGAAATTCATCCCCTCTAAACAACCCCTCCCACTTGTCGGATTTCAGCCATTAAAGAACTTGATCTTTCTTTTCACATATAACGATTAAATATCGAGTTTAGTAACGATTAAACAAAAATTGCGACCGCTAGAGCGGTAACAGACAAATATATAGATAGATATATACAATTTTTGAACGGACCACATTTTCGTGATCTGCTATGTAGGATCAAAGGACATTTGAAGAGGTGAATAGTTGATTTCCCTCAAGGGTAATCTGCTAGTATCACGTATATCCAACGGGGAGTATCCATAAACCGACGCATACATTTTTCCGGAATGTATATTCCCCTGTACTATTGTATAATAAATACAACAAAGGTAACGTCTCCATATAATAACTATCAAATCTTATTCAAAGATATAATATATTCAGGTGATATCAATAAACCAAGCTTTGATTATATATAAATATTCGTTTCACTTACCAATAATTAATGAAATATAATGTAAAGTTGATCTAGAACGAACAGTTTCATCTTTTTACAGATTATTTTATTTATAATGTAATAAATGTCTTTGGAATCTAAGAAAAAGAACAAAGAATACTTTGCTTTGAAATATGTATTATTATTATACGTATAATATAAAGTCTTCGTATAATACATATTTCTTCTTATATAATGATATAACATATTGTGGTGTGATATTAATAAAGGAAGCATATATTATATATGAATAGCCATGTCCTTTGTATAATAAATAGTATTTGGACGAGACGAGGAGACTGCATTGCTAGCGAGATATTGTACAGAAATAGAATCGACCAAGGACATTCTCAAATACGCAGCAGTCGACATAACACTTTCAGACAAACACTGTCCATTTTACATACATACGTATATATATATATATATATATATATATATATATATATATATATATATATATATATATCCTCCCTTAAGGGAAATCTGCTATTGAGGTTGTACTCATGACGAGATTTTGGACAAAATTTCCCCTAATCGACCCTACCCAGAAGACGACGAAAATGCGGTCAGCTCAAAACTATATATATCTAGCTGTCGCAACTTTTAGCAGATTTTCCTTAAGGGAAATCAGCTATTGAGGTTGCACTCATGACGCGATTTACGAAATTTTTCTTCAAATGTCCATCGATTCTACCTAGGAGATGAAAATGATTCCCGTTCAAAACTGTATATATATATATATATATATATATATATATATATATATATATATATATATATATATATATATATATATATATTGTTCTGTTACTGCTCTAGCGGTCGCAATTTTTGTTTAATCGTTACCAAACTCGATATTTAGTCGTTTTATGTCCGTCACGCGGGGGATGCGTAAACTAAGTAGATTTCCCACGTGAAGTTATACAATAGAGAAATCTCTATACGAGACCCAAATAGTTACGAAAACGGCCGAACTAGTTTTTGGCGGGAAACTCACCCTCCTGTTATCCGCCTACATTTAATAAAAATGCAAATATCTCGGTTAATATTCAAGATACAGAATAAATGTATAGAACGATATTTATAGTAAATTTAGATAAGATTGGTTCTATAACATTTTAGCAGATTTCCATTAAGGGAAATCAGCTATTGAGGTCGTACTCATGACGAGAGTTTCGAAAAATGTCTTCGAATGTCCATCAATCCTACCCAGAAGATGACGAAAATGAGGTCCGTTCAAAATGATATATATATATATATATATATTTGTCTGTTAACGCTCTAGCGATCGCAATTTTTGTTTGATCGTTACCAAACTTGGAATATAATCGTTTTATGTAAAAAGGAAGATCAAGTTCGTTAATGGCTGAAATCGGACCATTGGGAGGGGGGGGGTTTAAAGGGGGGATTTTTGAAAATTCAACATATCTCCGTTATTATGCGTCGGATCAAAAAATTGTATAGAACCAATCTTATTGAAAATTAAATTTACTATAAATATTGTTATATACATTTATTCTGTATATTGAATATTAACCGAGATATTTGCATTTATATTCTGTGCGTAGTCGGCAGGAGTCGGCCGGCTATGTTCCGGACATTCCGCCTAGAGCTCTGGCGGCCGTTTACGTAACTATTCGTCCCTCGTGAATAGGTTTAGAGATCCGTTACTACTATATATTCTGATATATACTTCAGTTATTGTTTTTCTTTCCGGTTTGTTCCGGAAACGCTTCCTGTCGGCAGGTTATTGAAATTGACTGAAACAGTTCTTAGTTCCGTTTGTATTTATTAACGGTGGTGTTGTGTTAGCAGTATGTAAATTTATCAATTACTAAACTACATAAGGGAAATCTGCTTAGTTTACACATCCCCTGCGTGACGGACTTTTGTTTGGTCGTTACCAAACTCGACATTTAGACGTTTTATTTAAACATAAAGATTTATGTTCGTTAACGGCTGATATCGGACAGGTGTGAGTGAAGTCTTTTCAATAATTGAAAATTTTGATAATGTTTATTTCAATTCAAGCCATTCAATCAAGTTCGTCAATGGCTGAAATCAGACCAGTGGGAGGGGGGGAGGGATATTCGTAAATTCGAAAAATATATATGCCTATAAACGCTCTAGCGGTCGCAATTTTTGTTTTGCCGTTACCAAACTCGATATGTAAACGTTTTATGTAAACATAAAGATTCGAAGCTTAAATATTAAATGTTGTATTCATTGAACTTTTACTATGTGACACATGCAAGCACCTAGTTTGTTGGCGTTAGATTTTCCGATCTTGACTCAAAAATGTTTATTTGATCTATACCAAAATCAATATTTAACTGATTAATTGAACTCTAATGTTCATATTCGTAAATGGATGAAATGTAGCGGGAGGTGATATGGATATCTGCTTATTTTACGCAGCCCCTGCTTCACGAACCTTTTTCATCTTTACATGTTATTATTTTATCATAAGCCTTGTATATTGTACATCTTTTTTCGTTTATTTTTTTAGTAAATTCGAATATCTTATTAATTTTAAACAAGAATATACTATTCATCTAGGATTAATTACTTATTATTCTTTTTCAGGTAACATCTGGATGTCCAGTTCTATGAAGAAGAAGGCGATTGATTATAAAAGCTAAGGTCGGTGGCTAGGAATTTTTCTGTTTTAGTAGGTATAGTAACGTTGTCTATCATAATATTGGCCAAAGTAATAACTTTAGAATTTTTATTTTAAGGGGTTTAGTTAATTCAAATTAAAGTAATTTATTGACCATTGTTCCTCTTCGCGAAATTGCTTATATGGGTCAGGAGTCCTTTATTACCAATCTGACAATGATCACTTGAAGGACGATAGTTCGAAGTACATTCAGCCAAACATATTTTAGCAGATTTTCCCTAAGGGGAATCAGCTTTTGAGGTGGTACCCCTGACGCGATTTTCGATAATTAGTCTGTGGGGTCTTCGGGATCGCTTCACTACGTGGCGAAGCCGAAGGCATCGCTTCCAAAAAGGGGTTAAAGGGCGTAGCCACCTTGCTGGCTTCAACTAGTTTATATCTATCTGCCTGTTTCCGCTCTAGCGGTTGCAATTTTGTCTTTTCGTTACCAAATTCGATATATAAGCGTTTTATGTAAAATAAGGATTTTAGTCTTGTTTTTAACCATTGAAAGTATATAATTGTTTACGTAATTTTATTAGTCCTTATAGCTTTTAATTATCTAGTTTCCTTACAAGATTTTTTGTTTTTTAATTTAATGTTTTTTTTTTTTTATTTTTTTTTATTTGTCTCTTTGGTTACATTTTGTTATTTGGTTGCGTTCTGTTATTTAGTTGAGCTTTGTTATTTGATTGCATTCTGTTATTTAGTTGCGTTTTATTTAGTTGCGTTTTATTATTATGTTGCGTTCTATTATTTAGTTGCGCTTTTTTATTTGTTTGCGTTCTTAGTTTGTATCGTTTAATTTTTCTTGTTACTATTTTCAGTTTTGCATTTTGTTTGTATACATTGTTATTTTTTTCTTTTCTTTTTTTTTTTGATGAGCAATATCGCCTCGCTGCGAACGCTCCAAAATAAATAAATAATAAAAAGTTTGTTAACTGCTGAGATCGGAGCGGAAAGAAGGAGGTTTAGAGAGGGGAAATTTCGAGAATTCGAAATATCTCCGATATTATACGTCGGATCAAAAAGTGTATTGAATTGATCTTATTTCAAATTTAATTGTCTATTAATGTTGTTCTCAACTATCCCGGTTAATATTCAAGATAGAGTATAAATGTATATAACAATATTTATAGTAAATTTGATTTGCGAATTTGTGATTCTATACTATTTTTTCAATCCGACATATAGTAACAGAGAAATTTCGATTTTTCGTAAATCCTTCCTCTAACCACCCCCCCCCTCCCACAGGTCAGATTTCAGCCATTAACAAACTTGATCTTTATTTTTACATAAAACGTTTAAATACCGAGCTTGCTAACGGCCAAACAAAAATTTCGACCGCTAGGGCGTTAACAGCCAAATAAATATATTTAATTTTTTACGGACCTCATCTCCTGGGTAGGATCGATGGACATTTCAAGAAAGGTTTTGAAAATTGCGTCATGAGTACAACCTCAATAGCTGATTTCCCTTTAGAGAAATCTGCTAAAATCCGAAGTTCCTCCCTGGCTAGAAAATGGTAGTAACCTGTCCCAATTAGCCGTAGTAGGATAAGGTGGAAGTTAATAAATAACAATATAATATTGTCGACATGTATAATTACAGAATGCGTGTTGTAGCCAAAGAACGGAGCAGGCAACATTTAAATAAACTGTCACGTAAAGCTTTCTCTACGTGGAAAACAGGAAAACGCTGGAACCTGTAAGTACGTAACGTTGTAACACTAAAACATTGACATTTTTACTCGCTGGGGAGGATTTATTAGGAATAACGTTTAACTACTATTATGATTAATGTTTAGTTATTTTTTGTTTTAGCAGATCATCCTTAAGGGAAATCAGCTATTGAGGTTGAGCTCATGACGCGATTTTTGAAAAATTTCCTAAAATGTCCATCGATCCTTCCCCAGGAAACCAAGAAAATGAGGATCGTTCAAAATTTGTGTGAATATATATCTATATATATATATATATATATATATATATATATATATATATATATATATATATATGTACGTATATTCGATTGTTAATGCTCTAGCTGTCGCAATTTTCGTTTGATCGTTACTGAACTCGATATTTAATCCATTTATGTAAAAAGAAATATCCAGTTCTTTAATGACTGAAATTGGCAATATCTCAGTTATTATACGTCGGATCGAAACATTGTATAGAACTACTCTAATTGCATATTTAATTTTCTATCAATGGTTTTCTAATATATTTTCTGTATCATGAGCATTAACCGAGATCTTTGGATTTTTTTTTTTTAGTTTTCCGCCTTCATTAAAACCCCACTCTTACTCATGCCATATTAAAAATAAGCTATTATACAATGAACAACTTTATTGTAAGTTTAAATATGAAGTTTTTGTTGAACTGTGGGAGGTTCATGGAAAAATGTAGTGTGATGATGGCATCATTTAAGATTTTACGACCCGAGCACCAAAATATTGTTACATTTTTATGGCCTAAAACCAATAATAAACGTTAATAAGAGTTCTTTTGGATTGCAAAATTAAACACACACAAGATTCACAGTTTATCACTGCACAATTTATTTCACAATGCACAATAATCTTGATTATTACTACTCACAGTATTACACTGATAGTGTCACTGTTCTTCAGATTTCACATTCCAATAATTCACTCACGGTCACTGAAATTCACATAAAACGACGGCACTGCACTGTCGTTTACTTCGCGGCACTGCACTGTCTTAAACACGGCAGTAAACTGTTACTTACAGTCACGGCACAACATTGTTCTTCTTATAAAATCTCTTTACCGCACTGCACTAAGTCGCACTGTAGCACCGATGTGAACATCAAGACATCTGAGCGTAAAACTGCCTGTGGGGTTCTGTGAGACTTCCTTTTAAATGCTTGTAGAAGTGTCTAGGCATAGAAGGTTCCAGTTCGAGAAGTTCCAGGGAGACGGCTATAATTAGATTCAGCTGTACATGCTTAAATGGAGAGCAGGGCGAGACCGAGGCTTTTCCAAGAAGGACTAGAAGGGGCTAGTAAGGACGCGACCAATTAGCGGCACTTCTTTGAACTCCTCCGCACTCCCCAATCACGTGGTTCCTGGTATATTTAATCTACGCAACAATATTTATCTGTTCTATACTCTACTTGATATTTAATCGTTTCATGCATCAATAGAGTTCATCGTTTTTAACCAGCTTAAAGTTGTCCAGGAATGAGTTGGGGGTGTTAAAGAGGAGGGGTTTACATTCATAACCAATCTTGTTCAACTATTGATACCCTAAGACTATTGGTCTATGCATATTTTGTAGCTCAACTATGAAGCGAGTTATTGTATTTAACATGTATTCAGTCTTCAGTAAACCCCCCATTTCTACTAATCAGGACTTTACTTAGAAATGTCAAATGCATGGTGAGATGAGATCAATTTGTGCCGATGCCCACAAGTACGAAATCTGCTTATTTGGCGCAGCCCCTAGTTGATGGAATTTTAATTTTTATCTCTAAAGATATGACAGGTTGTTGAAAACGTCTAAGGTTTAAGTCGGGTATGGGCAACCTTTGACATGTTGCGGGCCAAACTTTAGTGTGCAAACACGTTCGCGGGCCGCTTTTAAAAGTAGTGCATTTTAAAGTAGTGTTCATAATTTTTAACGATAGATATCAGACATGAAATTATACGACAAAATAATTATAATTCAATTTATTAAAATAAAAAAATGGAATGAAAAAAAATAGGTGGAACATTATTATTAAATTCTAAAATTTGGATTTATTACTAACAAAGAAAGTGAAATAGCGACACCGGATTCAATGAGACACTTGAGCTTAATTTGGGAAACTAATCCATCGATGTTTGGATTGATTCCACTGATACAAAGACGAAAAGAATTTTCCAAATTATCGTCAGTCAGCCTTGTACGATGTTTTGATTTATCAACTTTCATCATTGACAAGAACTGTTGGCATTTATAAGTACTGCCAAACGCACAAATCTCTCCTCATCTTCCTCATTTGGAGTAAGTAGTGTAATATTTTTGTTTAATTTGGTTTTCAAAATGTCTCGCGGGCCGGTTATTGCCCACATATGGTTATTTTTTTTTTTTTTTTTTTATTTATTTCCTCTACATAGTAACCCTATGTGGAGGGATTTTATTTTCTGCACATCCCATGCATATTTGCATTATATGTGCATTTTGTCAAAATTTTAACATTTTTTATATAATAATATATATATACATATTAAATGTAAATAAGATTATAAAAATTTACAAATACTTGATAAAATAAACAAAAAATATTAAATAGTACAATTAAATAACCAATAAAAATTACATAATATTAATTTTATATTATTTTTTCCTCTCTCAGCTTAAGGATATTGTAGGATATTTCTTTTAATAAATGTATGTGTTTTGAAAATAAAATATCAGGACTAATAGACCATGCGGGAATAAAAGTCTTTAACTGTCTTCGTATGTTTTGAGTCAGTCTACATTCATAAATCAGGTGGGTGAATGCCTGTTCAGTGTAACTGTCGCATTTACAAGTATTTGAGTCAGTAAGTTTGAATCTGTATAAGTAAGAGTTTGTATTACCGTGCCCTGTTAGTATTTGTGTGAGATAAAATATGGTTTAAAACATAACTAATGTGAGAAAATAGTTACCACATTCAAAAATTGAATGATATACTTATATTAGATTTCAGTTTCTGGTTCCGATTCATGACTCTCGAACACTAATTGTTGAATAATACGGAGATACATTAACGATTTTTGTTGTCGTTAGAGAGACAATGTCGCAGCTGTGCCATTTACGAAAGAAGGTTAATGAAGAACTGCAGAGCTGGCAGGGCTAATAAGACAGCTTATAATGACTTTAATAGGAGCAGCCTGGTCATTGTTGCTACAAGTTGGAACAATGGGGCATTACAAGCCATCGACCTTGTAGCTACTCACTGCTGGTCATCTCGGCCTTAAGGTCAGTTCTCACGAATTGCATGACTCCGTTCAACAATAAGTAGTGCCGATACCAAAATGCGGTGACCTATAGGTTAACACCGATTTGATGTATTGTGCAAATACGACCTTTTAGCAGATATCCCTTAAAGGAAGTCAGCTATTCAGATTTTTTTTCACATGAAGAGATTTTTGAAACATTTCTTCCCAAGTGTTTCGAGCTTGGGGGCTCAGGTTGGCCGTGCGAGTTAGGGCGTTGGTCTTAATCTTGTGTGGTAGACCTAGAGTGGTGGGTTCGATTCCCGCCCTGGGCAGTAGAAATTAATGTAGTGACGGACTCATTTTCTCCTTGAGCCCACCCTGGCTAGAAAAGGGTGGTAACCTGTAGACAACCCGCCCCGATTAGCCATAGTAGCATAAAGATGACTTAAATAAAAATGAACAAACAAACAATGTGTTTCGATCCTACGTTGTAGATGACGAAAGTGAGACCCGTACAAAATTATATATACAATAGATTTAGTCATTCACCATTTATTATTCAAGAATTTGTTTGTGCCTTAAGGTCAGAAAATAAAAAATGTAGTCACATAGCCACTTATTATATCCCCGACGCGTTTCGAGAGCCACCATTCCGTCACAAAAGGTTTTCAGCCATCAATAAAAATTAAAAACAACTCTAATATTATAATATATTTCATATATTATATAATACATTCATCTTAAATGTTATAATTGGTTATAACATTTTTAGCACGTCTTAAATCTACGCATTGTTCAATTGATTTAAAGAAGTCCTAAAAAGTTCTCTTAAGGGAAATCTGCTATTGAGGTTATACTCAAATGCCCATCGATTCAATCCAAGTGATGACGAATATGTATATGTATGTGTGTGTGTGTGTGTGTGTGTGTGTTTGATCAAACAATAATTACCACAACCACGCTCGCTCGATATTTAATCTTTCCATGTAAAAATTAAAAAAGATCATATTCTTTAATGGCTAAAATATTCGGAAATTCAAAATATCTCTGTTATAATGAGTTCCATCAAAAAATGTTATAGAACCATTTTTCTTAAACCTTTGATTTATTACAAGTGTTGGTTTATACGTTCTTTCGTTGGTCAAATATTTAGTGAGTTGTTCAGCATTTGTACTTTTTTCGGCCATCACTTAACCCACACTTATACTCATCCGATTTATAATTAGTCATAGAAAATATATGGTGAGAAGAGAATTAGTGTGTAATATCATTACATGAGAAATCTACGGAATTTTCCCTATTTAAATATTAAACGAAATATTAGCATTTTTTAAATTGCCATACTTTAATGAATCCAACTTAATAACTGCCTGATATTTTATCAGTTTAAAATAAAAATAATATTTTACTTTCAATAACTGAGTCCCAAAAAATCTCAAATTTAGTCCACGTTTCAATTTCTATTTACATAACTTACGATAAGTGGTTACTCTAGCAGGTGGGAAATCTGCTTATTTTACGTTGCGTGACGGGCTTTAGATAGTGGCGAGTTCGATTCTCGCTTGGCCAATAGGAATTTATTTAGTGACGGAATTCATTAAATGAAATCCTTAGTCCCACCCAGGCTAGAAAAGGGTAGTAACCTGTAGATCCTCCCAATTAGCCTCAGTTGCAAAAAGTGGACGTTAATATAAATAAATAATAGTTATTTATTATACAAGTGACGAAAGTAGATCATTTTACAACTCGAGTGAAACGTTTACCCACACGAGCGAAGTGAATCTGGTAATTTCACGAGAGTTGTAAATTCTACTTTCGTCACGAGTGTAATATTAATTTTTTTCTGTAATCATTATCAAAAGATTATGGTATGTTGTTGGTAGGTTATAAGCATGGTTGTGAAAGGTTATAAGCATAGTTATAAAACAACTAGTGATGATTGTGAAGTAGTGCAGTTATAAACAAGTGCAGGTTATAAACAAGGAAGGTAATTATTATTATATTTAAATTTTAAAATATATTGATTATTTCCACCAATAATTCATTCACATTTCAATTTATTTTGTTAAAATAAATTCTTACAATGTTAAGAAACATTTAAAAGCATTTAATTTCCAACTTAAAATTAATTTTAAATTTATACTTATTACTAATTAAGAAGGCAATTCACTTTCTTCACTCTATTGCAAAATGTTTCACTTTCTTCACTCATTTCAGTTTAGTAATGTTACCATTATTCAACGAGTACAGAAAAAAATATAGATGCCTTTTATATATATATATATATATATATATATATATATATATATATATATATATATATACATATATGTGTGTGTGTGTGTGTTTTATACACTCAGAATAAAGGAGATTATACAACTTCTGAAATCAGATATGAAAAGTAAAAGGTTAGTATTAATTCTAGGAAGGACATATCGGATGAAAAACTCAGAGATTTATTTGTAGCTGGAAACATTGAATTGAAATCACTAGTTCTGCCGATGTAAATCCGGATTTAATCAATTCTGGAGTTGTGGAGCTATTTCAGAGAAACCTCTATAACGGGGTTTTTGATTTAAATCAATGTTCGGGCTTTTAATAAAACCCAATCGGTGTTGTTACAGTTTTTGAAAGAAAAGCCGTTATGAAACAGGACTATATTCCGAGTTTTACCTTTTAAATCACGAGCTTTTAATCAGAACTATGCATGTAGAAGAGAACTGAAAATTAAACTGATTCCAAGATTTTTAGGGACAGATTCGATTATTGTGAAAATAGGATTAGTCGTTTAGTGAACATTGAAAAATAAATAAATGTGAGATAAATCTACACCACCGTGGATATTAAGTGAATAAATACAAATGATAATGAGAAATGATTCAGTCAATTTTAATAAGATGGAAACCGTCTGAAATGTAAACAGACATGTCTGCCAACTTCTCACCGGAAAGAAAAACAATTACTGAAATATATCAGAATGTAACATATTAATTTTATTTAAAGCTATGTACAATGTCTAGTGCTGTCATTTATAATGAATCGAAATAATTTTTATCTCAATCAATCAAATTTTAGTATACCAAGAACTTAATAGGGGTGGGGGGGGGAATGTCCCCAGAACATATTTGCATGTATCTCGTATAATGAAGGTCTCTTGAATACAATACTATGTATTTAAGCTTCGAATAATATGGTTTATTATATAACAGAATATTGTTTATGTAACATGAGTAGAAGTGGGGGGTTTGCTGAAGGCTGAAAAATGCAAATATCTTGATTAATATTCAAGATAGAGAATATATGTATATAATAATATTTTTACATAAAACGATGAAATATCGAGTTTGGTAACGATTAAACCAAAATTGCGACTGCTAGGGCGGTAACAGGAAATATATTTATATATATAAATTTTGAACGGGCCTCATTTTCGTCATCTAATAGGTAGGATCGATGAACATTTGAAGAAATGTATCTAAAATCGCGTCATGAGTACGACTTCAATAGCGGATTTCCCTTAAGAGAAATCTGCTTCTAATAGACTTGGACGAATCTGGAGTGATGGCTACTCCAGAGGGAATAGATTGTCTGCCGCCGACATCAAAGGACACTGCGAGAGGTGTCATATCGACAGTCCAATTGTCAACAATTGTCGGGTGAACATCAAAGGAGATGGTTGCTCCCCCCACTCCTAGCTGAAAACGGCATGCGTGAACTAAGCAGATTTCCCAGGATTTATAAACAGGTCTTGTCCTCTGAAAGTATTTAATAATATGCCGTCTGCTTTGCTTCAGACTCCAAGTACTATGAACAGATAACCCACTTCCTTCGATCCAATTTTTACCCTGGTTTTCTTTTCTTTTCTTTTCTGAGAATTACTACCCTTGTTCCTCCCGTGTAAGAAGTATTCGGGTGGTTTTCAACAACTGCTTTGTCGGTTATAATATAGCCATCCGTCGCGTTCTACAATGTAGTAATTTTAGCAGTCCCTTTAGGGAAATCAGTACTCATGACGCGATTTTCATGACATTCCTTTAATCGTCCATAGATTCTAACCAGAAGACTCATCTAATTACCCTCAGGTAATTAAGTTCGTTCAAAACTATGTACATACGCACTCACATGTTATCTGTTGTATTCTGACAAATATATAATAAAACAATATTTTAAATTTCAAATCCTGAAGAATTTTTTGCAGGATTTTAGTAGATTTCCCTTGTGGGAAATCAGCTATTGAGGTCGTGCTCATGACGCGATTTTCGAAACATTTCTTTAAATTTGCATCGATCCTACCCAGGAGATGACGAAAATTAGGTCCGTTCAAAATTATATATATATATATATATATATATATATATATATATATATATATATATATATATATATTTGTCTGTTAACGCTCTAGTGGTTGCAATTGTTGTTTGATTTGTTACGAAACTCGATATTTAACCGTTTTATATAAAAAGACAAGTCAATATCAAGTTGGTTAATGGCTGAAATCGGACTAGTGGGAGGGAGGGGGGGTTTAGAGGAGGGGATTTTCGAAAATTCAAAATATCTCCGTTATTATGCATCGGATCGAAAAATTGTATTGAACCAATCGTATTGCAAATTAACGTTACTGTGAATATTGTTATATACATTTATTCTCTATCTTGAATATTAATCGAGATATTTGCATTTTTATGAAGTCTGTGGGGGTGTATAGTTCGGATTAGGTCGGTCATTTCCGTCACTACTCGGCTCAGGTGGAAGCTTCTTCTAACCTTACTTTACCTTTATTACTTTGTGAGATTTATGCAAATACTTTCTGTTCATCCGCCCCCCCCCCACTTCTTTAGTTCTTGGACTACTTAAATTTGAGTTATTAAAATATAAATTATTATTACAATTTAGAAGCCAATTTGTTGGGAATTAATTTAAATTAACTGCAAGATTTCTCATTTCCGTTTGTATTCAATCAGGGTGGTATTGTGTTACAAGTATGCAGATCTCTCTATTGTAAAACTTCACATGGGAAATCTGCTTAGTTTACGCAGCCCTTGCGTGACGGACTTTCCGTCCGAATAAGCCTATTGGGAACCTATTGGTAACAGACAGGGACAGCCCCAATAGGGAACCTATTGGTGAAGACAGGGAGATCTAAGCGAATCTATCCGTCTGATGATTATGGTTTTATGAGGTAAACACATGCCATTTGGGATGACTGGACTGGTGGTCAAGGACTTGGAAAATGGAATTGCTAGGAAGTAGCTGGGTTGGGTTAAAGGCTCTATAGAGAACTAGGGCAAGAGGCAGACCACTGCTTAGATGGGAGATGCTGTCCTTCATGGTACTCCAGACCTACAGTCAAGCCACAGGACGGCTTATTATGGAGGCCAAGGACTGTATCCATCTATAGCGCCGACTTGGTTGTACAGGCGCACAATGGAGCGTCCTTCAGTAATGTTGGACATTGGGGGAAAAATAAAAGTTTTAATTTGGGATTTTGATTGTATTGTTAGTACCACATAAACCCTTTTCAATTGAGCAGATAGATTTTTAGCCATATTATTGCAATGGTTTTTACATAATGCCTGGTTATAATTGTTATGTTAAAAAAAAAAAACCTTGGCTTATTTAATTCGTCGTGAACTCTTACTTCATTTTATAAATTATTGTTGCTTCCAGTACACATTAAGGGATTGATTTAATAACAAATCAAAAACTGGCACAAAAGGTTTTTAAAATTCCTCTAATTTTTTTTTTTACATCGGGCTCAAAATAATTTTACTTAATTGAATTCGCAAATCGCTTGTATTTGCTTGAAAAAATACCATTTGGCATGCTTTTAGGAGTATATTGTCTTATTTACAACGTCGTCAGATCTTGCCTATTCATTAAATATTTTACATTTAGTGTTAACACTTTCGGTGCGGAAGACGAATTATACCTCTCGCGGACCTTTGCTACGTACGGTGTAAAACGCCTCCTCCTCTACGCGATTGACGCCGCCATTCACGTTCGAAGAAATAGTTAAATACGTGTTTTTATAAAACATATGTTGATATTATGTGTCTACAAATCACAATTCTCTACTTAGTAAACGATACGTGATCTGTATGTACACATTTAAAATTCATCCTACCGTTATTTCGCATCTGGCAAAATTGCTGATGAGGTAGTTCAATAGAGTATGCGGATTGCTTTAAAATGACACCAGAATCATTATTCTAGGACCAGTAGAAACGGAGATATTAATGAATGTCCGGCTTACCCTATCACTCGCTCCAGTGTGTGGCGGGGTGATAATCCCAGTGACACAGGATATCATTGAGGAGTGAGGTATGAATACACATTTCCGGAGGAATTCCCACTAATATATTCATTACTTAGATCCGGCGAGAGATTCCTAATGTATTACTCCAGTCTATCCCAGCAGCCGTCCGTCTCACCTAGGTCATAAAGAGCCAACAATCTATTGATCCAAGACCTACCCAAATCCACATCACGCAAAGCCTAGGTAAATGTTTTATTTCATTCTGAAGTAGTTGAATGACCTCACCTAAACCCTATTTAAGTGAAAGCAGCTATTGAGGTCGTACTCATGATGTAATTTTCGAAATGTTTCTTCAAATTGAACCTTTCTAGGAGAAGAAGGAAATGAGGCCCGTTAAAATTTGTTTGTGATTGAGATAGGAATTATTCTGATTTTTTTGACATTACTCCAAAAGCTATAGTAAACAGTTTTCAATGGAATTAATGTTATAGTCTATTTCATTAATTGTTCATCTTTCCGGTCTAGAATAATTCCATCTATTCAGCACTGGGAAGCCGGTTGCCTTTTTTGTTTACAATTCAGGCGCTTTCCGTTGTAGATATTAACTCGTACGTTGACTGAATGATTTCTTATTACCGTTTATGCTTATTCCCGTAACATTCAAGATGGTGTTACCAGTAGGTCGATTTAACTGTTGTAAACCTTCCCGTGAGAAATCTGCTTAGTTTACGCAGCTACTGCGCGAAGGACTTTTGACTAGAGATGATGAGACTTTTGTACGTATGATCTTGCACTTCCATTCTTATGAAGATGATTCCTCCACTAAACTGTTATATCACTAAAGTTCACACCCAGGCAGAGGTTAGATTTCAGGTGCAGACCATGCCAGTTCAAGACACCCTTGAACTATTTTACCTCACTATTTCAGAATTTTCTACAAATTTTACCAGATTCCCCTTAAGGGAAATTTGCTATTAAGGTCGTACTCAATACGCGATGTTCGAAATTATTCTTCAAATGTCCATCAATCCTACCTAGTAGATGACGAATATGAGGTCCATTCAAAATTGTATATATCTGTTGCCGCTCTAGCTCATTTTCGTTAATGGCTGAAATCGGACCAGTGGGAGGGGGTTTAGATGTGTTGAATTTGGAAAATCCTTAATATCTCCATTATTATGCGTCGGATCGAAAAATTGTATAGAACCAATCATATTGCAAATGTAATGTGCTATGTATATTGTCATGTTCCTTTTTTCAGTATCTTGATTATTAACCGAAATATTTTCATTTTATAGTTTTCGGCGTTCAGTAAACCCCCACTCCTACTCATCTCATATTAACAGTAAGCTGTCATATTATGAAACACATTATTTGAAGAATATATATAAAATATTGTTCTCATTGAACTTTTACTTTTTGAGATAAATGCAAATACGTGGCTCACGTGGGAAATCTGTTTAGTAAACGCAGCCCCCGTGTGAAGGCCTTTTTTATTCAAAGAGTGTTGAATGCAGTGACACTTCATTGGAGACTTGCAGAGGCTGCAGGGAATTGGATGATCCTCCTGACCCCAGCGTATGATCGAATACGGTGGATGAGGTCCAGGGTCCAGTAAAATCCTAGTGCCTGAGAACTAGTTAGTTTGGTGGAATAGTTGACAAGAGTAGTTGATCCAGGAGAACTAACGGAGAGCTGAACGGTGCCCGGGTTAGAAATGTGGGCAACCCAGCCGCAGCCAGGTCGCTGCCCTCTCTCTCTTATCAGTGGGCTTATCACCTTCGTGCTTTATGCCCCACTCCACAACATCTCTCTACTCTAAACAGCTATTATGTATCCTCTCACTTATTTAGACAAACAGAATGGAACCAAAAAAGTACTTCGAAATGTCAACTCAATTTTTGGGTGACCATATTTGCCTGGAGTATACTGTTTTCTGCATATATTACCAGTATTGTCATGAATTATAATATTTGGAAAATGTGGTTCTGTTTTAAATAGTGAAATATAAGGTACTGGCTACCGGTCATGTAGTAATACAGTCAAAGTGTATCGTAGGTCTATGTGAGCCCTTAGATAGCAGTCAGTTAGTATATGTTTTATAGTAAGTCTACAGTTACAGTGTGTGCAGTAGGGTTCCTCTTCTCCAGTGTGTACCAGTCTTGAATGGAATGTGAGTCGATTCTTAACCTTATTATGACTGCTTCTTCTCATCTAATAAGCCTTTCTGAGTAAGGCCATTCACCAAGTATATGTTTCAGTTCGCGAAGTTAGTCGTCAGTTGTCGCAAAGTAAGATTTCCGCCATGAATTTACTATCGTATGTTTTGCTTGGGCTTGAACATCTTCGCGTGTTCAATAAATACGTGGTGCCATAAGTTCTATAAACCGATTTATATATATACAGTTTTGAACGGACCTCATTTTCGTCATCTCCTGAGTGGGATCGCTGGACATTTGAGGACATTTTTCGAATTCTTAAATCCTTAAGTTAACTCAGTAACAAAAAAACAAAAAAAAAACATCAAACATACTCCTAGACATCCAACTATATAGAATAATACAATGAAAGCAAATTCTTAACTACATTAGGACAAGAGTGAAGTCAACCTTTTAATAATTATTTATTCAGAATATTGTAGAAGTTGAGCTAACAAAATGTATTGATCTGTAATCAGGTATAATTATAAACATTTCTCACAAAGACACTTGACGCTTTCGTTATTCGAGATCTTGAGAGTTGAGTTCTTTTTTTAAACTTGTTGAGTGCGAGTTTTGATTCAAGTTATTCAGATGGAGGATCAGTTTAACAGTTGTTACCTTCAATGGCGAACTACCCCAGAACCTTGCAACATTGAAAAGAATCCGCCGGTGCATGCAAATTTAACGAGGGATTTCCCTTAGATCTCTCGCCGATCTGTTTAACTATTTACGGCACGCTTCACTCCTCTTATTGCAAATAATGAACCACATTGTGAAAAACGTAATAAAGATATGCTAATGGGAATGTGCTTCATAAAACCTATGTGCTCTAACTGCGCTAAACACCTCAATTTATGTACTTGTTTTAAAGCTAAACTCTTATTGCATAACTTTCTTCAAATATATACCAATACTACCGACTCGATAACATATTTATTATCTGACGAAGGGTACCTCATATTCTCATATTTTTTATTAATTTATACAAGAGCACTAGCAACTAGGCGATTTGGCTCAAAATTTAACAATGTAATACACTCAATATAATAAAAAAATAACAAAAACTGTATTATTATTATTTATTAACGTCCACTTTTTGCAACTCAGGCTAATTGGGACGGGTTAGGTTACCACCCTTTTCTAGCCAGGGTGGGATTTTAGGATGTTATTTAATGAATTTCGTCACTAAATAATTTGCCCAGGCAAGAATCGAACTCGCCATTCTAGGTTTACCATGTGAGATTAAAGGCAACGCTTTAACTCACTTGGCTAACCTGAGCTCCACAAAAACTGTATCATCAATAAAAAAAAAAAAATAAAAAAAAAATTAAACACGATAAATAAACACTAAATATAAGTAATACAAACCACTAATATTATACTACACTACAAATATTACATTCAACTAGTATTAAAGGTAACAATTTAAAATGGTTTTGTTACAATACATATATAAATTATTCCTATATACAAGTACATTTATATTATCTAAAATTATAAAATCAAGCAGAAGAAAACTTAAATTTTGTAAAGCATATTCAATTTTTTAAAGTGATTTAGTGTATTGTCGATATGTGGGCTACTATCTGTAAGAAGTTGGTACATGTTATGTGGAGTCTCTAAGTATTCAGTGTTCCTGCAGTTAGTCAGTATGTGTTGTATGGTGAATGGTTGATGGCAAGTTCTGCAGTGCGTTAAATGTGAGTGTCCTATCCTAAGTCTCGTTAGTACAACTTGGTCTCGTCTATTGTCACGGCTGCTGGATGGCCACTCCCTTATACAAGGCTTTATTTTTCACAGATGGTCACTTTCTTTTAATCGTAATTAATTAAAGAATGAAATTTTACCAAATTTCACTTGAGGGAAATCCGCTATTGTGGTCATACTCACGAGGAGATTTTCGAAACTTTTCCTCAAATGTCCATTGATCCTATCTAGTAGAAGACGAAGATGACAAAATTATTTATACACTAGCTGTTGCAAAACTAAAGGTCAAATTCTTTAATCGGACCATTGAGAGGGAGGAGGTTACAGGGGAGTTTCGCAAATTCTAAATATCATCGTTGTTATAAGTTGAAAAATAGAAGCATTCTTCTATAAATGTTGTTATATACGTGTTTCTCTATATCGAATATAAACCGAGATATTTAAATACGAAATAGTGTTTTAAAGAGACCTTTATTATGTGAGTTATATGCAAATTCGTTGAATGAAGACGTAATCAATCAAGTTTTTACATTCTTGTGTCGAAAATGCTCATTTGATCTATACCATTCTCGGTATTTAATCGTTTCATTCAACACTAATGATCATATTTGTTATTAGCAGAATTCGGGTATGGAAAGGTTGGGGGGAGGGGGTATAGAGATGGGAGAATTATAAAAAAAGTCCGTCACGCAGGGGCTGCGTAAACTAAGAAGATTTCCCACGTGAAGTTATACAATAGAGAAATCTACATACGAGAGCCGAACAGATACGGCAAATGGCCGAACTAGCTTTTGGCGGAAAATTCAGTCATCCGTTATCGGCCCACAATTCATAAAAATGCAATTATCTCGGTTAGTATTCAAGATAGAGAATAAATGTATAGAACAATATTTATAGTAAATTTAATTTACAATAAGATTGGTTTTATACAATTTTTTGATCCGACGTAATGTAACGGAAATATTTCGAAACTTTTCGAAAATCCCCCCCTCTAAACCACCCCCATCCCACTGGTCCTATCTCAGCCATTAACAAACTTAATCTGTCTTTTTGCATAAAACATTTAAATATCGAGTTTGTTAACGATCAAACAAAAATCGCTAGAGCGTTAACAGACAAATATATATATATATATATATATATATATATATATATATCTGTGTGTGTAATTTTGAACAAACCACATTTTCGTCATCTCCTGGGTAGGATCGTTGCACATTTGAAGAAATGTTTCGAAAATCACGGCATGAGTACGACCTCAATAGCTGATTTCCCTTATGGGAAATCTGCTAAAAATGCGAAAATCTCGGTTAATAATAAAGATAGAGAATAAATGTATATAGCAGCATTTAGAACCAATTAAATTTGCAATAAGATTTGTCGTTTACAATTTTTGATCCGATAGAAACTCCCCACACGATTCGATTTCAACCATTAAGGATCAAAACAAACCTGCTTGAGCGTTAACAGACACACAGGCGTGTGTGTGGTTAGTGCGAAGGTAGGTGATAAGGCAGAGCACAGCTGACAATAGATAAGGAGGGAGAGTTGCCATTGATAAGAGGGCCTTGACCCGACCTACATATCACCTATCTCCTTTCTCTACCATTTCACTCCTGTCATTAGAACACTACAGACCATCAGGCGGCTTGGCTTAAGGCTCAAATTTGGGATTAGAAATACTCACAACCGATACCAGTAAAATGTAACTCAATTCTGCGCGTACTTCGTATTCTAAGCACAATATTCACGTCATTCCAGAACCATTGCCACATGTCAGAGGTTGATCTCTCGACATGAGTTTCAAAAAATTCTATCAAATGGAAGTCCGTTCACAATTTGTTTATCTGTTATCAATGTTTTTTTTGTTTTGTTTTTTTTTAAATCTGTACCAAACTCCATATTTAAACACTTTATGTAAAACTAACTAAAACTGAAATAGTGGGAGCAGAATTTCGAAAGTTTCCCATGGTAAAACTTATTTATTAATATACGTAACAGATCGTAGTAAGAGATTGGGATAATATTTTTTATTAATATATTTATAATATAGTCTCGTCAGAAATAGATATAAGATATACTGTAATAACTTTTGCCCTTCACGCATTGTGTTATGTGCTAGGAATTATGGGAAGAGCATGTTTCATATGGAAGGTCTGCCCTGGGAACCGAACCATATGCTCTCCCATCATAAGGGCCTAACTCTCTATCGTCACAAAAAATTAATTACACAGCCCTAGACCCGGTTAGTTTTTTCCTCTATCAGGAAGTTGTTACTCCGAACCGCTAGATAAAGGGATGATAGCTGGCCAAACTTTAAAAATATTGGTGTATCAGTACCTCTTCCTTTCGGGATGGATTCGGCTTCATCAAGGATCATCGTTACGTTTATCCTGGAAAACTTGTGTCCATCAGGGAAATTGGGGAAAAGTCCGTCACGCAGGGACTAAGCAGATTTCCCACGTGCTATGACTCACTAGTGATCTCATCTCACTCAAAAAGATTTTTATTAGCAGATTTCCCTTAAGGGAAATCAGCTATTGAGGTCGTACTCATGACGCAATTTTCAAAAAAAATTTCTTCAAATTTCCATCGGTCCTACCTAGTAGGTAACGAATCAAGTTCTTTAACGGCTGAAATCGGGGTGGGGGGGGGGATTAGAGGCGGAGAATTTTAAAAAATTCGAAATATCTCCGTTACTCAAAATCGGATCAAAAAAGTGTATTGAAAGAATCTTATAGGTGGTTATTATAATAAACCACATTATTCGAAGCTTAAATACCAGATATTGTTTTCCAGAGACGTTTATTATACGAGATAGACTCATATATGTTCTTGTGACCCCCCCCCCCCTACCTGTCTTACTCGTAAATTCTTGGACTAATAAATTTGATTGCTTGAGTTAAATATTCTTCTTCTTCTATACGATGGTGTTGTGTTAGCAGTATCTAGTATCCATTATATTTTCACGTGGGAAATCTGCTTAATTTACGCAGCCTCTGCGTGACGTACGTTTACTACCTACAAATCCAATGAGTAGTTCTAGGGCTTTACTGAATGCTGAAAACAAGAAACCACAAATAACTCGCATAAGATTTGAGTAACTCTAAAATGATTAAACTATCAAGTAGTTGACATCAATTCTTTACATTTATGGAAAATTATATTTCCGAACTATAGGGTATATTAAATTTTACGATCCGGATCCGGAATCGGATTGAATTTTTCATTTCCATCCCCCTCATCCCCCGATCCCAATCCGATATTAGCCATCAAGGAACATGGTCGTCAGTTTTACATAAACGCATATAGAGTTTGGTAACGGGCAAAGAAAAGTAAAACAGAAGAGTGTTTTTTTTTTGTTGATCGGTTGGCATTAGTGTTCTTCAGCCACCACCAGCAAGACTCGACGAATCCCCGATCTGACTCTAATTTAGCGAGTGATCAACCGGCGAACAGTGGAATGAGTATCTTGGAAGGGATATCCATAATTATTGGTAATTCAAATAAAGGGTTAGTTAGCTCCGCCAGTATAAATGATAAAGCTGTCATATCTGTCGGTGCATACCGTCGTCACTGGCTGATGGTCGAGTACAGCTGGCATTGTGCTATAGATGCGATGGCACCATCTTCATTGTCTGGCAAAATGTTGTACTGAGTTAGTTGTCCGTTAGTCAGTAGGTTTTATGCATCTGTTCACCGTATTTGGTTGTTTACGTGTAGGTTGTTTACGTTGCGTCTAATATTATTAGTCATGCCGAAAATTCGAAATATCTCCATTGTTAGGCATCGGATCGAAAAAGTGTATAAAACCAATCTTATGTTGTCATGTACGAATTTTCACTGTCTTGGTTATTAACAGAAATATTTGCATTTCATATTTTTGGGCCTTCAGTATACCCCCCCCCCCCCTACTCTTATCATATAAACAATAAGGTGTTTATGAACATTATGAAGCACACTATTTGAAGCCTTAATACCAAATATCGCGAACTTTTGCTCTTTGAGATAAATGCAAATAGGTGGAACGCGTGGGAAATCTGCTCAATTTACGCAACACCTGCGTGACGGACTTTTTTTTTTACCTTCAGCATACTGTAGGTAGTATAGCGCCGCTGGAGGCAAACATATATAATATATCTTCAGGTTGGGATCGATGGACATTTGAATGCCAATTCAGAAAATCATGAGTACAACCTCAATAGCTTATTTCCCTTAAGGTTTTAGCAGTAGTAAGGCAGCAATCCCCCGTAAATAAAGCCAATGTTAGGTACTTTGACAAGTCTATATTTATGAAAGTGAGAAGGGTGTTGCACCATTGGAAAGGACTGTACATAACTGGGTTCGGAGCAGCAACTATTCCTGTTTACAGTAAATACCTATTTCAGTAGCTACTGTAATAAACATAGCTATTACTCTCTCTCTCCGTACCGCTTACAACAGTCGTCTGTATGTCTTCTAAATCATCTGGAAACTCTATTCTCAGGAAATGCTGTACCATTGGGGTTCATTTATGTGTGTGTGTGTGATGCGTAAGTCGAGGTTTACTGAAGACTGAATACTTCAAAAAATGCACCACCAATAAAAATCCACCTTAGAATCACTGAGATATAATAGTTACCGATGGTGAGTTGCTGACTACACAACTAAATCATCAATCACATGACATTAAAAAAATAAGATAAAAGTAAATAATTGTTAATGAATCAAAAGCTGAGTTTAAAAAAGCCCAACCCGTTCGTTAAAGGCTGAAATCGGATTAGTGGGAGGGGAATTTCGAAAATTCTTTACATCTAAGTTCTTATGCGTCGGATCAAAAATTGTATTGAACCAATCTTAATGTAAATGTAATGTTCTATGAATGTGGTTTTGAACATTTTTTCACTATCTTTAATATTAAAAGGGGCTCAGGTTAGCCATGTGAGTTAAATGGTTGACCTTAATCTCACATGGTAAACCTAGAGTGGCGAGTTCCATTCTCGCTTAGGCAAAGGAATTTATTTAGTAACGGAATTCATTAAATAAAATCCTTAGTCCCACCCTGGCTAGAAAATGGTGGTAAACTGTAGACAGATAGACTCGTCCCAATTAGTTATAGTTGAAAAAAGTGGACGTTAAATAATAATTTAATATTTTAATATTACCAAGATATTTGCATTTTTTAGTTTTCGGTCTTCAGTAAACCCCCACTCCTACACATGTCATGTTAACAATAAGCTGTTATATTATGAAACAATTTATTTGAAGCCTGAAAAACAAAGTTTGTTCTGATTGAACTTTCACGTCTTGAAATAAATGCTAATACGTTTCACTGTGGGAAATCTGCTAATTTGACGCAGCCCCTGATTGATGGACTTTTCTAACATGTCATTGGGTCCAACTCCTCATTTTCACGTTATCCTACGAAACTATGCCCGGAACCCGTAGTTATTAGCTAGTTCGTGGTGTTCTATATAACTAGATATGTAAACTAGTTTTGAGTCGACTTTTACCAAAGTTTATAACATTTCCAGATATTTCCCCGTGTGGGAGTTGGCAACCCACGCAGGTAGCTAAGTCGGTGGTTTCCGCTCCCCTCCTACACGGCTTGACGTTTATATAGCTGAAGGCCTCATTATTTCGAGGCAAATCACTGTTATCAATCCAGCGGAGAACTTCCTACGATATCGCTTAACGGGTTTTCTTCCTGTGGCTCCGGAGCACTGACACCTGAAGAGGTTGGAGCAGTGGGTGGAAACACCAAAAGAGGACTATAACTCCGAATATACGGTGTGGGCACCTCGACATGAGTTATACTTCACAATGAAAAGTCCTATGTACACTTGCTAAATTGATTTGGACTGATGCGAAATAACTTGATCATCTGACGAACTAACTATTCAATCTCTCAGTTTCCTCCTTTATACGTGTACCCATTATTGGAAAAGTCCGTCGCCTAGGGCCGTCTCTATCACTCTTATTTTTGTACTCCAAGAACAAAAGATGGGGGGGGGAGGATCAACAAAACGTATTCACATATATCTCACAAAGAAGAAGCTTACACCAATTTCAGGAGTGCCGAACAGTTACGGAAACGGCCAAACTAACTTTCAGCGGAATCGCACAAACAGAACTGACAATGAGCCGATTAAGAAAAATGCAGATATCTCGGTTAATATCCATGATAGAGTTTAAACGTATATAACAATATTTATAGTACATTTAATTCGTAATAAGGTTGTTAAATACAAATTTTCGCTCCCAATTTTTCGATTTCAACAATTAACGAACTTGACCTTTATTTTTGCATAAAACGATGAAATACCGAGTTTGGTAACGATCAAACAAAAATTGTGACCGCAAGCGCGTTAACAGACAGATCGTCATATATCATATAATATATATATATATATATATATATATATATATATATATATATATATATCATATCATTTTCGTCATCTCCTGGGTAGGATCGATGGACATTTGAAGAAATTTTTCAAAGGTCGCGTCATGAGTACGACCTCAATAGCTGATTTCCCTTGAGGAAAATCTGCTAAAAACTCCATGTATTTCGGTTAATATTATATAAGTGAAATTTTATATATAAAATTATCTATAGTTAATTAATTTATATATAAAATTGGCTCTATAAAACCTTCCGGTCCATCGTATGATAACGTAGATTTTTTGAATTTTATTATATTATTCCCTTCCTTACCCCCCCCCCCCCTCCTTCCCCACGAACCGATTTCGTCAACAAGCTTGGTAATTCTCTCTCTCTCTCTTTCTCTCTCTCTCTCTCTCTCTCTCATGTATATATATATATATATATATATATATATATATATATATATATATATATATATATATAAAATTGTGAACGGACCTGATATCGGACCAGGGGGAGAGGGGGGTTAGAGGGGACGAATTTTGAATATTCGAAATATTTCCGTTACTCTACGTTGGATAGAAAAAGTGTATACATTCAATCTTATTGTACATTAAATTTACTTTAAATATGTTATATACATTTATTCTCTATCTTGAATAGCAACCGAGATATTTGCATTTTTCAGTTTTCAGCCTTCAGCAAGCCCCCACTTCTACTCATGTTACATAAACAGTACTCTGTTCCAGAATAAAACACATTATTGGTAGCTTAAGTACCAAATATTGTTTTCAAGAGACCTTTATTATTCGTGATACATCCAAAAGGTTCTGTTGACCATCCCCCCTTAAGTTTTTTGACTACTAAATTTGATTGATTGAGATAAAAATATTGTGATTTATTATGAATTACAGTCCAAGATATAGTAAACAGTTTTCAACAAAATTAATATGTTATATTCTGATATGTTTCAGTAATTGTTTTTCTTTCCGGTGAGACGTTGGCAAACCTATTTGTTAACATTTCAGACGCTTCCCTTTAGTATTCACTTAATATTGACGGCGGTGTTGTTTTACCAGTATGTAGATTTTCTATTCTTAAACTTCAGGAGGGAAATCTGCTTAGTTACACAGCCCCTGCGTCATGGACTTTTTCGTTATCTTCTAGATAGGACACCCTCATTAGCTGATTTCCATTAAGAAAAAACTACTAAAAAATACATGAAGTGTATGTTGTGATAAGGAATTGCAGAGGGAGTGTAGTATAAATGCAGAATTTTAGGGATGGGGGGGGGGTTAGGAGTCCTCTAAATCTCCCCCCCCCCCTGACGGGAATAAAAAAGATTTATCTCCCCACCCCTTTTCCCTAAGCATGCCCTACTTCCCCTCCCCCTCCCTCATCCCTCCATCTCTCTCTATATACAGAAATTAAATTCTTTTTACAAGATCTTTTATTATCTGTAGACACTTGTTTCTCAGTCAATTTGGATTGAAAAATGTAAAAAAGTCCGTCACGCAGGGGCTGCGTAAACTAAGCAGATTTCCCACGTGCAGTTTTCAAGTAGATATATCTGCCCAATAACACCTGTAGTAGTAAGGTATCTCTAAACCTATTCAAGAGGGACGAAAAGCTATGGAAACGGCCGCCAGATCTCTCGGCGAAAATTCCCGAACATAGCCGACTCCTGCCGACGACACACAGAATACAAATGCAAATATCTCGGTTAATATTCAAGATACAGAATAAATGTATACAACAATATTTATAGTAAATTTAATAGGATTGATTCCTTACAATATTTTGATCCGACGCATAATAACGGAGATATTAAGACTTTTCAACAATCCCCCCCCTAAACCCCCCCTCCCACTGGTCCGATTTCAGCCATTAACGAACTTGATCTTCCTTTTTACATAAAGCGATTAAATTCCGAGTTTGGTAACAAAAATTACGAACGCTAGAGCGTTAACAGACATATATAAATATAAAATTTTGAACGGACCGATCGATGGACATTTGAGGAAAATGGGCATGAGTACGACCTCAATAGCAGATTTCCCTTAAGGGAAATCTGCTAAAACGATTTCACTGTTCTCAATACGGGACGTCCCTGAATATATCCTTACGGAAAATCAGCTATTGAGGAGACGCGATTTTCAAAAAAATTCTTCAAATGTCTATCGATACTACCCGAGAGGTGACGAAAATAAGGCTCGCTCCCAACAAAGTATATATATATATATTGTTACGTTTTTATTACAAAACCAGTAATAAAACGTTGTTAATAAGAGTTCTTTTGGATTGCAAAATTAAACACACACACGTTTCACAGTTTTTCACTCCACGATTTATTTCACAATACACAATACTTATTACTACTCACAGTATTACACTGATAGTGTCACTGTTCTTAAGATCACACAGTCCAATAATTCACTCACGGTCACTGAAATTCACAAAAAGACGGCACTGCACTATCCTTTACGGCTGAAATGCGACCCTTGGGAGGGGCGGGATCAGAGAGGAGGATTTTCAAAAATTCGAAATATCTCCTTTGTTATGCGTCGGATCGAAATATTGTACAGAACCATTCTTCTTGTAATATACAGTTATTAGCTATCTTGATTATTAACTCCAGACATCAAACTATAGTGAGCCAGAAAAAGACGCTAGTGTATCTTCATCCTTCATACACACTAGACTGACGAACCACAACACTGACTTTATATCCCCCAAAGAGATAGCCTCACTTATCCATAAGCTTCCACTCAAGGAACCTCCTGGTGAAGATCAAATAAGCAATGCAGTTTTGAAGAAGCTTCCCCGCAAATGTATTGCTGTGCTCACGAGCATCTTTAACGCCTGCCTCAGACGAGCATACTTTCCGGGGAAGTGGAAACACGCTCATGTCATATTTTTCAACAAACCAGGAAATCCCCGAGGAAACCCTGCAAGCTACCGCCTTAACACGACGGGAAACTCCTAGAACGCCTGGTTAATGATAGACTTAGGAAGCATCTTACGGACTTCATCCATCACCATCACTTTGCCTTCAACCCTCATCATTCGGCAGTCCAACAACTTCAAAGGGTATCAGAAGTCATCACACAAGGGTTAGAACATAAGCAATATACAACGGGGCTCTTCCTCGATGTTTCAAATGCCTACGACTCGGAATGGCACGAAGGACTGCTGCACAAACTTAGGAGTACAAACACTCCAGCTTACCTCTATAGTATTATTACATCCTTCTTAGAAGGAAGAACATTTCAAGTGAAAGTAAACAACACTCTCAGCACGAACCAGGATATCAGAGCCGATGTACCTCTAGGATCCATACTTATCCCTTTACTGTACACCCTCTACAGTTGTGACATCCCGCAGGTGGAAAATTCTGTGTTAGCTTCATTCGCAGATGACACACTCCTCCTAAGTCAAGGCGAAACTCTAAACTCTTCCATACTCCAAACAGCAGCCAACCAGGTATCAATATGGTTTAATTACTGGAAGCTCTCGTTAAAGCCGGATAAAACGCAGACGAAGATTTTTAACGTTGTTTTAAGAACGAAGATCTTCCTGAACGGATAATTGGTCATCACTCTATTCCTTGGACACCGAAGGACCAGAGCATCCGCTATCTCGGAGTACATTTTGAAACACGACTTACATGGCGGCATCATATCCACATTAAACTGCAACAAGCACACAAACGACCTACATAACTATACCCTTTAATGAACAAAAATACACCAATGAAACTGACTTGCGCTACACTACTTTACAAACCACTCATACTCCCTATATTAACATACACATGCCCAGTCTGGCTGGGCATTAGTGACACACACAAAAAGAAACTACAGACATTCCAGAGCAAAGTACTTGGGATAGCGGCAAATGCTCCCTGGTTTGTTAGGAACAGCCAAATCCACAGGGAATTGGAGGTTGCTCCTATTTCAGTTCATCTTCAACAACTTGTGAGGAAATATCATGGCAGCCTTCCCATGTCAAGTGGAGCCACTCATTATACTTTAGGTACAACCACTGAAGAACGACTACGTCAAGGTTGTACCAAAATATAATAATTTTGTAACAAATCTTTTAAAAACACTTTGTGTATAATACTTATGTATTGGTCCAAATAAATTTTCTTTCTTTCTCTGTTTATTAACCGAGATGTTTTCATTTTTCATATTCGGCTATTTTCGGTTCTGTTCGTGCGATTCCGTACGATAGTGATTTCTCTATTGTAACATACCACGTGGGAAATCTGCTTAGTTTACACAGCCCCTGCTTGGCGGCCTTTTTTAATTTTGAGCATTTGGTAAATCCCTTCATTCAGTCAACGAAAATTAACAATAATACAATATACTATATGTGGGCAACCATAAGCCCGCGAGACATTTTGAAAACCCAATTAAACAAAAATATTACACTACTTACTACAAATGAGGAAGATGAGGAGAGATTTGTGGAGACTGAAAACTAACATGCAAATATCTCGGTTAATATTCATGATACAGAAATCATGTACATAATAACATTTATAGGGCATTAAATATTCAATAAGATTGGATTTAACATTTTTCGACCCCGCCCCCCTATTTCGAGGCTATTTGGAATTTTTGCTTTCCCAATTTCAAACTTTTATCTAATACAATATTTTTTTTTGGGGGGCTCAGGTTAGCCATGCGAGTTAAAGCGTTGACTTTATCTCACATGGTAAACCTAGAGTGGCGAGTTCGATTCTTGCCCGGGCAAAGGAAATTATTTAGTTACGAAATTCATTAAATAACGTCCTAAAAGCCCACCCTGGCTAGAAAAGGGTGGTAACCTGTAGATAACCCGTCCCAATTTTCCTAAGTTGCAAAAAGTGGACGTTAATAAATAATTATAATACAATATTTTGTTTAGCATTAAATATCGAGTATGGTATTGGTCAAATAATGTAGTTTAGACGTAATGCCGTTTATGATAAGGTCACGATTAGAGATACTAATTTGATCAGCTGTTTGACGAGACTGATGGGTATTTAGATATTTTCATCAAATATCCCCCTTCTTGAGTATAATCTCAATAGATAAACTTACTTACCGGAAAAATAGCATGATCGATGAGGACATCACACAAATGTATGAACGCATGTACTTTCTAATTTAAATACTCCATGTTTTAATTAGTGTTACATTACATATCGAGGAAAATTGGCGGGAAGATAAATACTGATAAGACAGATAAAAAGATCGAGGGCGTGAGCTAGGATTGTTGCATTGGATACGGGGGTTCTTTGATGTAAGGTTGGGGGTGATATGGTAATATTAGGGGGAGGGTATAGAGGGGGGGGATTTGCATATTTATCATTGGGGCATTTAACGTCGGGGAGTACTGGGTGACTCACTCATTCTCTCTCTCTCTCTCTCTCTCTCTCTCTCTCTCTCTCTCTATCTCTCTCTCTCTCTATCTCTCTCTCTCTCTCTCTCTCTCTCTCTCTCTCTCTCTCTCTCTCTCTCTCTCTCTCTCTCTCTGCCTCCCTCCTTTTCTCCCCCCTCCATAGTGTAGCTAAGAGATGGGTTACCCTTAGATACAGGTACTCCCATAAAAACGTTTTTCTTTGGAAGAACTATAGGAACCCTGCGCACCATGGAAAATCTTAGTGGGGACTAGGGCCTTCCTAGTCGTTTATTGCTGCAGATATTTAATTGTGGGCCAATATAGAGCAACATGGTACCTGCATTTTGACATGGCGCTACTTCTTCCTGTAAGGCCAGAAGGGAATGTCATACTCTACCTGCCAGTTCAGGGCATCTGGCACGAATTCCACTAAGAGCTATTGCCTAGCTACCTGGATCCTATGAATGACACAGACACCTTGGCTCTTCAAATGCATCTAGTCGTTCTAATAGCTCTGGCCCTGAAGCAGTCGAACCACTCCATCCAACCCATGGCCCTCACTTGAATCTATGACAACACCTCGCACATTATCTGCCTATAGTTGAGTTGAAGCACGAAATATGCCACAGAGCTGCGGCTTCAATCATGTCTTCACATCATCAGAAAATAAAATTAAAACTCGAAAACGTTAGGTAACATGTGAAATTCTGTTACCATCCTTATCATGAATTCCCGAAACTAAATGAAAACAGTGAACGTCGTCAGAAATTAACTATGTATCAATTTAATGACCTAAATTGCCGTGTAGAACTACAAATATCTCTCTCCCACAATAGAGTATATCAGTCTGAAAAACTTTGTTAGGAGGAAGCAATTGATTTACAAAACGTCCGTGCTGCGTATACTAAGTAGATTTCCTTGAATATGGTACGCTGGTGTCCTCTCTGTACTCCATAGTAAGAAGACCATGAAACAGAAATTCAATGGAAAGCAGGATTTGGGAGAATTATTATTATTTATTTGAGATGTCGCTACAATGGCGATTCATCTATTAACATGTATGAATATCATTTTACAAAATTAAATAAATATTAACATTTTTACACAGCTAAATGTTACAAAAGTACAAAATAAATAGGACCATTCCGCTACAATGGCCATTCATATTTTAACATGTTAGAATATAATTTTACAAAATTAACATATATTAACATTTTTACAAAGCTAACTTTTACAAAATAAATAAAATTGACAAAACTAAATATAAATTGTTTGTATATTCACAACATGAGGAAAAAATATAAAATAAAAATAAAACAACAAAGAAAAAAAAAGATTAATAAAAATAAAAGAAAAACTATAAATAGTTAAACTGGAAGGAGGCAAAACTTATATTAACTTTCATTGCTACATATAACTTTCATAATTGTGGATAATAGGTTTTATAGTTCATTAAATAATCCATTATTTCTTAAATACTTAAAAACATCATCTATAAATTGGCTACTGTCGGCCAGTAGTTGGCATACATTTGTGGGCCATGGCTACGTTTTCACTTGTGTGCAGTCAGTCAGTATGTGTTTTACAGTCAGCGCCCTACTGCAGTAGCGGCATATAGGTTCATCTTCCCTGGTCATTAGATATGAATGTGTTAGTCTAGTGTGTCCTGTGCGTAGGCGTGTAAGTACAATTTCTTCTCTTCTAGAGTGTCTATTACTTGAAGTCCATTTGAGCGATCTTTATTTTGTGGATTTTAGCACTGATCGTTTACAGACAATAGATAATAGCGGCCGGAATTTCAATTTGATCGTTACCAAATTTGATATAAACGTTTTATCTAAAACTAAAGTTTAAGATTGTCAACGGCTGAAATCGGGAGTGGGCCCCATTAATATATGGTATCGAAAAAGTGCATAGATCTAATCTTATTGCTCATTTAATGTTCTATGAATGTTATTTACACATGATGTCCTTCCTTCTTGTAGTTCAATCGATATAGTTTATTTTTAAGTTTCAGCGATTAATAAGCCTCCACTTTTCATCACTGGACTTTAACAAAAAGCGAATATATTATTCCAAGCATAATTACCATATTTTTTTCATAGGACCTTTATTATTATTTATTAACGTCCACTTTTTGCAACTTAGGCTAATCGGGACGGGTTATCTACAGGTAACCACCCGTTTCTAGCCAGGGTGGGATTTTAGGACGTTATTTAATGAATTTCGCCACTAAATAATTTCCTTTGCCCAGGCGAGAATCGAACTCGCCACTCTAGGTTTATCATGCGAGATAAAGGTCAACGCTTTAACTAGGAGGAATACAACGCTTTTTACTCCGAAATAGATGCAAATAGTTAGTGTGATGGCGTCAGCAATTGAAATTTTATTGACCTCTCACTTATATCAGCTGATATTTAGAAAATAGGGAATATATAGTGATATGTGATATCAGTTGAGTGTCATGCCTTTAACAATATAGGAATATGTCATGAAACATCTTATCCGTAGCTTAAATACCCAATCTTGGTTTCTTCTGATTTTTTACAAGATGAGATACATCCTAATGCAGTGTGTCATGATGATGCAAGCGATTAGGATATTAATTCTTGCCCTCGAGCATGTTTATTTGATCTATACTATCCACGATATTTAACCGGTTCATTTAACACTAATGATTGAATTTTGATTAATAGTAGCCGAGTTTAAAGGTTGGTAATTCAAAATATTTTCGTTATTATGAGTCGGATTATAAAGCAATGTTATACAATGAATCTGGTTAATCTATTGATGGCCTACAGTTTTTCTTCTACACATTTTTACGTAACTCAAGTACATTGAGAGAGCTATTCATTAGTTTTCAGCCTTCAGTAAACCTCCACTTCCCTAATCATCAGATTTTTATTTAAGAAAATACATGCTGAGTTTCATTCCATTAGGTGGGAAGTCTGCTAGATTTACTCAGCCCCTGCGTGACGGGCCATTTTCCTCCTTGATGTTGACAACCCGAGATATGACGCGGGTTGGTGTTGTAGCTCATTGATGGGGAAACTTCATAGACCTCCGCTCTCTCTTTGAAGTTGGCGACCTTCACGGAATCTCCTCTCCCTCCACCTGCTACTTATAGACCAAACATACTTCCTACTTTCGCCTTTGTTCCCATTTTTTCCAGTTTGTTCCAATACTTTACTCTTAACTCTAAAAAATGTATCCTCTGCCCTTCACCCCTTTGCCACAAATATTGCTATTGTATTGGGTGTTCTAAAAGTTTCCTCCTATTTTCTGTGAGAATGAATGAAAACATAAAGAATACTATTGACCAGGTTCAATCTACAGTACAGTTTTTCTCCAAACAAAGTCAAAAAGTCGAAATTTCGAACGTGAATTTTAATAATAGATAAGCCTACATACTGCTAACACACCACCGTGAATATTAGGTGAATAAATACAAACGGTAATATGAAATCTTTCCCCTTCCGGCGGGAAGCGTCTCAAATGTAAACAAACAGGTCTGCCAACGGCATTACATATACGAATCTTGTTAAACTAATGATTGCATGTAATTGTTCTTCTACGCATTTTTTCGTAACACAAATATTAAGAAAGTTATTGGAGCGATCTTGTTTTCAGCCTTCAGTAACCCCCCCTCACTTCTCAATCATCAGATTTTTCTTTTGATAAAGAGAAAATATATATAATTTTGAACGGGCCTCATTTTCGTCATCTCCTGAGTAGGATCGATGAACATATAAGGAAATTTTTCGAAAATCGCGTCATGAGTACGACCTCAATAGTTGATTTACCTTAAGGGAAATCTGCTAAAATGTTGAAATGAAACCAATACTGTGTCTTATCAGCACTGTAAAATATGTTTAGTTTCCGTTGCCCGAGTCTAAAAAAGTCCGTCACGCAGTGGTTGCGTAAACTCATTGTAAGCAGTAACGTCACGTATTTGCATTTATCTCAAAAAGTTAATGTTCAATGAAAACAATATTTCGTATATATATATCATTTTTATCATCTCTTATGGATCGATGGACATTTAATGAAATTTTTCAGTACGACCTCAATAGTTGTATTCCGTTAAGGGAAATCTGCTAAAAAATGCGACCGCAAGTACGGTATCAGACGAGGATATGAATATAATTTGGAACGGATCATTTCAGCCATCTCCTGGGGTAGGATCGGTGGGCATTTGAAGTTTTTTCCCCAAATCACGCCACGAGTACGTCAGTAGCGGATTTCCATTAAGATAAATGCAAACTTAAAAGTCCGCCACGCAGGGGCTGCGTAAACTAAGCAGATTTCCCTCGTATTTACATTTATATCAAAAAGTAAAAGTTCTATGAAACAATATTTGTTATTTGAGATTCAAATTATAAGCTTCATAACATAACACTTTATTTTTAATATGGCATGAGTAGGAGGCGGGGTTTACTGAAGGCCGAAAACTATAGAATGTCTCGGTTAATAATCATGATAGTGGATAAACGTACATAACAACATTTATAGAACATTACATTTGGATATAACCCATAATTATATGGAATAAGATTGGTTCTACACACTTTTTCGATCCGATTCATAATAACGGAAATATTAAGAATTTTCGAAATGTCTCACATCTAAACACTCCGCCCTCCCACCGGTTGAATTTCAGCCATTAACGAACTTGATCTTTCTTTTTACATAAATCGATTAGATATCGAGTTTCACAACGGTTAAGCGAAAATTGCGAACGCTAGAGCGGGAACAGACAAATATATACTTAATTTTGAACGGGGCTCATTTTCGTCATCTCCTATGTAGGATCGATGGACATTTGAAGAAATCTTCCGATAATAGCGTCATGAGTAGAACCTCAATAGGTGATTCCTCCTTAAGGGAAATGTGCTAAAATAGTTTCAAAGTACGAGGTATATGTGAGGTGGAGCAGGTGGCTAGCAAGGTCGACGAGAGCCGGAGATGGCCGACTGTAGCCGAGCACAGTTCCTTGACCCACTTTCCCCGCGAAATATATCACGCCTCTCTCTCTACTCCACTCTCCATTTCTCTCTTATTTATATTCGGATTTATTTACTTTGGTTAAATTATCAAAATGCTTTTATACGCACGATAGTTGTCATTAGCATCTCTTAATCGATTGGGGCGAGAAAAAAAAATTAAATTAACATTTGTAACCATATTATTGTATTCCCATTAACTCTTTCTTTTAACTAGATTTTATATAGTTTTTGGTCTCTTGTATTAAATATTCGGTATGATGCCCATTACATAAATGAAATAGATAAATACCCAATCATCTTTAGACCTAAAGGATTTGCCTTGAAGTTGCAAACGTTGCTTTCTATCTCAAGCTACCTCTTTTCATATTACCATACTCACCCAAATCCATAAGATGCTTGATGTCTCCAAAATAGAATTTTCTAGGCCTCCCTCTTTCCCTATTCCCCAGTACCTTATCTTCAAATATATAAGTAATTAACTGGTTGTGCTATATGATATGCACAAGAAGTTTCACCCCCCTTTGTTCCACGTCCTGGATAAAACTTTTGCTCTCACTTACGTCATTTAGAACTTCCATGTTGGTTTTTTTCAGCAGATTTCCCTCAAGGGAAATCTGCTATTGAGGCCGTACTCATGCTGCGATTTTCGAAAAATTTCTTCAAATGTCCATAGATCCTACCCAGGAGATGACGAAAATGAGGTCCGTTCAAAATTATATATATATGTGTGTGTGTGTGTGTGTGTGTGTGTGTGTGTGTGTGTGTGTGTGTGTGTGTGTGTGTGTTAACGCTCTAGCGGTCGCAATTTTTGTTTGATCGTTAACAAACTCGATATTTAAGCGTTTTATGTAAAAATAAAGATCAAGTTCGTTAATGGCTGAAATCAGACCAGTGGAAGGGGGGGGGAGTTAGGGGGGGATTTTCGAAATATCTCAATTAATATGTGTCGGATCAAAAAATTGTATAGAATCAATCTTATTGGAAATTAAATTTACTATATATATATTGTTCTATACATTTATTCTGTATCTTGGATATTAACCGAGATATTTGCATTTGTAATGTGTGAGTGGTCGGCAAGAGTCGGCTATGTTCGGGACTTCCCGCCAAGAGCTAGTGCGGCCGTTTCCGCAACTGTTCGTCCCTCGTGAATAGGTTTAAAGATTCCTTCTACTACTGTTGTTATTAAGCAGATTTCTCTATTGTAGAACTCCTCAAGGGAAATTTGCTTAGTTTTCGCAGCCCCTGCGTGACGGACTTTTATTAATTATTGAATTTACTAACGATCCAATACAAATCAAGATCGTTATTAAGGTAAAAGTCATATGAGTCCATTTGTGAGCCTAGAAGGTTATCCATAAATGCCTTGGATCCCGCAGGAAGTGTTGCACAGAGAGGCAGGCCCAGGTTGATGTTAGGAAGGACTAGCAGTGGCTAGGATCCTCATATCAGAAACATTGTAGCTGAACTCTCAGAAAACTACAATAGTGTAATAAACAACAGCTGACTTGCGGATGCAGCTCCTGACAATAAATTCAACTATACATATCACATCAGTATGATAAGAAAATATACAAACGCTAAACACTACTGTTGAATTCTATAAGATAAGAATAAATTATTTCCAAAATATTGTCATTTACAATATATTTTTATCAGACAAGAGTGTAATTATTTCCTTTTTGGGCTTGACAATGTTAGAAATAAATAAATAACGCAGTTTGGAACAAGTAAACAAATAAGATAATTTGTTGAGATAACGGGAATAATACTTGTATTTAGAGAGAGTGGCGGACGACCTTGGGGCTGATTATGATAGCTTATCAGTGAAGGCGCCTTCCTTATCAAAGTCATACGATGCACTTATTTATATTTACCAGCTGCTATGAATGGGCTGCAGCTATCCCTCAGGGTGACTCTACTCCCTTAACCTACAGCTGATCAATCAATACTGTTCATCAATACATCGATTCCATACTATCCATCAATATATATTGTTACGTTTAATACTAAATCAGTAATAACCGTTGTTTATTGGAGTTCATTATGGACTGCAAAATTAAACACACTCAAGCTTCAGTGTTTTTATCGCTGCACAATTTACTTAACAATACAATACGCACTTGGCTAATTGTTCTTAACTACTACTTACAGTATGCACTGATAGCTTCACTGTTCTTCTCATTACACAGTCCAATAACTCACTCACGATCACTGAAGATCACAAAAACACGGCACTGCACTGATCTTCGCGAAGGTAACGGCACTGCACTGTCTAAGGTCTAAACACGGCACTATACTGTTCTTTACAGAGTTACAGCTCAACACTGTTCTTCACATAAGCACATTACCACACTGCAACTAAGTCGCACTGAACCCAGTGATGATCACTTGAAGACAGCTGAGAACAAACTAACTAAACTCTGGGCGGTCGGTTCCTTTTATAGCTTGTCGGAAGACATCAAAGGAGACGTGCTGTGACACGTCCAGAACAGGACTGGTATTGCCTAGAACGGGCGACACCTTATGTCGGCACCTTTGATGTCCTCCGTACTGAACCAAATACGTGACTATGTCCGTTCAATCATTCATGTAAGTACTTTTCGTATCACTGTATATACAGGTGCCCTAACACAACGCTGATCATTCCAGTTCAGCAACATATCGGTCCTACACGCTCTTCGACACGCCCATACCGTTCCCCTAACCCATAGCTAATCAATACAATTCATCAATATATCGGTCCTACACGCTCTTCGACACGCCCATACCGTTTCCCCTAACCCATAGCTAATCAATACAGTTCATCAATATATCGGTCCTACACGCTCTTCGACACGTCCATACCGTTCCCCTAACCCATAGCTAATCAATACAGTTCATCAATATATCGGTCCTACACCTCATCAATACGTCCACACCGTTCCCCTAACCCATAGCTAATCAATACAGTTCATCAATATATCGGTCCTACACGCTCTTCGACACGTCCATACCGTTCCCCTAACCCATAGCTAATCAATACAGTTCATCAATATATCGGTCCTACACGCTCTTCGACACGTCCATACCGTTCCCCTAACCCATAGCTAATCAATACAGTTCATCAATATATCGGTCCTACACGCTCTTCGACACGTCCATACCGTTCCCCTAACCCATAGCTAATCAATACAGTTCATCAATATATCGGTCCTACACGCTCTTCGACACGTCCATACCGTTCCCCTAACCCATAGCTAATCAATACAGTTCATCAATATATCGGTCCTACACCTCATCAATACGTCCATACCGTTCCCCTAACCCATAGCTAATCAATAGAGTTCATCAATATATCGGTCCTACACCTCATCAATACGTCCACACCGTTCCCCTAACCCATAGCTAATCAATACAGTTCATCAATATATCGGTCCTACACCTCATCAATACGTCCATACCGTTCCCCTAACCCATAGCTAATCAATACAGTTCATCAATATATCGGTCCTACACGCTCTTCGACACGTCCATACCGTTCCCCTAACCCATAGCTAATCAATACAGTTCATCAATATATCGGTCCTACACGCTCTTCGACACGTCCATACCGTTCCCCTAACCCATAGCTAATCAATACAGTTCATCAATATATCGGTCCTACACGCTCTTCGACACGTCCATACCGTTCCCCTAACCCATAGCTAATCAATACAGTTCATCAATATATCGGTCCTACACGCTCTTCGACACGTCCATACCGTTCCCCTAACCCATAGCTAATCAATACAGTTCATCAATATATCGGTCCTACACCTCATCAATACGTCCATACCGTTCCCCTAACCCATAGCTAATCAATACAGTTCATCAATATATCGGTCCTACACGCTCATCAACACGTCCATACCGTTCCCCTAACCCATAGCTAATCAATACAGTTCATCAATATATCGGTCCTACACCTCATCAATACGTCCATACCGTTCCCCTAACCCATAGCTAATCAATACAGTTCATCAATATATCGGTCCTACACGCTCTTCGACACGTCCATACCGTTCCCCTAACCCATAGCTAATCAATACAGTTCATCAATATATCGGTCCTACACGCTCTTCGACACGCCCATACCGTTCCCCTAAACCTTAGCTAATCAATACAGTTCATCAATATATCGGTCCTACACCTCATCAACACGCCCATACCGTACCCCTAACCCATAGCTAATCAATACAATTCATCAATATCTATTGATAAACCAGTAAGATCAGCATATTGATATACAGCTTAATTTCTTAAAATTCGATAAACTTAACTTAAATTCGGGTTTAACAAGAAACAAGGAGGAGCCACTAAAAACGAGAAAGTTCGAATTAATCGGTTGTTATGAAAAAACCGTCGCGCAGGGGTCTCGTAAAAAAACAAAAAAAAAACAGATTTCCCACTTGCTGGTATGATGCAATAGTAACCTCGTCTCAAGAATTATCCTCTATTTTCAAATAGTAATCCGATGAGTAGAAAGGGGGGGGGGTGTTACTGAAATCTGAAAAGTAGTAAAAGTCGTAGAAAGCATGAATAACTCGCATTATATTTGTTATAAAAAAGTTTATAGAACAACAGTTGTTGAACACCAATATTTCAACAAGATTGGTTCAATTATATTTTTCAATCCGACTTATATTAAGAGGGGTATTTTGAATTTCGAATTTTCTCCCCTTCTATCGAGAAATTCATGTAGCACGCGTGGTATATAACGAATTACAAGACAGTCCGTATCAAATGTAATAGCAGAGCATAGCCTAAACTTTTGAACTGTCACATTTGGGTTTTTGTTATTTATGTGCCAGTATTGTGGAGAGATTTGTTCTGTTGTGTCTGTTTGTATTTGACGGTTGTATCGAGCTAACTCTATTTGCTGGCAGGAATGCGGCTGACTGGCCTCTTCCTGGCTTCAAGGACAAGTGTATCGCCCACGTCGAGATGGTTGTATTAAATTCTGTATGGGGCTCAAAGGACGCTTTGCCAACATTGAATATTTTATGGCAGCGTGGGTGTTTTCAATCTTGTCTCTCCTGCTTATCCCTATCCAAGCGCCATATTCTCCAGAGATATCTCAGAGCTTGTAGTTCGTATGCAAAGCCAGGCTCCAGACTTAACGGTGGCCAATATTATGTCCAAGGTATAGCTCTTGACGTAACGTTCGTGCCTCACATACTGAGAAGTGTTAGCTGTACGTTCTTAGGAACGTCTGTCTCCGACAAGGTCAGAATTAAAGTTTCGACATTATGTCTGTCCGTAAGTTTTAGATTCGAGATATGCATATTTTTACTACCTTATACGAAGTAAAGGGACGATTTGGAATCGTGAAACTTTCGGTTTACAAATTCCAACAGAATTCTCCGTTTTGAATTTCCCTGAACCCATTCAGTCTATTTTCGGCGTGACGTATGCACGCATCTCCCATAACTCAAAAGCGTATCTAAGCATCTCCCATAATTTTTTTGTCTCTTTTTCCCCATCTCTGCCCCCGCTGTACCTTTGGGTTTCCCCATACCATATATATGGAGCGGTCTCCATTTAATAATAATCTCCCATAACTCAAAAGCGTATGTACGCATCCCCCAGGATTCAAACGCGTATCAACGAATCTCCCAGAATTCAAAAGCGTATCTATGCACCTCCCATAATTTAAAAGCAAGATGTCATTTAGTCTAGTTTCGGAGTAACGTATGTACGCATCTCGCATAACTCAAAAGCGAGTTTCTTTGAATATCAAAATCCATATTTCGGTAATCTGCTTACCGTCCAGTTGTGCAACTTCCCTTTCCATCTAAAACGACTAAAAGGAAGAGAGAGGCGGGTTATAAAATTACAAATTTCTTCGTGCATATTAGAGATATAAAAATATTTGTATAGAACCTTTTTTTGTTTATCATTCCCCTCGCCCTTCCCCCTAAGGGAAGGGGGGCTTACTCTTAAGGGAAATCTGCTAAAATGGTTGAAACCCAGACCAGGAGAGAATTTTAATTACTGAGTTTATCACTCTCGGAATCAAAACTTTTCTTCAAAGCAACTATGGGGTTGTTTTTACCCCTTGAACGTGTCATTGCAAGAAACCTGTAACAGTTGCTCATAAGCTGATCGCTATCGGTGTAATCAGGAAATAACTTACTGATTGATGACCAGTGATTTTTGCATAACTCCATCAACAATTCATGTTGGTAATTTCGAATAATATGAAATCAGTGAAATGGTTTGAGAAATTAGTTTGATTTGATGGCGAAAGCATTGTCGGAGAGCGGGATCGGGTCAAGAGGTTCAAAGATAATCATTAATCACGGCTCTAGAACTAATCATAGAATTGATTATCTATTCTCTACACTCTTCCCGACCATTCTCCTTCGCTATTCCTTACTCTTCGTCGGGGGGTTGTTGTGGGTGGTCAGCAAGATGTATAGTCAACATCTCCGCCACTACTAATGCAATACATCATAAATCTATTATTTTAGCGACATCAATATTCTAACATTGATACATGCCAACAAACTAAGACCAATAAAACGAACAGTTCTGGAATGGCCTTCAAGCCGATGGACGAGAGGAAGTCATGCCGACCGGATTACGTGTTGGCCATTCCTAGCTGACTCACGGACTTTTAATAGCAAACAAGAACACTCCGGCTTGAAGACACTGCAACGAAACTTTGACTGTACATCACATATTGACCAAGGGACAATTTAGACATCCCACATACAAGAATTATTAACTGATATCAGTAATAATATAAAATCAATAACTCATCTAAAATCCTTAATAAACACAACATACTATAGTCTACAACTTCTTTACACGAGAGGAAGGGAGAGAGAGAGAGAGAGAGAGAGAGAAAGAGAGAGAGAGAGAGAGAGAGGGAGAGAGAGAGAGTGAGAGAGAGAGAGAGGGAGAGTGAGAGAGAGGGAGAGTAAGAGAGTGTAAGAGAGAGAGAGAGAGAGAGGGGGGGAGAGAGAGAGAGAGAGAGAGAGAGAGAGAGAGAGAGAGAGAGAGAGAGAGAGAGAGAGAGAGAGCGAGAGAGAGAGAGAGAGAGAGAGAGAGAGAGAGAGAGAGAGAGAGAGAGAGAGAGAGAGAGAGAGAGAGAGAGAGAGAGAGAGAGAGAGAGAGAGAGAGAGAGAGAGAGAGTGAGAGAGAGAGAGAGAGAGAGAGAGAGAGAGAGAGAGAGAGAGAGAGAGAGAGAGAGAGAGAGAGAGATAAGGTGCGGTACGGATATAGAATTGGCAGTACAGGAGAGCGGCTATATATAGCTAGCTTCTACGATTTGCCCTGCACACCAATACTCCAGCTTAGCAACTCATTCATAAATACCATAGCTCCAGGCACCACTCACACCATCAATAGATGGAAGGGAAGTCCGCCACGCATATCCTGGCTCAGTATAGGACTACGAGCTGCTCCAACACGCTTAGACGACGTCACGTACACTCTATTCTTCTTCTTCTTTAACTAGAAAACTATATAACCTAACTGGAAATTTCAGCTCCAAATGTTGTTCTTAATGCCACAGATGCCTTAAATGGAAATATATGCTCCCATGCAGGGAACAGGGGTTATCTCTGGGCTGCGACATTGTTGGACCGCTACAGATAAACTCCACTTCCACTGGTCCGATTTCAGCCATTACCGAATTGGATCCTTCTTTTTAAATTAATCGTTTTAATATCGAGTTTGGTAACGATAAAAAAAAATTGCGCCCGCTGAGCGTTAACAGACAAATATATACATAGATAGATAGATAGATACATACCTGTACTCAGTTTTGAACGAACCTCATTTTCGTCATCTCCAGGGTTGGATCGATGGAAATACGAGGACATGTTTCAAAATTCGCGTCATGAGTAAAATTGACGCTCACTGTACGAATTATATTAACAGACATTTTGGGGCTCAGGTTAGCCATGAAAGTTAAAGCTTTGATCTTAATCTCGCATGGTAAACCTAGAGTGGCGAGTTCCATTCCCGCCTGGGCAAAGGAAATTATTCAAGGATGGAATTCCTTAAATAAAATCCTTAGTCTCGTCCTGGCTAGAAAAGGGTGGTAACCTGTAGACAACCCGTCCCAATTAGCCTTAGTTGCAAAAACGTGGTCGTTAATAAATAATTTTATTAACAGACAAATATATGTATATTGTATAGTGTTTTTTGTTTTTTTTGGGCGGGGGTTAGTATTTTTATTTCTATGAAAATTCAAAGAAAGAAGGAAGGCTACCTCATCTTAAATATTAAGAGAATGTCTTCGTGGGACTCTTTTTCCATTTCGATTTTTTCGAACTAAAACACATTGCCTGATACATTCTGAGGAATCTACAATCTACATATTTAGTTTCCATAGATTATGGTAGTATGTTTTGTATATGTTCCATACCTTTGGAGTAAAACTTGTATTTGGGAAAATATACCTAATCAATATACATATATTATTCGTTTACAATACTGATTAACTATGAATATTAAAAAAATAAAATAAAAGATAAACAAATAAATATCAAATATCATTAAAATAATACTAGTAAAAAATAGAATTCAAGAACGATGTAAAAGAATTGGGCCACTAAAATTAAAATCGTCAAAACTTTACACCATGAATTCGTCCAACTGGTGAAATTTCCTCGCAGAATATTGGAAGATGGGTTCTATATTTAGGTTGGGATGTGCTCTGACCTCACGGGCCGGCAACCACTTGCTCCGGTTGGCATCTCTAGTTCTGAGCAAGCCCCAGTAATCAGAAATGTCTATTCTCCTGCTAGGATTTTAGTTTTATATTGACTTTAGAGAATTATTTTAAAAACAAGTTGGTACTTTTACTTTCAAGGAAAATTAGGAATGCCTTAAGTATGGGTTGATGTTAATTTCTAATTAAAACATAGCCGTATTTTTAGCGTTGTAAATGCCTCGAAGGATGAAACTTCTGCTTTCAATTAATAAAGCGTTTTGGTGGGACCTGAAGATATTAGCAGATTCCCTTAAGAGAAAACAGCTATTGAGGTCGTACTCATGATGCAATTTTCGAAATTGTTCTTCAAATGTCCATCGATCCTAGAGGACTAGGAGATGACGAAAATGAGGTCCGTTCAAAACTATATATATATATATATATATATATATATATATATATATATATATATATATATATATATATATATATATCTGTTATCGCACTAGCGGTCGCAATTTTTGTTTGATCGTTGCCAAATGTAGTCGTTTTATTTAAAAAGAAAGATCAAGTTCGTTATTGCTTTTCTTTTTGGGTGACCAGTTGGCAGACCTGTTGATTTACATTTCAGACACTTCCCGCCCTGAGGGTAATTTCTTATTTGTTCACTTAATATTCACTGTCGTGTAGTGCTAGCAGTATGTAGGTTTAACTATTATTAATCTTCACGAGGGAAATCTGCTTAGTTAACGCAGCCCCTGCGTGACGAACGTTTTTTTTTTTTATTGCCTTAAATACTTTTGTTGTTCTCAATAAGAACAAGGTGCAAAAAATAATGATTTTAAAACCGTGGCACATATTACTGGGAGAAAGGTCACAACACCTATAAATGCAACGTGACTCCTGCAAACTTGGAGTGGAGCTATTCGGGTTAATTGAGCCATTCCGAGCAAAACGTCAGCTGACAAGCAGAATTTAAATGTGTGCATTTGGCCCGGCCTCCAAATATATTGCTATAGTTAGCAAGAATGATTTTCAAGAAGCCAGAATTGGTGCTGCTCGCTCCAAAGGTCTCTCCCTGTATTTCTGGGTAGATATGTGGGTTGAGGCGTGGGATCTAATGGATTGGCTAGGTTTGTAGGTTCGAATCCCAATTGGGCAATAGAAATTAAGTTAGCAAACTCGTTAGCGTATCCATCAAGCTAATCGCGTCATGATGCCAATTAAAATAGCAATATTTCAATTTTTGAAGTTGAACTACAAATGTCCATCAATCCTACCTAGATAGGAGACGTCGAAAATGAGGTCCGTTCAAAATTATAGGTATATATATTTCCCTGTTACCACTCTAGCCGGTACCAATCTCGGTATATAGGTTTTATGTAAAACTTGTGATCAAGCTCGTTAACAACTGAAATTCGTCTAGTTGGAGAGGGGGAAATTATAAATATTACCGTTATTTTGCGTCTTCTCCGTGACATATCGTGGACTACCACAGAAATGACTGCTGGAGATACACCGCACCTGACAACTGGATATGAGATACATGAAAAGAATTCGCGTGAGGACTTCATAAATTAATATTTTATTGAATGCCCACTTCTACTAATATGATGTTTTTTTGGTAATAGAGAATATGTGTCATTTCAACATTTGGGAAATCTGAAAACTACCGAACATTTAGTATTCTGTGCATTTATTCCTATAGCCAAAGGAGTAGGTGCTGAGCTTCATAGTTTGCTGGAGCATATGTTGTGTGCTCGGCAAGGTCCGTGACCCCTCCCGCCAGCCACCATATAGACGCTCCGACCTACATACCAATCCTGGGCCTCTCCAAGATACACTCGCATGCAGATGAGGCTTGGTTCAAGTACTCAACTGGAGCAAGTTTGGCTCAAGTTAGTGATTGGGCAAAACATCTCAAGCCTTTAATATTACTTAAGAAGTTAATTAATAAGAAATATCTTAGCTAAGCGTGAAAATTACTATAAAAACATTGATCTTCAAAATCAGTGAATATCAGCTACTGCGAGCCACATAGGTCACACAAAATGGTGCAAAATGCTACTTGTAATGAAGATAAACAGGGAAAAACAAAAAACTGGTATGAGTCCAATGAAGAGGCCAAATCAACATTGAAAAGTACTCCCCGTTTCTTAGTTGTCAAAACTCTTCAAACTGGTAAAAACTTTACCCAAGTCAACCCTTTTCAGATTCACAAGTGGGTCTGTACTTTCTCAAATCAGATAAAGGTTAAGAAACTGCGTAATGGCATACTATTTCTGGATTGTCCGAATGACTTAACGGCTAATAACCTCTTAAAAGAAAAAAACTTTTTATGATATTTCTTGCTGTTGAACCCCATAGCATATTGAATTATACAAAGGGAGTTTTCTTCTGTGATGAAATTAAAGACCTTCCCGATAATGAAATAGTTTCTGAGTTGGCGAGTCAGAAGGTTGTAAATATTAGAAGAATTAGAAGAGCAAACGGGCAAACATCTTCTTTATTTATCGCCACATTTGAAACTCCAAATCTTCCTGAGCGACTATTTATAGGTTACCTTTCTGTACCATTAAGATTGTACATCCCAAAGCCTTTAATCTGTTATAACTGTGGCCTATTGGGGCATCATAGGACTTCGTGTTCATCTGAGACTATCTGTAGGAATTGCTCTGAGCCTAAACATGAAGGTAAATGCCAAAAAATACAGTGTCGATTATGCAATGAGATGCACATAACTTTAAAAACATGCCTCATATACGGCCAGGAGTTCAAGATCAAGAAAATGATGGTATAATATAAAGTCAGCTACCAAGAAGCAAGGAAAGCCGTAACAAAAGAAAATGAAAACACATATGCAGCTAAACTTAATTCTAACCTGCTGACTAATGAAAGCCATTCTCTACTCGTCGGAATAATTTCACAAATGAGTAAACAAATGGAGGTTATAGAAAATCTAATCTTGAAGAAATTTACTCCTCTACCTATACAACCCGAGAAACAACCTTCTAAACTTACTACAGTTACCAGTCTCCAGAACATACCTAAGGTACCAAATAATACTGGTAACGTGAAGGAAATTGAGGCAGCAAGTTTTCAAGTGAAGAAAAGAACTATTCGGAATCCGGAAGCTACAAATGCCACGAAGAAAACTCCAAAAACTAGTAAAAGTCAAACTAAGAAGAAATAGTCTGGCCAATGAAAACAAATCCCCCTACCCTTAATTTTATTCCTTTTTTTTATTGTTTTATCAATTTTACTTATTATTGAACTTTACTTTTGTTTTAATTTGCAGTCAACTATACTCCAGTGGAATCTAAATGGGGTTAAAAGGCGTATTTGCAGTCTTAAGTCCCTAATAAGCGATCATACACCAAACATTATAGCCATACAAGTAAGCCATTTGACACTAGGTGAAGAATTCAGCATACACGGCTATACTACTTATAGGAAAGATTACTCCATGGGAGGTAGAGCATGCAGAGGGGTTAGAGACATCATCTATAGTGAAATATTTGTTAGAGATATCATCTATAGTGAACCTATACAGTTGAGAACAACACTCCAAGCTGGGGCAGTCTCAGTACACCTCCCATTTAGATTTACAATATGCTCCATCTATCTTCCACCTAGGGAACCAATTGACGTACATGAAATACAAGACTTACCGATACCCTTTGTGATCCTAGGAGATGTTAATGCTTTATCCCAAATGTGGAATTCTCCAATAAGAAATCATAAAGGAAATCAACCAACACATTTTCGGACAATTTGACTTAATCACATTTAATTAACAACGACTCGCCGACTCATATATGCTCCAGGACAGGAACTCTTACCAACATTGACTTGACCTTAAGCGCACCTTCTTTATACTCACATTTTTCTTGGGAAGTTCATCAAGATACACATGGAAGTGATCACTTCCCAATTCACTTAAAAACTAACACCCATACTCCATTATTCAGAACTATAACAAGATACAACACCAAGAGAGCAGACTGGAACTCATTCAAGAACTATTATGTAGAGGAGTGAACTACATTTAATTACAGTACAATAATGGACGAATAACCCTGAATCATTATTAAAGCAGCTGACAATAGCATTCCCAAAACACTGACCACACAAGAAATGCCCTGTTCCCTGGTGGAATGACGAATGTAAAGTAGCTGTCAATGATATGAAAAGAGCTCTCAGTTTATTCCGGAGAGAACCAATGGATTTTCATCTTATTGATTATAAAAGAAAGAAGACGAAAGCACAGTGGGTCATAAAAAAGAGTAAGAAGCAATGCTGAATAGATTTTGCTACTACTTATTAACAGACACTCGTCCATAACTAACATCTAGAGATAGTCAACTTAATAAAACATAAGAAATATCGACCTCCAGTGACAGGACTAGAAAACAATAACAAGATTATTACTTACCAACTAACGATATCTAATATTTTTGGAATTCACTTCAGTAAGATATCCAGTAACCAAAACTACACTTCATCATTCCTTGAACACAAACCCCGTACTGAACAGACAAACATACAAGTAATTGACAACCACGAACATCCATTAAATGTCCCATTTACTTTAGAAGAACTTAAATATTCTTTAAGCAATACGAGCAAGCCATCACCAGGACTAGACAATATCACTTATGACATGCTTCAAAATCTACCTGAAAATGGCTTACTGTCTTTCTTGACCTTCTTAACAAGATGTATGAAAGTAGTGCCTATCCTCATTTATGGAATGAAGCCAATGTCATTCGAATATTAAAGCCTGGCAAAGATAAAAAACAAGCTTCTAGCTATCGTCTGATCTCATTGACCAGCTGTACCTGCAAGATTGTTGAGAAAATTTTGAATAAAAGATTATTATGGTTCCTTGAAACTCATAACCTCCTAGCTCCCTATCAATATGGATTTAGACCCACACATTCTACTATGCACTACATAGCAAGAATTCAAAGTGATATTTTAAATGCTTTCTTGATGAAAAAAAGTGTCTTAGCTGTGTCCTATATCTCGAGAAGGAGTATGGAGGAGACTCATAATATTGTGGCTGATTAAATGGGGAGCTCAAGACAAAGTTATTTTATTTCTTAAAAATAACCTTTCTAAACTTTCAGGGTGAGGATTGGTACTGCTTTATCTGGGATATTTTTCAGGAGAATACAGTGCCTCAAGGAGGTGTACTAAGCACAACTTTGTTCAATATTGCTATAAACTCAGTCATTGCATGTATACCCAAAGAAGTATCTTACTGTCTGTATGGCTGATGATTTGCTAATTTGCCATACATTTTCCAATATTGATAATGCAAAACACCACATACAGTCTACTATTAATTCATTAGGGCAGTGGCGCTTAAATACTGTTTTCAAATTTTCAGAGGAGAAAACAAAATGCATTATCTTCACCAAAAAAAGAACTATCACTCCACCACATTTATATATCCATAACACTAACATAAAATACACAAATATTTTACAATTTTTAGGACTCACACTAGACAAAAAATTAACATGGTTACCCCATTTAAAAAATATCCTTAACAAATGCAAGAAATCCTTGAATTTGCTAAGGGTACTTAGCAATACGCAGTGGGGAGCTGACAGATTTTCAATGCTTACACTCTATCGTGCCTATACCAGGTCATTGCTGGATTACGGTTGTATTGCTTATTCTTCTGCCAGCTGCAGTGCACTAAAACTCCTTGACACGATTCACTACACAGGACTTAGAATCGCTACAGGGGCTTTCAGATCAAGTCCCACTGACAGTTTATGTGTTGAAGCTGAGGAACCTCCCCTGGAGTATAGACGGCAAATGCTGAGTTTTAAATTTTTATCCCAATCAAAGGCATTAGACAAACCATGTGTAAATACATTTTTAAATAACATGTTTTTAAATAAATATTCTCAAACCTGCCCCAAACATAAACCGCTTTTAATCCGCCTCCTTCAAAATAACAACATTCATCAATTTTATCAAACACCAATGTACCATAACACTACTCTTACACTCCCCCCTTGGAGAGTAAAGAACTATCAAATTGATTTAAAACTAACACAATATCAAAAATCAAACCCTCTTTCTTCAAAATTTTATCAGACATCTTTCAAGGCTGTAATTTCACAAAACCCTAACAGTTTATTCATTTTCACGGACGGATCTAAGACAGAACACGGGACGGGTTCAGCCGCCACTATCAAAAACAAAACTTACAAAGTTAAACTACACGACAAATCAAGTACTTATACTGCAGAACTACAGGCCATTATACTAGCACTTTCAAAATTAGAAAACAGATCACACCAAGTAATTTTATGCACAGACTCCTTAAGTTCTTTACTTTCCATGGGAAACATCTACTCTAATCACCCACTAATTACAAAAATACTAGAACTATTACACGCACTAAACACTTGCAGTTTTAAAATGTTGTGGTTACCCGGACACAAGGACATTAAACAAATGACTGATATTGACAAACATGCAAAACTAGCAACAAAAATGACTACTACCGACATAATTACACTAACACCAACAGACCTCAACAAGATTGTACAAACAAAAATACTCCAAGACTGGCAAATACACTGGTTACGTACTGACAACAAATTATTGGAAATAAAACGCAATGTTACTGGATGGACAAAGAAACAGAACGTATATTCAAGAAGAGACCAAGTCGTGCTCACAAGACTACGTATTGGACATACATACCTGACACATTCTTACATAATGAACAGAAAAGACAAGCCTACTTGTACTCATTGCAACACTGGACTAACTATAAAACACTTACTAACAGAATGCAGATTACGAGCTTACTTAAACATTCCACATGACTTGAACGAACTACTGACTGAGGGTAGCCCACATATTGCCACGATTCTGACATATTTAAAAACAATAGGGCAGTTTGAGAATATTTAATTACATATTTTAAAATTTTTAATGTGTGTGCGTGCTTATATGTGTGTGTGTGTGTGTGTGTGTGTGTGTGTGTGTGTGTGTGTGTGTGTGTGTGTGTGTGTGTGTGTGTGTGTGTGTGTATGTGTGAGAGAGACCTATTTAGTTTTTGTTTCAAAGTTATCAAGCTTTCTTTTCACTTATTTATTTACCGACTGTTTTTATTTCTATGTTGTGTTCGTGTTTCTTCTTTTGTTTTGTGTTGCGTTCCCTTAGTTTTGTTCTATATATTATTTCGTGTTCAATTATCTGTTATTTTGTTTATGTTGTTTGTTGTTGTTTTTTGTTTTTGTTTTGTTTTCCCCATGTCTAAGAAGAGCAAAGTCGCCATAGTTGCGGAGCTCTAAGTAACAAATAAATAAATAAATATAAAAAGTCCGTCCCGCAAGGGCTGCGTAAACTAACAGATTTCCCACGTGAAGTTATACTATAGAGAAGTCTGCCTAATAACAACTGTAGTAGTAAGAAAACCTCTAAACCTAAAACATTATTTAGGGCGTAATAACCCAGTAGTTTCTAGCCCCAAAAAACAGTTAACCTAACCTCTAAACCTATTCACGAGGGACGAATAGTTATGGAAACGGCCACCAGAATTCTCGGCGGAAAGTCCAAACATAGCCTACTGGCAACCACACGCAGAATACAAATGCTAATATCTCGGTTAATATTCAAGATACAGAAAAAATGTATAGAACAATATTTATAGTAAATTGAATTTGAAATGATTTATTCTATACAGTTATTCGAACCGACTCAAAATAACTGAGATATTATTAATTATCAAAAATCCCCCCTCTAAACCCCCCCTTCCTTTTTAACTTGATCTTCCTTTTACATAAAACGACTAAATTCCGAGTTTGGTAACGATCAAACACAAATTGCGACCGCTAGATCGTTAACAGACAAATATATATATGTATATATATATATATATATATATATATATATATATATATATATATATATATATATATACTAGCTAAAGTACCCGGCGATGCCCGGAAAATTATTCTTAACTGACTAATAATGGTATTTTGACAGTAAGACTTCAATGTGTACAATTACACTTCCCTCCACGACATAATGATTTTCCGAAATAGCCAACCCTGAAGGGTAACTTTTGGGGATTAATAGAATAGAAATTTTAGTTTTGAAGGATAAATGAAAATATCTTCCTAATTTATCCTTCTACACTTTATGACTCGCCGTTTTTCAATAATTCAAACCATAATCATGGGTAGCATTTATTACAATTAAATATCATCCATAATGAACATATTTTCTTTCAGAAGCCTATCCGAGCTCAAGTGCATATAACAAAAGTTACTCTAACGGGTATATAGCGATAAACCAACAACTATTGGGACGGCTAGACCGGCAACATACGAGATATTTTATATATATATATATATACTAGCTCAGATACCCGGCTTCGCCCGGGAATTCATTAGAGGCTGAATGATGATGGTATTTTTTAGCAGGCTTTACATTGCACAATATTTTGACATTTACCCGTCCCAGTGTTTAGGATTGATACCCGTCTTTCCCGTGGATTTGCTAATAATAGAATTATTTGTTCGATAAGGCTTCACAGTCTTCGATATTTTTATATTTCCCGTCTCTTATACATGTAAATATGGTGAATTTTTATTTCAGGCCTCCCTTATAACCCCCCTCCCGTTCGAACCTAAAAATTTTAATATAACTTACAATCTTGGAAAAATTAATGCTAATTGACATACCGAGTTTTGTTTAGTTCGGTTCAGCCGTTAGTGCCCGCTAAAGTTATAACGTATAACTCATTTATAATTAGGTATACGACAAAAGTGTATATAACAAAAGTTACTCCAAATAACAAAATAAACAACTTTTGTTATGTTTATATTTGCGGAAAAACCAATAGGAAACGAAATATCGCTATTTTTAATTTCAGGCTTTCCCTATAACCCCCACTCCTGCCCGTCCATAGAAATGTTGGTATGGCTTATTATAATGAAGGCCTCACTGCTAATACACATACCGAGTTTTATTTAGTTCGGTTGAGTCGTTTTTGGCAAATAATATTGTTGACTCCCACTATAATTTTTAGCGTATAACGCATTTAAACTTCGGTATACGACAAAAGTGTATATAACAAAAGTTACTCTAAATAACAAAATAAATAACTTTTGTTATGTGCATATTTGCCGAAAAACCAATAGAAAACGAAATATCGCTATTTTTAATTTCAGGCTTTCCTTATAACCCCCACTCCTGTTCGTCTCAGAGAAAATTAATATAGCCTAAAGTCTAAGTTGGATTAGTAGTAATATACATACCAAGTTTCATAAAATTCGGTTCAGCCGTTTATGCGTGAAAAGGTAACAAACAAACAAACAAATAAACAAACAAACAAACAAACAAACAGACACCAAAGAAACAAAATGCAGTTATGGTGTCTATGACATGTGAAACGAAAAGTTATCGTGAAATTTCGCGAAAAAAATCAATGTACAGACAGAGGCTACAATTTTATATATATATAGATATATATATATATATATATATATATATATATATATATATATATATATATATATATATTTATACAAAATTGTAACGTTTGTCTATATATTGATTTTATTATAAGGAGATCCTGAAACAAAAATCAGAATGTTTCGTTTTCTATTGGTTTTTCTGCGAACATGAAACCAACGAAAGTTTTATATTAGCAGATTTCCCTTAAGGGAAATCAGCTATTGAGGTTTACATGACAGAATTTTCGAAATTTTTCTTCAAATGTCCATCGATCCTACCTAGTAGATGACGAAAATGAGGTCCGTTCAAAACTGTATATATATATATATATATATATATATATATATATATATATATATATATATATAGGCTTAAATCGGACCAGGGGGAGGGGGGGTTTAGAGGGGGAGGTTTTCGAAAATTCGAAATATCTCAGTTACTATACGTCGGATCGAAAAAGTGTATAGAATCAATCTTATTGCCAATTTAATGTACTATAAATATTGTTATATACATTTATTCCCTATCTTGAATATTAACCGAGATATTTGCATTTGTATTTTGCGTGTGATCGGCAAGAGTCGGCTATGTTCGGACTTTCCGCCGAGAGCTCTGGCGGCCGTTTCCGTAACTATTCGTCCCTCGTGAATAGGTTTAGAGGTTTCTTACTACTTCAGTTGTTATTAGGCAGATTTCTCTATTGTAAAACTTCACGTGGGAAATCTGCTTAGTTTACGCAGCCCCTGCGTGACGGAATTTTTTGGTATTTAGAGTAATTTTTGTTGTTAACACTTTTATCGTATAAATGAAATATTCTCTAAAAACTATTGTGGGCGTCAACAGTTATATTAGTTGCCATTAAAGTGTTTTTAATATAGTACAATATTATGGCTGTATGATGTTATGTTTTTAGACTTATATGATAGTTATAAGTATGGTTCGGATAAGTGAGGTTATAATTCTCGAAAAAACAATACTTACTTCTAGATGGGAAGTGTAAGTGTTTTTCAGTAAACAATGATTTACCAGGTATCGACGAGTACCTTAGCTAGTATATATATCAATTTTGAACTGACCTCACTTTTGTCACCTCCTAAGTATGACCAATAGTCATTGGAGGAAAATTTTTGAAAATCGCGTCATGGGTATACCTTCAATAGCTGATTTCCCCTCAGGGAAATTTGGTAAAAATCGTTTTCCTGGTTTTTATTGAAATTTAATTACATTGAAATCGCGGAACTTGAAAAAGCACGGATTCGAAATTTGAATTCCGCTAAAAGCCAATAGGTGGTTGGAGTATTTACTGGAATACGGCTAATGTATTTAAGGGGTGGGGGTAATATTTATAAAAATCGACCTATAATATAAAAGCTGCCTTCTGATTGGGTGGAATATAGGGGTGGGGGAGGGTATATCTCCGGCCGAGATAACACGACCATTTGTATGTGCATATTCATCGCCGAGAGTTGGATAATGCACTGTTTATAGCCAAACCTTGAGTCTAATAGTATATACTACGATATGCTACCGAATGTGCTGGCTCGACTAGCTTGCCGCAAAACTTTGCTGCTGCTTTTATCGATTTGGTCTATATGCTACTTATTAGCTGATTTCCCTTAACCGAAATCAGTTATTGAGGTTAGGTGTGTGTGTGTGTGTGTGTGTGTGCATGTGTGCATGTGTGTGTGTGTGTGTGTGTGTGTGTGTGTGTGCATGTGTGTGTGTGTGTGTGTGTGTGTGTGTGTGTGTGTGTGTGTGTGTGTGTGTGTGTGTGTGTGTGTGTGTGTGTGTGTGTGTGTGTGTGTGTGTGTGTGTGTGTGTGTGTGTGTGTGTGTGTGTTTGTGTGTGTGTGTGTGTGTGCGGCCATACAGGAGTACGTGTGTGTGGGTATGTACTTCCATGTTACCAATCTAGTGGTCGCCATTTTTAGTAGATTTCCCTCGAGGGAAATCAGCTATTGAGGTTGTACTCATGACGCGATTTTCGAAAACTGTCTTCAAATGTCGATCGATCCTACACAGGATATGACGAAACTGAGCTCCGTTCAAAATTCTATATTTATATATATATATATATTTATATATATATATATATATATATATTTGTCTGTTAACACTCTAGCGGTCGCAATTTTTGTTTACAGTCACCAAACTCGGTATTTAATCGTTTCATGTAAAAAGGAAGATCAAGTTCGTTAACGGCTGAAATCGGACCAGTGAGAGGGGGGGTTTAGAGGGGGGATTTTCAAATATTCGAAATATCTCCGTTATTATGCATCGGATCGAAAAATTGTATATAGAACCAATCTTATTGCAAATTAAATTTACTATAAATATTGTTACATACATTTATTCTCTATCTTGAATATTAACCGAGATATTTGCAGTTTTATGAAGTCTGGGTCGGGTATAGTTCGGATTAGATCGGCCATTTTCGTCAGTACCTGGCTCAGGTGGAAGCTTCTTCTAACCTTACCTGTCGTTTCGTCCTTACCTTCATTACTTTGTGTGATTTATGCAAATACGGTCTGTTCATCCGCCCCCCCCCTTCTTTAGTTCTTGTACTACTAAAATTTGAGTTATTAGAATATAAATTATTTTTACAATTCAAAAGCCGTTTCAGTTGGGAATTTATTAAAAGTAACTGAAAGTTTTCTTATTACCGTTTGTATTTATTCATGTTGGGCTTGTATTACCAGTATGCAGATTTCTCTATTGTAAAACTTCACATGGGAAATCTGCTTAGTTTACGCAGCCCCTGCGTGACGGACTTTTATTTGATCGTTAGGAAACTCGATGTTTAAATATTTCATGTAAATCTTTAAAGTCAAGTTCGTCTTAACGACTGAAATCAGACCAGTGGGAAAGCTGTGGGGTATATAGGGGGTGAAAATAAAAATTCGTTATAAGTACGATCTCAATAGCTTATATAAATCAGATAAAACGGCAAGGGCAATTAATAGTTTCCAAAATGAATAGAGTAAATATCTTGGATGAAAATAAGTTAGTTAACAATAATTACTATTGATTTGAATTGTAATTTTTAAAAGTCAGGAAACATTATAGAGACCGGAAAACATCTGATGTAAAAATATGATACCGTAGCAAGTTAGAAGTATATGAAATAAAAAAAAATAAATAAACTAAGAATGCGGAATAAATAAGTTATATATGTTATTCACGAAGTAACCAACAATTATTACAAGAGTGCTTGTGTGTGTGTCTTATAAATAGGTTTTGTTTCTAATGATTGTGAAGTCTTTCGCCTTCTGAAAGTTTCTCGCAGAATTTGTGATTGTTTTACCTGTTTATTAAAATATATTTTGGATTTGGTGGACACTCATCTTCTAAATTAATTGAGGTCTGTAGTCGTGAGTAAGTCGTACAGTAAGTGAATTTATGTTTATTCAGTGCAGTCTACACATGTTTGTCTCCTTAATTCAGAATCTGTGTAAGCTTATCTATGGTAGATAAATGCTTTGTAACGACCGAAGATGACAGTTTGATTCGGAAAAATACGTCGTTTGATGTGTCCTCCGGCAAACTGTGTTTTTTATAGACGACTCGTAAATGGAGTGTCGAAAACTCTTAAGGACATTCAATGAAAGCATTTAATTCCCTGAGCCCGAGGGAAAGAGAGCGGCCGAGTGGGGGGAGGGAAAGTAGATTATGTAGATTAGATATCGATTCGGTGGGGCCCAGCTGGCTAGATTGTAGGCCCCCGCTTACAATGCACTCTCTATTATATGCAGGCCAAGAACTAGTGTCTACAATGCACTAACTTCAATATGCAGACTACGATCCACAGCCTACAACATGCTGTCTACAATGCACTCTCTATTATAGGCAGGGCAAGAACTAGTGTCTACAATGCACTGACTTCAATATGCGGCCTACGCTGCACTCTACAATATGTAGTCTACGCTGCACTCTCTACAATATGTAGTCTACGCTGCACTCTCTACAATATGTAGTCTACGCTGTACTCTACAATATGTAGTCTACAATGCACTCTCTACAATATGTAGTCTACAATGCACTGACTTCAATATGCATCCTACGCTGCACTCTACAATATGTAGTCTACGCTGCACTCTCTACAATATGTAGTCTACGCTGCACTCTCTACAATATGTAGTCTACGCTGCACTCTCTACAATATGTAGTCTACGCTGCACTCTCTACAATATGTAGTCTACGCTGCACTCTCTACAATATGTAGTCTACGCTGCACTCTCTACAATACGTAGTCTACGCTGCACTCTCTACAATATGTAGTCTACGCTGCACTCTACAATATGTAGTCTACGCTGCACTCTCTACAATATGTAGTCTACGCTGCACTCTCTACAATATGTAGTCTACACTGAACTCTCTACAATATGTAGTCTACGCTGCACTCTACAATATGTAGTCTACGCTGCACTCTCTACAATATGCAGTCTACGCTGCACTCTCTACAATATGCAGTCTACGCTGCACTCTCTACAATATGTAGTCTACGCTGCACTCTCTATAATATGCAGTCTACGCTTCACTCTTTACAATAAGTAGTCTACTAACTATTGTTTACAATGTACCGACTTCAACATTTAGTCCTACTTCGCACTGCCTTCTAATATGCAGTCTACAAACTATTCTCTACTTTTCTTCTGTACTATTCTCTAACTACAATGTGTTGTTTGCAATAAAATAATTGGAGAGGTTACTTCATCCAAATATTTTAAAATATTTAATATTTTTTATCTATTTCGAAATTGACGAATTCTGTTTCTTACGATAATTTTTAAATTTTATTTTTCTCTGAAGAAGCCTGATGTAGTATTGGAAGCTGTTTCTGATTATAATTAAAATAATTTCGAGCGATATTTATTTATAAATGTTACTATGTATATATGTAGAATAAAATTGTTGTATCTCTAACAGGTTTCTGAGAAATTGGCACTTCCTTAGTTTTTGCCCTTGTTTAAACACCAGCTTTAGTCAATTTCGAAAAAGTGGATGTGCAAAACTAGACGGTACAACCACCTCATTTACGAGATTTCAACAATCTATGACATTTTTGCGAGGTACAGCCGTCACACTCTAACTAGTCATAATGGGTCCTGGATGAGTAAAAACGGAATTGTATTTTTGACATCGTAGTCCTGGTCATGTGAATTCGTTGTAGCTTATTCACTATAATGTAAGAAAATGAATCTTAAATTGATATACCCATGAATGAGCACGTTCACTATTTTGGTATGAAGTGACTAAGGGAGTCCGTGATTTTTTTGTGGTAGGTGAATAGGGCTCAAAATAATTAATATTATTGGGAAGGGGCTTTTATAGATTTCGATTTGGAAAGTTAGGGAAGGCAAGAGAGAGGGTGTGTGTTTGTTTATGTGTGTGTGTGTGTGTGTGTGTGTGTGGAGAGAGAGAGAGAGAGAGAGAGAGAGAGAGAGAGAGAGAGAGAGAGAGAGAGAGAGAGAGAGAGAGGAGGGTTACTAGGGTGGAGTTAGGGGTTGTTCCCCCGAGGGTCAGCTCTCACCCCTAACCCAATCCTAACCTCTGAATCCCTTCCATCCTAGCTGACGTCAAACAATTTTATATATATACAAATGCCCCAAGGATTCGTAGAGGGTGCCGGGAAGTGAAAAGTCCCCAATGCGGTGCTTCATGAACTAAGCAGATGATCTCATCTCACCACCTATTCTCCATTTCTCCCGAAGTAGTATGCCTAGGTTAACAGAAATTACTAAGTGAGCTAACATGTAACGTTTAGTAATACATAGCGAATATGGTGTTCATAACATGAAAATTATTTCATCCTTTCCGTATAATCTTAAATAAAAGCGTCTCTGATTTGTTCCACTTATTTTAAGCTTGAATATGACTGTATAACTAATATGGTTGTTTAAAGATAAGGCAAAATGAGTAATTCAAAACATCCTGATTATTGGAAATTCGACTTGCGGTCACAATTCCAACCGGTGGGATGAGGTCACAAATATGCTATAGCAGTGGGTGGGAAATCTGCTTAGTTTACGCAGCGCCTGTGTGACGGATTTTTTTCAATATAGAATATTATTTGAAATATATGCTTTCTTTTAATTTTTAGCCTTCAATACACCCCCCACAAAATTCGATTTCCAGATTTCAAGTCGTGTTTACATTGGCTGATTATTAGGGGAGAAAGAGAATATAATGTGAGATGATATTCATTAGTAAATCTGTTTAGTTTACGATACAAAACTAATATATTTTGTTGATATGTGACCTTATTTCAATCTGAAGAGGACATGGCGGAAGGTCAAAATATGAAAAAGTCCGTCACGCAGGGGCTGCGTAAATTAAGCAGATTTCCCACGTGAAGTTTTACAATAAAGAAATCTGCCTAATAATAACAGAAGTAGTAAGGTATCTCTAGACCTATTCACGAGGAACGAATAGTTACGGAAACGGCCGCACGAGCTCTCGGGGAAGTCCCGAACATAGCCGACTCCTGTCGACCACACAAACACAATACAAATGCAAACATCTCGGTTAATATTCAAGATACAGAATAAATGTATAGAACAATATTTATAGTAAATTTAATTGGCAATAAGATTGTGATTCTATACAATTCTTCGATCTGACGCATAATAACGGAGATATTTTGAATTTTCAAAAATCCCCCCTCTAAACCCCCCCCTCCCACTGGTTGGATTTCAGCCATTAACAAACTTGATCTTTCTTTTTACATAAAACGATTAAATATGAACTTTGGTAACGATAAAAAAAAAATTGCGACCGCTAGAGCGTATATTTATATATATATATATATATATATATATATATATATATATATATATATATACTAGCTCAGATACCCACTTCGCTCTGGAATTCATTTGAGGCTGAATGTTGGTGGTATTTTTTTGGCAAGGCTTTACTTTGCACAATATTTTGACATTTACCCGTCCCAGTGTTTAAGGTAAATACCCGTCGATGCTGTGGATTTGTTAATGTCGCTTCCAGTGCAATATGCATAGATTTGAATTATTAAGGACTAAATATTAACATACATTTGAATTAATTTTTCCCGGTGAGGTACCTGGTAGTTCATATTGAAAAGAATTCTTGAGCAAATTTTCTCTAAATAACAAAATAAACAACTTTTGTTATGTGCATTTTGCCGAAACTATAATAGGAAACGAAATATCAATAATTTTAATTTCAGGACTCCCTTATAACCCCCACTCCTGCCTGTCCCTAGAAATAGTATGGCTTTTTATAAGGAGGGCATTAGTGCTAATACACATACTGAGTGTTTTATTTAGTTCGGTTGAGTCTTTTGTGCCAAATAAAATTTTTCACTTCCGCTATAGTCATAAGCGTATAACTCATTTAAACTTCGGAATACGATGAAAGTGTTTATGACAAAAGTTACTCTAAATAACAAAATAAACAACTTTTGGTATGTGCATATTTGCGAAAAAACCAATAGAAAACGAAATATCACGACTTTTAATTTCAGGCCTCCCTTATAACCCCCACTCATGTTCGTCTCAGAGAAAATTAATATAGCCTATCTCTCAAGTTGGACCAGACTGCTCACGGTGTGCCAATTTAATTTAAAATCGGTTAAGTAGTTTAGGAGTCCATCGCGGACAAACATCGTGGCAGGAGATTTATATATATTAAGATATATATATATATATATATATATATATATATATATATAAATTTTGAAAGAACCTAATTTTGGTCATCTGGGTAGGATTGATGGATATTTTAGGGTATTTTTCGAAAATCGCGTCATGAGTACGACCTCAATAGCTGATTTCCCTTGAGGGAAAACTGCTAAAAGCATAGAATATTTGTAGGACCCCAATAGTGTAACAAGATTGGTTCTATACCATTTTACTAGTTATACATTATAACGGAGATAATACTTGGGTTATTCGAATCCCCCTCGCCCTATATACCCCCAATATTCCAAGTTCGTAACAATCATGATCTGACTGAAATGTTAAATATCGAGTTTATAGATCAAATAAACATTTTCGAATAAAGGACGAATAATCTTAATTTATGACATCATCGCATACCGTATTTGCATGCGTCTCACAAAGTAAAAGTTCAATGAAAACCATATTTGGTATGTACGTTTCGCATAAAGTGGTTCATAATATAACAGCTTATTGTTAATATGACATGAGTAGGAATGGGAATGAACTGTAATAAATTCCATTTACATAATATGTATAACAGGCAGAGAAAATGTACATCAATTTATTTATAGATAGTGAAATTTACAGAAGAAGGTTCTATACTCATAAGGCACCTATTATAAACATATATACATATATATATATATATATATATATATATATATATATATATATATATATTTGCTCAGGTACCCGGCTTCGCTCGGGAATCATTAGAACCGGAATGTTAATGGTATTTTTTATTTGGCAAGACTACAATGAGTACAACTTCACTTTCCGTGTGGGCTAATAGTTTTGCCATAAGGGTCAGGTAGGAGACTTGTAGAATAGAAATTATAGTTTTGAAGAAAATTAATCCCCTAATCTATCTCTCTCCATTATTTGACACACCATGAATAACTCGGACCATAATCATGGATAGCATTAATTATAATTAAACTCATCTATAGTGTGGATATTTCCTGTCAAACTCAATCCGAGCTTAACATTATATACATAATAGTAAATACGAGTAGAAACAAAATACATTTCACAGGAAATTAGTTAATACATTAACTGAGTCAGACTACCGACAACTTCCGCTCCCTCTTGAGTGTTGTCAACAGTGCTTTACTTAAATACCTATAGTTCATATTTGAAAGATTATTATTATTATTATTATTTATTAACGTCCACTTTTTGCAACTTAGGCTAATTGGGACGGGTTATCTACAGATTACCCCTTTCTAGCCAGGGTGGGATTTTAGGCTGTTATTTAATGAATTTCGTCACTAAATAATTTCCTTTACCCAGGCAAGAATCGAACTCGCCACTCTAGGTTTACCATGTTTATATTTGAAAGAATTTATTAGCATATCAATAAATGTATGAAGCAAGTATATTTGAAAGAATTTATTTACATATCAATATTTATACGCAAATTACTGGCTTCATACATTGTTTCCGAAAAAATGTATAAAACAAAAGTTACTCTAAATAACAAAGTGAACAACTTTTGCCAATACACGTTTGCCTTAAAACAAATAAAAAATGAAATATCGTGTATTAATATTTGACGCCTCCCTTATAACCCCCACTCCCGTTTGAACCTAAAAAATTTAATATAGCTTATAGTCATGGAAGAATTAATGCTAATTCACATACAGAGTTTTGTTAAGTTTGCTTCAATCGTTGGTGCCCATTAAAATTGTTGGCTCCCGTTTTAGTTTTTAATGTATATCTCGTTTATACTTTGTTATATACAAAAGTGAATATAACCAACGATACTTGGTATACTATACTTAAAGATAAAGAAAAAAATGTTCCTACTATTGTTAATAACATAAGATTAATTAAGAATATATGTAATAATTGCCTGATGGTCAGTAAATGAAAATTAAGATGTCGGTTTAATTTTAAATTTAAATTATTTATTAATTTACTTTTTTTTTTGGAACAAAGGCTAATTTGGACGGGTTATCTACAGGCTACCACCCTTTCCTACCCATGTTAAATTTTAAATAACGATATAAATTATGATGTAAAAATATTTGCAATTTACTCACAAAATGCAGGTACTTATCCAAAAAGTGATTTTAAATAGAGATGATAATCTAGAAGTTTTTCGCCTAAAAACCTTAAGAAACAACAAAAGAGGTACTGTAGTAATTTTTCAAGCCCACGTTGATATTTGGCATTTTTGCCAATTCCTCCTCTCTAATCTCCAATCCACTCATAAAAAAATTTATAACAGCATTTATAGAATGTCTTGATCTTTAGTTTTCCAAAAATGTTTAAATATCGAGTTTGGTACCGATCAAACAACAATTGTGACAGCTGGAGCGGCAAACGACATATATATAACATTTGTAACGGTCCTCATATTCATCTTCTTGGTAGGATCAATGAACATTTTTCAAAAATCGCGTACTGAGTACGGTTTTGGGAAATTTGTTTAAACATTCTTGGGCGTTTACATTCATGAGTATACTAAATGATTTATCTGAATACAAGTAATATTGTTATAGTTTTACAGTTGTTGGAATTCAATATTGAGGATAAATAATGAGTCAATGGAATCATAGGAGAAACGATATTTATTTGAAGCTGGTGAGAAAGCTGAGCCAGTAGTAAAATAAAAGCGAGATAGAGGGCGATGTGTTGTGACCGGTTTTGTGACTTTGTGACTATAGGAAACGGTGACTGGCCTAATACAATATCGCCCTCCCTATCTACAGCACCCCCCTCCTACCCTAAAACTACCCCCAAACACTCCCCTAACTTTTCTCTTTGGAATTTATTTGTCGCCAGAACCCGTGCGATATGGGCCAACACCCCCTCACCACAATCCCCGTCTATTCTACCAAAACTCTTCTTTTTTTTTCTTTTTAAAGCAAATTTCCGTTCGGGGAAATCAGCTATTGAGGTTGTACTCATGACGCGATTTTTGAAAATTTTCTCAAATGTTCATGGATCCTACCCAGGAGATACGACAATGGGGTCCGTTCAAAACTATATATATGTAGACCTTTTATATATATTTGCCTGTTAACTCTCTAGAGGTCAAATTTTTGTTTGATCGTTACCGAACTTGATATATAATCGTTTTATATAAAAAGGAAGATCAAGTTTGTTAACGGCTGATATACGACATTAAGAAGGAGGTGGGGGTCTGGAGGTAATGATTTCGAAAATCCTTAATATCTCCGTTATTTTGCGTCGGATCGAAAAATTGTATAGAACCTATCATATTGGAAACGTAATGTTCTATAAATGTTGTTATGTACGTTTTTTCACTTTCTTGTTTATTAACCGAGATATAAGTATTTTTTTAGTTTGTCAGCCAATGGTAAACTCCCCACTCTAACTCATGACATATTAACCAAAAGCTCTTATACACTCAACCACAAAAAAAAAACCGGGCACTTAGATTAGTCTTATAATTTTGTTAAATACTTAATATATATGTATATTAATCTTTTTAATTAAAATAATTGGTTAACCTATAGGTTATTTAAACAAAATCTGCCAAAAGTACATAATTTCTATTGATTATTTACAAAAAAATACAAAATAAAAAAAAAGAAAAAGATAAATTAACACATTTAAAAAAAAAAATTATTCTTCATTTCTATTACAGTGAATGGTAGACTTCGCTACCCCAAGCCTTTTGGCAATGTAAGGTAAGCTCCGGCCCTCCATCTAAGTTTGAAAAACCCATTATTCTGGAACGAAATAAAAATAAAACATTAATTAAAGAAAATGCTTGGTTAATAATTAAAGATGTTTAAATGTGCGAACTACTTTAAAAGTAAAACGTTAAAACTACTTACAGTTTAGAATAGATCAACTTCACGACAAATAAATCTAATCTGAGTTTTATCTAATTGTTTACTAATCCTGAAGGGATTAGTTCAATGGACTTAGACTCTACATTCTCTGTAATAACAAGAATACCCACGTAAAGAAAATTGCTGAAAATTAGCATTTAATAAGACAAAAATGAAGTGTCCGGTTTTTTTTGCGGTTGAGTATATTATGGATCACTTTATTTTAAGCCTAAATACCAAATTATGTTCTCATTGAACTTTCACATTTGGAGATAAATGCAAATACTTGACGCTCGTGGGAAATATGTTTAGTTAACGCAGCCCCTGCGTGACGGCCTTTTTAAATATGAAGGAAAAACAGAAAAGCTGCTTTAACAGAAGAATTTTTGAGAGGAAGCCTCATAAATAATGATATACATTAATCAGGAGGGTCATTGGATCAGTAAGAATAATAATAAGCCTACGTGTGTATGTGTGTCTATTAACAGTTATCGTGCCAAAGTCCTCTCGTGTTTGAGTATTATCAACATTGCTTAAATAGAAATTATGTTTTCAAAACATTAAAAAGTAAATAAAGCAAGTATCATGAAATACTTTATTTAAATAATTCATTTGAAACCATTCATTTTCGTCATATTTTAAACGAGTTATTACTACTTTCTTGTTGCCAGGGTCTAATAGGCCCCTATTCCATATCATCGGATTTTTTTTTTGGAAGTATAGAATATGTGGTGAGATAAGATCACTATTGTGGCTTTCCAAGTCGTGGGAAATCTGCTTAGTCAACGCAGACCCTGCGTGAGGAAGATTCTGTGAATTCACACCTAATCGGATTGGAACCTCTGACTCCCTGCCGGGTTTGGGCAAGAGTATTCATTGCCTCTCGACTCAGAACTATCCCAAGGATCAGCATATCCTTGATGGCCTTTACTTCCTGGAGATGAACAAGTATGATAACCCTCCCTCGGGCAGTAATCCCTTCCCCGGACTTACCCCTTCCAGTATTGATTTAATGCTAATCCCCAGTTGGCAGAGGATGCCCTGGTAATCTTTAGCGATGGCCTCTCTCCGCTTGCCCTTTCCTGGCAATAATTACATTGCTAATTCCAGCCATGTCCAAACAAATCGGATAACTTTATTGAGTGTCGTACAAAAAAAATCCATCACTTAGGGGTTGCGTAAACGGAGCATATTTCGCACTTGCTGGTGGCATGACACACCGCTTCGTCTGCATTCATTCTCTATTTCGAAATAAGATTCCGGCTAGTAAAAATGGGCACTCAATGAAATTTCACAACTCATTTGAGTATATATCATCTTGTAAAGATTTATTGAAAACAACATTGGGGATTTAAGCTTGGAATAAAATGTACATAATATATTCGCTTATCTTTAAAAAGCAATGACTGAAAGTGAGGTTTACCAAAAATTAAAAAAATGCGAAACCTTTGTTAGAAGTCAAGATAAAGAAAGAAGTGAATAAAAAAACATTTATAGAATATCACATCTATAACAAAATTGGTTATATACGGGTTTTCGCCCCCTCCCCCAACCCCTTCTGACTCATTTCAGTCGTTAACAAAGTTCAGTTGTTTTTTTTATATAAAACTCTTATATTCGGAGTTCGGAAACGGTCAAACAAAAATTGCACCCGCTAGCTAGAGCAGTAATAGACAAATATATGTAATATATATATTTGGAATTAGAAATTCTTATTTGAGGATGATAAATTACAACAACAGTACAATAGGGCAATAGATTATTACTGTAAGTATTGGAGGCATTAAACAAAAACCAAATAAATAACAGACAAAACATTACAATAACTAACAAAAGCGTTGACCTTTTATCTCACATGGTAAACCTAGAGCGGCGAGTTCGATTCTCGCCTGGGCAAAGGAAATTATTTAGTGACGAAATTCATTAAATAACATCCTAAAATCCCACCCTGGCTAGAAAAGGGTGGTAACCTGTAGATAACCCGTCCCAATTAGCCTGAGTTGCAAAAAGTGGACGTTAATAAATAATAATAATTCGATAACTAGCAATTACAGCGGGAAACCTCGCCCCTAAGCTTATTAGCAGATTTCCCTACAGGGAAATCAGCTATTGAGGCTGTACTCATGACGGAATTTTTGAAATTTTTCTTCAAATGTCCATCGATCCTACCTAGTAGATGACGAAAATGAGGTCCTTTCAAAACTGCATATATATAGATCTATATATATATATATATATATATATATATATATATATATATATATATATATATATATATATATATATATATATATATATCACTCTATCTATATATTTGTCTGTTACCGCTCTAGCGGTCGCAATTTTTGTTTGATCGTTACCAAACTCGATATTTAGTCGTTTTATGTAAAAAGAAAGATCAAGTTCGTTAACGGCTGAAATCGGACTAGTGGGAGGGGGGGGGGTTAGAGGGGAGGATTTTCGAAAATTCGAAATATCTCCGTTACTATACGTCGGATCGAAAAATTGTACAGAATCAATCTCATTGCAAATTACATTTACTATAAATATTGTTATATACATTTATTCCCTATCTTGAATATTAACCGAGATATTTGTATTTTTATTAAATTTGGGCCGATAACGGATTTTTGAGTTTCCCGCCAAAAGCTAGTTCGGCCCTTTGCCGTAACTGTTCGGCTCTCGTATGGAGATTTCTCTATTGTATAACTTCACGTGGGAAATCTGCTTAGTTTACGCAGCCCCTGCGTGACGGACTTTATATACTGAGTTTGTTAACGGTCAAACAGAAATTTATGTTTAAATAACTATATTAGTGAAGGTGGGTGCCGGGTGGTTTCGCCTAGGAAATCTTTTGAGGTTGAATGATGGTATTTTCTATGGAAAGGCACTTTGCACATTTACATTTCCCAGACTCAGTGTATATAGGGTTTATACCCGGGTACCCGGCATACCTCAGGATATGTTAATAATAAAAGTCCGTCACGCAGGGGCTGCGTAAACTAAGCAGATTTCCCACGTGAAGTTTTACAATAGAGAAATCTGCCTAATAACAACTGTAGTAAAACATTATTTAGGGCGTAATAACCCAGTAGTTTCTCGCCCCAAAAAACAGTTAACCTAACCTCTAAACCTATTCACGAGGGACGAATAGTTATGGAAACGGCCACCAGAGCTCACGGCGGAAAGTCCAAACAGCCTACTCCTGGCGAACACCAGCAGAATTCAAATGCAAATATCTCGGTTAATATTCAAGATACAGAATAAATCTATAGAACAATTTTTATAGTTAATTTATTTTGGAATAAGATAGATTCTATACAATGTTTGGATCCGACGCATAATAACGGATATATTTTGAATTTTCAAAAATCCCTCCCTCTAAACCCCCCTCGGTCTGGTGCGATTTCAGCCATTAATGAACTTGATCTGTCTTTTTACGGTTAAATATCGAGTTTCGTAACGATCAAACAAAAATTGCGACCGCTAGAGCGTTAACAGACAAATATATATATATATATATATATAATTTTGAACGGACCTCATTTTCGTCATCTCCTGGGTAGGATCGATGGACATTTGAAGAAATTTTTCGAAACTCGCATCATGAGTACGACCTCAATAGCTGATTTCCCTTAAGGGAAATCTGCTAAAAGTGTGTGTTATGGAAGGCTCTACTATTCATATTTTTTTATATTATCCGTCTCCTGTGCATGTATCTTTTTGTATAGCATAATGGACCGTATAATTCATAATATTATATATAATATAATTATTTCTACTAGGAAGAATTGGCATCCAAATCTTTACATTTATTTTTTTATTTATTTATACAGGAGCACCCGCATCTTGGAGATTTGGCTCAAAGATTCACAATGTAAAATGAAAGCTAAATTATAGAAAAATAACAAAAACTAAAACAACAAATAAAAAATTAAATACTACAAATAATCATTAAATACTAGTAATGGGCAGTTAATAAACATTAGACAATTAATAAACATTAGACTAGTAATAAAGACAATAATTTAAAATGGTTTTAATAAAAAAATTATGTTATTCCTATATACTAGTACTTTTATATATATATATATAAAATTGTAACCTCTGTCTGTACATTGATTTTTTTCGCGAAATTTCACGATAACTTTTCGTTTCACATGTCATAGACACCATAACTGCATTTTGTTTCTTTGGTGTCTGTTTGTTTGTTTGTTTATTTGTTTGTTTGTTTGTTTGTTACCTTTTCACGCATAAACGGCTGAACCGAATTTTATGTAACTTTGTATGTATACTACTGCTAGCCCAACTTAGACTTTAGGCTATATTAATATTCTCTATGACGAACAGGAGTGGGGGTTATAAGGGAGGCCAGAAATTAAAAATAGCGATATTTCGTTTCCTATTGCTTTTTCAGCAAATATGCACATATTAAAAGTTGTTTATTTTGTAATTTAAATTAACTTTTGTTATATGCACTTTTGCCGTATATGGAAGTATAAATGAGTTATACGCTAAAAACTATAGCGGGAGTCCACAATTGTATTTGGCACAAAAGACTCAACCGAACTAAACCAAACTCGCTATATGAATTAATACCAACGATTTCCTTATAATTAGCCATACCAACATTTCTAGGGACGGGCAGGAGTGGGGGTTATATGGAAGGCCTGAAATTAAAAATAGCGATATTTCGTTTCCTATTGCTTTTTCAGCAAATATGCACACTACAAAAGTTGTTTATTTTGTTATTTAGAGTAACTTTTGTTATATGCACTTTTGCCGTATACCGAAGTATAAATGAGTTATACGCTATAAACTATAGCGGGAGTCCACAATTTTATTTGGCCCTAAAGACTCAACCGAACTAAATAAAACACTCAGTATGTATATTAGCAATAACGCCTTCCTTATAATAAGCCATAAGCCATACTAACATTTCTAGGGACGGGCAGGAGTGGGGGTTATAAGGAGGCCTGAAATTAATAATAATGATTTCCTATTGGGGTTCCGGCAAATATGAACATAACAAAAGTTGTTTATTTTGTTATTTAGAGAAATTTGCTCAACAATTCTTTTCAATATGAACTACAAGGTACCTCACCTGAAAAAATTAATTCAAATGTATGTCAATATTTTCTCCTTAATAATTCAAATCTATACATAATGCACAGGAGACGGGAAATATGACAATATGCAGGACAGTGAAGTCTTACATAAAAAAATAATTTTATTATTAACAAATGCCAACAACGGGTATTAACCCTAAACACTGGAACGGGTAAATGTCAAAATATTGTGCAAAGTAAAGCCTTGCCAAAAATATACCATCACCATTCAGCCTCAAATGAATTCCCGAGCGAAGCCGGGTATCTGAGCTAGTATATATATATATATATATATATATATATATATATATATATACATATATATTTTATTTTATTTATTTAGTTTTGTGTCGCACAGCGATGGTGATTGGCATTATTAGGATGATATATTTACTCCTTCATGTGCTTACCTTTTTTGTACTTTTATATTATGGAAAATATTTCTTTAATATCTGATTCTTTCTCATATCCGTGCTTTGTCTAAAGAATATAATAAAAGTTAGGCCTTTTAAATCTTTTTAGGTATGCTGTAGACCGATTCTATCTTTACAGATGTTCCTCTAGTTTTGTCCCTTTAGCTTGTATCCCATTAGCTATTTTACACACATTTCGGAGATCAGATGATGCGAATCACAACAGCAAGACAAGAAGAGTCTAGTTTCATTGTGGACATGAGGGAGTTTCGTTCATAGTTAGCGTGTATCTGGGCCTGAATTAATCTGGACCGTTGGAGAGGTTCGTGGCAGTGCGTTAGGCTGATTATCCCCTGAAAAGAGCGGACACGCAGAACGGTTCCAGCCGGTGAAAGTATACTAACTGGCCTTTCATCACAACTGTTTCTTATTACAGCCCGCCATATGCTAATAACATCATTTTGGAAATCAGTCAGTTACAAACTAATAACTCTTCATTGCTAGCTTGCTTAAATGAGAATTTCAACAATAGCACTTATGAAATAAATATATACATGGAGATTGGTTTGGAAGACATAATATGCCACTTCCTAGGGTATAATGCAAATAAATAGCAACAAAAATTAAATCACTTTTTTGCAATATCGTTTTATTTGATATCTCTCCCATTAGAAGCAATGAACTTCCACAAGACTCCAACAAGGATACTTTTATTCTTGATAAATCAAATGAAGGGTTGCTAGCAAAAATCCCATTCGTCAAAAAAACACTTTTTTGGTAAATTAAAAAAAAAAAAAATTATCTTGATTTCATGCGGGGGTAAAATTTTGATATTTTTTTTAATAAACTCCTTGGGGATCAGGGATGTTGTCTATACTAATTTACAGATTATCAAATATATCCTCATTCAATGGGAATCAAGAATGTTCTGGGATAATGTAGTTTTTGGTGAAATTCAACAAAAACATACTCAAATACTAAATAGATAACATGATCAGATAGAAAAAATAGTATTCGGTAAATTGAGTTACTTGTTCATTTGATTTATTAGTTGTAACAAGAAAAATTAATAATTTAAGAAAAATTATGAAGCAAAATGTTGAATAACATGTAGAATAACATTGAAAATCCATCTTCACATCCATCACTATTGTCATTACAGTCATGACAAAAGGAGTCGGCTCCTGCAACAAGGGGCCAACAGTCTCGTGTCCAACTCCTTGCTGCAGCATGGCCCAGCTAGTCAGCATGTTGGAGAACGGACTTAGTCGTCTGCTGCAACAAGGGAGCAACCGCCTCCTTTGCAACTCGTTACTGCAGCATGGCCCAGCTAGTCAGCAAGTTGAAGAACGGCCTTAGTCGGCTGCTGCAATAAGGGACCAACAGTCTCGTGTGCAACTCCTTGCTGCAGCATGGCCCAGCTAGTCAGCAAGTTGGAGAACGGCCTTAGTCGGCTGCTGCAACAAGGGGCCAACAGCCTCGTGTGCAACTCCTTGCTGCAGCATGGCCCAGCTAGTCAGCAAGTTGAAGAACGGCCTTAGTCGGCTGCTGCAACAAGGGGCCAACAGCCTCGTGTGCAACTCCTTGCTGCAGCATGGCCCAGCTAGTCAGCAAGTTGGAGAACGGCCTTAGTCGGCTGCTGCAACAAGGGGCCAACAGTCTCGTGTGCAACTCCTTGCTGCAGCATGGCCCAGCTAGTCAGCAAGTTGGAGAACGGCCTTAGTCGGCTGCTGCAACAAGGGGCCAACAGTCTCGTGTGCAACTCCTTGCTGCAGCATGGCCCAGCTAGTCAGCAAGTTGGAGAACGGCCTTAGTCGGCTGCTGCAACAAGGGGCCAACAGCCTCGTGTGCAACTCCTTGCTGCAGCATGGCCCAGCTAGTCAGCAAGTTGGAGAACGGCCTTAGTCGGCTGCTGCAACAAGGGGCCAACAGACTCGTGTCCAACTCCTTGCTGCAGCATGGCCCAGCTAGTCAGCAAGTTGGAGAACGGCCTTAGTCGGCTGCTGCAACAAGGGGCCAACAGCCTCGTGTCCAACTCCTTGCTGCAGCATGGCCCAGCTAGTCAGCAAGTTGGAGAACGGCCTTAGTCGGCTGCTGCAACAAGGGGCCAACAGCCTCGTGTGCAACTCCTTGCTGCAGCATGGCCCAGCTAGTCAGCAAGTTGGAGAACGGCCTTAGTCGGCTGCTGCAACAAGGGGCCAACAGTCTCGTGTGCAACTCCTTGCTGCAGCATGGCCCAGCTAGTCAGCAAGTTGGAGAACGGCCTTAGTCGGCTGCTGCAACAAGGGGCCAACAGCCTCGTGTGCAACTCCTTGCTGCAGCATGGCCCAGCTAGTCAGCAAGTTGGAGAACGGCCTTAGTCGGCTGCTGCAACAAGGGGCCAGCAGCCTCGTGTGCAACTCCTTGCTGCAGCATGGCCCAGCTAGTCAGCAAGTTGGAGAACGGCCTTAGTCGGCTGCTGCAACAAGGGGCCAACAGCCTCGTGTGCAACTCCTTGCTGCAGCATGGCCCAGCTAGTCAGCAAGTTGGAGAACGGCCTTAGTCGGCTGCTGCAACAAGGGGCCAACAGCCTCGTGTGCAACTCCTTGCTGCAGCATGGCCCAGCTAGTCAGCAAGTTGGAGAACGGCCTTAGTCGGCTGCTGCAACAAGGGGCCAACAGCCTCGGGTGCAACTCCTTGCTGCAGCATGGCCCAGCTAGTCAGCAAGTTGGAGAACGGCCTTAGTCGGCTGCTGCAACAAGGGGACAACAGCCTCGTGTGCAACTCCTTGCTGCAGCATGGCCCAGCTAGTCAGCAAGTTGGAGAACGGCCTTAGTCGGCTGCTGCAACAAGGGGCCAACAGCCTCGTGTCCAACTCCTTGCTGCAGCATGGCCCAGCTAGTCAGCAAGTTGGAGAACGGCCTTAGTCGGCTGCTGCAACAAGGGGCCAACAGTCTCGTGTGCAACTCCTTGCTGCAGCATGGCCCAGCTAGTCAGCAAGTTGGAGAACGGCCTTAGTCGGCTGCTGCAACAAGGGGCCAACAGCCTCGTGTCCAACTCCTTGCTGCAGCATGGCCCAGCTAGTCAGCAAGTTGGAGAACGGCCTTAGTCGGCTGCTGCAACAAGGGGCCAACAGTCTCGTGTGCAACTCCTTGCTGCAGCATGGCCCAGCTAGTCAGCAAGTTGGAGAACGGCCTTAGTCGGCTGCTGCAACAAGGGCCAACAGTCTCGTGTGCAACTCCTTGCTGCAGCATGGCCCAGCTAGTCAGCAAGTTGGAGAACGGCCTTAGTCGGCTGCTGCAACAAGGGGCCACCAGCCTCGTGTGCAACTCCTTGCTGCAGCATGGCCCAGCTAGTCAGCAAGTTGGAGAACGGCCTTAGTCGGCTGCTGCAACAAGGGGCCAACAGCCTCGTGTGCAACTCCTTGCTGCAGCATGGCCCAGCTAGTCAGCAAGTTGGAGAACGGCCTTAGTCGGCTGCTGCAACAAGGGGCCAACAGCCTCGTGTGCAACTCCTTGCTGCAGCATGGCCCAGCTAGTCAGCAAGTTGGAGAACGGCCTTAGTCGGCTGCTGCAACAAGGGGCCAACAGTCTCGTGTGCAACTCCTTGCTGCAGCATGGCCCAGCTAGTCAGCAAGTTGGAGAACGGCCTTAGTCGGCTGCTGCAACTAGGGGCCAACAGCCTCGTGTGCATCTCCTTGCTGCAGCATGGCCCAGCTAGTCAGCAAGTTGGAGAATGGCCATAGTCGGCTGTTGCAACAAGGGGCCAACAGCCTCGTGTGCAACTCCTTGCTGCAGCATGGCCCACCTAGTCAGCAAGTTGGAGAACGGCCTTTGTCTGCTGCTGCAACAAGGGGCCAACAGCCTCGTGTGCAACTCCTTGCTGCAGCATGGCCCAGCTAGTCAGCAAGTTGGAGAACGGCCTTAGTCGGCTGCTGCAACAAGGGGCCAACAGCCTCGTGTGCAACTCCTTGCTGCAGCATGGCCCAGATAGTCAGCAAGAGGCAGAACGGCCTTAGTCGTCTGCTGCAACAAGGGGCCAACAGCCTCGTGTGCAACTCCTTGCTGCAGCATGGCCCAGCTAGTCAGCAAGTTGGAGAACGGGCTTAGTCTGCTGCTGCAACAAGGGGCCAACAGCCTCGTGTGCAACTCCTTGCTGCAGCATGGCCCAGCTAGTCAGCAAGTTGGAGAACGGCCTTAGTCGGCTGCTGCAACAAGGGGCCAACAGCCTCGTGTGCAACTCCTTGCTGCAGCATGGCCCAGCTAGTCAGCAAGTTGGAGAACGGCCTTAGTCGGCTGCTGCAACAAGGGGCCAACAGCCTCGTGTGCAACTCCTTGCTGCAGCATGGCCCAGCTAGTCAGCAAGTTGGAGAACGGCCTTAGTCGGCTGCTGCAACAAGGGGCCAACAGCCTCGTGTGCAACTCCTTGCTGCAGCATGGCCCAGCTAGTCAGCAAGTTGGAGAACGGCCTTAGTCGGCTGCTGCAACTAGGGGCCACCAGCCTCGTGTACATCTCCTTGCTGCAGCATGGCCCAGCTAGTCAGCAAGTTGGAGAACGGCCTTAGTCGGCTGCTGCAACAAGGGGCCAACAGTCTCGTGTGCAACTCCTTGCTGCAGCATGGCCCAGCTAGTCAGCAAGTTGGAGAACGGCCTTAGTCGGCTGCTGCAACAAGGGGCCAACAGCCTCGTCTGCAACTCCTTGCTGCAGCATGGCCCAGCTAGTCAGCAAGTTGGAGAATGGCCTTAGTCGGCTGCTGCAACAAGGGGCCAACAGCCTCGTGTGCAACTCCTTGCTGCAGCATGGCCCAGCTAGTCAGCAAGTTGGAGAACGGCCTTAGTCGGCTGCTGCAACAAGGGGCCAACAGTCTCGTGTGCAACTCCTTGCTGCAGCATGGCCCAGCTAGTCAGCAAGTTGGAGAACGGCCTTAGTCGGCTCCTGCAACAAGGGGCCAACAGCCTCGTGAGCAACTCCTTGCTGCAGCATGGCCCAGCTAGTCAGCAAGTTGGAGAATGGCCTTAGTCGGCTCCTGCAACAAGGGGCCAACAGCCTCGTCTGCAACTCCTTGCTGCAGCATGGCCCAGCTAGTCAGCAAGTTGGAGAACGGCCTCAGTCGGCTGCTGCAACTAGGGGCCAACAGTCTCGTGTGCAACTCCTTGCCGTATATTTAACTCTCGAAACCGCCAGACGTGAAGTGTTTTTGGCGATTTCGATTGCATCAGTATATGAGTAATACTCTACACTACACAATGGCACCTCAAACTCATTTTTACTTTTTTTTTACTAGTGGGGTTTTTGCTAGCAACCCTTCAAATGTTTATATCACAAAGTAAAGGAAAGAAAATGTTTCGTATTTTACTGGCTTATTGTTAATTTGGGCTGAGTACGAGTGGGTATTTATTCATGGCTCAACAGAAATATGTAAATTGCTTGTTTGGAGTTACAGGAAAATGTATAAAACAATAATTACAGCAACTGAAATGTCATTTTAAATTATATATTTATTTATAAATATATTTGCAGTATCTAGCAAATAGGGAATAGAAATATGTAGCCTGTCTGCAGTAAATGTTTATTTCTGTAAACCGGTTTCACCACATCAGTGACCTGTGGGATATGAAATGAATGCAGAATCACTAGACTAGACTAGATTTTTCCGGGGTGATCAACTACACGGTAATTACGCTCTTTCATTGTATAGTTACCTTCAATTGTGTAACGTGTAGCATTATGTAAAACTAACTAACCTGACCACTTTGACTAAAGAAAAATGTACTATACATTATTTTAAATTTTTTTTTTAAACTTGGTTAAAAGAGATACTAATCCTTAATACAATTGTTATATACATTCAATGTTTCTACTTGCAGTACAGTTTTAATATATATATGAAAAGTTCATTTTTTAAAAATATATAATATTTTTTTGACTAAACAAAATACTAATGCTAAATACATGTTTTTATTTATTTATTGCAGGTCAGTAGAAAATAAGTACTACAACTATTACAATTTTTTTAATACACATATAAATAATGTCGTTTTACTAGTTTATTTTTTGGCATATATACAGGGTGTCCCCAAACCAAACGGCCAAACTTTAGGGATCGATAGAGGATCGAAAAACTAAAACAAAAAGTCCTCTGGCATATGCCTCGTTTTCGCTTCGTTTTCGAGAAAATCACAAAAAACTAAAAATAGCTTTGCAAAAACTAGTTAAGGCCAATGGAAGAGCGGATTTTATTCCTTGAACGAATTTTAGCAATAAATGTTATTCCAATACAATTATTGTATTCTAATCTTATACTAACAGAAAGGTAATTGAAAAAAAAAATTATTTTTTATTAAGAAAAAATAATAAATACTTTTTTATTCAAATATTCATAGTATAAAAAAAATTACCTATTTAAAGTAGATAACATTATGAACAATAACTGAAGATTAAAACATAAAAAAAGATTAAAAATTAATAAAATAATTAAATATTCTTACTTGGAAAACATAAATGTTTCAGTTTTTATATGGGTCTACTTTAGTGAGAAAAAAAACCCTGAAAATTTTGAAGGTTTTACCTTCTCTAAAATTACATCGTTAATTTCTAAAGCGTCAACGTAAATGTTGTTCGAAGTGGTGGCCTCTCGCTGCAATACACGCATCACATCGCGTACTCACAGATCGCACTGCATCTAAACATTGTTCTGCGGTGAGCTGGTTGCAAACCATTCTGATGCGCTCGATGAGGTCATCCCTTGTGCGGACGTGCTCTCGGTAGACATTTTCTTTCACGTATCCCCACACGAAGAAATCTAGTGGCGTGAGGTCCGGAGACCGGGGAGGCCAAGGCACCGGCCCACCTCGTCCTATCCAGCGACCTGGGTAGTTGATGTCCAACCAGTCTCGTACGGCCCTTCCGTAATGTACAGGACAACCATCGAGTTGAAACCAGCTCTCAAGCCTTGTTTCCAAAGGGATATCTTCCAAAAGTGCCCGTAAGTCATTCTCCAGGAATAGATGATAACTTTCAGCGTGAAGTCGAGCAGGTAAAAATACGGGACCTATTATGCGATTATAACAAAGACCGACCCACACGTTTACAGAAAACTCATGCTGGTAGCGAAATTCTCGAACAGCGCGGGGATTTTCATGTGCCCAAAGGTGGTAGTTTCACTGATTGAGTATGCCCGCACGTGTAAAAGTCGCTTCGTCCGTCCAGATTACTTTCGAACTTAAGTTTAAATCGTTTTGCAATTGTTCTTTGTACCAATTACAAAAATTTAATCGGCGGGGATAATCAGCGGGTATTAAAATTTGGACCTTTTGTACATGGTAAGCATGCCTGCGGTCAGCCCTTAATGTGCGCCAAATGGTTGTCTTTGGTATGCTTAGAACTGAAGCAACTCTCCGAACGCTTGTGCCAGGGTTGGTATTGAAGTGCCTCAGTATCCTCTCCCTCCGCCTCAGGTCGGCTCCCATCGGAGCCTGCATACGGTTTCCACGACGATTACATGAGAAGAACCCAGTCTCTCGAAGCCTTCTGAAAGTGCTGGTAAAAACACCTCTGTGTGGGGTTTCTCGGTCAGGAAACCGTCTGCGATATTCCCGAACTGCCTGACGTGCATTGCCATCGCAGAATCCGTAGACGTAGACTATGTCCGCGTATTCAGCGTTGGTAAATCTAGCCATATTTGTTGACTTCACTGAACAGTACTAGCAACACCATTAATGTGAGAATGCGAGGCTGGATTCCCCCCAAAAAGGATTAAAATGATAGTAAACATTTTAATCCTTTCTTTTTAAGTTTAAACACTCAACCTTTATTGATAAGGAAAGCGTGAGAATATTCATGTTTTCTAAATTTACTCCTCGTAAATTACAAAATTAAGCTTACTCAAAAAGCCAATAGTTTTTTGTAATTTAAATACATTATTAAAAAAAAATACACTTTTTGCACAACTATTTTCAGTTTTTTGTGATTTTCTCAAAAACGAAGCGAAAACGAGGCATATGCCAGAGGACTTTTTTTCTTAGTTTTTCGATCCTCTGTCGATCCCTGAAGTTTGGCCGTTTGGTTTGGGGACACCCTGTATATATATATATATATATATATATATATATATATTATTTATTATTATTCTTTTAATTTATTTTATTTTTGAATGCTGAATGAAGGAAGGCTGAAACTGAAATATGCAGAAATACTGGTTATTTATCATTTTTTGAAGAAACTCATCTTTTTTGAAGATAGTTTGATTTTTTTATTCCATCCCACTCCTCCGGTTGCGATTTCAGCCATAAATATATATATATATATATATATATATATATATATATATATATATATATATATATATATATATATATATATATATTCGGTCGTCAGTTAACACTCTACGGTCGCAATTTTACGTTTCGTTACCAAACTAGGTATTTAATTGTTTTTGTAAAAAGAGAGATCAAGTTCGTTAATGGCTGAAATCGGCTATTGGAAGGGGGGAAGGTTTAGAGCGGGGGATTTCGAAAGTTCCAAATATCTCCGTTACTATACGTTGGATCGAAAACTTTATTCTCTATCTTGAATATTGACCGGTCCTAGTCAGTGTTGCAAAATTTAGCCGTTGTGTCAGAGATACAGTCACTACCGCAAAGGTGCCTGTGTACAAACCAGGATCCGCCATCCAATACCTGCAGTGTTGGCTGACACTACGTTTCCCGAGTCCCAACACTTATATATATAGAATTTGAAAGGACCTTATTTTCGCTTCGCTAAAACCCTGCTTTGAGTGCATGCTCAATAGGAGATTCGGCAAAACAATTAATATCCCATCTGGCGGGAATAGATAATTGGTGGGCTGAGTGAGTATTTGGAGAGAGCTTTGTGCAGAGAGGTGTGTTACTGACAGAGTGCATTGACAGTGCATCGCAGGAACATGCAGCCGGCTGCATTGCTGGATCGATGCACTTCAGCCCCGGGGGACTAGATCACACCTACCTCTGACATATCCAACTAGATCCTACTAGTACCTATTCCTCCTAACGGTCTTCTTGTTGGCATCCGTCGTTTTAGGCACTGACTACTTGGAATCCCTACGACATTTTGCTAGGCAGTTCCATACTTTGCCATTTATATGTAAATGTATATAAGGTACTTATTACGACTGATAATTGGAATAAACATAAGAATTAAATATGTAGTACTGAAACGAGAGCAGTCCGAGGTGCTGGAGGCGAAGAATGAAAGCAGATTCCTTAGCCAATCATTCTGGGGAACCTCTCAAGACCTCCACATCATCCAATTCTTTTAAATTGATTATTATACAATCATAAACAATTACATACTTTTAGCTATTTTTACAGTTTTCCCATTATCGTTACAATGTACAGTTTATTATCGACGCTGCCCGATAGAGTGTGCCCGAGAGGTGGTTGTCCTGAGGTCGGGGGAACCTGACTCCATGAGGATCCTTCTGTTCTGGTAAAGGTGGAGGTTCGGGTGGAGTCCAGTTGGCGGCGATGGCATTTCCTTCACTAGTTACGATGTTTCCCTTACTATCGACACAGTTGGCTGGTGGTATTTGGACGAAGCTGTTTACGTCCTGGAGTCTTTTCTGGCAAAGTGGTGCTCCCTCGTGTTATAGGCAGGGGAGATACTAAATTCTGTTCAAGTGCTGCTCTGGTCAGGAGTCGATGTCGCAGGTGGTTCAAGATTCGGTAACGGAGCTGCAACAGTTGGCATAGGTGATGATACACTCCGGAGAGTAGTTACCATTGTCAGCGGTGGTTCTAAATGAAGGAAATGAACTGGTTCAAGTTGCATGAAACCCATGGACCTACTCTAGCTACGTTAGGATCAAAGTGACCTAGAACAGTTTCGGTGGCTTACCGCCAATCTTTATTGGGGTTTAGCCGCTAGGCGATGTCCATCTGCGTAGACATGGATCCACCCTTGCGTTCTGCAGAAGGTCTTCCTTCCTTTCGAGGTGGTGTCTTCTATTTTAGTGGAACGTGCAGCGTGAGGGGATCTGCCCTCTAACTCTCGAGGTCTCCTATATTCTCTTCACTTTCTCTGCTTCCTTGTCCGGGGCGTAAAGGCTTATCTGGGGCAGGTTGAGTACGGCAGTGCCGATGGATTCCATTGATTTGAGGACTTGCACGAGGTCCCCATCGTCTGCCTCTGACAACGCCGGAACTCCCCACTCCTGCCAAGGAGAGATGAGCGCTTTTTTTAGACTGCGGATTTCCTCGCCATAAGAATATTTTTAGTTTTGAGCTTTCCGTTGACCCCAACTCCTCCTCGAGAAATTTTACTTTTCAGCAATTTTATCATCTCATATCCAACTTAAATTCGATGTTACTGCACCGTAGGCTAATTATTAGTGGAAAAATACAAAATCTAATCCATAACGTTCTGGTTTTCGTTCTTGACTCTAAACTGTTTTTTATTTATTTATTTATTTATTTTGGAGCGTTCACAGCGAGGCGATATTGCTCACTTATTATAATTATAATTATAGCTATAATTATGTTTTTTATTTTATCTTAACCTTACTCAATGCTTAACCGATTCATTAACACTAACATCAAGCTCGTTAAAGTCTACAATTAAAACTGGAGTACGAGTGGTTTAGAGGGAGGAATTCGAAAATTCATAATGTCTCCGTTATCAGTCGCATCTGAAAATGTAACTCTCTAGAACCAATATATTATTAAATAATCATAATCTAGAATTCGTGTTGTATACATTTTCTCGTAATTCAAATGTTAAGTCTGTTAAGTACTTTCTTTTTTGTAGTCTTTAGTAAACCCCCATTTCTAACTAGCAGATTTTTATTTAGAAATAGGGGGTGTATTGTGAGATGACATGGTGTCTTTAATAGCAAGTGGGAATATGCCAAAAATGAAGCAGTACCTGCTTGGCGGGCTTTTTAATCGCCGAAGAAAAGTAATAACCACAGCAATTACCCTCTTTATCAATTTTGTAGTAGGTGTTGAGAGAGAGAGAGAGAGAGAGAGAGAGAGAGAGAGAGAGAGAGAGAGAGAGAGAGAGAGAGAGAGAGAGAGAGAGAGAAGAGAGAGGGGTGAACCTGCCTGGGTTATGGATGAGCCACGTGGGTCTAGAGGTAGGGTCAGCTATCGATATGCTAGGTATCGATCTAGGCCGAGGCCTGTCTGTCCAACAGCTGACTCCACTTCCCCATACACCCCCCCCTCCCCCATAACACCCAAACAAATAATAAATGAGAGGAATTTATTAGCAGATTTCCCCCCTCGTTTTCCCCATGAAGTGATTTATCGAAAATAAGAGTATTTTAAGTTAAACTAAAGACCAAGTTCGTTAGTGGCTGGAATCTGACGAGAGGACTAATCATTTTGCAAGTCTGGTTTTTCAACAAGTGGTTTTCTGTACATTGTTTCGCTAACCCTGATATTACCGGAGATATTGGCTTTTTTAATTTTCAGCCTTCTCCAAGTCATATAACTTTAGCATCAATGCTAAAGCCTTGGCTTAAGCCAGTAAGTATATAATAAAACTCGTTAATTGAACCTCAAATGTGATAGATTGCTTTGAACCCGGGCAGACAGCAGAAGAGGACGGGGCGCGTCCCGACTTCAACGATCCTACCTTGGAGATGAGGAAACGTCCGTCACGCAGGGGCTACACAATCTAAGCAAATTTCCCACGCCCTGGTATGATACAATGCTCATCTCACCATCTATTCCTTATTTATCTCGTAGTAATAAGCCTTTACGAAATTTGGAATGTATTCACTGCTTCTAGTAAAAATCAGACGATTATAAATGGGGGCCAACTACGGCTAATCATAATGGATGATCTCATTACATAAAGTATTTCATCTAGTAAATATGCGGAGAAAACAATATTTGATACAGGTGTCTCAGAACGATCCAACTATTTCGAACAACAGTTTAAAAAAAAAATGCTATTTGTAATTAGTTATTTAATTATACCAACATTTTAACAAAGAGGGAAATTTTACTTTTTAAATATGAAATTACTTAAATGACGTCCGTTTGTTTGACGGCACTCTTCAAACCTTGTGCGGCCTTTATTGAAGACTTTTCCAAAAAGTTGTTGAGTTCGAAAAAGTAAGGTCCAATTATGCATTTGGTGGACATTGCGACACAAACTGTAACTTTGGGGCTATGCAAAGGGCGTTGGTGTAGCAACGTTGGATTGTTCTCTGCCCAACACCGGCAATTTTGGCGATTCACATAACCGTTCACGTGAAAATGGACCTCGTTGCTAAAGAAAATGTTGTCCAAATCATTAAATCTCTCTAACATTATGTTTACATAATTTAACATCAGAACATAATTCAAACTCCATTAGCGCCATCTAAAAATGTAAGACCTGAGCTTGCTAGCGTTGCCCCTCCCCCACCTCTGCTCCACGTATTTAGCGTCTCGTTCAGTTGTAAAATAGTTGGACCGTACTGAGATACCCTGTATTTAAGCTTCAGTTGGCTGAAAATTGAAATTATGAAAAATATCGGGTAATATTGAAGATAGAGAAAATGTGCATAGAACTCATTTATAGAAAATAACATATATAACAAATTTTGTAAAAGTTTAATAAAATGATTGTTGTAAAGTTTGATGAAATGATTTTTCTATCTGACTCTTTGTAATGAAAATATTTTGAATTTTCGATGTTCTCCCTTCCTAACTCCCACGTCCCTCGCCTTCTCCATCACTCCAGGCCTATTTCAACCGTTAACGCAGTTGATCTTTAGTCTTACATATATCGATATCGTCGCTTATATATCGATTGTAACAACAATCAAACAAAATTCGCGAGAAATGCTAAATAGTTTTGAAATATCCTAATTTCGTCATTTACTAGGTAGGATCGATGGACATTTTAAGTAAAGTTTCGAAAATTGTGTCATGAGTACAAACTAAATAGCTAAAAAGTCCTTGATCTGGATAGAGTACTTAGCGTCAAATCGTCAGTTTTTTTTTTTTTTTTTTGTAATTATCAGAAACCTAAATTTATTTGTCCATAACCGTGGGCTCGTCAAAGGAAGTTATGCAATGAGCACGTATCCTTCCTTCTCGCAGAATGCTACCATAATGATGGTGTAGTCATAATGCAATAGGTGTTTACAATCCGCACAAACCGAACAGCATTCCGCTCAACCACGGACTGACCCTGAGACAAGAATAGCCAGGAAACGAGGTTTCCCGTTGGTTTTCACTTTTCCCAGTTCTATGGAAAGCTCGCAGTCTGGAAGCCTGGATAAAAATAGTCCGTCACGCAGGGGCTGCGTACACTGAGCAGGTTTCTCACTGAAACATTCAAACTAGTAATTTCACGTTCACAATATATTTTCTACTTTAAGTCAAAAGTCAATGAGTTGAAGCTCGCTTATTATCTGGGTTACGAGAAAATGTATACAATTAAAATAAATAAATATTTACTCATTTGTGACATACTTAGCTCCAATGATAAACTTGATGCTGATTCGCATGAAAGCTCAGAGAAGAAGGGAGCAAATATTTTGAATTATCTATTTTCACATCTAAACTCCTCCTCCCTCTGTTCAATTTCAGTGTTTAAAGAACTTGACCTTTAGTTTACCACGGAACGCTTAAATTTCGAGTTTTAATAAGCTCCCAACAGAAACGGCTTCTGAATTGTAAACACGTAGGTCTGCCAACCACTCTGAGCTGAGCAGATAGATAGACATGCTTCACCGGGAAGAAAATCAATTACTGATGAACATCTGAATATAAAACAATAGCTTCATTGTGAACTATTTACTATATCTAGTACTGCAATTTATAACGAATGAGAATAATTTTTTTTTTTTATAGCTTAAATTTTAGTAGTCCAAGAACTAAAGAAAAGGGAGGGGCGGATGAACAGAACGTATTTGCATAAATCTCACAAAGTAAAAGCTGGAGCGACAAGACAGGTTAGAAGAAACTTCCACCAGAGCCGAACAGTTACGGAAACAACCGAACTAATCCGAACAATATCCGATCACATGTCCCACACACTTAATAAAATGCAAATATCTCGGTAAATGCAAATATTTATAGTAAATTTAATTTGCAATAACATTGGTTCTATACATTTTTTCGATATGATGCATAATAACGGAGATATTTTGAACTTTCGAAAATCCTCCCCTTTAAACCCCCCCTTCCTCTGGTCCGATTTTAGCCATTAACGAACTTGGTCTTTCTTTTTGCATAAAACGGTTAAATATCAAATTTCGTGTATATATACATAATTTTGAACGGACCTCATTTTTACTTGGAGTGAGAAAAAATATTCTTCACATCCAACAACACTGGTGTGGGGCCTCATTTTCGTCATCTACTGACTAGGATCGATGGGCAATTGAAGAACTTTTTCGAAAATCGCGTCATGAGTACTACCTCAATAGCTAATTTCCCTCAAGGGAAATATGATAGAAGTCCACCACTCAGAGACCTTCATCCCTACTTGTGAGCTCATAGCACCACATATTCTCTTTTCTATGTAAAAAAAACCTATGAATAAATGTCCAACTTGAGAATGTACGATAGAACGTTATATGTTCACCCAATCATACGTTTCAGGATTAGTGGCGTTAACGAGAGTCTGAATCTTTTAGAGAGCCATCCCTCCTATTCCTTCGAGTCCTACTTACACAGCCCCTGTATGGCGGTATTTTTGAAATTTTAAATTGCACTAAGTTGTTCTCTTGCATTTATAGTATTCTCTACTCAAGTCTGCTTCGCATCTTTAGTAACTAATAGAAATGATCTGCAAATCTGATACGAGGAAGGAACTAGCTTAATTTAGCTATACATAATTAACAAACAACCAAATACCATGGGGTCCATCATTCTTTACCGTTCAATCTTTCTTAATTCGAGCTCCCCTTTCCATTCATTAATAACAAATTTTAATTTGTGTATTTTTTTAATGAAACCAAGTAACCTCCTGGTTAAAAATTAATCCCAAACTTCCGGATACTGTCAAACATCAGTTTCAAGGAATCAAAAGGTTTTCCTACTCTGTAAATGCATTGACGAACTACAATTCAAGTCTCTCTCTCTCCTTTTCTAACCCGGCCGCTAAAGTGGCTTTCCTTGTTCCTCTCTTTCATTGAAAGCCAAATTGGTCTACGTTGAACAATTTTATTTCTTACTTTACTCTAAAAAAAACTATCACCCTGACGTTTATCTTTGCAGTTATTAGTCGGCGAAGGGAACTCAAAATATTCGTCTTATTGTGTAAAAATACCAGATATACATCTAGTTGTACAGTCTTCTAAGCCTAATTTAAAGAACACAAAACTGCCTAATTTATGTCAAACGCTTGCAGAGATATCAGCCTGGAACATTGGGCCTGGGAGACTCGGTATACTTAAATATCCTTTTCAGAAATATATTCAATGGGATTGATCACGATCTAAAAGTTATAGTTGCAACCATTGTGTTCAGTCGGTAGCTACCTTTTTTCTTATTACTATACTCATCCAAATCCATAAGATGCTTCATGTCTTCAAAATAGGATTTTCTAGGACTCCTTCTTCCTCTATGCCCAAAGACCTTACCTTCAAGTATATTTGTGCTGAAATTGTTGTGACTTATGATATTCCCAAGAAGTTTCACTCTCCTTTTATCCATGGCCTTTATAACATTTTAGCAGATTTTCCTTAAGGGAAATCAGCTCTTAAGGTCGTACTCATGACGCGATTTTCGAAAATTTTCTTCAAATGTCCATCGATCCTACCCAGGAGATGACGAAAAGAGGTCCATTCAAAATTATATATATATATATATATATATATATATATATATATATATATATATAAATATATATATATATATATATATATATATATATATATATATATATATTTGTCTGTTAACGCTCTAGTGGTCGCAATTTTTGTTTGATCGTTATGAAACTCTATTCTCTATCTTGAATATTAACCGATATATTTGCATTTTTATTAAATTTGGGCCGATAACGAACGTTTGACTTTTGCCGCCTAAAGCTAGTTCGGCCCTTTGCCGTAACTGTTCGGCTCTGGTATGAAGATTTCTCTATTGTATAACTTCACGTGGGAAATCTGCTTAGTTTATGCAGCCCCTGCGTGACGGACTTTTTTGCTTTCATTTATTTCATTTAGAGTCATCCACGTTAGATTATTTAGAGTCTAACTTCTCTGGTGATTCTACGCCAGATCCACATTTCCATTGCTTCCATTCATTGCCAATCTATATTCCTTTTTTGTGGAGATTCCAACTTTCGCTCTCGTGAAGCAGTACTTTGCTTTGAAAGGCTTGTTTAGCAAATGCTATTCTTCCATCGCCTTCTGGGCTACTGTCATTGTGTTTAGTGATGCTGCTTCCTAGGTAACAAAACCGTATGTACAAATTCCAATTCCCTTAATACATATTCCAAATATAAATCCATATACACATATAGAACGAGATTTAACGAAGGGTGAAAGACAACCATAAGGACATAAAGCAGTTTCTCGTTGTTTTTGCATCAGACCATACTATTATAATAAATTCCATTCATTCCAATAAAGACGGGAGTTGTCCTAAATACTTAGAGTGTTATCTCTCTAGTCTTTAGAGCATAATTACATATGTGTGTTGTATGAGTGTGAGTTTCGTATATGTATGTATGCACATACGGTCATAAAATTTAAATAGACCCTTTAGCAGATTTCCCTTAAGGGAAAACTTGCTCTAGCAGTCGTAATTATTGTTTAATCGTCATTAAACTCGATATATAGTCGCTTGATGTAAAAAGACAGATCAAGTTCGTTAACGGCTGAAATCGGACCAGCGGGAGGGGGGTTTAGAGGGGGGATTTTCGAAAATTAGAAATATCTCCGTTACTATACGTCGGATCGAAAAAATGGATAAAGCCAATCATATTGCAAATTAAATGTACTATAATTATTATTATATGCATTTATTCTGTATCTTGAATAGCAACCGAGATATTTGCATTTTTCACTTTTCAGCCTTCAGCAAACCCCCACTTCTTCTCATGTTACATACACGATACTCTATTATATAATAAATCACATTATTCGAAGCTTAAATATCAAATATTGTATTCAAGAGACATTTATTACGAGATACATGCAAATATGTCATGGTCACCCCCACCGCCCATCTTAAGGTCTTGGATTTCTAAAATTTGATTGATTGAGATAACAATTTTTCTGACTCATTATTAATTACAGTACTATATATAGTAAATAGTTCTTGATAAAATTAATATGTTATATTCTGATATATTTCAGTAATTGTTTTTCTTTCCGGTGTGAGGCTGGCAGATCTGTTTGTTTACATTCCAAACGCTTCCTGTCGGCAGGTTATTGAAATTGACTGAAACATTTTTTATTTCCGTTTGTATTTGTTCACTTAATATTCACGGTGATGTGTTAGTAGTATGTAGATTTATCTATTACTAAACTTCAAGAGGGGAATCTGCTTAGTTTACGCAGCCCCTGCGTGACAGACTTTCTTTTTTTTGGCACAATATCATAAAAGTTGGGAAGAATTGAAGTAATCCTTATATTGCTGCATTGTGAATCTCACATAAATGTTTTCTGAGAGCAATGTCGCAGAAAAAGTGGAAGGCTCGATAGAAGCCTATTGGGTTTCTAGTAATGGTTCGATAACTGCAGAGAAAATAAAGGTCCCTCAAGATTGTTGTGATTGTTGGGGAAAGGCAGAAGATGCGATGAGATGAGAGGGAGAAGATTTCGAATAAGCGGTCGAGAAGTAGAGTTGGAGTGCATCTAAGTGCATCCGAGTGCAAGGGGGAGACTGCACTATATGATTAGGGGAGATATTGCAGCTGAAGGGTCATCCCTTAACCCTCCTTACAACATCCGACCTAACTACTCCATCCATATCGGATTATATATTAATTTATTCGGAGGATTCGTTTTGAGGTTATATTGCTTATAAACATAAACAACAAAACCAACTTCAGGTTTTTAAGACAATTCTGGCAGATTTCCCTTATGGAAAATCAGCTATTGAGGTCGTACTCATAACGTGATTCTCGAAATATTTCTTCAAATGTCCATAGATCCTATCCAGAAGTTGAAGAAAATGAGGTCAGTTCAAAACTGTGTGTGTGTCGTTCTAGTGGTCAAATTTTTTGTCTTATCGTTACCAAACTTGATCTTTGAACCTTTTATGTAAAAATGGAGATTAAGTTCATTAACAGATGAAATCGTACCTGTGGGAGGGAGGGGCGTTTAGAGGGGAGAATTTTGAAAATTCTTAATAACTCTGTTATTAGGCGTCGGATCGAAAAACTGTAAAGAACCAATCTTATTGAAAATTTAATGTTCTATAAATTTTGTTTTCACTATCTTGGTAATTAACAGAGATATTAAGTAGAGCTTTTAGCAAACCCCCACTCTCATTGAACTTTTAAGTTTTGAGATAAATGCAAATATGCGAGGCACGTGGAAAATCTGCTTCGTTAGAATTACATGCCCGCGTAAATAGATAGTATTAATTAGAGATTCACTTACTTCATGCCAATCTCCTCAGATCGGGGGCGTAAACTTAACAGTAATAAAATGTCTATTATTAACTGATCTAGAGCGTCTTTTAGTACTTGGAGCATTGAATTAGCTTACCCGCAGGTTGGATCGATGGATTTGAAGAAATTTGCCTAATTTCGCGTCATGAGTACAATCTACACCGTCACAAGGAGAGCCATTTCTATTTGACCCAGACAGATAACGCTATTCAATAATTAATGGAATGGTAGAAAGATTGAAGATTTAGAAGGTTTGTTTCTTAAATATTTGAGTTAGAGACAAGAAGGTTGTGTTCATAGATAAAATCAGCCAGCTCTATGATTTGTATCGGAGCCTTGACACAGATTATGAGAGATCACGAACTGGCGGTTCGGGGCTTGTTCGTGGAATGCAGTCGATATCTGGGTGGCTCTCTCAGCCGGGGCTGTCTACACACAGTTTTAATATGTCTGTTGACACTGAAGCTGCACGCCAAACCTCATGGTTCACTGTTGACCTACGTCACACTGAATTATATACATACATAAACGGGCATTAGATCGTGCACGCTGCTTTAGACAGTGCCGCGTGTTCGTTCTGTCAATAGAGAATTAGCAGGCCATATAAGCTGACCAGTGATACGTGTTATCACCATCAGTGTAGATTCCTAATAACTCCCATCGGATATATAGAGTTTGGTGATAGACGAATGGGATGCGATTAGTTAGGCACATCGGGCAGACTTCATTTAACCTCCGAGTACAGACGGTAAGAAGATGCCTCTGTGAAAAATACTGTTGTGAAAACTACGTAAATGAAAAATTAAACAGAGTTAAACACGTATTTGGGAAGTAGGAAGTAGATCAAAGGTGCCGACCGATGGTCTAGATCGTTCTCGGCAATACCCGTCGTGTCTCAGCATTTCTTTTTGAAGTTTTCCGCCAAGCTATAAAAGGGACCAGCCCGCCTCGAGTTTAGTTTATATTCCCACCTGGTACCGCCTAATGCCAGGTCAAATAACAACCCCAAACGCTCTTAACACCCAAAACCCTTCACAACCACCCTTTAAAATAAGAGCATCGCTCAGTACAAGGGGACTATCTGCTCAAACCCACGCAGGGCTATACAAGGTCCTGCATTTCCCTTTTCTTGTTTGAGGTAATCATGACCCAGATAAAAAAAAAAAAGTTTAGTTTGGTTTAGTTTGTTCTCGGCTCTCAAGTGAATAACAATGCGTTCATTGCAGCTTTAGTAGACAGTACTTTTAGTTGCAGTGCGGTAAAGTGTTTTATGTGAAGGACAGTGTAGTGCCATGTTTTTGTGAACTTTAGTGATCTGAGTTATTGGGCGCTGTTCATTAAGAAGAACAGTGAAGCTATCAGTGCATACTGTGAGTAGTAGTTAAGAATAATTAAACAAGTGTGAAGTGCATTGATGAATAAATTGCGCAGTGATAAAAACTGAAATGTGTTTGTGTTTGTTTAATTTTGCAATCCAAAAGAACTCTAATAAACAACGTTTATTACTGATTTTGTAATAAACTTGGCAATATTAATGGAGTTACTAGACAGGGTTTTAAACTTAATTAAACTGGGATTTCAAAATGGATGCCCAGTTACTATGTGTGATCTCCCCCCCCCCCTCTCGATGGGTGTGATTACATGGCGTGGCAGTTATCCTGGTCTGGTGCCTTGCCCAAGTAGATCCCCTACTCAGTATACACAGGAGTTGGGTGTGGCATATGAACCAGCCCCTTCAGGGTATGCCTTCGGGGTTCTCCGTCACCATAAGCTTGGGGGAGGGAGAACCGTTGGAGCGGTGTGTCCCGGAGCCTGTCTGGGCTTAGAAATTAGGGTTGGTCGAGCAAGTCCTCGCCAACAATCGGTTACTGATGGATGGCGTATGGAATTGCTCGTGGTTGCCAGTCACAGACGTGTGGCGGAAATGATTAAAGAAGGGCCTCAGATAACAATAATCATCACATTTAATGAGGCAATTACCAGAGAAGTGAGTCCGGTCCTAGCAAAGTAGCTAGAGCCACTGACTTATGATAAGAAGCTTCCTTGAGCAAGAGGCAACCTGGACCTAGCTATCTTGCTAAAACGTGTCCTTGAGTCAGAGGCAACCTGGACCTAGCTATCTTGCTAAAGGCTGGTTAGATTTAGAGTCCGGTCCTAGCAAAGTAGCTAGAACTACTGACCTATGCTAAAAAGCATCCTTGAGTCAGAGACAACCTGGACCTAGCTATCTTGCTAAAGGCTGGTTAGATTTAGTCAGGTGCCTATTTAACTAGCTAGAACTAACTATTCTATTGAGGTAGAATCAGAGCAGTCGAGTAACGAACTTGCTGCCGCTAGCTGTCCATAGTTAAATGCAGGCACTATGTGTCTAGTTGCCTGACACCACCTAGGCTGGCTAGCAAGGCTCAATGACAGTTGTGCATAACTAACTGGAGTATGGAGTTCTATTTCCTCCTGATGGTGAGGTACTCGTAATTAGCCTCGTTATGGTTACGCCTATGTAAACAGATCTTGCAGAGACATTGACAACTGTATTCCATTTGCATGTGACAACTTCATCCTAGGCATGCAGTCGGATATTCTTCGCAGGTGAGCATTTGACGTGCGGATAGGAACCCGTTAGTAGTTGGCCGACATGAAGGGGTAAATAGCCAGATGAGTACTTGCACAATTAGAGATGAGGTCATTACCTCTGCTCGGAGCAGCATTATACTCGTGGAGGATACGAACCGTGCATAATCCCAGATAGCGGGGTATATGCTCTGCTGGCCAACCACACCGTTTACCCCGTCTCTATCGTCGGCGAGAGCCTTTTAGCAGATTTCATTCATGGGACAGCAGGAGTGGGGGTCTCGAAAAGGGATGAAATGCAAAACACAAATATCACAATCCTATTGTTGTCAAACAAAAAATGAACTTTTTTCTTACGAAAATAGCATAACACATTATAATAAAACAAGTTACAAAAATAAACACCAAGCTCCAACCACAAACATAAATATTCCGAGAAAAGCGTCATCATTTACAGATGTAAAATTCTCGGAATGTATCTAATCTACCAAAAAATACTCTTTGTTCAGAAATAAATTAAAGAACTTCATGAATGAAGGATGTATTTATAAATAAGATGAATACTTTCAGAAATATTGAATTATTAAATAAAACTACTAAATACTTGAAATAAATATCGGTTTACAATAATTTTTAATCAGGTGTATTGTCTGTATAAGGTGGGACAAGTATCTCTCCATTTATAAAACTTGCCATTCTTTAATTAATTTGCTAATCATAAATAAAATAATGTATGTTTTAGAGTTATAAAAAAAATGTATACATTTAGAGTTGTAAAACAATTGTACATATTTAGAGTTGTAAAAAAAAAATTGTAATCATTTAGTGTTGTAAAAAAATTGTACATATTTAGAGTTGTAAAAAAATTGCACTCATTTAGAGTTGTAAATTTTGTTTACATATTTAGAGTTGTAATACAATTGTACATATTTAGAGTTCTAAAAAAATTGTACATATTTAGAGTTGTAAAAAAATTGCACTCATTTAGAGTTGTAAATTTTGTTTACATATTTAGAGTTGTAATACAATTGTACATATTTAGAGTTCTAAAAAAATTGTACATATTTAGATCAGTAAAAAAATTGTACATATTTAGAGTTGTAAAAAAATTGTACATATTTAGAGTTGTAAAAAAAATGTACATATTTAGAGTTGTAAAACAATTGTACATATTTAGAGTTGTAAAACAATTGTACATATTTAGAGTTGTAAAAAAACTGTACATATTTAGAGTTGTAAAAAAAACTGTACATATTTAGAGTTGTAACAAAAAATTGTAAACATTTAGAGTTGTAAAAAAAATGTACATATTTAGAGTTTTAAACCAATTGCACATATTTAGAGTTGTAAAAAAAAATGTACATATTTAGAGTTGTAAAAAAACTGTACTTATTTAGAGTTGTAAAAAACCTGTACATATTTAGAGTTGTAAAAAAAAAAAGTTGTAAACATTTAGAGTTGTAAAACAATTGTACATATTTAGAGTTGTAAAAAACCTACAATAATTTGAGTTGAATTAAGATTGTTAATTTAAGTTTTGAACCCATTTGACTAGTTTCGACGTGACACCTATCCATATGTGCCTACCTCGTATAACTCCAGAACCACTATCCTCAGAATGTTGAAATGTCTTATGTAGTTCTGTCGTATTGCCTAGAAGTTCACCTCCCATCTTTATGTAAATTGACAAAGGGGGGGGGGAATTGGGTTTCGAGGGCATATTCTTTCGTACTGAGAAACAAAAATATTATATAATCACATTTTTATTACGAAACCTTTTCTAGGACATATTATGATTAGATTTATTAGATCGGAAATGAATTATTTTACTTCAAAATAAACGAGATTTGGGATTCTTAAATTTGCCATCCTATATCGGACTTAAAAAATCTGCTCAGTTTACACATGTGCTGCGTGACGGCCTTTCTACGTGTGCGCTTACTTCACATCCAAGTAGATCTCCCTTCTCACTCACCACTGAGAGGCAATTGAGTAGTACTTGAATACGAAAGTAGCAATCTGTGTTCTGGTACTCTCATGTACAGCATTGGGCAGGCCTTGCATGAGCCGAAGGGTACACACCAGGCTGTCGGGTAGTTGCTCCCTAGATTAATGGCCTAACCCTGTTGGATTGACGCCAATGGGAGAAAAGAATCGATATTTGTTGCGTGGGCCTGCCCGAGGGTCGCTGAACTGGAATTAAGTTCATTGAATCAAACTTTCCCGCCAGATATTCAGGCCCAGTTCCCGCCTCGGAATAAAAAAGAAAGAAATAAAATCGTCCAACAGGGGCTGCGTGACAGCCTTTCTACGTGTGCGCTTACTTCACATCCAAGTAGATCTCCTTCTCACTCACCACTGAGAGGCAATTGAGTAGTACTTGAATACGAAAGTTGGAATCTCTGTTCTGGCACTCTCATGTACAGCATTGGGCAGGCCTTGCTGCTACATGAGCCGAAGGGTACACACCAGGCTGTCGGGTAGTTGCTCCCTAGATTAATGGCCTAACCCTGTTGGATTGACGCCAATGGGAGAAAAGAATCGATATTTGTTGCGTGGGCCTGCTCGAGGGTCGCTGAACTGGAATTAAGTTCATTGAATCAAACTTTCCCGCCAGATATTCAGGCCCAGTTCCCGTCTCGGGGATCGTCAAACGGGGGCTGCGTGAATTAAGCAGATTTCCCAAGTGCACTTCTCACTAATACTAGTACTTCGTACACTAGTGATCTCATCTCGCCACATATTCGTACTGAAAACCAGAAAGTACGAACGAATTACTCGCTTAATATTTTAGTTACGAGAAATTATATTGATCAACAGCTGTAGAGGATCAATGCTTTTTCATTTTCTGTTAAAATAACATGTGTTTTGAGTAACAGCTGTTATTGGAATATTCCTCATTATACTATCATTCATTGTATATTGCATACTTACTTAACCTGTATTTATTAAATCAAAACAATGTTTAACCCGTAACAACAGACGGGAGTCAGATTGACTCCGCATTGTTAGATTCTCGTTAGTTTCACATTGTTGTACTTCCGTAAACCGCACCATACTTTCAGTACCTTCAAACTAGTCTTTCCTCAGTCTGCACGTGCACTGTCGAGGCTACACATCTGTTTCTTTGTCACTTATTTGTTTCTGAATTCAGTGATGCGCATTACGGAGTCAGCTTGACTCTACATCTGTGTTAGTGTGAGACAAAATTGGTAAGCTTCTTCCTCCAAATTATATACTTGTGAAAGGTTTTAAGTATATAAATGCAACAAGAGTTCTTTATACCTTCTAATCTTACTGTCAGAACAGGAAAGGAAGCTACAGAAACCAACACAATCAGTGCTGAGGTTGACTTCTCCTATTTATGGCTCAAATATGAATATAACTGCAGATAATTGGTTCTCGTCAGTTGAACTGGTGAACATCCTGAAGGAAAAGAAATTGACATACGTTGGACAGTAAAAAGGAATAAACGGGAAATACCACCAGAATTTTTACCCCAAAAGAGAAGAGAAGTTGGAAGTAGTATTTATGGTTTCTCAAAGGATTTGACATTGATATCATATGTACCAAAGAAAGGCATAGCTGTACTACTTATGTCATCTATTCACTCTTATCCATCTCAATATGAATTAGGTTACAATCCCGAAATTGTTAGTTTCTACTAGAGAGAAGATTAGATAATCCTCGACTTGGCCAGGAAGTGAGAACATCAATCAGGAAGGTTCTTGGTAAAGAAGAGGAGCAAACAGTATCCGGTGGAGACAAGCTAGTAACTAGAAAATATTGCTGTATATGCCCTAAAAACGGAAAAGAAAACCCAGCACATTATGCAGACGTTGTAATAGTCCAGTATGTGGACAGTGCTCATTAGTTGGGTGCAACAATTGTGTTTGAAGTAGGGCAGTTTTATTTTGTAAGAGAGTTATATTTTACATTATCTGTATCTGAAATTATAGTGAAAAACATTGTTTATTACTTTTATGAAATGAATAAGTCAATAATTTAAGTAAATCTTTGAGAACAGTTTAATCTGATAACTCACTGAGCAGGTATTATGTTTTATGAATTCTTTGGCCTTAAATAAAATTCTGATTTGCTAAATGTGGTAATTTCCACCCCTAATTGTTCATATCCCTTAATTATACATAAAATAAATAAATAAATGAATAAAAGTTGCGATATAAAGGTGTAAATGACAAAGGAAATACATGGAGTCAGTTTGACTCCATGTCTGTGGTTATGTAACACAAATTCACGTCTGTGGTTACGGGTTAATAATAGTGCCTGTTCAAATATTCCGGAAGATATTTTAAATGAATGAACCTCAAAAAGGTATTAATATAAGTAACAATAAAAATTGCACAATAAATATTAATTTTAAATTATAGGTCTATTGCCTATTCTATTTATCTGTTGAATAACCTTTGCAGTTTAATAAACATATGTTTCATATTTTAGAATTCATATCTTTATCTACTGATTTTTTTTATAAGAATAAAAATATTTACCTTATTTCCTTTTACGAATAGGTACAGTATAATGAAAAGTCATTTTCAACATACGTAGGCAAAGTATCTTTTCTGTACTCGGTCTTAATCCCGAACTCGGCTTCGCCTCGTACGTGAAACTCGACCTCGTACAGAAAAGATACACTTTGCGTACTAGTGATGAAAATAACTATTACGATATTGGATCTATAAAATTTTTCCATCCGACTCATGATAACACAGATATTTTTAAATTTCCCCTTCTCTAAACCTGTCAATAACAAATGTGATGTTTGGTATTGATGAAATAAACATTTTCGAGACACGTAAAGCCTTAGATGACGCCATCGCACAACTAATTTCCGCATCTCGCATAATCAAGAACACTTGAAAACAATATTTGGTATTTAAGCGTCTAATAAACTGGTTCGTGATATAACGGGTTATTGTTAATATGACATGAGTAGGAGTGGGGGTTTACTGAAGAATGAAGACTAAAAATTCCAAATATCTCGGTTAATATTCATGATAGAGAAAATACATTGTAACAACTATGTACAACATAGACAATTGTCTATTTAAATTTAATTAAATTTACTATAAGATAGCTTTTGCACCAGAGATATTTTGAATTTCGAAATTCCGGTAAAGTTAAGTTTAGTTCCTATATTCAGTGATGTTCCGTTAGGGCAGTTCTGTTCGAGTCTCTTTAGCTAATCGTGTGTAGCACGTCAGCTTTCGCTCCATGTGCTAACCTAGGACAAAGTTGAGTAGACGCAAATGTTTAAACCTGTGTGACAAACAGGTCGTGTGATACAAGGATGGAAGTCCAAGTGGTCGTGTGAACTAAATGTCGTGAAGTCTAGTGTACATTATAAGCCTGCATATATATAATCTGGTTATTCTCCCAATTTGCAGATCTCAATATTTTTGCGGTAATTCGCTAAGAAATAATAATTTGGTTCTATCCACTTCGATGTTGGTGATACACATTTTTTTAGCAGATTTCCCTTAAGGGAAATCAGCTATTGAGGTTGTACTCATGATGGAATTTTCGACATTTTTCTTCAAATGTCCATCGATCCTACCTAGTAGATGACGAAAATGAAGTCCGTTCAAAACTGTATATATATATCTATATATATATATATATATATATATATATATATATATATATATATATATATATATATTATTGTCATACCTCTCGGTGGAGACCGTCGTCATTGGCTGATGGTTGAGTACCGCTGGCAAGCGCTTTCGATGCGATGGCATCATCTTCAAGCCTGTTGATAGTGTACTGAGTTGCTTGTCCGTCAGTCAGTGGGTTTTAAGCTCTGTTCACCGTATTAGTTGTTTACGTTTAGTCCAGATCTGTTTACTTACCATTAAGATCTGTCACACGACTATCTTAATAAAACGTTAACAACCCACCACACATAACATTTACCAGAACACTAACACACCGTTGACAGATCTGAGTAGTAAATAAACAGATCTCGATTCAACGTAAACAACCCACCACACGAAAACAATTTACCTGAACATCAACATCCCTCGTGTGACAGATCTTAATGGTAAGTAAACAGATCTGGACTAAACGTAAACAACTAATACGGTGAACAGAGCTTAAAACCCACTGACTGACGGACAAGCAACTCAGTACACTATCAACAGGCTTGAAGATGATGCCATCGCATCGAAAGCGCTTGCCAGCGGTACTCAACCATCAGCCAATGACGACGGTCTCCACCGAGAGGTATGACAATAATATCATTTATATTGGCGGTTCTAACCCTTTATTTGATATATATATATTTGTCTGTTACCGCTCTAGCGGTCGCAATTTTTGTCTTATCGTTACCAAACTCGGAATTTAATCGTTTTATGTAAAAAGGAAGATCAAGTTTGTTAATGGGTGTAATCGGACCAGTGGGAGGGGTGGTTTAGAGGGGAGGATTTTCTAAAAGTCGAAATACCTCCGTTATTATGCGTCGGATCGAAAAAGTGTATAAAATGAATCTTATTGCAAATTCAATTTACTATAAATATTGTTTTATACATTTATTCTGTATCTTGAATATTAACCGAGATATTTGTATTTGTATTCTGCGTGTGGTCGGCTATGTTCGGCCTTTCCGCCGAGAGATCTGGTGGCCGTTTATGTAACTATTAGTCCCTCGTGAATAGGTTTAGAGGTTACTTACTACTACAGCTGTTATTAGGCTGATTTCTCTATTGTAAAACTTCACGTGGGAAATCTGCTTAGGTTACGCAGACACTGCGTGACGGACTTTTTTTTTTTTCTCCTGCTAGTAACCCTATGAGGAGTTATTTATTTAAATACATGTTCCATGACATATTAGATGTATGATTATGTTTAAATACATTATTGTTTTGCAATATATACACGTTAATCAACCATCTAATCAAATATAATATAAAAAATAATAGTAATAAAATAAATAAGGTAACTACAAATAAAATTAATGAATGAAAAATCAATTTAAGTTAAATTCAACCGATGTTTAATTTGCAAGTCTATGTAAGGTAAATATATTGAATTATAATTCCCATTCCTCACAATCAACTTTACATTCTAATGTATTTTTGCTACATCCATATCTATACTTTTGATAAACTTTATAAGATCTTTATTGCATTTATTAAATATAATATGAGGCGGTTCTGGCCAATTACCTCATTTTAAAATTATGTTTATAATTAAATTTGATCTATTTTGATTAAATGTTGAACAGTCATAAAGCATATGTAAAAATGTTTGTGTTGTCTGTGAGTCGCAAGTACATTTGTCATTGTCTTGAATTTTATTTTGTGAGTTATAGTTGGTATGTATTGATGTAAGCTGTAAGATTTGTTACATGTCGTCCATTCTCTACTTGTCGTCAAAATTAAAGCGTCCTCCCACTGGTCCCATTCCAGCCATTAAAGAACTTCATTTTAATTTTTAGATTTAAATATGGAGTTCAGCCACGATCAAATATAATTTGCATCTGCTAGTGAAAGTGTGCAATTTGTTTGGCATGTTCAGATCATGAAAGGCGGATTTTGTTTATCTCCGCTCTACAATAAAATTCATTCCCCTTTAGTCGATGATTAGGGAGCTCAGGTTGGCCGTGCGAGTTAGGGAGTTGGTCCTAATCTCGCGTGGCAGACCTAGAATGGCGGGTTCGAATCCCGCCCTGGGCAGAGGAAATTTATTTAGTGACGGACTCATTAAATAAACTCCTTGAGCCCACCCTGGCTAGAAAAGGGTGGTATCCTGTAGATACCCGTCCCAATTAGCCTAGTAGCATAAAGTGGACGTAAATAATAATAAACAAACATAGTCGATTTTCTTCAAAAGGGAAGTACCCAACTCCAAAGGCCCTACATATGACATTTAAAACTTCGAAGCTTGTAGTTTTTGAGATATGCGAGGTGCGTACATTCGTTCAGATTGTAGAGATTAGAATGAGGAAGTGATAAGGAAGGAGGAAACTTTAACTGTATACGAACATCTTAGCCCCGTAGCTGGAGGGGCAATGCCCGCCAGTCATAACCCCCAGATGTAGGATGCTACAACTCCTCCCAACAGCTGTCCCCCCAAGCAATGGGAGATGCATGACTACCTCTTAACCCATTGGCTGCGGGTACTTGCATACCATGCATGGATCAATGGATAGTCATTAAAATCAATAAACCATTCGCTTATAGGCCTCAAATACATTACTTTATCTATCACATCTCAGAACTCGGATAGATCTGTTGGCCATCGACCGTTATATAATTTGCCTAGTTTAAACTAATCATCTTGAAGTTCAGTAACAAGTTATTAGAGACCAATGCCTAAACCTACGAGATTCACTGACAGTGTCTACTGTATTGTTTATCATTATGTTCATTGTATAAAGGATTGCAAGAATGGATTTATAATTCCCAAAAGAATCCCCCTTGCAAATGCTTATATTGCCAAGTAGCACTGTACCCAACACTGCAGTGACTGTTTCAGCCGAATCTAGTGCCTGAGGTTGTAGTGTTGGTGCCGAATGGTGGTGACCTCGGCAAGCCTGAATATGTAATGAGCGGTCTCTATGAAGCTTTGTAACTCTCTCCGAGCAGTCTGCCACCTCTCACCCTGGTTCAGGGCTACAGCTCCAAATCTGGAATTCGCTCGCCTCCCGACACATGGCCGTCTGAAATAAATTCCGTCCTCAACTGCAAGGGGAATTAATACGGGAGGTAATGTATATACAAACTTTTATTTCCTTTTGTGGATATGTGTTTAATCATCACAAAATGGTTTATATCAAGGGTTTTGGGAAGAAGATTCGAATATGGCAACATTAACTTCAATTCGCTATGGCCCAACCGCTTTCACATGATGCTGATCCCTCAACATACGAATTATGATCCCACATTTACTTAGTCAAGTTACATTGGAGAGTTGTTACAACTCATAGGATAGCCTTGGGTGTATTTAAAATAGATATATTTCTGCATAGGTCTAATGTATTAGTAGGATGTGGGCTGGATGGTGGAGGGTACGGAAACGTATAATGTAAATCCAATCACCTTGAGAGGAGAGGATGGACGATTTCCCAATTGTTTGTAGTAGGGAAGACATCTGTAACCTAGGAAGCATCATCACTAGAGACAATAAAGGAAGATATGAAGCTCATATAAGAATATCTAGAAAAGCAGGTCTTACAGCATGAAATATGTATTTTGACTAACGAGCATATAAAGTACTATAGACCTAAGAGATCTTAAACCGCCCCGAGCGAGATAAGAGCGATTGGCGACCTGGGTTACGAAGTAATTGATTAGCTGGACTCGGAGAGAAGACTAAGACGTTGAGTGGCGTTACGCAATGAACGTAACATTAAAGACAACATTTTTCGTAGTTTTGCTTTATGGATTGGATTCTAATAACTTGTCGTGTTACTTGGGAGAGACTAGTTCACCTTGGACGAATGAGTTATGGGTCGGTGGCGAACAGGTTGTTGCGAGTACTGGCTTCTGATAGATAAAGGAATGGGCGTGGGACCTTTAAGCGGATGGGTTATGGTGTTTAATGACTATCCATTGATCCGGGAGATGCAAGTACCCGCATCCAATGGGTTAAGAGGTAGTCATGTATCTCCCATTGCTTGGGGGGACAGCTGTTGGGAGGAGTTGTAGCATCGTACATCTGGGGGTTATGACTGAAGAGCATTGGGCCTCTAGGGAATAAGATGTATACAGACCTGCCTCGGACATCGCTTCATTCCTTATCAGCTGCACCATGCAACAATGCAAGTACCTCAGGCGTATTTCGTATTGATTTTAGGGCTACATGATTGAAAGGGGCAAATGCAACTCTTGCTAGCTCTCGTCAGTTTAGAAAAGGGTTAAAGAAAAAAGTCTAAACATCTCTGTTATAATGAAAACGCCCGTCGCACAGGGGCTGCGTAAGTTTAGCAGATTTCCCACGTGCTGGTTTGACACACTATTGATTCCACTCATAATAATGCAGATATTTTGAATTATCAAATCCCCCCCTTAACCCCTTGGTAGATTCCTCGACCGGTTTTAGCCAATTAACGAATATGACGAACATTAGATTGGAATTAAACGGCTGAATATTAAATATGGTAAAGATCAAATAAACATTTTCCAGTCATGCCCGGAAAATCTTAATAGATGACGCGATCATACTAAGCATTTGCAAGTATTGAAATGTTGGATGAAGACAATATTTGGAATTTACGCTGCGTATAATGTTACTGAAGGCTGAAAACTAATATGTGCAAATATATCGGTTAATAAACAAGGCAGCAAAGAAACATATATACCAACATTTAAATAATATTAAATTTACGAGATTGGTGCTGTACGATTTGTCTTAATTCTCTAGATGGACTTTTTTATAAGGTTTGATGTTGTGTGTGTGTGTGTAGAAGTATTAGGCTAGCAAATAAGTCATTTCGGGTATTCAGTATGAAATAAAACAATGTGTAATATACACATAATATTTATGTTATTAGACATAGCATTTTATTATAATGTTATGTGTAAAATTTGAGTTATTAAAATATAAATTATTCTTACAATTCAGAAGCCGTTTCAGTTGGGTATTTATTTTAATTAACTGAAAGATTTCTCATTACCGTTTGTATTTAACCACGGTGGTATTGTGTTACCAGTATGCAGATTTCTCTATTGTAAAACTTCACAGGGGAAATCTGCTTAGTTTACGCAGCCCCTGCGTGACGGACTTTTATTTTTTCTTCAGTGTTTGGTTTTTCCATTTGGTTTTTGTGTTCTATCCTGTTTTTCGTTTCAGTTCTGTTGTTTGTTCCAAATATGTTTCCTTTTTCTGTTTTGTGTTCCATTTCTGTTTTTCATATTCAATTTCTGTTTCGTGTTGCTTTTCTATTTTTTGTCTTAAATTTCTGCTGTGTTATTTTATTTTCGTTTAAATTAATTTTGTTTCGTTTTTTTTTTAATTTTATAGAGTTTTTTTTTCTGAGCAACATCGCCAAGTTGCAAAGCTCCAAATAACGGTTAAATATTGATAAGTAACATTCATCACAAAAGAAGTGTGTCATAGTGACAAAAATAAACACAAAACCAAAAGGATTTATTTTTCAAACCAATATTTATGTTAAAATAAGTTAAAAGTAATTTTTCGGTTGGCATTAAACTTGTACCTTTTTGTTTGTACTTAAATAATAAAATAAAATGCAATATTTTTTTTTAATAAAAGTGTATAGTACGAAGATGTTGGAGTATTATTTTAATGTATGGACTAGCCTTCTTCAGTAATTGGTGATGTATTTGTAAGATGAGACACCGTCTTTGTGTGTAAGCACTCTTGTAACTAACTTGAAGTATCATTAGGAATGCGTGTGAGTGTAGTAGCAGCCATTAGTGGAGAGAGGGCTGTAGAGGCAGAGTGAGGGAGGTTAGGATGTGTTTACAATGCGTGTCGAAGGTGCATCCAAAGAGATTCGTGTAGAATCAGCCTAAATATACCCACCATCTATACATAGCTTACTCTTCTAACACTAACTATTTAGCCTCTCTCCTTAGACAATATTCTTAACCTCTGTAGATCGCTAAGATCAAAACAGTTGTAGCAGGAAAATCAGCTATGAAGATCGTACTCATAACGCGATTATCGAAACATTTCCTCTTATGTTCATCGATTACGAAAATGGGATCCGTTCAAAAATATATACATTTTCAAAATAAGACAAGCTACAATTATAGAAAAAGTCCGTCTCGCAGGGGCTGCGTTAACCAAACAAATTTCCCACGTATTAGCATTTACCTCAAAACGTAAAACTCCAATGAGAACAATATTTGGTATTTAGGCTACTGTCTAAGGTACACGTGAATTACTCCATGAGTTAATTGCTTAATTTTTGTTTATTTATTGATGCCCATTTTTGGCTACTAACAAGTGGAATGCACAGCCTTCCCCCACCGATTTGAACGAAACTTTTTTAATGCTTAGTACCTAATTAAAAACAAATTCTGTTAAAGCTAGAGAAAGCACTTCTCAGGCGATCGTCTAAAAAAAATGTTAAAGATTTGCAGTGTTCTGAAAGCCTTGAGGAGTTCCGAATACAGATGTTCTTAAAGAGTTCCCGCTGTTGACAACCAACTCAGCTCTCTTTTTGTGACCAAAAGATCTCGAAATCGAATCTCTCCGGAATCGATTTTTTTTCTGGAATCCTTTTATTTTTTTTGTTTCTAAGGCGTTTATTTAATATTAATAAATAAATAAAAAATATTTTTAATTATTGGCATTTAAGTTTTAACGTATTCCATATATACATATATATATATATATATATATATATATATATATATATATATATAGAAAATATATAGAGTAACGATTTCGATTCCCGCCTGGGGAATAGGAATTTATTTAGTGACGAACTCGTTAAATAAAATCCTTAGTCCCACCCTGGCTAGAAAAGGTGGTAACCTGTAGATGACCAGTCCCAAATAGCCATAGTAGCCAAAAGTGGACGTTATGAAATAAATAAATTTTTTATATCTAAAAATATTTCATAAGATTCGTCTTGCGTGTTAAAGCTTTCATCAGATATGAAGTATATATGAACTTGATTTTTTCAATATTGATTTATTAGTTCGGGTTGCCATCATGAGTAGCATTCCGAAAATCATGAATTCTTTCATGAACAAACGTCGTTTGAACAAGTATCTTTAAAACAAAGCAGTTCAGCCTTAATTCCAATCGTTTCAATGCTTCATTGCGTTGCTGATGAGTTACCGTAAGTACGAAAACGAGTTACCAAAGTCCCACCAACTGAAACAACTCATTCGGCGTATAAGCGCCTACAGTTAAGTTGCGATCCCATTTTCAGTGATGATATGGTTCGTTCTGTCTCGGCCATTCGTGTCTCTTCCGCTAAGCGTGTGCTACACGCGATCTTTCCCAACAGTTGCTAACCTAGGACAAAGTTGAGTAGAAGGAAACGTTTAAACCTGTGTGACAAACAGTTCGTATGATACAAGGATGGAAGTCCAAGGCGTCGTGTGAACTAAACGTCGCGTAGTCCAAACATCCTTCGGAAACGGCTGTGAAGCCAAGATTATTTGAACACAAGTAAGTACTTTTGACAAAGGTCTTTAGTCAAACGTCGTCTGAACAAACATCTTAAAACTAGACAGTTCAGCCTAAATCCGAATCGTTCCACCGCTTCATTGCGTTGCTGATGATTCATCGTAAGTACGAACACGAGTTTCCAAAGTCCCACTAACCCCAAACAAGTTAATCGGCGTATAACCGCGTAAAGTTAAGTTTTGATCCCATTTTCAGTGATGTTACGTTCGGGCAACTGCGTTTCGACTTTTCGGGTCTCTTTAGATAGCTAGGCTACAATTGTTAACGTAGGACAAAGTCGGGTAGACAAAAATGTTTAAGACTGTGTGACAAACAGTTCCTATGATACAAGGATGGAAGTCCGAGACATCATGTGTACTAAATTAGTCTAATGTATTCCTAACACTTGGGAATCGGCTGTCAAGCCAAGTTTCGACACATGTTCTTTTGACAAAAGTCAGTTTTTTTCAACAAAAGTTCTTTTGATAAAAACCAGTTTAAGACTGTGTTACAAACAGTTCGTATGATACAAGGTTGGAAGTCCAAGTCGTCGTGTGAACTAAATTAGTCCAGTGTATTCCAAACAATCTTCGGAATCGGCTGTCAAGCCAAGTTTATTTCATCACAAGATCCTTTGAAAAAAGTCAGTTTAAGACTGTGTTACAAACAGTTCGTATGATACAAGGTTGGAAGTCCAAGTCGTCGTGTGAACTAAATTAGTCCAGTGTATTCCTAACACCCTTCGGGCATAGCTGCCAAGCCAAGTTTATTTCAACACGAATTCTTTTGTCAAAAGCCAGTTTGAAAAACGTCTTTAGACAAACGTCGATCGAAAATCATATATATATATATATATATATATATATATATATATATATATAATAATAATAATAATATAAAATTGTGTTGAGGTTATATTTATATATGATGTTGTTATTCTTTTTGGAGTTTTGGTCAATGTTGGTGAGAAAATTTTAGTTTATGACAATATTTCCAGAATATTTATTTTCTCTTCTTCAGGGCTAAAAAGTACAGGTACTACTTTATATATATTGCACATTGTTATTAGAGTGTAACAGATAGTGTTAATTCTACTTACCAAGACTAAAGATGCTTAAAAATTATTGTACATCACTGTTGTTCCTTTGTTTACATTAGGAGTACAGAGTATAACCTCAAGATTGTTATAATTGGCTTGGTCACTGCCTATGTTTTTGTATTACTACAGTAATATTGCCTTATGTTTGTTGAACTATGTTTTAACTATTGATATGCGTTATTATAATTATTGTTATATTATTTTTTTATTAAAGCTATTTTTATGTAGTAATAAAATTGATATAATATTGTTATTTCACTATGTTACATTTGTTATTGCTATATGTTATCACAGTTATTGTTATATTATGTTAAAGCTATGTTCAAGTTATATTAAAGTTACAATGTTATTGTTATTTAATTTATTATTATGCTACAACTAATTATTGTTGTGTGTTGTTACAATTATTGCTCTTCTATTATGTTACATTTGTTATTGCTGTATGTTATCACAACTAATATACTACTAATATTATAAAAATATACTATTGTAATACAAAACATTAGGCAGTGACCAAGTCAATTATAAGAAACTTGAGGTTATACTTAGTACTCCTAATGTATACAAAGGGGGTATTTTTGCTTTGAGCTTTGAGTATATTACTTTGTGTATTGTTTTTTTTGTTTTTGAAGCTGACTTTTATGTTGTGATTGGTCATTACATTAGCTAATTTTTCAGATAGGCCTCTGACATATGTGATAGAGTGGAATTTGTGTTGGTTGATGTTATTGGTGTTCTGTGTGATGGTGTGTGTTTGGTTGTCTGTTTTGTTTGTATTGTGTTTGATGCGGCATAATAATACTGTAGATATATAATAGAATAATAATACATAATAATGCAACTTAAGAATAGCTTTAATACAGGCATAACAATGAGTGCAGTAACACACAGGAACGGTTGTTATAACATAATAAATATAAGAATAAAAATAGCAACATAGTTGCAACATAGGAATAACTTTAACACAACACAACAATAATTATAATTTAAAATAACAAGACAATGATTGTAATAGTACATAGCAATAACTATTGTAAAATAATATAAGTTGCAATAACATAGTGGTAAGTGGCAATAACATAGATTTAATAAAACATAGCAATAATTGTAATAATACATAGCAATAACTATTGTAAAATAATATAACTACAGTACAACAATTATAATATAGTTTAAAAAACAAAGACACCATACTATAAATATATAAAACATACAAAAGGCTGTGACCCTGCTGTGTAAACAAAACAAGGAAGGTTACTATAACCCTAGTCATAGTGCAATAAGAATGTATAATAGTTTATAGATTATTTAGTCTTGGTAAGTAATAATAAGAAAAAAAAACCCCTTTACTATAATATGTAATAACAAAGTGCAATATTATAAAGTAGTACATGTACTTTTTAGCCCTGAAGAAGAGAAAATAAAGACTCTCGAAATATTGGCATAAACTATGATTTTTTTACACCAACATTGACCAAAATTCCAAAAAGAATGACAACAAGAATGAATAACAAGACCATATATATATATATATATATATATATATATATATATATATATATATATATATATATATATTCATTTATTCATTCATTATATATATTTAGGAGGTGTTATGATGGTATAATGGTTGGTTTCTCTTTGTTTCAGAATATAATGGATGTGGAGCAGGGGCACCGCCATTGGTGAGTCCATGCAGCATTTGCATAACTATCAAATCACGAACGATTCGGTCACGATTCATGTTTACATCAAATTCCTCATTCAACTCTCTCACCTCTATACACAACAAATACACTGCTAAAATAACCTTTTGTTTTAGAATCATTTTATAATTGTTTATACCTATATTAATTAATTTCGAACAGATGTTCTTTTTGGGTAATCAGCAATTGAGGTTGTAATAGAATGTATTATTGAGTATATTTTATGGATCTATTGTTTCCATGAAATATGTAACGTATAGAATACCATTGTAAATGTTGTTATTTTACCACTTTTTTTTTTTAGCAGATTTCCCTCAAGGGAAATCAGCTATTGAGGTCGTACTCATGACGCGATTTTCGAAAAATTTCTTCAAATGTCCATCGATCCTACCCAGGAGATGAAGAAAATGAGTTCCGTTCAAAATTATATATGTGTGTGTGTGTGTGTGTGTGTGTGTGTGTGTGTGTGTGTGTGTGTGTGTGTGTGTGTATTTTCCTGTTAACGCTCTAGCGGTCGCAATTTTTGTTTAATCGTTACGAAACTCGATATTTAATCGTTTAATGTAAAAAGACAGATCAAATTCGTTAATGGCTGAAATCGGACCAGAGGGAGGGGCGGTTTAGAGGGGGATTTTCGAAAATTCAAAATAAAATATATATAAGAATTGTATAGAACCAATCTTATTGGAAATTAAATTTACTATATATATTGTTATATACATTTATTCTGTATCTTGAATATTAACCGAGATATTTGCATTTTTATGAAGTCTGAGGGACGTGGTCAGGTATTGTTCGGATTAGTTCGGCCGTTTCCGTAACTGTTCGGCTCTGGTGGAAGCTTCTTCTAACTTTACCTGTCGTTTCTAACCTTACCTTACCTTAGTTACTTTATGAGATTTATGCGAATACGTTCTGTTCATCCGCTTCCCTCCCTTCTTTAGTTCTTGGACTACTAAAATTTGAGTTCTTAAAATATAAATTATTCTTAAAATTTATTTAAATTAACTGAAAGATTTCTCATTACCTTTTCTATTTATTCACGGCGGTGTTAAGTGTTACCAGTATGCAGATTTCTCTATTGTATAACTTCACATAGGAAATCTGCTTAGTTTACGCAGCACCTGAATGACGGACTTTTTTTTTTTTTTACTATTACTATTAAATATTTCTATAGTTACCATCTTTTGTTTATTGATGTGGGCATTCATAATATATCTGTGTACACAGTAAAATAATATAGCGGATATATAAACGAGAAAAAAATTGGTTCAAATGAAAAAGTTACACAGAGCCAATTGAATTTCCTGCATAGACCCAGAAGCACAATAATTTTGAGACACACATCTTTTAGCAGATTTGAAGAGCTATTGAGGTTCAACTCATGACGCGATTTTCTACTAATTTCCTGAAATGTCCATCGATCCTAACACGGACAAAAATGAGGATAGTTCAAAATTATATATATATATATATATATATATATATATATATATATATATATATATATATATATATATACTTATTATTTGACATAAGCGAATATTCAAAATGATAGCGATCATTATGAGTCTTATTGAAAAATTGGGTTTAAACAGTGTTCTTGCACTTTTAACTTCCTATATAAATTTGTATTATAAACTTTTTCTGTATTTCGAATATTTATCGAAATATTTGTGTGTTGTATCAGTTCCCTATAAGGGAAATCAGCTATTGAGGTCGAACTCATGACGCGATTTTCGAAATTTTTCTTCATTGATTCTATCTAAAATATGACAAAAATCAGGTTCGTTCTAAACTATATATATATATATATATATATATATATATATATATATATATATATACTAGCTAAGGTACCCGGCCTCGCCCGGGAATTCATTTGACCCGGAATGATGAGTGTATTTTTTTGACAAGACTTTGTTTTGCACAATATTTTGACATTTCCCCGTTCCAGTGTTTAGGGTTAATACACGTTGTTGGTTTGGAATAGAAAATGAAATATCAAGAATTTTTATTTCAGGTATCCCTTATAACCCCCACTCCCGTTATAACCTAAAAATTTTAATATAGCTTATAACCATGTAAGAATTAATGCTAATTTATATATTCCGAGTTTTGTTGGATCCAGTTCAATCGTTGGTGTCCAATGAAATAGTTGACTCCGGCTTTAGCTTTTAGTGTATATCTCGTTTATAATTTGTTATACAACAAAAGTGAATATAACAAAAGTTACTTTAAATAACAAATTAAACAACTTTTGTCATGTGCATATTTGCAGAAAAACCAACAGAAAACGAAATACGGCTATTTTTAATTTCAGGCCTCCCTTACAACCCCCACTCCTGCTCCTCCCTAGAAATAATGGTTCAGCTTATTATTATGAAGGGGTTAGTGCTAATTCACATACGGATTTTTGTTTAGTTCGGTTGAGTCTTTGGTACCAAATAAAATCGTTAATTCCCGGTATAGTTTTTAGCATATAACTCATTTATACTTCCGTATAGGCAAAAGTTGCTCTAAATAACTAAATAACCAACTTTTGTTGCTTTATCGTTCCCAGAATCGATATTTATTAGTTTTATGGAAAAAGAAAGATCAAGTTCGTTAATGGCTGAATTCGGACCAGTGGGAGGGGGTGGCTTTAGAGGGGGGATTTTCGACAATTGAAAATATCTCTGTTACTATATGTCGGATCGAAAAATTTAATAAAATTCTAATTTCCAGTCTTTTCATAACCTCCACTTTTAGCCAGTCATTGCAGATTAACAAAATATATTATTAAACGTCTTATTTAAGGCATAAATGTCAAATATTGTTTTTAATGGACGTTCATTATTTGGGGTAGATGCAAATAGTTTTGTGGTGTCGTTATCAATTTTGATTTAAATTCTTTGACTCGAACGCAACTCCTGCGAGGTGGATTTTTAATTGAACTGCCCTTCAAATTCATTAAGAACTAAATTTAAAAGAAAAATGAGTCTCCTGAATTAAACTTACGATTTTCTCCTTTGCATAATGTAAATGTTTGCCATGGGTTTTACATTGTCATGTATTCACTGTGTTATCATTGTTTGTTTTAGTTTCTATTATAAATTGTGAACCCTTCTCACCCGCCGGGGAACGTGAATTTATCCTTAATATGCAAATTTCTATTTCATTTATGAATAAATAATTACAGTGTACAGTGAAGGATAATTAAACGTCTTTTAAACTTCCAGCATATTATGCGTTCTCACTTCCTGAGCTTATAACGTAATAACCAAACTATAATTGTGAGTAATCATGCAGCATCCGGCAAATACTCTCAATTGATATTACGAAACCAAAAACTATCCTTTTGATTATCTAAAAAAGTGAAAACCTCCCTTTCCTAAATGAACTCCAACTTGCCTCGTGGAATGTTCGGCACTTATACAGATGTCAAAAGTCCGTCACGCAGGGGCTGCGTAAACTAAGCAGATTTCCCACGTGTGTCATACGATATTTATCCGTTTCAGTCAACGCTAAAGATCATATTTGATATTGGCAGAAATCTGATAAGGAATAAAAGGGTGTCTACAGGGGGATTCGAAAATTCAAAATATCTCCGATATTATGAAATTGTGAAGCGTGTATCAGAGCCAGTCTCGTTAAACTATTGATTTTATACAATTAGCAGATTTCCCCCAAGGGAAATCAACTATTGAGGTCGTACTCATGAAGGAATTTTCGAAATTTTTATTCGAATGTCCATCGATCTTACCCAGTAGACGACGAAAATGAGGTCCTTTCAAAACTGTATATATACATATATATATATATATATATATA
>CM032232.1:147825000-147845000 GCA_019009955.1 Riptortus pedestris | reverse complement strand
TGGACAAAGGCGAGTCTTTAAAAAAAGTTGCTCAGGATTATGGTGTCGGTGAAAATACTGTCGGTGACTGGAGGAGGAATAGGAAGCAAATTGAAAACTATGTTTATCAAAGTGCATCCAAGGAGGCTTCTAACTGCAGATCTACATTGAAGAAGTCATCGTGTGAGCTTTTAGAAGAAGCCCTTTTACTGTGGTTTTGCTAGGCAAGAGAGCAAGGATTCCCGGTAAGTGGTCCAATAATTCAAGAGAAAGCATTGTCTCTTTCATTTAATTTAAAATTAAATTCGCCTATAGAGAAATTTGAGGCTAGTAAAGGTTTGCTAAGTCGTTTTAAAAACAGACACGCGGCATAAGAGCACTCGCCATTTCCGTGGAAAAACTTTCAGCAGACACGGAATCTGCGACCAGATTTATTAGTAATAGTTTTTCTTTATTAGTAAAGTCCCATAATCTATGCGCGGACCAAATTTACAATGCTGATGAGACCGGTTTGTGGTATAAAGTGTTGCCCCAAAAAACTCTAGCGACGAATATGGAAAAATCTGTTAGTGGTTTCAAGGGTGTTAAAGATAGGGTCACTGTTTTGGTTTGCGCGAATGCAAGTGGAGAGGATAAACTAAAGTTAGTTTTAATCGGAAAATCAGCCAAACCTAGAGCCCTCAAACACGCCAATTTTAATAACCTGCCGGTTGTTTATAAACATCAAAAATCTGCGTGGATGAGTGCTGAAATTTTCGAGCATTGGTTCAAACATAATTTTGTACCACACGTCAAAAATTTTCTTGACGAAAAAAAACTGCCACCAACAAATCTGGAGTTGTGCTCTTTGTTAAAAGATCTTAACTCCCAAGATGTAATGGACTTCCAAGTTACGGATTGGGTCAATGAAGAATCATTAAAGAGATCAGCGGTCCTAACGGAAGAGGAAATCATTAATGAAATAATGAAAACATCTAACGAAGAAGAGCTTGAAGGAGACGAGGTATCTATCCCCACGAAAGTAAGCCATGAGGAGGGTTTCAACCTACTTGACAGGTCACTACACTATTTAGAAGGCAGAAGTGATGTGCCTTCATATGAACTGATGATGTTAAGGAAGTGGAGAGACACTGCAGCTGCTGATAGAAGCAGTTGTTTAAAACAAACAACAATAAATGATTTTTTTAAATCAAAATAGTTTTCCGATTTTCCATTAATTTTTTTTTTGTGTCCGATGTTATTTTATACTACATATGCATGCATGTACATACATTCTACTTCTATTATTAATTTATGATTAAAAAATGTAAATATGAATATAATTATTAAACTTATAGGTAGGTACTAGTTTTTATTCTAAAAACCTTACATTTTCAGCTGGTATTAGTAGGTTCCGATTAACCGAGAATTTCGATTAACCGAGGTAACAGCGGTCCCGATCGACTCGGTTAATCGGGTCCCTACTGTATATTACTATTAGCCCAACTTAGACTTTAGACTATATTAATATTCTCTAAGATAAACAGGAGTGGGGGTTATAAGGGAGGTAAGAAATAAAAAAACATGATATTTCGTTTCCTATTGGTTTTTCGGCATATATGACCATAACGAAAGTTGTTTATTTTGTCACTTAGAGTAACTTTTTCTATATACACTTTTTTCGTATACGGAAGTATAAACGAGATATACGCTAAAACCTATAGCGGAAGTGAACAATTTTATTGGGGACAAAAGACCCAACCGAACTAAATAAAACACTGGGTATGTGTATTAGCACTAACGCCTTCCTTATAATAAGCCATACTAACATTTCTAGGGATGGGCAGGAGTGGGGGTTGTAAGGGAGGCCTGAAATTATAAATAGTGATATTACGTTTCCTATTGGGGTTTCGGCAATTAATATCTTTCAACAAAAACCAGTCCTGTACCGACCGGTTAACCGAGCACATGTACTTATTTTCATTTAGCAATTGAATTGCATTACATATTACCTCAAATTTCAGAGAACTAAATTTATTTATAGCATGGTTAAATATTGAGATTGGAATTGATCGAATAAAAATTTTCGAATTTCGAATACGTCCGTTGAAAAATATGAGATTTGGTGATATAGCATAGGAAGTAGTCCATTCATGATTCGGGATGATTCTATGGTATAATGAGATGATTAATAGAAATGGGATTTACTGAATGAAAAAATAAAACTTCAATAACTCGCTTAGTGTATGGAAAAAAAAGTCCGTCACGCAGGGGCTGCGTGAACTAAGCAGATTTTCCTAATCAAGTTTTACAATAAAGAAATTTCATGAGAGCCGAACAGTTACGAAAACGCCCTTTTAGCGGGAAACTCACTCTCGTCCGTTATCCGCCCACATTTAATAAAAAAGCAAATATCTCGGTTAATATTCGAAATAGAGTAAAATGTATATAACAATGTTTATAGAACATTTAATTTGCAATAAGATTGATTCTATACAAGTTTTTGATAGATATTTGGAATTTTCGAAAATCCTCCCCCCTAAACCTCTCCCCTCCCACTTGACCGATTTCAGCCATTAACGAACACGATCTGTCTTTTTACTTAAAACGTTAAATATCGAGTTTGGTATCGATCAAACAAAAATTGTGACCACTAGAGCGTTAATATATATATATATACACATAATTTTGAACGGACCTCATTTTCGCCATCTCCAAGGTTGGATCGATGGACATTTGAAGAAAATTTTCGAAACTCGCGTCATGAGTACGACCTCAATAGCTGATTTCCCTCGAGGGAAATCTGCTAAAAATGTATTAATCATCAGTTCTAGGTAATCACATCACTGTTCAAGTAACATTTATCGGGCTGACGCATAATAACTGAGATATTTGGAATTTTTCATCCCCTCTTAACACCCTCATCTCCCCCCTGATTCGATTTGAGCAGTTAACGTAGAATTTAGTCGTCAATCAATATTAATTTTAAATTAATAGCTTAAATATCGAGTTTAGTCCATATATATATATATATATATATATATATATATATATATATATATATATATATATATATGATGTTACATATAACCTTTGTTATATGCACGTTTGGCGAAAAATGAATAGATTACGAAATATTGCGATTATATATTTCACACTACCCTTATAATCCCCACTCCTGTTCGTACCTCGGCATTTTAATATACCTTACAATCAGGGAGGTGTCGTTTAGTTCGGTTGAGTCTTTTGTGCCGTATAAAATTGTTGACTCCCGCTATTGTTTTTAGCATATAACTCATTTATACTTCGGTATACGACAAAGGAGAATATTACAAAAGTTACTCTATAAAACAAAATAAACAACTTTTGTTATGTGCGTATTCGCCGAAAAACCAATAGGAGACGAAATATAGCTATTTTTATTTTCAGGCCTCCCTTATAACCCCCACTTCTATTCGTCTCAGAGAATACTAATATAGCCAGAAGCCTAGCCTGAGTTAGTAGTAATATGGATACCATGTTTCATAATATTCGGTTCAGCCGTTTACGATTCTATAAACCACATACCCACACACACACATTCATTTATATATATAACAAGAGATATATATATATATATATATATATATACATATATATATATATATATATGTATATATGTCATACAAAGACGTGGGAAATCTGCTTAATTTCCGCATCCCCTGCGTGACGGACTTTCTGTAATGCAGTGTTACCGCTTAACTGTCACCGATAGAGTTGTGTTTTAATAGAGACGATAAGATGAGTTCGATAGTCCTCAATGAATATAAATTCGAATCTATTCGATCCATCGTAGACAGATTACGTCGTAATTTTCAATGTTAATCAGGGAATAATGAATGTCTTTGTCGTCCGAGATAACCCGAATTATCTGTTTTCTTTTCGTTATCTTTGGAACAGTGTAATAAATCATAAAAATATCTCTGTCGCCTGCGTTTTGTCTTCCTATATTTACTTTGATTTTTCGATACGCCAAATTGTTTAATAGCGTTTTTAGCAGATTTCCCTTAATATTGGGTCCAGAGTAAGAAGAATATATTTAAATTTAATGAATAAATTTTAAATTTAACGAATGTTTATTGTTTCCCGAATGTCTCTACAAGCTTTCCGGACATCCCAATATCATCCTGAGAGATTATCTTCGGCCGATATGCGTCGATCCTGAGAACATATTGTGGAACGGAAAGTAATTTGGGTAGGTTTGTTTGTAGAGAGACGCGGGGAACCTTGGCATATAGAGATGGCGGGCTAAAATAGCTCTTGCCACCGACTAGTTGCCGGGCAATATGACAGGCAGCTCTGCCTATCTCAGCATCTTCTGCGAAATATACAGTCGTCTGCAGTTTATCTGAAATGACGAGTCGGCAGACTGCGAGTTCTTAGCAAACTCATTGACAAGGAATGGTCTTCAAAGAATAACTTAACGTTGAGGAAAAATGTTTGTAGTGAAGTGTACCATTGCATAAAAAATCCACTTTTAGAGCAAATTTCTCTTAAGGTCCAAATTTCCTCATATGTCAATCGATCCTGCCTAGAAGACAAGGAAAATAAGGTCCGTTCAAAATTTTATGTATTTGCCTTTTACCGCTCTAGCGGTCACAATTTTTGTTTACAAGCAAATACATTCAAATTCGATTGGTAATGACCTCGTCTTTTATGATTTTACTTTCTTGCTAGAGAATCTTTATTTGATCTACACCATACTCGATATTTAACTGTTCCAGTCAACAATAAAGTTCATATCTGTTATTGGCTGAATAATCGGATCTGAAATAGTGGAGCTTTAAAAGGGGGGGGGGATTTGAAAATTTAAATTATTTTCAAGGAGTGGGATTGTAAAATTTTATAAAACCAAACTTGTTAAACTATGGTCTACAATTTTTGTTCTACGTATTTTTTCGTGACTGAAGTATTAAGCAAGTTATTCTTACTCTCTTTTTAGCAGAGTTCACTTGAGGGGAAACAGCTTTTGAGGTTGTACTCATGACGCGATTTTCGAAAAAATGTTCAAATGTCATCGATCCTAGCTAGTAGAAGACGAAAGCTGAGCCCTGTGGCGTGCCTCTATTTTGAGAAGTGTGTACAGTAGTGTTTTGAAGGGTCATGTATACAAGTCGATTATTGAGATAGTCTCTAAGTCTTTAGATAGAGCAGAATGTTTCACATCAACTCTGAGGTGTGGCTTACATCTGTTATTAAAATTGAAGCAATTAATGCATTTATTCAATTTGGACTTACATGATTTCATGTCATCCTGATTTCCTGAGATTAGGCATGTCAGTTGGTTCTTGCATTCCTGGTTGCTATTCCCGTGTCCCAGGCGAGAGCAGTTGGAACACCTCCTCACAGCCAGATAATCCTCTACAACGCAGATCGAGTAGAAAAACTTTACTCTCTGCTCCAGTAGGCCTCTTATAACTGTGGGACTAACTTCGATAACTGCCCATCTCCTTCCAGTTCTTGTTATCACATATAAACTTCAAAATAATTTCTTCATTTACACAATTTATATCGTTTTGAGTTTTAAGAACATGGATGAGGTTACGCTCATTTCCTTATTCAGGTAAATTTTTAACAGTCAATCGTGGCCTAAATTTCTTGATGTCTTCAATTAGAAGTTTTGATGACTCAGAATCAATTTTAGTTTTGATTTTTTTCTAAATCATTTTTAGAGTCTACTCTTATAAATAAGTGACTTGCTTTGGTAGGCGAGATTTTTTGAAAACCAATTTTCATAGTCAAGGGGTCTATTTGCTGTTTAAAAGCGGCTTTCGTATCAATATTCTTTGGACTTTTTAAAAGATTGCTATGTGGTTTGATAAATGAAGTTGTTTACTTACATTTTTCACTATTTCAGAATATGTTCGTTCTTTTCTCTGAGGTATTGTAGCGGCTACCTCTTTTGTTTCTTCCACACATTTCTTCAATTTCTTGTTGTCTTCTATTCATTTTTTAATATACTCACGTGGTTTGACCAGTATTTGTTGTGATTTGTTCTTAATTTCCACTTTAGAACTTTTAGTGTATTTAATAAAAGCTAAAACGGGTTCAAGCTCTTCTAAGAATTCTTCATCTGTCGCCATCTTGCTAGCGACTCTAATCTCACTTTTTAAGTTGTATACTCTTTTTAGCATTGTACCTCTACTAAGCCAACGTACTTCAGTATTGAAACCCACATCGCCATATTCAGTTTCTAAATCTTTCAGGAATTCTTTAAATTGACGGTGCTTTAAAGCACGCGACTTTATAAAACTGATTAGGTCAATTATTGGTACTGTGACATTTGGCCAACACAATCTTTTTGCACACGAAGTTTCCTGGTGAATTATGCAGTGGTTAACGAATGTTCCCTTCTTGTGTCCTTCTTAATGTCTTGAAATAGCGTCGATCCTTCTGTCAGAATGCTTCCAAAAAAGACTTTCATCGTACAGGTTTTCGCCGGTTGTAGTCCCTCGCATTGGAATCAGTGAACACAATTCTTCAGTAATATTAAATTTGGTGTCAATACCACGTAAAAATATAGCCAGTTGTGCTGTATCGCTAATATCGCAACTCTTATCAAAGAACAGTATTCGAATTCTGCAATGCGTTCGCGAATCGTTGTTGCTATTTGTAACTCGTAACAAAAATTTGTGTCATATACTACCATTAAATTATAATTAACGTTTTACAGTGTATTTTGATGAGAGAAAGTCGATAAAATAAATTCAATTTTTAAAATGCTTGGCGGGCCGCATAAACATGTTGAAAGGGCCGCGTGTTGCTCATCCCTAATCTAAACAATATGTGGGTAACCACTGGCTCTAAGGTTTGATCCGGCCCGCAAGAAATTTTGAAAAACTAAATTAAACAAAAATATTACAATACTTATTCCAAATGAAGAAAATGAGTAGAGATCTGTGCGTTTGGCAGTACTTAAAAATGTGAAAAGTTCTTTTCAATGATGAAAGTTAATAAATCGAAACATCGTACAAGGCTGACTGACGATAATTTGGAAAATTCTTTTCGTCTTTGTATCAGTGGAATTAATCCAAACATCGATGGATTAGTTTCCCAAATTCAAGCTCATTGATTTCGGTCTCGATATTTAACTTTCGTTGTTTGTAATAATTCCAAATTTTACGATTTAATTATAATGTTGTACCTATTTTTTTCATTTCATTTTGTTATTTTAATAAATTGTATTATAATTACATTATCGTTATAATTTCATGTCTGATATCTATCGTTAAAAACTATGAACACTACTCTAAAATGCACTACTTTTAATAGCGGCCCGCGAACGCATTTGCACACTTAAGTTAGGCCCACAACATGTCAAACGTTGCCCATACCTGGTCTAAACATTTAGTGTACTGAATTATCCTCCTAGCTAAATCTATGTTCCGCGGGAAAACCTTTGCATTGTAATTTCTATAATTATAGCTTATTTTTAAATATGTGAGTAGAATAAATTTCACTTGTTATATATAATTTTTTACCAATTAAATAAATAAGAGTGAAGGTTTGTAAACTCATTTCAACATAGACTGAACTGGAGGAAAAATGTAATGTTTCTTGATTAACTGATTTCCCCAATATATTCCTCCAAGTAACTGGTCTACAATAAATGCGCTGTGTCCTTTCGCCCTGAGTTATATTTTGCTTTTACACTTTGCCATTGTGATATTTTAAATGTAAAGTGGTAGTGAAGGCGAGCGGATGGAAGAGAGCTGGCAGATATTAAAGCATTGGAATTATTGGCCGCAAATAGTCTGTCAAGGCCGGATCTTGGAAGATCAATAAAAGCAAAACAAGCAAACACCAGGCTGTTTGTCGCTTTTTAGGCCTCTCCTGCATTTCACTAGCGCATCAAGGACAACTAATTGCATAACACTCTTCTTGTTCTCTTCTAGGCCCGTTTACCCTAACTGCCACATTCCTAGTTCGGATCAAGTACGAAATAAGTGCTTCCCGGTACTTTGCATTTCAGTCCTTCATTAAAGTTAAGTGGAATGAATAAAATTTGTCTTGATTTTCATTTTTAGTTCTTTGTACAAAATAAAGGAAGTATTATATTTCCGAAAAAAAATGTACATAGCTTTCCACGAAATTATAAGTCATTTCCTACCACGTCGAGGTGACGCCTGTATGGAATTGTCCATTTTGACCACCCAGGAACCTATTCTTACAAGTTTTGGCGTGACGTCTGCATGGAACTGTCAATCTTGGCCATCCACGAACCAATAATTACTTGTTTTGGCGTGATGTCTGCATGGAACTGTCAATCTTGGCCATCCAAGAAACCATTCTTACTAGTTTCGGGGTGACGTCTGCATGGAACTGTCGATCTTGACCATCCACGAACCTATTATTACTAGTTTCGGGGTGACGTCTGCATGGAACTATCAATCTGATTTGTCTAGGACTGTTTTATGTATCAATAAGAGTATTGTTAATTAAGTTTCACGAGACATAACGATCCGATGGATTGGAACGCTCAGATCAATTTCGAGTGACGTCTGCATGGAACTATCAATCTTGTCCCTCCACGAATCTATTCTTCCGTGTTTGGGGGTGACGTCTGCATGGAACTATCAATCTTGACCATCCACGAACCTATTCTTACTAGTTTCGGCGTGACGTCTGCATGGAACTATCAATCTTGACCATCCACGAACCTATTCTTACTAGTTTCGGCGTGACGTCTGCATGGAACTATCAATCTTGACCATCCACGAACCTATTCTTACTAGTTTCGGCGTGACGTCTGCATGGAACTATCAATCTTGACCATCCACGAACCTATTCATAGTCATATGATGCCAACATCACATCTTTCTGAGTGCATTGATAAGCTACGCAAATTTAAGCATATCTTTAATAATTTCCGTCTAGGATATTCATGTATGGAAACTACAAGGAAAATTAAAATTAACATGTTTTATTTATCATCAAACGACATTCTTAGATGGATAACAATTTAAATTTATGATCTACGAGAAAAGTTATTTACGTATTTGGTGAGTGTCAGAAATTTAGTGATTTCATAATATCATCTTTTAATTGATTAATATTAATTATCGATATCTTGATATTTTTGTTTTTATTATTGGTTAATTTTAGTCCTTATTTGATATTGGAAGCAAGTAGGGTTCAAATGGCAATTCTTGTTCGTCAAGAAGAATCCGCAATGGGTTTCTCAACTTGTGTATTGATGGTCGTAGTACCTTGTCGGCCAAATAAAGTTGTCAGAATATCTCAAACACTAGACTAACAAGGTAATGGGGATTTTGAGCTCATTCAGTAAACTCACAAGAGTGGAGGACATCGACTCCAAGGATTCTTAAACATTGTTATATTTTGGCCACGATGCTCCAAACATGTCCCAACTACAAAGTCTCTATGGCAAGACTTCATGCAAACTTTCCTTAATTGATGTGCTTCCGTCCAACCGGGTGATGCCGTAGGAGACCTAGAGCGGCATCCCCTTCCCCGGTCTAGTTCTAGAAGGTACCAGGAGATCCCCTTCCCCGGTCAAGTTCTAGAAGGTACCAGGAGATCCCCTTCCCCGGTCAAGTTCTAGAAGGTACCAGGAGATCCCCTTCCCCGGTCAAGTTCTAGAAGGTACCAGCGGCATCCCCTGCCCCGGCCTAGTCCCAGCGGCATCCCCTGCCCCGGTCTAGTCCCAGCGGCATCCCCTGCCCCGGTCTAGTCCCAGCGGCATCCCCTGCCCCGGTCTAGTCCCAGCGGCATCCCCTGCCCCGGTCTAGTCCCAGCGGCATCCCCTGCCCCGGTCTAGTCCCAGCGGCATCCCCTGCCCCGGTCTAGTCCCAGCGGCATCCCCTGCCCCGGTCTAGTCCCAGCGGCATCCCGGGTGTAGTGGAGGGGGTCCCCACTCCTCGCCAGGCAGGCCAGTATTCCCAGAGCCCTCGCCCAGGTTGGATCGCCGTCACTAGTTCTCTCTGACTCCGTCACCTCGTGCCTCTCTCAGTGTCCTCTCTCCTCATCTCTCTAGTGCAGTGCTGTTCTCTGTGATTGTGCTGTTTATGTGCTTCAACACTAGTGTGAATTGTGCTGTGATGTGTTGATGGAGGCATGCTTCAGGACAAGGATCAGCTGATTCCATCGAGAAGACTGCTTTATGGATATGTCTCTTTACCGAGGTAACACTCCAATTTCTTTTTAACTAGGATCTACATTCTCACAAACGATTATTAAATAGTTTCGAAAATGTGTATTGCGTAGTTGATAAGAAAAATTGCACAATGAATCGTATTACGTTGTGACTGTCCGTAAAAAAATATCTTACATAATTCTAGTTTACCTTCTCAACATTTATCACAGAAGTTCACTTACATTCCAATCCTATTTTTAATACCTTTTAAAACGTCTATTTAAAGTATATTTTTGTAGACGTCGTTAGGTACTTGTGCTTGGTTTTTTTTTAATGAAATACATCCATATATAAAGAAGCTGACTATCTCAGAATCCTGATTACGTTTAAATGTGAAGTTAAAAGTCACTATTTCGTGAAACGATGAGAAATAGCCAGATTTTGATTTTAGGATTTCATAAAATTATGAGAGTTACTTGCGTATTATCAAGTTTTTTTTTTTATGGGCAAAAAATAGAGATTATCTGACCGACATCCTAGAGAGCGCTGTGCTGTTAACTTATTTTTATCGAAGGTATCCTATTGCAATGATGGTGCATTTCTCCAAACCAATCTTGCTGGCTTCGCCATTTTATTGTAGCAACTGGTAACCCTTCCTTTTAGTGACCGCTGCGAGACTATCTTAAAGCCATTTTGTCAAGACTCGTAAGCAAAATGTCATTTAATGAAACTAAATTTCTCGTCGCATGCGTTAACTATCTATAATTGTCAAAAAGAAAAATACTGTGATCTCGGTGAGAATTTTCCTCGACAACCACAAATATTTATACAATCAAGCGAACATATAAATTCAGGATCAATATGGACATAATTATATTAAATCTCTGAAGCATAATTTATGTGAGTTAATAGCTTGCAATAAGCCATTAACTTTCAAATATATATTATTTAAAAGAAATTAATTATTAGGTCTGACCGTTGGAGAGTTGATTGTTCATAAACGCTTAAGAGAACTTGGCTACCAAATTATCTCGAGCCCAGCTCGGCAGTTTTTGTTTCTAATCGGCCATCAATTTCAAACGAATTAGGTTCAAAACTAAAACTAATTATACTTTTTAAAAAGGGAATAACTATTCTATGATGGTGTGAAATTATGGGCCAAAAAAAAAATCATGGACCGTTCTATTTAAAATGGAATTTCGGTGCAATTCAAAAGTGTAATATTTTCACTTGGATTATTAGCAGTTTTTAATTTCCAACATGATCCTAGCAAGTTGGTTTATCAACAGAATTTAAAAAAAAAAATGAGAATATGAAATAAATAAAATTGATATTTATCAATATAAGAAATAAACAAGTATACAGCTCTCCTCCTCAATTTAATTTTTTATTAAGACCATTATAACATTTCGGCCTTTATAACCATCTTCAAATAATTCTGGAAAATAATAATTCATTTTCAACATAAAATTATACCATCTATTAAAATTGTGACATATCATTACATTTATTTGCTACCATTGTTTTACCCGTATATAATTTAGCTTTATATTATAGTCCCAAAATTCGTTTCTTTTCTTTATACAAGTAAATGTTATGTTATGTCACAATGTACATAGATAGAATACACTTTTGGTTGACTTGTGTATTTATTATATGGATATATGTGAACCCTAAAAATAAAAGTCCGTCACGCAGGGGCTGCGTAAACTAAGGAGATTTCATACGTGCGTTGCGTATTTGCATTTACTTTAAAACGTAAAAGTTCAATGAGTACAATATTTGGTATATAGGCTTCAAATAGTCTGCTTCATAATATAACAGCTTACTGTCAATATGACATGAGTAGGAGTGGGGGTTTACTGAAGACCGAAAACTAAAAAATGCAAATATCTCGGTTAATAATCAAGATAGAACATAAACGTACGCATCATCATTTATTGACCATTATATTTGCAATAAGATTTGTTCTATACAATTTTTCGATCCGACGTTTAGTAACGGTAGTAATTTTCGAAATTCCCACCTGTAAACCGCCCTTCCCACTGGGCCGATTTCAGCAACAAACGAACCTGATCTTTCTTTTTACAAAAAAACGATTAAATACGAAGTTTGGTAACGATTAAACAAAAATTGCGACCGCTAGAGCGTTTACATTATATATATATAAATATAGTTTAGAACGGACCTCATTTTCGTTATCTTCTGGATAGGATCGATGGACGTTTGAAGATGTTTTTGGAAAATCGCGCTCAATAGCTGATTTCTCTCAAGGGGAATCTGCTAAAACTCATTTGCATTAATAGTAATCTACCAATGACGAAGCTCTTTGTATGCAGACCCCCGATTTTACACATAATGTTACGCAACAAGATAAAACCTTACGAAGGTGAAATTAAAAATAAAAAGGATGAAAAGTTCGTATTAAAATTTCAAAAGATAAACAAAGCGATGTAGAAGTCACAATGAACTGTCAACATTCTCATTGACAAGAACAATAAAAGTCACGATTGTTGCAGAGTTTTAGAGTATAATAGAGTTTGGCAGAGGAAACTTGCCCTGCCCTTCTACAACACCAAAATTATTTTGAACGGGTTTTCCTTGAAAATGAATATTAATTTTAAATGTTTGTAGACCTTTTAAATGCGGATACAAGGGATTATTAATTGTGCAAATAATAAACGTATTGCTAAATTATTAAATGACACGCCGACAAAAATAAGACGTGATAATATTTAATAGAAAAAGAATAGAATATGAACGAATCTCAATGATATTTTTAGAAAACGATTATTATTAGTTCTATAAGAGAAAATATGTTCTTATAGTTAGGGGGCGAACCATGTAATAAAAAGTATAAAGAAAAATGTTAAATTGAAGAAGGGATGAATACGTTTTTTATAAATTGTTTATTTCTGTGTTCTAATTTTTGGGGAAAAAATTAAATAACAATTTTAGAAGAGGATTTAAATGATAAATTTGCAGTTTTAAAGCTTCCATTATTATTATTTATTTTTTTCCTGAAGGCATACAAACTCATTTTCGAAAAATAAAATATGAAAATATTCTATAATTATGGACTTCTTGATATTTAACATTCCTTGATTAATACCGGAACACTACAGATATCATATAACTGAACAATAAAAATAATGTTAATTTAACTACAATAACTAAATATAAGCCAAAGCTATTTAATAAATGAATAAAATCTATCAGTATTAAAATTTATGAGATCAATAAAATTCATGACTGAACTTTTTCCTACATTCAACTCACCACCGACTCGATTTCTAAATTATTTTTATTCAACGTTTTCGCATGCAAATGAATTTTGCAATTTTAATATGCGTAGGCTTTTTAAATTCGAATATCAATTATGCATCTACTATTCTTATTGCTCTGTCAGAAATGAAGCACATCAAAAAATATAATTTTCAATGAGATGCGTTCTATACAATTTTTCGATCCGAAGTATAGTAACGGAGATATTTCGAAGTTTCGAAAATCGCCCCTCTAAACCCCCCCCCCACACTTGTTCAATTTCAACCATTAACGAACTTGATCTTTCGTTATCCTACAACGAGTAAATATCAAGTTTGGTAACGATCAAAGAAACGGCCGCTAGAGCGTTAACTAGATAGATATATAATTTGAACGGACCTCATTTTCCTCATCTCCTGGGTTATATCGATGGACATTTGAAGAAATGTTTCATGAGTACGACCTCAATAAGTGTTTTCCCTTAAGGGACTAAAAGATCAGGCAGTTGTTAAGTTCATAAGAAAATAATAAGGGCTCGTCAAAATGGTACATTGTTTACCTAATGATTATTATTACCTTTTCAAATATAATAATCAAATATATTCTTAACAACAATTAAATGCGTCTGAAAAATCTATAAATTAAGACAATTTCATTCCATTAAGTAGTTCTATGCTCGTCATTACCGGAGAAGATTTAATTTAATAAAAACATAATTTTTTAAAGGTCTTTCACTAAATAGAAGTTTAATATTCCGCTTAAAAAAAATTAAAAGTACAATGTAATTAATAATACATTGTTCCTTTATATCAACTCCTTGATTATCAAGAAATAAAAATTATGTGTGATAAGATAAAGCTGTGTAGTTTCAAATCGCATCGAGTGAACACGTATCCTTTGTTAAATCTGAACAAGAATCCTTTGGTATATTAAATATATTTTGAGCAATGAATTTGCTGCTTAAATAATATTATTTTGTCTGTACATAAAATGAAACAGGTTATTTCTAATTAGCGATTAAATAGAAACAGGCATTTAAATTACGTACAAGATTCTTTGGTTCACTAAATATTATTTTCCGTCTTCCATGAAATCTGAACATAAATAAAACTAAGCAGATTTCCCAAATTGTTGGAATGACACACTATTGATCTCATGTCATCATTTATTCTCTATTCGAGATCAGTATCCTTCTAATCCTCTCTCTCATGGCCCGATTTCTGTAGTTAAAGAGCTTGATCTATTTATATAAAAGGCATGTATATCCAGTTTGGAAATGGCCAAACAAAAATTGCGACCGCTAGATCGTTAACAGACTAACATATATATAGTTTTGAACGGACCTCATTTTCATCATCTCATCATGGACATTTGAGAAAATGTTTCGAAAATTGCGCCAAGAGTACAATCTTAATACCTGATTTATGTTGGGGGAAATAGCTAAGGAAAGAAAAAAAGAATTCAAAGTACATTTCAAATGAAATCACGAAATTAAAAAAATACATATTAATTTAAAAATAGATTAATTTATTTTTGTTAACACCTAGCTACAAGATGTGCATAAAACCGCATCAGAACTTTTCTTAAAATCTTTTAAATAATTTAAATAGGAAGTCAGTAGTTAAAAACTGGAAGGACGTCTTCCCAAACTGGAAGTTATTTATTTAAGAGCAATGTCTTTATCCTACATCTGCAAGTGCTAACAAACCAAAAAATAATCATATTTTGTTTGTTTATTACTATTTACGTCCACTTTATGCTACTATGTCTAATCGGTACGGGTTATCTACAGGTTACCACCCTTTTCTAGCCAGGGTGGGATAAGGAGTTTATTTAATGAGTCCGTCACTAAATAAATTTCTCAGGGCGGGAATCGAACCCGCCACTCTAGGTCTACCGCGAGAGCCGGCCAACCTGAGCCCCTTAATCATCTTTATGGCCATACAATGGCATGAACAATTACATTAAAATTTTGAGTTTAATTACTACTATATATTAACAAAAAAAAATGCAACCTGACATTAAAATCGAAATGTATTATTCTAAACTTATGTACCATATATCACGTTCTCTATGAGAGCTATATGGAAATATGTATGAAGCCATCAATTAGATTTTACGTTCATAACTCGAAAGTGTTTATTTGATCCATAACAAACCAGATATTTAACCTTTTCACGCAACACTAGCAAACTCCTACTTCTACACATCGGGTTTTGACTTAGAAATAGTAAATATACTGCGCGATGAAGTCACTTTGTATGATAACAGCAGCTGCTTAGTTTACGGAACCCGTTTCGTGACGGATTTTGTAATTTACATCTAAACCCATACTGAGCCTGCTTCGTTATCGGTTGTTAATGTAGTATAATCTCTCGTTTTACACATGTCGAGTATGCTATTGATCTAATGAATATAATGAGTGATTGGAATTTAGTAGAACGTATAATGTTCATAGGTGACGACACATCGGGTATTTATCTATGTATATCGTGTTGATCCCTTGAAAAAATATGCCCTCAGTCAGTAATATTATAATAATAATATTTATTTCTAATATTTTGAGAATTTATATCGCATACCCAACGTTTTTTTCTCTATAAAATCACTACTAAGGAAAACATGTTTTAACTTTTGATGTTTTCAACCCATTTTCCGTTACATGTGCTCACTAGTAGTCATACCGGCATATGTGAATCTTCTTAGTGTACGTCTACGTAACGGTCTTTTTATAATTATTTATTATATATATATATATATATATATATATATATATATATATATATATACACACACACACACACACACACACACACACACACATATAAAATCAAACTGTTATATTTTATTTTAGGTCAGTGGGTCAAAGCGTGTATTAGATATTCTCATAAATAGTTTTAAATTCACAGAAACTAGAAGACAGAATAAGAGGAAATATTCCAATACAGAATAACAAAGAAATAACAAGATAAATCAGTTTTCTTTTGACGTCGCAATGACTGCGATAGATCTAAATTCTCTCATTTATACAAATATTAAGAAATTCATTATATATTTAACTGACATTTGATTTATTTATGTGCATATGTAGCTTTGCAACATTGCTCGAACCAGAAACAACATAAACAAAATATCATAATGGTAAAATAAAAATAAAAATAGAAAAAGAAATAGTTAACAAGAAAGTGCAATAAAACACAATATTAGAAATCTATAAGGAGTAAAAAAATGGAAAACAACGATGACACTTTACAAAAATTACTACAAAAACTAAATAAAATACAAAACAAAAAGTGGAACAAAACAATCTAAAAATATATATTTACAAATAAATATTATAATAGGTTAAAATAGTGACATGTAAGTCAATATAATTTAATTGTCGTATGAAAATAAGAAGATGTATTCGTCAGATCGCATGTACTAGATTTTTTTAAGATTATATAATCCTCGGAAACTAGGAAATTGAAGAAAACTTATACCAATAAAGGCTGTCACAATGGGACTCGAATTTGCAAAACTCTCCCCCTTTAAGCCCCCTCCCCTCCCCTGGTCCGATTTCAGCCGTTAACGAACTTGATCTTTCTTTTTACATAAAACGACTAAATATCGAGTTTGGTAACGATCAAACAAAAGTCCGTCTGCGTAAACTAAGCAGATTTCCCACGTGACGTTTTCCAGTAGATAAATCTGCCCAATAACACCTGTAGTAGTAAGGTATCATTAAACCTATTCAAGAGAACGAATAGTTATGGAAACGGCCGCCAGAGCTCTCGGCGGTAATTCCCGAACATAGCCGACTCCTGCCGACGACACACAGAATACAAATGCATATATCTCGGTTAATATTCAAGATACAGAACTAATGTATAAAACAATATTTATAGTAAATTTAATTTGTAATAAGATTGATTCTATACAATTTTTCGATCCGACCCATAATAACGGAGATATTGTGAATTTTCAAAAATCCCCCCCTTTAAACCTGAAATCTTCCCACTGGTCCGATTTCAGCCATTAACGAACTTGATCTTCCTTTTCATGATTACGTCATGAGTACGACCTCAATAGCTAATTTCCCTTAAGGGAAATCTGCTAATATTACGGAATGCTATTGAATATCCACCTGACATTTTTGAGTCGATGAAATTTAATTATATGAAACTAAGTATCTGTAGCCGCCTAACCGGTAGGTTCTGCAACCGGTTTTCGTTGAAAGAGCCAGAGGTATTTGACGTTAAATAGCTTTCATTCCCTGTAATTTACTCAGAGTTTTCCTTGAACGAGAGATCCCCAGTAAACATTGAAGCAATAATTTTATTTTCACTGACGAAACCAGTTTCCATAATAGCGTAATCTTTCGTCTTTAATGTCTCTGAAAATGTATGATAATGAAAGTAAAAACCCTGGAATGAAGCGCTGTTTTTGTTAGTCTACTTTTATTTATTTGTTTTGTTGTGTTTTTTTTTAAGCAGATTTCCCTTCAAAAGTAATTGAGGTCGTACTCATGACGCGAATTTCGAAAATCTTCTTCAAATGTCCCTATAGAACCAATCTTATTGCAAGTTAAATGTACTATAAATATTGTTATATACATTTATTCTCTATCTTGAATATTAACCGAGATATTTGCATTTTACAGTTTTTAGCCTTTAGCAAACCCCCACTTCTACTCATGTCACATTAACAATTAGGCGTTCATTCATGAACTACTTCATTACTATGTTAAATACCAAATATTGTTTTCATTGAACTTTTACTTTGTGTGATATATGCAAATACGTTCTGTTGACCCCCATCCTTTTTTTGTTCTTGGATTACTAAAATTTGAGTGATTGAGATAAAAGTCCGTCACGCAGGGGCTGCGTAAACTAAGCAGATTTCCCACGTGAAGTTTTACAATAGAGAAATTTCAGAATAGAGAGTCAAACAGTTACGGGAACGGCCCGAACTAACTTTTGATGGAAACTCGTGACTAGAAGTTAGCCAATCTCATCTCAGAAGCTGAAAACAGAAAAATGCAAATATCTTGGTTAATATTCAAGATACAGAATAAATGTATATAACAATATTTATAGTAAATTTAATTTGCAATAAGATTGATTCTATACAATTTTTCGATCCGACGCATAATAACGGAGATATTTTGAAGTTTCCGAAAATCCCCCCTCTAAACCCCCCCCTCCCACTGGTCCGATTTCAGCCATTAACGATCTTGATCTTTCTTTTTAGATAAAACGATTAAATTCCGAGTTTGGTAACGATCAAACAAAAATTGCGACCGCTAGAGCGATAACAGACATATATATATATATATATATATATATATATATATATATATATATATATATATATATATATATAATTTTGAACGGACCTCATTTTCGTCATCTCCTGGGTAGGATCGATGGACATTTCAAGAAATTTTTCGAAACTCGCGTCATGAGTACGACCTCAATAGCTGATTTCCCTTAAGGGAAATCTGCTAAAACTGATTCTGATTCATTACAAATTACAGCACTTTTTTTAGTAAATTAGTTTCAATAAAATTAATATGTTATATCCAGATATATTCCAATAGTTGTTTGTCTTTCCGGTCTATCTATCTATTCAGCGCAACAAGGTCTCTCAGTCAATCAAATTTTAGTAATCCAACAACTTAAAACAAGGGGGCGGGGTCACCAGAACATATTTGCATGCACCTCGTATAATAAAAGTCTCTTCAAAACAATATTTGGTATTTAAGCTTCGAATAATGTGATTTATTGTATAAGAGAGTATTGTTTATGTAACATTAGCAGAAGTTGGGGTTTCCTAAAGACTGAAAACTGAAAAATGCAATAATCTCGGGGAATATTCAAGAAAGAGAATAAATGTATATAACAATATTTATAGTACATTTAACTTGCAATAAGATTGGTTGTATAGATTGTTTTGGACATTTGAAGAAAATTTTCGAAATTCGCGTCATGAGTACGACCGCAATTACCTTTAAGGGAAATCTGCTAATAAAACACAACAAAACAAATAAATAAATGTAGACTAACAAAAACAGCGCTTCATTCCAGGGTTTTTACTTTCATTATCATACATTTTCAGAGACATTAAACACGAAAGATTACGTAAATTTAATGTGCAATAATTAGGTCTATAAAACTTTTCGATCCGACGTATAGTAGCGGAGATACCCGTATTTCAAATTACGAAATTACACCCTTCTAGCTCCACCCTCTCTTCAAAGTCTGATTTCGACCGTTAACGAATTTGATCTTTAATTTCGCATGAAACACTTATATATCGAGTTTAGTAACGTTTAAACAATAATTTCGACCGCTAGAGCTGTAACAGACAAATATAAATACTGTTACATTTGATCCGACGTACAATAACGGAGACATTTCGAATTTTCCTTCTCCTGGCCGTTAACGAACTCGATATTTCATTTGGTAGGATATATCGAGTTTGGTAACGATAAGAGAACATTTGCAACAGCTGCAGCTATTGATATATATTTTGAACGGACCTCATTTTCGTCATCTCCTGGATTGGATCGGATATTTAAGGAAATATGTCAAATATCGCTTGTTGAGTACAACCTCAACAGCTGATTCCCTTAAGAAAAAGTCCGTCACGCAGGGGCTAC
>CM032232.1:147792500-147820000 GCA_019009955.1 Riptortus pedestris | reverse complement strand
CATTTTCGCTTATCGGTGATACAGAAAAGTCCGGCACGCAGGGGCTGCGTAAACTAAGCAGATTTCCCACAGGAAGATTTACAACAGCTAAATCTACATACTGCTAACACTGCCGTGAATGTTAAGGGAATAAATACAAACGGTAATAAGACATCTTTCAGTTTATGTACAGGATAATAATGTCTACAACGGACAGCGTCTGAATTGTAAACAAACAGGGCAGCCAAGATCGCAGCGCTGAATAGATATAATTATTAATGAAATAAATCTGAATATAACGTCTTAATTTTATTTAAAAATATTTGCTACAGCTAGTGCAGTAATTTATCAAAATAATTTGTATCTCAATCACTCAGATTTTAGTAATCCAAGAACAAAAGAAAGGGGGGAAAGGGAGGGGGTCAATAGAACGCATTTGCATGTATCTCGTACAATAAAGGATTGTTGAAAACAATATTTGATATTCACCCTTCTAATGAAGTGGTTCAAGATGTAACAGCTTATTATTGAAATGATACGAGTAGGAGTGGGAGTACTGAAATGGAAGACTATAAAATACAAATATCTCAATAATAAAAAAAAAAAGTTCATTGGATTTTCAATAAGATTGGTTTTATAAAACTTTTCGATCCAACGTATAGTAACGGAGAGATTTCGATTTTTCGAAAATCCTCCCCTCTATACCCCCCCCTTCCCCTTTTCTGATTTCATCCATTATCGAACTTGATCTTTCTTGTTTCATAAAACGATAAAATACCGAGTTTGGTAACGATCAAACAAAAATTGCGACCGGTAGAACAGTAACAGAGAAATATACATATATATTATATAAACACAATTTTGAACCTAAATACGAAATATTGTTCTCCTTGAAATTTTACGTATTGACATAAGTGCTAATATTTGACGCACGTCGGAAATGGGAAATTAGCCTTGTTTACGCAGCCCCTGCGTATCGGACTTTTTCAATTCTTTCTTCACCACCGATCCTAAGTCCTAGATGACGAGGAAGTTCGTCACGTTCTTCTTGAGTAAACTAAGCAGAAAAAGAGAAATACAGTTTTTGTTGTTTTGCTGACACAAAGCGGCAGACAGAGAGGCGTGCCGAGTCTATTCCCCCCTACTACCCTGACAGCATACCTGGAGGCCAAAGATACCTCCCTCTCTATACCTGTTCTGGGATCACTAGTGGAAAACGAAAGTTGGGGATTTTTGTTAAATGTCCACCTCTACCTAGGACATGACGAAAATCAGATTTGATAAATTTTCATTATTTTAGCTGATTCTACCTAAGGGAAATTAGCTACATCAGTTGTTGTACTCATGGCACAATTTTTGATAAATTCCTTAAAATGTCTACTCACACCTACCTAATAAATGTCGAAAAAGAGGTTCGTTCAAAATGAATATATATATATATGTGTGTGTGTGTGTCTGTTAACGCTCTAGCAGTCGTAATTTTTGTTTCACCGTTACCAAACTCCATATTTAATAAAAAAAAAAATGATCAAGTTCGTTAATGGCTGAAATTGGACCAGTTACTATTCGTCCGATCGAAAAATTGTATAGAACCAATATTATTGCAAATTAAGTGATGCATAAATATTGTTCTATACATATTTTCTGTATCATGAATGTTAACTGTGATATTTGGATTTTATAATTTTCCGCTTTCAATTTACCCCCACTCCTACTCATGTTATTAAATGTAGACGAATAAAGAACGAGTGAGTTTCACACCAAAGCCTAGTTCGGCCGTTTCCGTAACTGATCGGCTCTCGTATGGAGATTTCTCTATTGCATAACTTCACGTGGGAAATCTGCTTAGTTTACGCAGCCCCTGCGTGACGGACTTTTTTTTTTTATTAGGAATATAAATTATATCAATTTTTTTGTATTTCAAAAACCCTTTAAAAATGAAGTTGTTTTTATATATTACGTTGTATATTGGCGTGGAAGCTCCAAAGTTTTGAAGATACTGTTGGGAGGTGAGGATATTGTGAGTTTATCTAGTTATGACTCGGAACTACAAAGGTAATATGTTGGGGGGGAGTTGTATAAGGGTTAGGATTGTGCCGTGGCCGGGATAACAGCCCTTTGTACAAGGTAATGTAGCTATCCCTTCAAAGGGATACAATATGAACTCTTAAACCCAATATGCCACGAGGGATAGGGCACTCACTACCTTATTACTCCCTAAACATGTATGGTAATCCATAGAATATACACGTATGTCACGCAGGCCATGTGTAAACTTAGCAGATTTCCGACCCAAAGGCAGCCAGACTACCGATCTCATTTCACCATTTATTTCTACCACTATTTGTTAAGAAAAATCAGAATAGTTGAAGGGCGGTATTACTGAAGACTGAAAACACTGAAGACTGTCCACATAAACTTTACCGCAATCACATGGTATCATATAAACACCACTATCCTGTAAAAATTAGGTGTATTTTGAACTTTTAGCAGATTTCCCTTAAGGGAAATCAGCTATTGAGGTCGTACTCATGATGCGAGTTTCGAAAAATTTCTTCAAATGTCCATCGATCCTACCTAGGAGATGACGAAAATGAGGTCCGTTCAAAATTATATATATATATATATATATATATATATATATATATATATATATATATATATATATATAGGTATATATATATATTTGTCTGTTAACGCTCTAGCGGTCGCAATTCTTTTTTGATCTTTACCAAACTCGGAATTTATTGGTTTTATGTAAACAGGAAGATCAAGTTCGTTAACGGCTGAAATCGGACAAGTGGGAGGGGGGTTTAGAGGGGGGATTTTTGAAAATTCAAAATATCTCCGTTATTATGCGTCGGATCGAAAAATTGTATAGAATAAATCTTATTGCAAATTAAATTTACTATAAATATTGTTCTATACATTTATTCTGTATCTTGAATATTAACTGAGATATTTGCATTTGTATTCTGCGTGTGGTCACCAGGCTATGTTCAGACTTTCCGCCGAGAGCTCTGGTGGCCGTTTCCATAACTATTCGTCCCTCGTGAATAGGTTTAGAGGTTAGGTTAACTGTTTTTTGGGGCTAGAAACTACTGGGTTATTACGCCCTAAATAATGTTTTAGGTTTAGAGGTTTCTTACTACTACAGTTGTTATTAGGCAGATTTCCCTATTGTAAAACTTCACGTGGGAAATCTGCTTAGTTTACGCAGCTCCTGCGTGACGGACTTTTTTTAAATATTCACCGACTATTTTGTAGGGTTTAAATACTGTAAATTATATTTTCGAAGTATTCTTGCCAGTTTTTCTGAAGTCCCCGCTATAGTTGGTGATTATTTAAAAAGTCCGTCACGCAGGGGCTGCGTAAACTAAGCAGATTTCCCACGTGAAGTTTTACAATAGAGAAGTCTGCCCAATAACAAGTGTAGTAGAAAGGGATCTCTAAACTTATTCACGAGGGACGGAAAGTTATGGAAACGGCCGCCAGAGCTCTCTTTTCGAAAGTACCGAACAGCCGACTCCTGCCGACCACACACAGAATACAAATGCAAATATCTAGGTTAATATTCAAGATAGGGAATAAATGTATATAACAATATTTATAGTAAATGTAATTTGCAATAAGATTGATTCTATACAATATTTCGATCCGACGTACAGTAACGGAGATATTTCGAATTATCGAAAATCCTCCCCTCTAACCCCCCCCTCCCGCTGGTCCGATTTCAGCCATTAACGGACTTGATCTGTCTTTTTACACAAAACGCTTAAATATCGAGTTTGGTAACGATCAAACAAAAATTGCGATCGCAAGAGCGTTAACAGACAAAAATATATATAATTTTGAACGGACCGCATTTTCGTCATCTCCTGGGTAGGATCGATGGACATTTGAAGAAAGTTTTCGGAAATCGCGCCATGAGTACTACCTCAATAGCTGATTTCCCTTAAGGGAAATCTGGTAATATATACAAGGGCCGTGGATTCTGCGAGCATACCTACAATTGGATACACTGCTGGTAAGTTCGGCCTTTGAATAGGAAGTGCAGAAAAGTTAAACTGCCATCCCTCTGTAACCTGAATGAACAGCATAATGGTAGGGATTATAATCTTATAATAGGGGTCATTAATTGACTGGTGCCTTGTAAATCTAAGAAAACAAACAAAAGTGTTTTCCACTTACAAATATCTCTGGGGAATTGAAGATATTTAAGTTTTAAGCCTGGTTTTAGTTGTCTGGAAAATATTTAAGACATTTCATCTGACTCCGATATTTGAAAGGAGCTAAAAGGAAATGGCGTGAAAAGGAAGGCCGACTTTCGCCCGACTATTGGATGGTGGGTGGTACTTCCGGTAAGGACAATATCCGGGAAGGTGATTGGATCAGCTGACATGTTCCAATCAGCTGTTATTGACGGAAGCCACCCAACTGCAGATTGGTTGAGCACTCCCCGCTAAATGCATTTCCCCAAATAGCTCCAGCCATTTATATCGCGGCAGCTCTGCACTATAAGGACTTCCTCGCAAGATCACCCCAGCTCAGAATATGCCGGCCGAAACAATATAAAAGTCCGTCACGCAGGGGCTGCGTAAACTAAGCACATTTCCCACGTAAAGTTATACAATAGAGAAATCACAAACAGTTATACAATAGAAAAGTTACGGAAACGGCCGAACTAGCTTTTGCCGGGAAACTGACTTAGCCAGTTATGCACCCACATTTAATAAAAATGCAAATATCTCGCATAGTATTCAAGGGAACTACGGCCGGTCTAGCTTTCGGCGGGAACCATAGCTCGTCCGTTACACTTAATAAAAATGCAAATATTTCGGTTAATATTCAAGATAGAGAATAAATGTATATAACAATATTTATAGTAAATTTAATTTGCAATAAGATTGGTTCTATACAATTTTTCGATCCGACGTATAGTAACGGAGATATTTCGAATTTTCGAAAATCCCCCTCCCACTGGTCCGATTTCAGCCGTTAACGAACTTGATCTTCCTTTACATCAAACGATTAAATACCGAGCTTGGTAACGATCAAACTAAAATTATATATATATATATATATATATATATATATATATATATATATATATATATATATATATATATAGTTTTGAACGGACCTCATTTTCGTCATCTCCTGGGTAGGATCGATGGACATTTGAAGAAATTTTTCGAAAATCGCGTCATAAGTACGACCTCAATAGCTAATTTCCGTTAAGGGAAATCTGCTAAAATTGATCGAGATGAAGAAATATTTAATGAGGCTATATTTATAGAAAATCAAATTTGCAGCAAGATTTGTTATACAATTTTCCGATGCGACTTAAAACTTTAGAAGTTCCCCCTCTGAAGCCCCATCCAATAGACAGGTATATAAGCATATTCAAAATTATATATATATATATATATATATATATATATATATATATATATATATAGGATCACTTTTCCATTTCCTAAGTAGAATTGATAAAGATTTGAAAATATTTTGGGGAAATCGGTTCATGAGTATAACTTCAGCAGTTAATTTCACTTTAGGCAAGCGTGGTAAAATATATTTTTAAAAAATCATTCCCTCTACGTATTCCTTAGTTATGTTTTTTTTTTTTTTTTTATTTTTTTTTTTTATATATATATATACTCCTTTATCTCAATAGATAATATCATGATGTAAAGGCTAGTAGGCTCTGTAGTTGCAACCATTGTGTTCTATCTCAAGCTACCTCTTTTCATATTACTATACTCAGCCAAATCCATAAGATGCTTGATGTCTTCAAAATAGGATTTTCTAGGCCTGTCTCTTCCTCTATGCCCTAGAACCTTACCTTCAAATATATTTGTAATGAAGTCGTTGTGCCTTATGATATGCCCAAGAAGTTTCATTCTCCTTTTTTTTTTTTTTTTTTACATGGCCTTGATAAGACTTTTTTTTTCACTTACCTGCAATTTTAGAATTTCCACGTGAGGTTTTTTTGGAATCCAAATTGTTCTAGTGACTCTACGCCAGATCCACATTTGCATTGTTTCCAATCAATTATGTTCCCTTTTTTGGAGAGTTCACCTTTCGTTCTCGTAAAGTAGTCCCCGTCAAATGAAAGACTTGGCAAACGTTTTTGTATCAATGCTATCCAAGTGCTGTTCTTCTATTGGCTTTTGCCGACTATAACCGAAACTTTTTTCTGTTCATATATATTGAGTTTAAACTAATCTAGGGCGTCCTTTAGGACTTGCAGCAATTTATTTATATCAACATAAGAGATATAAATGAGCGGACCTCATTTTCGTCTACTAGTAGTTTGGATTAATGGATAACTAGTTTGGATGGACTCGCGACATGGGCACAGCAGTAGCAAATAGCAAATAAAAACTGTAGATCTTCTAATAGAGAAGAAAAAAAAAACTGTATTCTTGTATAAGACGTTTTCACAATTCTACCCCGTAACGGAATTAAATAACTTCCAACCTTAGTAACCAACCTTTGGAGTGACTTACACTCTGGTTGGGATAAGCAATGCAACCAGATCATTCATTACCTTTTGCAGCTATGCAGCCATAAGAATGTAACTATGATCTGCTCCTTGTCAGGAGTAAGAACAACAAGATAAGCTCCGAGAAATCTCTGCCCGACATTCCACCAGATAACGGGGCCTTTGTCTGCCTTAAGGATTGGTGTACTTTAACAGCTGACTAATACTGCAAGGACACATTCTCATCTACAAGCCATAGTCAGAACATCATTCACATTATAATTTGTAAACTCTCGTTAGCAAATAATCGTGGTTCAGCTGGAAACACATCTTTCCGGACGAGAGATTCAGACTAGAAGCATAGAGGTACTAGGAATACAAAAGAATTGCTGATAAATGACGCATATTGAAAGGCTTACTGCTAATTATGGCTGCTTTTTATTGAACCAAGGTATACATTATTGTGTATTAAAAACCTTTTAAAAAATGGCAAAGGAAGTCCGTAACGGACGACCATTAAAAGCCTTCGAACCAGAAATTAAAATACGCACAAACAATTAAATTTAAACCAAACATGAAACTGATCAGATTACTGACTGAAATTGTAGGGACACAATACTACTTAAACAGATTTGGACTGACACAACATGCCTCTTGCCCTTGTGGCAATCTAACTATTCCAACTTACAGACATCTCCTTTATGAATATCATTTACTGACTATCACTGAATATCATGGACTGATCACATCATGCTGGGGACATCAATTGGCACTGACTGTTACAAGTCCGTCACTGTCAGTCCGGGACTGCGTAAACTAAGCAAATTTCCACTTTAGACTTCGTGTTACCACGTAATCTCTATTTCTATGTAAACAAAAACGATGAGTAGAAAAGGGGAGGGGGAGGGGTTACTGAAGACTGAAAACAAGAGACTGCGAATAACTCGCTCAATGTTTCAGCTACAGAAAAATGCTAAGAACAATTCTAGACCATCTGAATAGTTTAAAAAGATTTCAGCCCTTTATGAACTTGATCTTTAGTTTTGCATAAAACCCTTATATATCGAGTTTGGTAATGATTAAACATAAATTGCGGCCGCTAGAGCGGTATCAGACAAGTATATATATATATATATATATATATATAACATTTTGAACGGACCTCATCAGGGGTGATTTAATAGGTAGGATCGATGGATATTTTATGAATGAAATTCTCGTCATGAGTACCAACTCAATAGCATATTTCCCTTCAATTTCAATGAAGTTAAAGAACGCGAGCATTTGAGCGCACTGCTGCACACGTGTAATTAAAGTATGTACTTCCGGAACGTCTTTGTTGTATTAATCTCTAAGATCATTGGAGCAAGATTGATGGTGGATTATTTTCATACTGGCTAATAGCCTATCATTAGTCAGCGTATGCATGCTACAGGCTACCGAGGGATGGTTATCTAACAATTCCTGATTGTACTCCTCTGCACTTTCCCAGATGCCTCCATTGTTGGATAGTCTGTTCCATAAGGCAAGATGAAATCACTGTGACCCTTTCCTAACCCTTGTTCGTTGGGCTGGACATCGGCACTGTCCCTTTACCTCTCCAGCCCTAGCACGTACAGCAACTGGTAGCACAAAGAGAGTTGCCGGAATCCCGAACTAAGGGCAACAGGTAGAATATAACGGTCCCCCTGTGATGGAGGTTCAGTCCAGCTACCTACCGGCTAAATACTCTTGAAATGAAAGTGAGATGAGGCACTTCAGCGAATGAAAGTGTGTGTTCCCAGTGCAGCTTTATATTTGCTAGCATCAACGTTGCAAGGTTGCTGATAAATTAAAGTGATAGCTCGCATACTCATAGTAATTAAACTGATCATTAATCAACTTAAGAAGGCTACTCTAACAATTCTTTGCAAAAAGGGGATTCCCGGTGCCGTCTTTGTTAAATACCTCTTATATAACCGCTAAAGAGAGAGAGGAAGGTCAATTTCTAGCCAAAGAGGTAGATGAAAGAGAAACAAACCTTAGCCACCCACACTTATTAGCAGATCTCCCTTAAGGGAAATCAGCTATTGAGGCCGTATTCATGACGCGATTTTCGAAACATATCTTCAAATGTACATCGATCCTACCCCCCGACTTTAATTTCATTGCACATTCCGTAGGCATTTACACTGTTTTCCGAAGGCCCAGGTTTGCTGCTGAAACGTGTCATTTGATGAGTCCAGCCTCACAATGATGGGCGTGGTCGGAATTCATATCCAGGTCAATAGATAATGGCATAGGTTAGGAAATAACTCTCTTAACACGTTGAACGCGGCGAGACAATGCCACAGACTGAATTGGTGCTGGGATTCCCTCCAGCTCAGCTGGTATTGTCCTATGTCCATGTCCTCCCAGAACACCCTCCAGTTGAGTCCAAGCCTCCACAAGGTCCCCTCCAATTATTCCCAGTATGTTGTCACGACCGTTTCACCAGCCTTGCGCAACGATCTTTTAGGTAGCTCCCCTCTCTCTCGGATATCACTCACTCTTGCCTCACCTCCAGGCGTATTCTATACGACAAGTCCGTCACACAGAGGCTGCGTAAACTAAGCAGATTTCCCACGCGAAGGTTTACAACAGATGAATCTACATACTGGTAACACTACCGTGAATGTTAGTGAATAAAATCAAACGGTAATGAGAAATCTTTCAGTCAATTTTCAAGTTAATAATCTCTACAAGGGAAAGCGTCTGAATTGTAAACAAACAGGCTAGCCAACTTCGCAGCGATGACTAGATAGGTAGAACTATTCTAGATCAGAAAGAACACAATTGATGAAGTATATCGGAATATAACATATTAATTTTATTGAAAACAATTTACTAAAGCTACTAACGGAATTTGTAATGAATCAGAATCAGTTTTATCTCAATCACTCAAATTTTAGTAATCGAAGAACAAAATAAGGGGGGGGGTCACCAGAATGTTTTTGCAAATATATCTCAAAAAGTAAAAGTTCAATGGAAACAATATTTGTTATTTAACCTTGTAATGAATTGGTTCACAATATAACAGCTTAATTTTAATGTGATATGAGGAGGAGTGGGGTTTTACTGAACGCCAAAGATTATAAAATCCAAATATCTCGATTAATATTCATGATACAGAAAATATTTATAGCACATTAAATTTGCAATAAGATTGATTCTATACAATGTTTCGATCTGACGTATAGTAGCGGAGATATTTCGAGTTTTCCCCCAATCCGAGCTTGATCGTTAATTTGGCATGGAAATACTTAGATATTAAGTTTGGTACCGATAACACAATAGTTACGACTAGGGACGTTGCGATACTACCGATATGGGTAGACATCGATACTATTGTTTCGATACTAGGAGTATTGGCATCGATACTTTGCTGCCGATATTTCAACGGTATCGCAACAAAAAGATGAGTATCGGTATCGAACGTTTGATAATTTAATATCAACTAATTACATTAAAAGTAAATTAATAAAAATTTCGAATTTAAAGTAAATAAAATACATGATAATGAGTAATAAATCAAATTATGTCGTAGTACAATATTTCAAAGGCAGGGGATAAAGAATAACCACCAATTGAGGATTACCTACATTCTTCATCAATTTCCATAATTAAAATTAATTTTTTTTTTTTTTTTAAGAAACAAACATATCGGATCGAATCCAGTATCGCAAGGTATGTATGTGTTTGTAATTTTCAATGGACCTCATTTTCATCACCTCTTAAATGGGATAGATTGACATTTAAGAAAATTTTTCGAAAATTGTAATTTGAGTACGACCTCAATAGCTGATTTCCCTCCTGCTGTAAAATGAGAAACTGATGAAGCCGACTTAGGTAAGCGATCTTTATCCAGATATACTTCTAGGGAATGCGATTAACGGACCCCATTACCTCTCACGAGTGCGGGATTTGCTCTTAGTATCACTTCACGAAATTAACTGATAAAAAAAAATGTGATTTTTTTTTTGTATACTAAATATCTCTGAAAAATGGAATACTCAGAAAACGGAATGCAAACACCAACCAGGGCGAAGGTGGGTTTCAGTCAAGTTGATTAAGTAATGCATATTTTCATCTTATAAGTAAAGCGTTTTGAGCCCTAGCACCGTAAGTTAGTAGGAGTGTATGAATTGTGGAGGCTTTACTGCAGCCAAGATCATTTCTAGCTTCCTACATTCCAAGTATTGTTGAAGTACGATAGGCCGTCGTCTGTGTCTAGCTTCCGAGAACTAAAGCCCTGTAGTAGCGTATGATGAAACTTCAGGCATAGTTCCAACGTCGCTCTAGAACATGTTTGACACGAGAGAGCGGAGGCAGATATAGTGAGAGAGGGAGAGAGAGAGAGAGAGAGAGAGAGAGGAGAGAGAGAGAGAAAGAGTTTGGAATATCTCCCACTCCATATCCCCCCCCTTGAATAAATCTGCCCTTTATGCTAATAAAGTTATATTTATTACCCCCACTCCTTGCCACCCCCGCACCCCCTCCCCAGCCTTAATAAGCCTTTCTCCTCAATGCTCATCCTCTACAGTCTCGCAGCTACTAAAGCAATATTTCCATCCTACGCCCCATTCCTCCTCCCATCCGAATCCCAGCTACCGCCCGAAACCACAGAAATCGGGGTTACTCATCCCTTTTGTAAGAGTTCACTTTTCCTGATGAATCTGATATACCACATAATCAGCACACAGGAAATTCAGGACCAGAGGCATACCAACCTAGTGGGAAACATAACCTCCAATAACATTATCAACAATAGCATTTCCAAGGAAGCTGGGTGGTAGAACCAACAACGAATCAATTTGAATGTACATCAGTAGGCCTGTTTTCCTCTACATGGCGTTGAACATAATGCACAGGAAAACTGGCCTTCTGTTGTAAATTCAAATCCAATAACATCACCAATAGCATTGTCTCCAAAAACATTACCTCCAGTAACATTTCTTCCAATTACATTCTTCCAATTAACTCTAGAACGGTAGTGATATTATTTCCCACTTATTGGTACTGATACGTATATTTTACGTGTGCAATTGGTAATTGGTGAAATTATTCAAAATTTGTTAATGTTTGGGACTATTTTTTTTATTTTATTAAAAGATACACTTTTCTTTAACTTATATCTAAGTTAATATCTATTAATTTGCACGGCATTCCATTCAGGCGATTGGTTCGAAACACGTTCCGGAGGTTGTGTGCTCCATTCATATCCATTCATACCAAGCACAACCCTACCTTCTACATTTATTGTGACTGATCTGTGAATATTGTGTGGTTGAGAGGTTTTAGGTTTTTTGCGTATGTGTTTCTTCTCTTTCTTCGATTGCCTTGATGTTTTCTAAAATTTTCTCACTCATCGCTATCTAGCCCACTTTGTGTTGCAATCATTTACGAAGGCTCAACCTCCTCATCACTTGGAGAGTAGTCCGGATCATCATTGCTGCCGTAACCGTATCCATCTATTTCATAATTGTCATTTTCCCCATTTGACTCATCGGAGAGTTATTTCAAAAAAATCCTGATTTCTTCATCCATTGAATATTTTTTCTCCATTTTTCCGAAACTATAAACAGATTATTATTATTTATATTCTTTCTATACATCTTTAAATAACGTCCTAAAATCCCACCCTGGCTAGAAAAGGGTGGTAACCTGTAGATAACCCGTCCCGATTAGCCTGAGTTGCAAAAAGTGGACGTTAATAAATAATAAGAATATACATCTTTGTCTTTTTATATCAAAAATAAAAGTTAAAAACATTAAGAGAAAATGAATCAGAATATAAAAATAAATTGAGAATAATATTAACCAAGTTATGGCATAAAACCCGGTTTTTAGTAGCGATACGTAAATTTTACGTGCCAAAAAGTTGCGATTAATAGTATTGATACGTAAATATTACGTGTCGTTTTTATTTCAAAAAATAGTATTAGATGAGTGGGAAGGTTCACTTAGCTGCACTTGGTGGAGATGAGGGGCGAATGTCTGAAGGGCTCATGGCTGTGGGGTGGGGGTGGTGGGGTCGTTAACGGCCCTTTGATAACAGTTCAAACCAGATCATACGTAATTTTTACGTACACTACCATTCTAGGGTTAAGCAGGGTGGTAGAGTAAAGAATCATGTTCTAAAATGCGTTGAACGTATAGTTGACGAATACATGCCTACTGTAGTACACCCAAATCCAATAACAATACCTCTAATAGCATTAGCCCAATAACATTATCAACAATAACATAACCTCCAATAACATACTTCCAAGGAAGCAGGGTGGTAGAGTAAAGAATCATTTTCTACAATGCGTTGAACGTATAGTTGACGAATACATGCCTACTGTAGTACACCCAAATCCAATAACAATACCTCTAATAACATTAGCCCAATAACATTATCCCAATAACGTTATCACCAATAACATAACCTCCAATAACATACTTCCAAGGAAGCAGGGTGGTAGAGTAACGAATCATGTTCTACAATGCGTTGAACGTATAGTTGACGAATACATGCCTACTGTAGTACACCCAAATCCAATAACAATACCTCTAATAGCATTAGCCCAATAACATTATCAACAATAACATAACCTCCAATAACATACTTCCAAGGAAGCAGGGTGGTAGAGTAAAGAATCATTTTCTACAATGCGTTGAACGTATAGTTGACGAATACATGCCTACTGTAGTACACCCAAATCCAATAACAATACCTCTAATAACATTAGCCCAATAACATTATCAACAATAACATAACCTCCAATAACATACTTCCAAGGAAGCAGGGTGGTAGAGTAACGAATCATGTTCTACAATGCGTTGAACGTATAGTTGACGAATACATGCCTACTGTAGTACACCCAAATCCAATAACAATACCTCTAATAGCATTAGCCCAATAACATTATCAACAATAACATACTTCCAAGGAAGCAGGGTGGTAGAGTAACGAATCAATTTCAATGCACAACAGTAGGCCTGTTTTCCTCTGCAATGCGTTGAACGAATAGTTGACGAATACATGTCTACTGTAGTACACCCAAATCCAATAGCAATACCTCTAATAACATTACCCCAATAACAATACCTCTAATAACATTAGCCCAATAACATTATCACCAATAACATAACCTCCAATAACATACTTCCAAGGAAGCAGGGTGGTAGAGTAACGAATCAATTTGGATGTGCAACAGTAGGCCTGTTTTCCTCTGCATTGCGTTGAACTATTGTAGAGGGAAACAGGCCTACTGTTGTGCATCCAAATACAATAACATTATCACCAATAACCTTACCCCAATAGCATTACCTCCAATAACATTACCTCCAATAACATTACCACAATAACACTATCACCATTAACACTACCCCAATAACATTATCACCAATAACCTTACCCCAATAGCATTACCTCCAATAACATTACCTATTATCAACGATAACATTAGATATGTGCGATTTTTCCCTCTGATTCACATAACCTGAGATATTACAGTACTTTAGATATTATGAATTGTCGGTTTACTTTAATTCAAAATCCCCCTCCCGATTAGTTGTCTTCAGCCATCAGCTGTTATAATTTTAATTTTTGCACAAAAGATTTAATTATCAAGTTTGACATTAGCAAAACAGAAATATGACACATGGAATGTAATGTTAATGTTATGTTATGTCGTATTGTCAATGTTATGTTAATTGATGACATCACTCTGAACGTATTTAAGCGTCTTTCGCGTAGTAAAAGAACGATGCAAATATTATTTGGTATTTACCAATTATCATTTTTGGAATGATACTTTCCATGACATATCAGTTCATCTTTAATATGGGATGGGGGGGGGGGAGGCTTCAAATTTTGCAATTACACTTCCGGTCTGGGGATATTGTTTTACAGTGACTGAAGAATACATGGGAATGAGTTCCTAATTAGTTCCTCCGCACTGTTTGGCACACCGTGAATAATTCAAATCGTAATCATGGATAGCATTTATTATAATTAAATATCACGTATAATCTATGTATTTCATGTCAAAAACTATTCCGAGCACACATTGTTTAATCACAATCATATACAAAACGTTATAAATGTAATAGTAAATGTTAAGTATAAAGTAATGTCAACATTTCACAGGAAATAAGTTAGCCCCATTAACTGTATTAGCCTTCATAACGTCCGCTTTCGCTTGAAAGTTGTCAACATGGTTTTACTTCAATTATTTGTTAGAAACATTAAACCCGTTGGATGTTATAATGATTTATATACCCGGTGGATTTAAATAACAGTGGTAGCCTAAAAATAATTTAATTTATATTGTAAAAGCGAAGTGAGGGGAAGATATATTTATTGTTTCACCTTCTGGTGGATTTATGGAGATTTGAAGAATTGTTTCAAAAATAGCGTTTTCAGGACAACCTCAATTTCTTATTCCCTTGATGGGAAATCGACTAGTGATAATAATAAGAGCATAAATGTTCATCTTGAGGGAACGGTGAATATTGGTTGATCTGTCAATGTAGTTAGTCTAAAAGGTCAACCCTCAGCCCACAAAAAACAACCCCTAAGCCAGTCAGTCCCCACCCCTTCCATCCAGTCCCCTATATACACAAAATACTCCGAATTTTATTAAATTTCCCTTGAGGCAACTCAGCTATTGGGGTTGTACTCATCAATTTCTTCAAATGTCCATCGATCCTACTACCCAGAAGATGTCGAGGGTGAGCTGAACGAACCTCATTTAATAAATATTCATCCATTTCTGTTAAAGCTTCAGCAATTGTCGACATCGGCAGAGAAGGGGGTGGGGCGGTTTGACAAAAACTACATTCTCAAATATATCCAACATTGTATTATATAGTATTTATTATATGTTATAATGATAACAACTGTTATGAGTAACACACATGACATGATAGAGTAGGAATTCTAGTTAAAGAAAACGTTTGGTTGCAAGTTACTTAGAATTATGTCATTTAACCCTCCGTCGGGCGCGTGATCTCTCAGATACACAGTTTCTAGAGAAATATTTTCCACTCCTCCTAGCAGAGAGTGGTGGTGTAGTGCTTCGAGTTATGTTCTTTATAGGAAGGACTCCTCCTTAAGGTCACTGTGTTTAACGGAGTCGTGTGTTTCACCTGTCATTCAGTTTTATCTCCTAGCTACCACGCGCCCGATCTCGTAAGTTTTTTTGAAATCTGTATTTCATAAATATGTACATCAATTAAGTTTCTCTTTATTAAATGGAACCATATAAACCTATTATTCTATTATTTTGCTCAAACTTGAGCTTTCAGAAGAACTTGTACAAGGATATATTGTAGGACGCAGTGACAATAGTAGACGTTTACCAACCGAACTAAGGACGAAACTTGAAGACTACAGAGACTCATAAGACAATACATTGAACTCAAATACAGAACAGCATAAAGAAAGTCCCTCCACTACAACGAACAAAAGAAAATGATGTGAACCAAGCAAAACTGAAAAGAAATGTAGGTGTACTAATTACTCTTGTGAGATTTGCAAAAACAAAATTTGTTTACAACATAGTTCCATGCTTTGTCCTAATTGCAATGCAGCTCTGCAAAGGAAATAACAATTTAACTGGTATTTTTAAAATGTTTTGATGATTTTCAATAAGTCTTATCTAAAAGTGATTTCGTGCTACTTATTTTTGATTGAAGTTATATTTAGATAATTTTTTTATATTGTTCACAAACTGAAATGAATTATGAATAATTAAGGCATGCGCATTTAAACTATTCCTTTGATATTTGTGTTTTTTAATTATATTTTAAAAATTATCGTCCACGGTTTTTTTATATTATAATACTTGTCAATTTTAAAAATTATTTACTTCTTTCAAACAAATACTTCCTCTGTTATGGTTTCTAATCACACGCTGAACATTTTAGTGCAAAATATATATTAAAAAACTGCATTTCCGTAAAAACGGTTGAGGATGATCTCTGAGATACACGCGCCCGACCGAGGGTTAAAAATCAAGTATGACATTTCAGATCCAATATATATAATAGTTTTTAGTTTGCCTCAAAGGGAAATCAAATATTGAGGTTGTGCTCTTAACGCGATTTTCGAAAAATCTTAAATTTCCATATCTTACCTAGGAGATGACAAAAATGAGGTCCTTTCAAAATCGTATATATGTATCTGTGACCGCTCTGGCAGTCGCAATAATTGTTTTATCGTCACCAAACTCGATATGTAAGCGTTTCATGCCTAACATAAGATCAAGTTCATTTAAGGCTAAAATCCGACTGGGGAGGGGATTTAGACATGGAGAATTTCGATTCGATATTCTTCAATTACTATACGTCGGATGAAAAACTTGTATAGAACTCATCATATTGTATATTTAATTGTCTATAAGTGTTGTTATATACAAAATTAATATTAACCGAGATATTTGGAATATTTAGTTTTCAGCCTTCAGTAAACCACCACTTCTACTTATTTCCTAATAATAATAAGCTCCCATAACATGAATCACTCACTCGCAAGCTTAAATACCTGATATTATTTCCATGGCCATTTACTATGCGAGACACATGCAACTTCGTCGTACTGTGACGTCATCAATTAGTTTACATAGAAATAGATTTTGTGTTGAGATGAGAACAGTAGTGTGTTATACCAGGAAGGAAATCTGCTTAGTTTACGCAGCTCCTGCGTGACGGACTTTTTTTTGGATATAATAGATGAGGATCAGTAATTTAAATTCACTCACACGAGCAGGCGAGCATTTATTGAATCTCCTAAATAATTCATGGTAATTAAATAGAATCTCATAGGTGAATGAATTAAGAATTTATTTCCATGGCCTATAAGTGTCAGTTTATAAATGTTTATATATATATATATAATTGTAACCTCTGTCTGTACATTGATTTATTTCTCGAAATTTCACGATAACTTTTCGTTTAACATGTCATAGACACCATAACTGTATTTTGTTTCTTTAGTGTGTGTTTGTTTGTTTGTTACCTTTTCACGCATAAACGGCTGAACCGAATTTTATGAAACTCGGTATGTATATTACTACTAACCCAATTTAGACTTTAGGCTATACTAATTTTCTCTGAGACGAACAGGAGTGGGGGTTATAAGGGAAGCCAGAAATTAAAAATGGCGATATTTCGTTTCCTATTGGTTTTTCGGCAAATATGAACATAACAAAAGTTGTTTATTTTGTTATTTAGAGTAACTTTTGTTATATACACTTTTTTCTTATACCGAATTATAAACGAGATATACGCTAAAACCTATAGCGGAAGTGAACAATTTTATTTGGCACAAAAGACTCAACCTCCTTATAATAAGCCATACTAACATTTCTAGGGACGGGCAGGAGTGGGGGTTATAAGGGAGACCTGAAATTAAATATAGTGATATTTCGTTTCCTATTGGGGTTTCGGCAAATATGAACATAATAAAAGTTGTTTATTTTGTTATTTAGAGAAAATTTTGTTATATACACTATCGTCGTATACCGAAGTATAAAGGCGTAATACGCTAAAAATTATAGTAGGAGTCAACAATTTTATTTGGGACAAAAGACTCAACCGAACTAAATAAAACACTCGGTATGTGTATTAGCACTAACGCTTTCCTTATAATAAGCCATACTAACATTTCTAGGGACAGGCAGGAATGGGGGTTATAAGGGAGGCCTGTAATTAAAAATAGTGATATTTGGTTTCCTATTGGGGTTTCGGCAAATATGCACATAACAAAAGTTGTTTATTTCGTTATTTAGAGAAATTTGCTCAACAATTCTTTTCAAAAGGAACTACCAGGTACCTCACCTGGAAAAATTAATATATAATATATTAGTATAATATTTTGTCCTTAATTATTTAAATCTATGCATAATGCACAGGAAACGGGAAATATGACAATATGGAGGACAGTGAAGTCTTACATAAAAAATTAATTTTATTATTAACAAATCCACAGAAACGACGGGTATTAACCCTAAACACTGGGAAGGGTAAATGTAAAGCCTTGCCAAAAAAATACCACCACCATCCACCCTCAAATGAATTCCCGGGCGAAGCCGAGTATCTGAGCTAGTATATATATATATATATATATATATATATATATATATATATATATATATATATATATATATAGACGAACGTTCGAAGACATTTTGTCAATTGCTAATTTGCTTTAAAGGAAATCTGCTAAAATAGAATGGCCATCCGAATTTCTCAGTAAACCTTGATAGCATTACAGGAACAAGAATCTGTTGCTGCATGTAAACAGAGAAGTAAAGAAGACAACAAGTTATCTGATACTGTAGAGTCGTTGCTAGCCTCACGTTCCACCTCCTCACGACTCTAGCACTCACAATAAAAGGAACATTAATCAGCTGTGTTCATATCCAAGATACAGTGATAAGGTATCAAAGATAGTAGCTATATAGTCACAACAATATTACAGTCTTCAAGATAGCCGCCTCATTATTTTTTTCTCGTCATAAAGCAACCCTAAAACATATACAGCATAATTAAAGTCCGTCAGGCTGTTTAGCAGATTTTCCACGTGAAGTTTTACAAAAGATAAATCTACATACTGATAACAACAACACCGCGAATATTAAATGAATAAATGCAAACGGCAATGTGAAATCTTTCAGTCAATTTTAATAATCTCCCAACGAAGATCATCTGTATTGTAAATAATCAGGTTAGCCAACCTATCAGATCTGAACAGATAGATAGAAATATACTTCACCGGAAAGTAAAGTGTATCTGAATATAATATTAACTTTATTAAAGACCGTTTAATAAATCGACTACTTATTTATTACAGTTATTTCTAATGAATCAGACTAATTTTTATCTCAATTACTAAAATTTTAATAACCCATAAACTTATGAGGGAGGGGGGGGGTATAATCAGAATATATTTGTATGTATCTCGTATAATAAAGCACTCTTGAAAATAATATTTGGTATTTGACCTTTGAATAAAAGCGGTGATCTATTATATAACACAGTATTGCTTATGTGTCATGGGTAGGAGTGTGAGTTCGCTGAAGTCTGAAAAATACAAATATTTTGGTTAATATTCAACGAGAATACATGTGTATTACAATATTTATAGCACATGTAATTTGCAATAAGATTGGTTCTATACAAATCGTCTATCCGACGTATACTAACGGAGATATTTCGAATTTTCGAAAATCCTCCACTGTAACCCCCCCCCTCCTACCCGTCAGATTTCAGTCATTAACGAACTTGATCTTTCTTTTTACATAAAACTACTAATTATCGAATTTGGTAACGATCAAACAATAATTGCGACCGCTAGAGCGTTACGAGACACCTCCTTTTGGATTTACCTCATTTTCGTCATCTCCCGGGTATGATCCCTGGACATTTGACGAAATTATTGGAAATTTGCGCCATGAGTAGCCGCAGATAATTCTCCAGGTCATCCAACCACATCTTCTCCCCCTCCTCGTGGGTTCCACCGTTTCGAATAATATATTATTACGACGTGAATGTGTTAAGTGATCAGATGACCATATATGATTGTAACCCTCCTTCCAAACCATTATTTTAATATTATTTCTCATGTTACGTCTGAGGTTTTCCTTAATCCTTAAATAAACGTTCGTCAAAAATCTTCCTAGTTTACGCAGAACCTAAGTGGCGGAGTTTTGTTAAGTTTGATTTTAGACTCAGAGTAACACAAAATAAATTCATCCTTCTTATTCGGGATCAAATTTTCTAATACACTTCAGAGTTAATTTGCAAGGGTCAGCAACGAAAACTTAGTTTTTCCAATCAGAATTCAATGTGAAATATCAATACATGTTTCGGTTGCCCAAACAGCAGCATTCCTCCCCTGACAAGGTGGGCAAATAAGCCATGAATTTTGGAGGCCTATTTCGCGTTAAATTCTCCTCCGAAATAAGCGAGTTTTTCTTGGCGACTGATACCACTAAACTAAAGGGAAAAAATCCAACTTGATAAGAAATCAAGGAACATTTCCCTTGTTGCTCCCGACCTGGATGTTGTAAACTCCAAGAAATGGTGGCTTCCTCGGAGAGTTCGTCGACCCTCCCGCGACCAGGATCCCGGGTTGCATAACGGTAAACGCCAGCGACGCCGCATTGTGCAACTCCTTCACCACTTTGTGCATTCTCTCTGCGAATACCCACGCATGATGATGGTTTCAAAGGAATACCTCACGGAGGGGCTGCGCAAAACTAGCAGGCTTCCAGTCAGCCGGTATGATACATTCACGATCTAAGAATTGTTGATTTATGCATTTATCTCATAACAATAATATCAACAGAGATAAGTGGTTATTTTGGTGTTCAGCATTCTGTACCTACCCTCCCCCTCCCACCTACTGATTTAGCGGATTTCCCATAAGGAGAATCAGACATTGAAGTTGTAGTCATGACGCGATTTTTCAAAAACTTCTAAAGTCCATCGATCCTGTCTTGAACATACAAAAAGTCCGTCACGCAGATCTCGTCATGAGTATGAGTAAAAAATGAAATTCTTTCAAAATTTTATATATATATATATATATATATATATATATATATATATATATATATATTGTCTGTTAACGCTCAAAATTTTTTATTGATCGTTAACAAAATTATATTTATATTCAGTAGATTTATAAATTGATCTTAATATTTATAGTAGTTTTTGTGTCATTATTGGTCAGAAAAAAACAATGTTTTGTATCTAGTCTCATATGAGCATTTATTTAATCCTCTTGAGCATTTATTTAATCGCCGTGAGTATTTACTTAATTCCGGTGAGCATTTATTTAATTCCTTTGAGCATTTATTTAATCGCCGTGAGCATTTATTTAATCGTCGTGAGTATTTACTTAATCCAGGTGAGCATTTATTTAATTTCTTTGAGCATTTATTTAATCCCCGTGAACATTTATTTAATCTTCTTGAACATTTATTTAATCACCATGAGAATTTATTTAATCTTCTTGAGCATTTATTTAATCCCCGTGAGCATTTATTTAATCCCCGTGAGCATTTATTTAATCTTCTTGAGCATTTATTTAATCTTCTTGAGCATTTATTTAATCCCCGTGAGCATTTATTTAATCCCCGTGAGCATTTATTTAATCCCCGTGAGCATTTATTTAATCCCCGTGAGCATTTATTTAATCCCCGTGAGCATTTATTTAATCCCCGTGAGCATTTATTTAATCTTCTTGAGCATTTATTTAATCTTCTTGAGCATTTATTTAATCTTCTTGAGCATTTATTTAATCGCCGTGAGCATTTATTTAAACTCTTTGAGCTAATGTGTGATTGATTGAAGAAATGATTTTTCATCACATATAATGGCTCAAGAAACTATGAGTTGGTCATGAGGCTTTTTACGCATATAAATATTGTATGTACATGTCCGGTAATCCCAACAAAACATATTGAATAACAGTTGATGAAAAGAAATGCGTCAACAAGATGTTTCTAAATCCCTGAAATCTTACAAAGCGATGTTACTAAATACCTAAAATCTTAGTCCGGTTTTGATCGTTACCACCTGAAATGTATTAAGTATATTGTAGTTGAAATACAGACTTTTCATTACGGAAAAATCATAGAAAATTATGCCTGACTCTATTGTGCAATAGTTATATACTTAAACATAAATATTTAACAGAAGTAATGAGTCCCATTCTCAAATAGGAAAAGTAATTGGTTCATCAGTGGACTCACTCAATAAAATCCGTAAACCTTTTTGGGCTAGAGAAAGGCCCGTATACTGTAGATTACAGTCCCGATTAGCTTTGAAAAAAATTAATTACAAACACATTAAAAGTGTAACAAAAAGATATACTTTTCACTTCCTAGTACGAAGTAGAGGAAGAATTGTAACTGTAATCAAAATTTGAAGAAAGTAGTTTCTTCTTCTTTCTAATTATTTTGTAAGATCTGATGCATTCCAGTCTAGTGGACAGCAATCGAACTATTCTATTTCACTCAGAAAGATATTCAGATGTTGGAAGCACTCAAAGTGTTAAATAGTTGGGGAAGTAGATAGAGGAAGAGTAGAGGAGATATAAATGGTGTTAGACCCTTGAGGTTCTCCTATTCCACTCGAAATCTAGGTCGGGCAAGGAAAACTGAATCTCATGTCTCGTCTTACCTACCCCCTCTTCTCTCTCTCTCTCTCTCTCTCTCTCTCTCTCTCTCTATCTATATATATATATATATATATATATATATATATATATATATAAATATACTTAATATTAATACTTTCGTGATTGCAATTTCCTGACATAAATTGGGTTACTTCCTTTATGTTTTATCTCTAGAGCTGATGATGTTCAATTTGACTTCCTGGCCTGGATTGCAGTAATGGATGCCAAGGTTAGATATTGCACTGCACAGATTGCATCAATCATGGAACACCCACTCGCTCACTTTAAACTCATTAGAAAATCACAAATATATGGTGTCCTCCTTGCTCTCCTACTCATAAATAAATACATTTTTGGTTGCGTTCCATTTAAAATTGTTTCGTATGAAAGTGATACACGATGTCTCCGTTTCAATGCATCCGATTGAAGCATGTCATCAAATGAAGACGTCTTCAATTAACATTTCACGTTCTTGACTCAAAAATGATTGTTTATCCGTACCGATGAATCCCATAGTTACTATACCGTTAGTTTTCTAAAATTCCATATTAGTTAAGAAAGGGTCTACCCAAAACTGAAAAACACGGCAAATGGTCTATGAGACAAAGAAGCCTGGAGGAACCTACACGATATTTACCCTATTTATTTATGGCTGAAATCGAAACATGAATTGAGAGGGGAAAATATTTCGAAAATTCAAAATATCTCCGTCATAATTATTTATTAACGCCCCCTTTTTTTTCAACTAGGCTAATTAGGACGGGTTATCTACAGGTTACCACCCTTTTCTAGCAAGGGTGGGAATAAGGATTTTATTTAATGAATTCCGTAACTAAATAAATTCCTTTGCCCAGACGGGATTGTAACTTGCAACTCTAGGTTTACCATGTGAGATTAAGGTCAATGCTTTAACACACATGGCTAACCTGTGCCCCTCTCCGTTATAAGCCGTATCAAAGTCGACGATTCTTGTTAAACTGTTGCTGTTCCACAAGTGTTGCTTATACATTTTTTTCGTTACTCAAATATTCAGAAAATTATTCGTACTTTCATGTTTTCAATAAACCTCATACTTCTACTCATTGGATTTTATTTTAGAAATAGAAACTGTATGCCGAGATGAGATGAGATCACGTGTGCTATAACAGTACATGGAAAATTTGCTTAGTTTACGCAACCCCTGCGTGACGGGATGCACCGACCGCCATTCGTATGCTAATCCAGAGATATTATAAATTTATCCATATAGACTTATGGAGGCTGGCGTGCTAAGATGCAATGGTTATTTGGAGGGAAGTGCATCTAGAGACAAAGCCCAGAGCTTGTGAAACTGCAGCAGGAATAAGTTGGGAAAGAGAGTAACGCAACATCCCTGGGAATACCTCAAGGAGCCAATTATGACGTAATAATAACCACTTAAAAACCTCTCTCGATAGTTTACACTTAACACTCAATTCAAAGCAAGAAGGAAACAAATACTTCAAATCATATTTATATTCCTCTAACGTCAGCGACTGTAACAAGAACAATATTTCCAAACTAGTTGCAGATCCGTCACGCAGGGGCTGGGTGAACTAAGCACATTTCCTTCGTGAAGTTTAACAATTGAAAAATCTACATACTGGTAACACAACAGCACTGTCAATATCAAGTGAATAAATACAAACGGTAATAAGAAACCCCCGACGGCAAGCGTATGGAATGCAAACAAATAGGTCTGCCATTCTTTTACTGGAACAATTACAGAAATATATCAGAATATAACATATTAATTTGATTGAAAACTATGTATTTACTATATCTAGTACATTTTTGCATGTATCACGTATAATATAGGTCTCTTAGAAACAATATCTAGTATTTAAGCTTCGAATAATGTGGCTTAGGACATAACAGAGAGTATTGTTTAAGCAACATGAGTAGAAGTGGGGATTTTTTGAAGGCAGAAAACTTGAAAATGCAAATATTTCGATTAATATTCATGATAAAGAGTAAATGTATATAACAATATTCATAGTACATTTAATTCTCAATAATATTGTTTTTATACAAGTTTTCGATCCAATGTATATTTGAGAGATATTTCGGATTTTCGAAAATCCCCATCTTAACACCCCCCCCCACCACAAAGGCCGATTTCAGCCATTAACAAATCTGATCTTTCGTTTTGCATAAAACGATTAAATATCGAGTTTGGTAACGATACGCATGAGCGTTTACGGGCATATATATATAAATTTTGAACGTACCTCAGTTTTAGCAGATTTCTCTTAAGGGAAATCAGCTATTGAGGTCGTACTCATGACGGAATTTTCGAAATTTTTCTTCCAATGTCCATCGATCCTACCTAGTTTCGTCATCTCCTGGGTAGGATTGATGGCATTTTATAATGCTTAAAAAATACATTTCTGAAAAAGTATTAACCATTGTAAAAACTGTTTTTAATCTATGTGTATATTTATTAATTGTCTTGATTCAAATGAAATAAACATTTTCCTCCCGCTCTGTTATGAAAATGTTTTGTGACTTGGATCCTCTCTTGCTATTAGTAGATTTCCATTAAGGTCGTCTATCAGCTACTGAGGTCGTACTCATGAGGCGATTTTCGAAAACATTTCTCAAATGTCCATCAATCCTACCCATTATTATAAAACTTTATATAAATGTGTGTATATATATATATATATATATATATATATATATATATATATATATATATATATATTAAAGCTCTAGCGGTCACAATTTTTGTTTGATCGTTACCAAACTCGATATTTAAACGTTTTATGTAAAATTAAAGATCAAGTTCGTTAATGGCTTAATTCCGACCAGAGGAAGGTGGGTAGAATTTCGAAAATTCGAAATATCTCCCTTATTATACGTCAGATCGAAAAATTGTATATAACCAATCATATTGCAAATTTAATGTTCAAGATATGTTGTTACGTACGTTTTTGATTATTAACCGAGATATTTGTATTATTTAGTTTTCGGTTTAAAGTAAACCCCCACTCCTACTAGTGTAATATTAACAAGAAGCTGTTATATTATGGTGCACTTTATTCGAAGCCTAAAAACCAAATATTGTTCTCATTTGAGCTTCTTAATTATTTATAAGGAAATATCAAATTTGGTGTAGTGACAGAAGTAACTAGTTAAGGCAGTGAGTGGTTGATCTAGGACCAGTGGCCTTGGGAATGCTTTTAACAGTATCTTTAGCTTGTAAATATCTAATCAGCTAGAGAGGTGCCTGGTATCAGAATGCAGTGGCTTATAACTCTGCTGTTATCAGCTATAAATAAAGCTAACGGTCATGGAGGGGCTTGGAGTGTCATCGGGAAAACCCTCTCTCCTTATCACTCGCCCCTTACTAAAGCTTTGTCATCTCAAAAGATTTCTGGAAACTTGAAAAGCTCCCTGCTTAAAACCCTATGACAAAGTCGCTGGGTATACTAATATTCTCACATAGTTTGACATAAATCCGCAAACTGTTTGAGAAAAATACTATAAATGTCAACTGAAAATAAAATAAAGTTCGCAGGGGTTGAGTAAATTCAGGATATTATCACGCTAACCAGTGTTAATTATTCTCCAATTTCCTCTTTTACAAGAAAAGAGAACGTGGAATTTCGAAGTAAAAATCACGTTAGTATACATCTGAAAACAAAATAGTCCACCACGCAGGGGCTACTAAGCAGATTTCCCACGTGAAGTTATACAATAGAGAAATTTCAGAATAGAGAGTCGAACAGTTACGGGAACGGCCCGAACTAACTCTTGACGGAAACTCACGACTAGACCCGAAGTTAGCCGATCTCATCTCAGAAGCTGAAAACAGAAAAATTGCAAATATCTCGGTTAACTTATTTACCTGAACGGAAATCGTTAACATGATCGAGAGGGGTTGTCGCCCGGAAGTGAATGGGAATGAACTTATAACTGGAGTCCATTTGGAGGATTAAAACGACCAATAAAGCCTTCCAGGAAGTGGAGTAGGGATTACATTAGCCTAGGCAGGTGATGATCCTAGGCAGGTATAGCGGGAGTTGGGGCTTCATCGGGAACTGCAGTTAAATCTTACATGCCTAAGGATATCCGGAAATAGTCATGTTGAATCCTACACCTTCTACATACAGACCCTGCCGCACTCTCAATATTACTCTCATTTAATTTCAGAAGTTTGCTTGCGAAAAAGTTGCGACTTATAGTAACGGAGATATTTCGAATTTTCGAAAATCTTCCCCTCTAAATCCCCCCTCCCACTGGTCCGATTTCAACCGTTAACGAACTTGATCTATCTTTTTAAATAAAACAACTAAATATCGAGTTTAGTAACGATCAAACAAAAATTGCGACCGCTAGAGTGGTAACAGACAAATATATATATAATTTTGAACGGACCTCATTTTCGTCATCTCCTGGGTAGGTTCGATGGACATTTGAAGAAATTTTACGCGCCATGAGTACGAGTATATATATATATATATACACACACACACACACACACACACACACATAGTTTTGAACGGACGTCATTTTCGTCATCTCCTGGGTAGGTTCGATGGACATTTGAAGAAAAATATCGAAAATTCCGTCATGAGTACAACCTCAATAGCTGATTTCCCCTACTACTTACTGCGTGCTGAAAACAAGAAAGTACGAATAATTCGATGAGTATTAGGGTTACGTAAAATTGCCTAGAACAGCATTTGTAGGGCATTAATAGTAGATTCATTAAAATGGAGATATTTTGCATCTTTGAAAATATCCCAATGCGTAGCATTGGTGGAGATTTGAAGAAAGTTTTCGATTATCGCGGCATGAGTACAATCT
>CM032232.1:147712500-147787500 GCA_019009955.1 Riptortus pedestris | reverse complement strand
CGTACGAGGCGAAGCCGAGTTCTGGAATAAGACCGAGTACAGAAAGATACTTTGCCTACGTATGTTGAAAATGACTTTTCATTATACTTTACCTATTGTTAAAAGGAAATAAGGTAAATATTTTTATTCTTATAAAAAAAATCAGAAGATAAAGATATGAATTCTAAAATATGAAACATATGTTTATTAAACTGCAAAGGTTATTCAACAGATAAATAGAATATCTTCCGGATTTCTTTGGAATTAATTCACTACAGCTATTTTTGCTTCATTTAAAATATCTTCCGGAATATTTGAACACGCACTATTATTAAACATTGTTTTGATTTAATAAATACAGGTTAAGTAAGTATGCAATATACAATGAATGATAGTATAATGAGGAATATTCCAATAACAGCTGTTACTTTTCTGTACTAGTAAAGAAAAGTATCACTTTGCGTACTCAAACGAAACACTGAAAACATGTTATTTTAACAGTATAATGAAAAAATATATATAACTAGCTTACTGATTTATTGATATACTTTGTATTAGACTTAGATTTATGGAAAGATGACATGACATCAATAATAAATTATGGTTTGACGGGATTTTTATGACAAATATTATGTAGTTTAATTTAATAGTTGAAAATGTTAACAAATTTCTCTTAAGGGAAGTCAGTTATTGAGGTCGCGACCCTCGAAAATTTCTTGAAATGTCCATCGAGCCTACTTCGATGACGAAAATGAAAATAGCTTGGTAACGATTAAACAATTTCGGCCCCGTTAACAGACAAATCATTTTTAATTTTTAATTTTGGTCGCCAAGCTTGATATTTAACGTTTTATGTACTAATAAAACTCAAGGTCAATGGCTGAGATCCGACCAGTGAGAGGGGGGGGGGGGGTAGAGGGGTGATTTCGTAGATTCTTAATATCTCCATTATTTTTCAGATGGAAAAATTGTATCGGACCAATCTTAGTGGAAAGTAGTGTTCTATAAATGTTGTTACGTATGTTTTTTCACTATCGCGTTTATTAACCGAGAAATTTTTATTTTTTATTTTTCGGCTTTGAGTAATCCCCCACTCCTACTCATGCTATATTAACAATAAGCTGGTATATTATGAAACACTTTTTTTGAACCCTAAATACCCAAATATTGTTCGCATTGGACTTTTACGTTTTGAGATAAATGCAAATACGTGCCGCAGGAGGGAAATCTGTTTCGTTAACGCAGCCCCTGCGTGGCGGACTTTTTGATTTATTGGCTTATGTTGTATTAGTCTTAGATTTATTAATGGATAAAATGCTTTATAAGAGAAAATTGCCTCATCTTAAAGAGACAATATGCCCCATCATAAAGAATTGCATGACAAATATTATGTAGTTTTATTAATTAGTTGAACATTTTTGCACATTTGCTTGTGTTTAAAAACATCCTTAAGCGCTCTTTAATACATTTTTAAACAAAGAATATTTTTTATAGTTAGAAACAAATTTGGAAGGGCGTTAAAGAGTTTCATTCCTCAAAATAATTCGATTTGGAAATATTTTAGTTTGTGGTTGGAGGATTGAAGCATATTCTTGCACCTTGTTTTATGTATATGTGTTATACTATTTCTTAAAATGGGTTCATGTTTTTTTTTTGTTTTTTTCACAAACAATATCATTTGGTACATATATATTGAAGGAAAGTACATTACTATATTTTAGCCTCCTTAAAGAGTGTCCGACGGGTGTCTCGGTTTTCTTTTGAATATAAACCTTATTATTCTCTTCTACAATTTAAATATCAAATAAGTTCGTCACGCAAGGGCTGCGTAAACTAAGCATATTTCCCTCGTGCTGGCGTGACACATACTGAGCTCAATATGTATTATGTATTTCTTAAGAAAATTCAGAGTAGAAGTGGGTGGTCCATAAAATTTGAATGGACGGACCTCTTCTTCGCAAAATGTATTTTCATGTAATCAATTTGCCAAAGATCTGTTGAAAATAAGATTGGAATAAGGTGTTTCATGATACATTCGGTTATAGTTAAACTTCGGCGACTAAAAGTGGGGGTTACTCAAGCCTGGAAAAGAAAAAAAAAATTGAAGAAATCTCAGTTAATATTTAAGATCGTCAAAAAATTGCAAAAAGAAACAACATTTAAAGAAAATATGGTTATTATTTGTTAGTTATGCACTTTATGCAACTGAGGCTAATTGGGATGGGTTATCTACAGGTTACCACCCTTTTCTAGCAAGGGTAGGACTTAGGATTTTATTTAATGAATTTCGTCAAAATAAATTATTTTCGTATTAAATAAATTCCCCTGCCCAGGCGAGAATCGAACTCGCCACTCTAAGTTTACCATGTGAGATTAAGGTCAACGCTTTAACTCACTCGGATAACCTGAGTCCCTTAAAGTCATATAACCTTATGGTTATATATGATTTTTCGATCCTACTCAAATTAACTGAGATATAATGAATTTTTTAATGTCTCTCCCCAACTCCTCTAATTATATGTATATTGTATGTAGTTTTGAACATACTTCATTTCCGTCTTCACGTTCACCTCAGGACCTTAAATTGTCATCTCCTGGACAGGATCTATGGACATTAGGAGAACTATTTTCGAAAATCGTGTCAAGAGTACAAACTGAAGAGCTGATTTCCCTTCAGCTTGCTATTACAACGTGTGGGACATCACATTCGTTCAATGAATAGAACCTGTCTGACTTTTCCCCGAAGCAATGGCACAGATATTGCTTCAGAAATAAAATACCGCAGCCACGTTTCTCGGGAAGAAAAGCTGATATTGAACAATTCGGCTGGTTGAATAGATTTGTACATTGTAGCTAAGGAGCGACGGAGAGCGGCTGATTTGTTATTCAATATTGGAATCCATCAGCCTGTTTCATTATTCATCGGCAAAGGCACTGACATTAAAACCAGTCAATCGATTCCTTATTTCTAATCGTTTTTCCTTCAGCCAACGAGTGAAGGCTCTCAATATTAAACTAATTGTACGCTACGGCGTTATTTAATTATTTATTTATATTTACGTCACTTCGCCCGATTTATATAATTCACAATTGCCTCAGATCAGTATATTTAGTTTAACACTATAATATTCTCAGAAATAATGTCAATCATTTAGCAGTGTACACCTGGCGCGAATTCCGATAACTTTCTTCTAATATCGATCGATATTTCCTTAGAGATGACGAAAATAAGGTTTGTTCAATATATATATATATATATATATATATATATATATATATATATATATATAATATATAATATAATAATGCTTTTTAAATATCTGCAGAACATGCTTTTAATACAATTAATAGGTTGAATACTTATTATAGCTGATACAACTACTATACTTTAAATATTTATGGATATTCAATAATTATTTTCTCTTTTCTTTTAAGGACTAATAATCTTCTCTTTATATGTTTACTTTAATTTAACGCTGTTATTGTTAATTCTTTATATATATCTCATAGTCACCATGTTAACTTTTTACCTATTTATTTCCCACCCGTTTTTAGTTGTATGTTATGTTCGTGTTTCTTGTTTCTCTTGTGTTCTGTTCCTTTAGTTTTGTTCTTTATATTATTTTGTGTTCCATGTTCTATTATTATTTGTTAATATTTGTTATTATTCTATGTTCTGTTGTTATTTGGTGTTCCATGTTTTGTTATTTTGTTTACTTGCTTTTGTTTTGTTTTTCCCCCACGTTGAAGAAGAGCTAGTCGCCATAGTTGCGGAACTCCACATAATAAATAAAAATAAAAAAAATATATATATCTCATTCTTTGGAAATAATTTATGTATAAATTAATTGCAACACACTACAATACAATATGCTAACTTGCATGGGACATGCAGAAACAAATAAACGGCCTTCTTATAGGGTTACTATAGGAAGGAAACAAATAAAATAAAAAAATAATAATGTATATGTATATATATATACCTACATCACGAACAAAAACGATTTTGGTGATTAACGAGTCTTAAACAATTTTTGAAAACGATTCTGACATTCCGAAAGCTAACAGACAGGCACACAAATACGCATATAAAATTTTACTTCTTAGCTCGACGAAAGGCGGTGGTACCCAAAGTGCTCATCAGAGGTCGATGGCGACCTACAAAGGGTCCATGTCAGCAAAAAAAGAATTGAGGGTCATGCAATGGGGCTCCACGATGTTAGATCTCATCCAAGGAGGTCGCAATTTTAATGCTGAATATTTAATTACATTTTTAAGATTAAACCTTATTGAATTCATCTCAAATATTGAAAATTTGTTATCGAAGGACCAGGTGCATCCCTCCAACTAATTTTAATAACCTCTAAACGAAAAGGTGTGAATTGTAAACAACTGGTCTGTCAACCACTCAGAGCTGAACAAATAGATAGACATATTCTTCACCTGTAAGAAATACAATTACTGAAATATATCTGAATATAACAAATTAATTTTATTGAAAACTATTTATTATATCTAGTACTGTAATTCTTAATGTATAAAAATAATTCTAACCTCAATCACTCAAATTTTAATAGTTCATGAACTAAAGAAGGGGGGGGGATCAACAGAACGTATTTGCATATATATCACAAAAAAGAGGCTTACTTCAATATCTACACAGATTTTACGAGAGCCGAGCAGTTACGGAAACGGCCGAACTAACTTTCAGCGTAATCACAAGAACAGAACCGACAATAGCCGAATACGAAAATTATAAATATGTAGGCTAATATTCATGATAGAGAATAAATGTATGTAATAATATTTATAGTATATTTAATTTGGAATTATAGTAACAGAGATATTTGGAATTTTTGAAAATCCACCCTCTTAATCTCCCTCCCACTTGTCTGATTTCAGCCATTTACGAACTTGATCTTCCTTTTTGCATGGAACGACTAATTAACGAGTTTGTTAATGATCAAAAAAAAAAAAAAGACGATCGCTTGAGCGTTAACAGACAAATATATAATATATTTCATCATCTCCTGGGTAGGATTGATGGACATTTGATGACAATTTCATGCTAATTGACCGGCAACCAAATAAGATAAGGATAGTTCCAAAAACGATAATCACTAATTGTAAGGATATTGATTAAAATATTCGTTAAAAATAGGGAAATATCATAGATTTAATTGAAAATAGAACGATCATGCTACAATTACTTATTTATTTAATGGCAGTTAGCGAGCAAGGGGTTACTGCGAGGGGGGTAATATAACTGCACCCACGTATGAACATATGTTTTATTCCGTAATTTGAATAATATATTTATCAACATACAGCTGCTTACAAATATCTCCGTTATTGGATTGTTTAATTATAGCATCCGCAGCAAGGTAATTTCGCAGAATGATCAGCCAAATAAAAACAAAATATTAATTGAAATACCATATCTCTATTAACAACTCCGTCACGTCTATTTAAAAGTCCGTCACGCAGGAGCTGCGTAAACTAAGCAGATTTCCCACGTGAAGTTATACAGTAGATAAATCTGCCCAATAACAACTGTTGTAGTAAGGTATCTCTAAACCTATTCAAGAGAGACGAGTAGTTACGGAAACGGCCGCCAGAGCTCTCGGCGGAACGTCCCGAACATAGCCGACCCCTGCCGATCATACACAGAATACAAACGCAAATATCTCGGTTAATATTAAAAATAGAGAATAATTGTATATAACAACATCTATAAAGCAGTTAATATGCACTTCGACTTGCTCCTATACACTTTTAGGATCAGACTTATAACGGAGATGTTTTGAATTTACAAAATGAAAAAAAAAACAGTTTTGGGGAGCTCTGATGTAAATAGAGGATTGCAATCACGAATATGATCGGTTTACAGATTTCATCGGAATTATCCGTTTTGACACTCTCTGATCATATGACTGACTAGCTTGTAGTTTGGTTCTGTATTTGTGTACGTGTCTCGTACGACTCTACAATCGTGGAGTGTTGAAATTTAATATTTACAATTATTCGTTGTGCACCTCCCCCCATTCGAGCGATGGTTAAAGGAGGGTGAAAAAAAGTCAACAAACCGATTAGAGATAGAACTAATTTCATAAATATCCTTTTTTTTTTATGAAAGAATCTATAAATTGTGTACAGTCGGGCGCATCGGCACACTCTCATAGCGCATCACTTTCAAATGAAGTTATTTTAAATATAATGCCCCTCAAAATATTGTTTATTTAATTTAATATTAGTACAAGAGTGTCAAGTGGAGCCATATTTTTGGCATTCTGGAATCTGTTCGGATTGGGCCTGATTAAACTGTTGATTTTGATTCAAAATTTCAATCCAGCCGAATAGATTTGGATAGAACAACACTTGCTAAAGTGACGGTGTAGCATTTGAAGGTCGTGGCATTTGGGCGAGGTCAGCTTTTGAAAGTTCATCGTTCCGACTGGGAAATTCCTTAAATCCTTTATGGTTTACCGCCCTTTCTCCAATCATAGGGGATTTTGACATTTGATTGAATTTTGAACATGGAAGCTGAAATAAAATCACTTTATGAGATCGTATATACCCTCCATGATTACCAAAATAAATGTCTAATTGTATTTTATTAAGAAAATTACATTCTGCATTTAAATGCATTTGGTAATGTGATAGTGTACAATAGAATCGTCCTCCATCACTAGCTACACCCCTTCAGCAGAATGAGAGGAGCAGCACCTCCCTGCCTGGCAAGGAAGTCAACAGCTAAGGAGGAATGGCACTTGATAAGGAAATAGCCACTGCTATCACTGCACTTTACACTGCTATAGGAGATCTCTGGGCCATTGTCTCTTGTCGAGGGGAATATGGATGAGTGCTACTGGAAAGGGCTAGGATTAGGATGATTGGATAGCCTCCTGTGGAATTTTCTGAATCTTAAGGGAATTAGGTCCTTTACAAATGGGATATTAAGATCTTTATGGAGGGTGTGGTTTGTAACATAATATGGAGCATCTACTATGGTAAGCAGGACTTTGGATTGGAAAGTCTGGATGCGTCTGATGTTGGAAGGCTTTGCTGTAGCCCACACTTCTATTGCGAGTGTCCATATTGGTTTAAGTAGTAACTAGTTTTTTTTCGGTAGACTAGTGAGATTTTCTATTTAGCAGCCAGTAAAGTTGTCCGAATCGTCTGTTAAGTTCCTCTCATTTAATAATCCAAAATAAATACCACAACTGTAAACTGTAGTTTTGTAACGATCAAACAAAAATTGCGGCCGCTTGAGCGTTGAGAGAAAAAATCAGTTACCGCCCCAGCGTTCGCAATTTTTGTTTGATCGTTACCAAACTCGATATTTATTCGTTTTATGTAAAAAGAAAGATCAGGTTCGTGAATGGCTGAATTCCGCCGATCAGGGGGAGGGGGAAATTTCGAAAATCCTTAATATCTCCGTTTTTATGCTTCGGATTGAAAACTTGTATAGAATCAATCATATTGCAAATGCAATGTTCTATAAATGCACTAATGTACGTTCTTTCCCTATCCTTAATATTAAACAAGATATTTCCTTTTTTAGCAGATTTCCCTGCTGAATTGCTAGGGAAATCAGATATTGAGGTCGTACTCATAACGCGAGTTTTGAAAAATTTCCTCAAATGTCCATCGATCCTACCCAGGAGATGACGAAAAAGTCCGTCACGCAGGGACTGCGTAAACTAAGCAGATTTCCCACGTGAAGTTTTACAATAGAGAAATCTGCCTAATAACAACTGTAGTAGTAAGAAACCTCTAAACTTATTCACGAGGGACGAATAGTTACAGAAAGGGCCGCCAGAGCTCTCGTCGGAAAGTCCGAACATAGTCGACCACACGCAGAATACAAATGCAAATATCTCGGTTAATATTCAGGATACAGAATAAATGAATAGAACAATATTTATAGGAAATTTAATTTACGATAAGATTTATTCTGTACAATTTTTCGATCCGACGCATAATAACGGAGATATTTCGAATTTTCGAAAATCCTCCCCTCTAACCCCCCCCCTACTGGTTCGATTTCAGCCATTAACGAACTTGACCTTTTTTTTACATAAAACGATTAAATTCCGAGTTTGGTAACGATCAATCATTAACAGACAAATAAATATATTTATATATATATATATATATATATATATATATATATATATATATTATTTTGAAAGGACCTCATTTTCGTTATCTTCTGGGTAGGATCGATGGACATTTGAAGAACTTTTTTATAATAGCTGATTTCCCTTAAGAGAAATCTGCTCAAAGGCAGACAGATATATAAGACGTTAATAGAATACACTGTATTTGATTTAAACACTAAACTCGCTTCACTAAGGACTGAATGAGACTGTGGACTCAGAGGCCAAAAAAGTAGCTGAAAACCTTGATTATGAACAAATAGATGTACTACATGAAGACATTTCAAGACAAACAAAACACCTCATCTTAGATACATGGCAAACCGACTGGACTAACACAAGTACTGACAACAAACTACCGACTATTAAGATCACTATTTGCATGTGACCATCAAGTTACAGAAGTTCTAGGAGAGAAGAAGTAGTTCTCTCGAGACTTAGAATGAGTCACACCAAAATAGCATTCTCATACTTAATGACAAAGACTAACGACAGACCTCTGCTAAAAAAATATTTTATAGAAAATTGCGGCCGCTTGAGCGATGAGAGAAAAAATCAGTTACCGCCCCAGCGTTCGCAATCTTTGTTTGATCGTTACCAAACTCGATATTTATTCGTTTTATGTAAAAAGAAAGATCAGGTTCGTGAATGGCTGAATTCCGACCAGGGGGAGGGGGAAATTTCGAAAATCCTTAATATCTCCGTTATTATGCGTCGGATTGAAAACTTGTATAGAATCAATCACATTGCAAATGCAATGTTCTATAAATGCACTTATGTACGTTCTTTCTCTATCCTTAATATTAAACAAGATATTTCCTTTTTTAGCAGATTTCCCTGCTGAATTGCCAGGGAAATCAGATATTGAGGTCGTACTCATAACGCGAGTTTTGACAAATTTCCTCAAATGTCCATCGATCCAACCCAGGAGATGACGAAAAAGTCCGTCACGCAGGGGCTGCGTAAACTAAGCAGATTTCCCACGTGAAGTTTTACAATAGAGAAATCTGCCTAATAACAACTGTAGTAGTAAGAAACCTCTAAACTTATTCACGAGGGACGAATAGTTACAGAAAGGGCCGCCAGAGCTCTCGTCGGAAATTCCGAACATAGTCGACCACACGCAGAATACAAATGAAAACATCTCGGTTAATATTCAGGATACAGAATAAATGAATAGAACAATATTTATAGCAAATTTAATTTTACAATAAGATTCATCCTGTACAATTTTTCGATCCGACGCATAATAACGGAGATATGTCGACTTTTCGAAAATCCTCCCCTCTAAACCCCTCCCTCCCACTGGTCCGATTTTAGCCGTTAACGAACTTGACCTTTCTTTTTACATAAAACGATTAAATTCCGAGTTTGGTAACGATCAAACAAAAATTGCGACCACTAGAGTGGTAACAGACAAATATATATATATCTATATATATATATATATATATATATATATATATATATACAGTTTCGAACGGACCTCATTTTCGTCATCTACTATGTAGAATCGATGGACATTTGAAGAAAAATTTCGAAAATTCCGTCATGAGTACAACCTCAATTGCTGATTTCCCGTAAGGGAAATCTGCTATAAGTGAGGTCCGTTCAAAATTATATATATATATATATATATATATATATATATATATATATATACGTATATATACGTATATATATGTGTGTGTGTGTGTCTGTTAACGCTCTAGCGGTCGCAATTTTTGTTTGATCGTTACCAAAATTCATATTTAAGCGTTTTATGTAAATAGAAAGATCAAGTTCGTTAATGGGTGAAATCGGACCAGTGGGAGGATAGATTTTTGAAAATTCTGAAGTACGTTATTTGAAGCATTAATAAAAAATGTTATTCTCATTGAACTTTTAAGTTTTGAGATAAATGCAAATACGTGATGCACGTGGGAAATCTTTTTCTTCGTTTTAGTTACACGCTGCACTGCATTGAGTCAATTCCTTAAATTGCGGAACTAATAAATAAATCAATAATTACAGAATTGTTAAAACGGCTCTGTAGTTATGGCTCATTTTTAAAAAAAAAAAAAATAGAAATGTAGTTAAATGCATTATTTATTTGAGAATGCATTTTACAGTGGAAGGTTCTGAGATGAGCTGCTAGAACAGCTAGCCATATTTGCTGATGACTCAACCCTCTGCTGATGACACACTTTTACTTGCACAAAAGGAAAGTTTCTCCTCTCCACCATTTGTCATCTTCAAAGCCCGTCTTATCGAGAGATAGTTCTGACGTCCAATCCTTATTCGAAGAAATCCCACTCCGACTGTCTTTCAGCAGATTTCCCTTAAGGGAAATCAGCTATTGAGGTCGTACTCATGACGCGTGTTTCGAAAAATTTCCTCAAATGTCCATCGATCCTACCCAGGAGATGACAAAAATGAGGTCCGTTCAAAATTATATATATATATATATATATATATATATATATATATATATATATATATATATATATAGATATTTGTCTGTTAACTCTGGTCGCAATTCTTGTTTGATCTTTACCAAACTCGGAATTTAATCATTTTATGTAAAAAGGAAGATCAAGTTCGTTAATGGCTGATATCGGACCAGCGGGAGAGGGGGTTTTAGAGGGGGGATTGTTGTAAATTCAAAATATCTCCGATATTATGCGTCGGATCGAAAAAGTGTATAGAATCAATTTTATTGCAAATTAAATTTACTATAAATAATTTTCGATACATTTATCGTGTATCTTGAATATTAACCGAGAGATTTGCATTTGTATTCTGCGTGCGGTCACCAGTAGGTAATGTTTTAGGTTTAGAGGTTTCCTACTACTAGAGTTGTTATTAGGCAGATTTCCCTATTGTAAAACTTCACTTGGGAAATCTGCTTAGTTTACGCACCCCCTGCGTGACGGACTTTTTAGGTTGTACTCATGACGCGATATTCGACAAATCTCTTCAAATGTACATCGATACTACCCTGTAGATATTGGTAGATATTTTAGTTTTTGGTCTTAGTAAAGCCCCACTCCTCATAAAAGTATGCTGTTATGTTATGAAGCACTTTATTTGACGTCTAAATACCAAATATTGTTCTAATTGAACTTTTAGGTTTTGAGATAAATGAAAATACGTAATGCTCGTGGGAAATCTGATTAGTTAACGTAGCCCCTTCGTGACGGACTTTTTTAAATTTTCAGCCTTCAAAATTCCCCTATTTTTGGTCATTGTTTTAATGCTGTAGCGATTGCAATTACTGTTTAATCGTTACCAAATTCCATATACGTATAAGCGTTTTAGCAGATTTCCCTTAAGGGAAATCAGCTATTGAGGTCGTAATCATGACACGATTTTAGAAAAATCAGATATCTTCAGATGTCCATCGATCTTGCTCAGATGACGAAAATGAGGTCTGTTCAAAATTATATATATTTGTCTGTTAACGCTCTAGCGGTCGCAATTTTTATTTGGTCGCTACCGAACTTGATACTTAACCCTCTTAAATTTGCATTTTTATGAAGTCTGTAGTCGGGTATTAGTTCGGCCATTTCCGTAACTGTTCGGCTCTGCTGGAAGCTTCTTCTAACCTTACCTCTCGTTTCTAACCTTACCTTACCTTCCTTACTTTGTGAGATTTATGCAAATACGTTCTCCCCCCCCCTTCTTTAGATCTTGGACTACTAAAATTTGAGTTATTAAAATATAAATCATTCTTACAATTCATAAGCCGTTTCAGTTGGAAATTTATTAAAATTAACTGAAAGATTTCTCATTACCGTTTGTATTTACTCACGGTGGGCTTGTGTTACCAGTATGGAGATTTCTCTATTGTAAAACTTCACATGGGAAATCTGCTTAGTCGACGCAGCCCCTGCGTGACTGACGTTTTTATCCTTCGACAGACGTCTGATGAACCTCTTCCTCGGCTGATTAAGAGCAATCATTCAATTGCTGGAATGATCTCATTGTTCAATTATACTGACGGCTCACACACACACACACGCACACAGGCACGTATATAGGCTCGTAACTCGGCGTATGGCTTGTAATAGGAAAACCCACGACTGAGTTAAGAAAAAATGTATACAGCAACAGTTGTATAAGACCAATAGTTTCACAAGATTGGTTCTATACTATTTTTCAAACCGACTCATATTAATGAATATATACTGCTCAAAAATTGGTTATTTTTTTCTTATCCTATTAATTTTAATTAAATCGACCTTAATTAAATAACTTTTTTATGGGGGAAAAAGACAATAATTTCTATTAAATATTAATGATATTTATAATTTTAAAAAAAAAAAAAAAAAGATAGAACCCATAAATACCACAAAACCTACCAACCTACCAATATCCCTATTCATTTTTGAGCAGTTTATTTTGAATTCCCCTCCCTCTAAATTTTTATATCCCTGGCCTGATGTCATCAAACGGCTAAATATCCAGTATGATATAGTACAAATAAACATTTTCGAGTCAAGATGTAATGTCTTAATTGACGACTTAGCACGTTTCTGCAAGTATCTCATCTAGTAATGATCTGTTAAAAATATTTGGTATTTAAACTTTAAATAAGATACTTCGTGATATATCTGGTTAAAATTATCACGATGCCTATGCGAGAAGTATATTGAAAGCTCAAAAATAAATAATTCAAATATTGTGATTAATATTAAAGGTCAATATTTATGGAATAATAAATTTGCAATAAGATTGATTATGTACATTTTTCGGTTATATATAATAACAGAGATATTTTATTTTTTTTTAAACCTTTCGTGATCTTTGTGCCAGTTATTGGCTAGCCGTTGGCTATTGAATGTCAATCAAGGATGATTGGTTATCGGCTACAAAAAGTGCTCAATCCATCAAATAGATGAGTTTATTTTTATTCCTAATAATTTCAGAATCACTTGGTATCCTTTTTCAGGGCTGCAATGAATGTAACAACATAGTGTAAGAGCTTTGTGAAATATAGTGAAACAATAACAGATTTTTTTAATTTTTTTTACAAAAAATTGTAAAAATCGTAACGTGACCTGTAGGGCAATAGGAAATAGGGGGGAATAAAAAGTCCGGCACGCAGGGGCTGCGTAAACTAAGCAGATTTCCCACGTGACGTTTTACAATAGATAAATGTCCATACGAGAGCCGAACAGTTACGGCAAAGGGCCGAACTAGGTTTGGTGGGAAATTCAAAAATCCGTTATCGGCCTAAATTTAATAAAAATGCAAATATCTAGGTTAATATTCAAGATAGGGAATAAATGTGTATAACAATATAACGATCCGATGCCTAATAACGGAGATATTTTTAATTTTCGAAAATCCCCCCTCTAAACCCCCCCTCCCACTGGTCCGATTTCAGACATTAACGAACTTGATCTTCCTTTACATAAAACGACTAAATATCGAGTTTGGTGATGATCAAAAAAAAATTGCGACCGCTAGAGCGATAACATATATCTATATATATAGATATATATATATATATATATATATATATATATATATATATCTACAGGTTAGCACGCACCTCCTTTACGTCATCTACTAGCTAGCATCGACGGACATTAGAAGACAAATTTCGAAAATTCCGTCATGAGTACAACCTCAAGAGCTGATTTCTCTTAAGGGAAATCTGCTAAAATGGGAGTTAGCGGATTGATTACTATTTCAAGTGGATTACCAACTATCCCTGATTATTATTCATGCTCATTCGTTTTACATGAAAGGCTTAGATATTAAGTTTGGTAACGAACAAACAAAAATTAAGTCCGCTAGAGAACTTACAGACAAATAGTTTTGAATGGACGTCATTATGTCAGCTCCCTTGGGTAAGATCGATGGACATTTGAAGAAATATTTCGAAAATAGCGTCATGAGTTAAACCTTAATTGCCCTTCAGGGGAAAATGCTGTAACCGTTACATTCCAAAACGAATAAGGGAGGATATTCTGAAGAAAGGGACTGCCTGCACCAGGAAAGAAAACGAAAATGGAATCTTGACCACCTAGGCACAAATAACTCTCGCGAGTTCGGTGCCTATTTACAATAAAATAATAATACCCACCTTACCACCTGTATAATGAGAAATTTAAATTAAATGCAATTCCTGTACTATTCTAATCTTCGTATGCTTCTTTACCAATTTGTAGTTTTACATGATGACGATATGTCAATAAGTCTCCATGATCATTACAAATTCTTTTTTATGTCCAATATTCCTCATTTCAGCCATTCTCTGGGACAATCTATATTTTTATTTTTAAAAATATCACAGTTAAATTAATAATTGTATTCCTATATAGTAATAAAACCATCTTACCATGATCATATTGGTGACATTGTCATTTTTATGTCTGAAGGTAACATTATGGTTAATTCACTTACTAGTTCAATAATTATGATAATACAATTACTTTGGCTTATTATTTCCAATGAAATTATTGTTATTATTTTATTTTAAAATACATTTTTATTAATCAAAAAAAAAAATGTTTAAGTTAAGGTTAAAAAGGCTATGCAGGTTCAAATTCAAATATCCATTTTTATTCATATCTTAGAAATTTTGTTGTTGTTGTATAGGGAAAAACTACCAGGTTATCATCGCCCTGTAATATTTATAATTCACATTTTGGTATCCTCATCCATATCGCCATTTTAACAATATAAACGAGGATACAAACAATTGCACTTTAAATTTCTTTGTATAAGGCTCATGTGTTTTACAAAATTAAACAATTTTTGGAGTTCTTTCTTAGAAATTTTAATGAATTGGCTGCTTAATATTTGTTCATATTTAAACAGTCTGAAATTAACGGCTAAATTAAATTCATAGATAAATGTAAACTTTCTAACGATTTTCTCTCTTTTTCATTTTTTTCTTTATGTACAATTTGGACATTATCCCAATCAAAATTATATTTCAAATTCTTGTGTGCTGCGCTAAAGTAGTTTTTGATTCTTTTTCTTCTTTTCTTAATATTAATATTATAAGTGGAACTATTTTAATGCTGATAGATTGTCATATCTCCATCCGCCTAAAATATATAAAGTCTTCACAGAAGAATATATTAAGTTATATTTGTAGTTTTATAACATGTATTTCTTGTTTCAGGTGAGCTTCTGGACGTTTATAACAACTGTCGTAGTGAGTAATTACATCTATAGTTTAACGTTAATATAGTGTATTATTTGAAGAGTAGATGATATGTAATAAGCATGCACATATGGGATGTGCAGATAAATATAATCCCTTCACATAGGGTTACTATGTAGAAGAAATAAGTAAAGAGTAGATTATAAGCTGAATTTTTATTTGTTTTGGAATCATTTTAAAACTTCTAGTTTAAAGTATGTTTTTTGGAAAGGCAGTGAGGGAAAGAAATACCCCAAACGAATCATGATTCCCAAGATGTCGGAATCAGGAAAAAATATTTTTTTGTTAACATCATATTTTATTTTATTACTTGGATATAATTGGCTAACCCAAGCTTCTGTAAATATCTTTATGTTGTAATAATTGTAAATATGAAAACGAAAATAAAATTTACTTTATTCAAATATATTTGAATATAAATTGTTTTTATTTTATTGTTCATATTTTCCTTTATTATTGTTTAACATACTAGAGATTGTTTGGAAGCTGAGTTGGCAGCAACTCACCATTGGTGAACAACCACACACAATAATTATACATAATATGTGTTTTTCATGTTCAATGATTTGTTGCATACGAGCAAACGGACTCGACGATACTCTGCCTCATCACACCTAGTATTTCATTCCCAATGACCGCTAAGTACCTGTAGATATTGTACTAAAGTGGAATATGTAGATATAGGCCATCTTTTCTGATCAGGTAGTCCAACAATGATGGCTAGATAGTTCACGTTCTTAGCGCTGTAAAAATTGTTTTCGTATTAGCATGCCTTGTATGTTTACACTTCAACCCTTCTTGTTTGTTTGTGTTTACATTTTCATAATTGTTCTGTACGCACTATGTGTATATTACGTCAGCTTAAAGAGGCTTTAATGTACCTTTATTTATAATAAATATACGTACTTATTTATTTGTATTTATTGTATACACTTATGATTGGTATTCATGTGCAAATAAATAAATCTAAGCCAATATGAGGAATTTATCCAACAAAGAAGCATTCAAACAGTATTCCCACTACACTCAACATTCATAAAGTCCGTCACGCAAGGCCCGGATATATACATAAACTCTACAGACCTCCAAGATGTATTAGCCAAATTCACTAAGGCACAAGAGCAGTGGCAGCAATCTTGGGATACAAACGACAATAATCTATGACAAATAAAACAAACAGTTAAGGAATGGCCATCAAGTAAGAGGAGCACACGAAGAGAGGAAGTTGTGCTGACCAGACTACGCATTGGCCATTCCTTGCTGACCCACGGACACTTAATGACAAACAAGGACACACCGACTTGTAGACATTGTAACGAAACATAAACTGTACATCACATATTGACTAACTGTCGACCAAGAGACAATTTAGATATTCGACATGACTTACAGGAACTTCTGACCGATAACAGTAATTACCTAGACTCAATCATTAAACACCTAAAAGACATTAATATATACAACACACTATAATCTACAATTTCCACACACACACACACTACTCCTTACTTCTTTCTTACATTAGCAGGGTGTATAAACATTAATTTTATTTATTATTATTTTAATATATTATTTTATTTTTTAGTTTCCCTTTCCCTTCCCCTTTTTTCTTATTTTTTATTTATTCATTTTTTTTGGTTTTCTCTTTTTTTTTAATTTACTCATTTCTTTGTTTTTCTCTTTTCCTTATTTTATTTATATTTTTATTTATTTCTCCCCCCCCACAGTAAATATTATATTTTCATTTATATTATTTTCACCATCTTGATGTTTCCATACAATACTATTTGATTCTTATAAAAATGGTATTCCAATGAACCCATCAAAAACCACCTTTGTTCATTCCTTTTACGTTTCCCTCTATTTTTTTTTTGCTATTCTTTTTTTTGCGTGCACGATTTAATTATGAGTAAATCGCCGGTGTTGCGGAACTCATTTAAATAAATAAATAAATGTCACGCAAGGGCTTAGTAAAGTAAGCAGATTTCCCTTGTGCTGGTATAACACACTACTAACCTACTGAAAACTAAAAATAATAAAATTCTAATAACTCTCTTAATATATGAGTTACGAATATATGTATAAAGCAACAATTGTAGAACTTCAATATTTTAACAAAATTGGTTCTATACAATTTTTTGATCCGACTCATAATAAAGGATAAAAGTCTATCACGCAGGGGCTGCGTAAACTAAGCAGATTTCCTATGCGAAGTTTTAAAATAGAGAAATTTCACGAGAGTCGAGCAGTTAAGGAACTAGCTTTTGGCGGGATAGTCACCCCGCCGTTAGAGGCCCAGATTTAATAAAAATGCAATTATCTCGGTTAATATCCAAGATAGAGAATAAATGTATATAACAATATTTATAGCAAATTTAATTTGCAATAAGATTAATTCCGTATAATTTTTCGATCCAACGTATAGTAACGAAGATATTTCGAATTACAAAAATTCTTCCCTCTAACCCCCCCCCCTCCCACTGGTCCGATTTCAGCCGTTAACGAACTTGATCTTTCTTTTTACATAAAACGACTAAATATCGAGTTTGGTAACGATCTAACAAAAATTGCGACCGCTAGACCGGTATATATATATATATATATATATATATATATATATATACAGTTTTGAACGGACCTCATTTTCGTCATCTACTAGGTAGGATCGATGGACATTTGAAGAAAAATTTCAAAAATTCCGTCATGAGTACGACCTCAATAGCTGATTTCCCTTTAGGGAAATCTGCTAAAATTGAAATTCCCACCCCCTCCCCTCTAAACTCGCCACGAATGCCTGGTCCGATTTCACCCTTTAACGAATATGAGCATTAAGAGTTATATTAAACGTTTAAATATGGGATATGATACAGATCAAATAAACATTTATGAGGCAATAACGTAAAATCTTAATCGATGATGTATTATGAATTTGCATGTATCTACCATAATAAAGGTCTCACGAAAACAACATTTGGTATTTAAACTTAGACTAAAGAGGTTCATGCTATTGTTATAACGACATGAGCAAGAGTGGAGTTTTACTGAAGACTAAAAAATCCCAATATCTCGGTTAATATGTATATTAGAGAAAATACGTATATAACAATATTTATAGCCATATTTAAATTCGCTATAAGATTGGCTCTATACAACTTTTCGATTGGACGTACAATAACGGTTGTTAGGGCGTGCGGTTAGCTTTGGCGGTAATAATAATACAAAATGTCGGGGCGGGGTAGCTTTTTAGTCCTGAGTTTTGGAACCAATTCGTAAAGGCGGGAAGCTTTTTTACAGCAAGAATAAGAGAGCATTAGACGAAATATTTTCTATTTTTATGGAAAGATGTGGGGAAATAACACAAGTCACTATTTGAGTTCTACAAAGAATCAAGTATATTGAACTGATTAAGCAACATATAATACATTTTATAGATATAGAGGTTGAACAAGAAACAAAAGGAAACTTAACTTTATAAAATAATTTAGCGGCAGCCAATAATATATATATGAAAAAGAATGATCGATCGGTCCTATATTGTGAGTACTCATTTAATAATTTGCGTAGATAATGCTAGCATTATTAGAAGTAGGCACCTGCAGGAAACATATACGTTCCTTGAAGTGGAGTCTTCTTCTGTTGTTATTTTCTGTGTTCCCTATAAGATTCTGTCTTCTAGCTGGTTGCGGTGATCCGTATGATGGTAGCGTTGCGGGAGATGAAAAATTGACTATAACTGTGGCGGTAGAACCGTCCCTGGAGAGGCCTACTGAGCGGTTATCTATGAAGCGGTGTACATACTTTACTGTAGTGGAGGAACGACCCCGGACCCAACTTGCCGTAGAAACAACCTCTGAGAGCGTCAAAGACCAACTGCTGTATCTTTGTAACTAGCCGATGCCTTCTTGAGCTCAACGTAGTTTCCGCTGGAGGCCACAGCCTTGGTGATCTGCATGTGTGGCGGGTTTGTGAACTCAGCGAGCACGGGAAATTCAAATGACGACTGAACAACGGAAATATATCGAATTTTCGAAATAAGCTCTTCTCTAAACCTACAATCCGTCCTTCGCGATTTTAGCTGTTAACTAACTTGATCTTCAGTAGTATGCATGAAACGCTTAAATATTGAGTTTGGGTAACGTTCGAAGGAAAATTGCTAACATTAGGTTGGCAAAGGACTAGATTTTTTTTATACGAACATGCAATTTTGAACGGATCTCATTTTCTTCATATCCTAGGTCGAATCGAAGGATATTTGAGGAAATGTTTTGAAAGTCACGCCACGAGTATTAAACCAAGAGAGTTAAATGTAATAGGAATAGTTGTAAGTGAATAGCTAGACGTGGCGATAAAAATACGAGCTAGAGAGACGGAGTTCAAAATCCTTGGTCACGTGTTTGGCATCGAGCCAAAGGGAGGGGAGCTGCTAACCTCGTCACATTATCATTGACCTTCTACAGACCAAAATTACTAATGACACCTGATAATCATTGACAAATGGCTGGCCGAGTCAAATAAAAGTTATACTCCTAGTTTGTAAAATGAATTCATTTTTAATCCCTTATAAAGGGAGGATTGTATATTCGCTTTACCGATTTAAATGGAACTATCCAATTTGAGCTTCCCTAACCCTATTTTGACTGGCTTTGGGGTGACACTTGTACACTTAACTCAAACAGTCCGTCACTCAGGGGCCACGTAAACTAAGTAGACTACCCCATATACATACATACATATATATATATATATATATATATATATATATATATATATAGATTACTTTTAAATATCATAAATTTTATTGAAGTGAACCACAAACCTTTTTTTAAAATTTATTTAATGAGTATAAAGGAAGTCATCTTCTTTGTTCGAAACCAATTAAAAAGTTATTAATAGAAGAAAAATTGCAAATATTTCAGAACCGAATTAAAACAATTAATATCTTCCTGGTGAGTGGAATAAATATCACTTCAACTTCAAATGCAGTTATCTTAGATACGAAAATAATCCACAATATTTACGTCAGGGGAATATAATATATTTATAATTATTATTGTCGTAACTAAGTAGGGTAAATATAAATTACTAATGATTCTAATGTATTTGTGAGACAGAGTAATGAGAAATTACAGATTGTAATTATCCAAATGCTAAGCTGAATAGAAAAAGTCCGTCACGCAGGGGCTGCGTAAACTAAGTAGATTTAGCTCGTGAAGTTTAATAATAAATAAATATACAAACACCACCTTGTAAATAATACAAACGCTAATAAGAAATCTTTCCCCGTCTGAAATGTTAACAAACACGTGTGCCAACCCGACTTTCACCGGAAAGAAAAACAATTACTAAAATAAATAGAATATAACATATTAATTTGATTGAAAATTATTTTCTATATCTAGTACTGTAATTAATAATGAATCATAATTTTTATCTCAATCCATCAAATTTAGGTAGTCAAAAAAAGACCGAGGAGGGGTGGGTCAACAGAGCATATTATATGTTGCATGTATGTTGTATAATAAAGGTCTCTTGAATACGATATTTGGTATTTAAGCTTCGAATATGTATTTGGTTTAATACATAACTGAGTATTGTTCTTTAACATGAATAGAAGGCTGTAAACTGTAAAATCCAAATATATCGGTTAATATTCATGATACAGAAAATATTGATAGAAGAATATTTAAAATCATATCATTTAATTTGCTATAAGATTGGTTCTATATAATTTTTCGATCCGACTTATAGTAACGGAGATATTTCGAATTTTCAAAATCCCCCCCCCCTCTCAGACATTAAAGAACATGATCTTTCTTTTTACACCACCTCAAAAGCTTATTTCCCTTAAGGAAAATCTGCTAAAATAACTTCAAAAGTTCAGCGCGCTGAGTAAATTATTTAAATTTTCCAAATGCTGAAATAACAAAAAATTAGCTGAAATGATTTGAATACAAACTAAAGTAATTCTCATCATTCTGTTTAGAGGTCCGGATAGGAATTCCTTAGTTTCATTGTCGCTAACAAATAGTATCAGGTTATCATGAAGATATTCTGTTATCTATACTGTTATCAGAAAGGCTCCAAGAAAACAACTCGGCCGAACTGCCTTATCAACAGGTCTCCTCCTCCTTCTCCATATGGGAATATTTCTGGTAGTATTTCGTACTGAACACTTACGTAGGAAACATATTGTTAACATTTCCTCTAAAAGTGAGGTAACATATTCCTTTGAAATGATTATATCAGTTTTCTATTAAAGGAAATCAGCTATTAGAGGTTGTACTCACCCAAAACTCTTCAAACGTGAATCGATGCTAAGATCAACAGAGATAACGATAAAGAAGTCCATTACAATTTATTTAGTTGTACTTCTAGAGGTAGTAATTTTGAATGACCTTTGCCAAACTCCGTATTAAAGCATTTAATGAACAACTAAAGTTAAGTTAGTCTGCAGCCTAAATCAGTCCAGGAGCTGGGCATACCTCGAATTTAATTTTCCGCGACTGTGGATGTACTCATGACGAGATTTTCGAAAAACTTCTTCAAATGTTCATCGACCATTCCCTGGAGTTGACGAAAAGAAGTCCGTTCAGACCTATATATATTTATGTTAACGCTCTAGCGGTTGCAAATTGTGTTTCATCGTTACCTAACTCGATATTTAATCGTTTTATGCAAAAAGTAAGATCAAGGTCGTTATTGGCTGAAACCGGACAAGTGGGAGGGGGGAATTTCGACAATTCAAACTATATTCGTTACTATTCTTCGGATCGAAAAACTGTATAGAATCAATCTTACTGTAAATTAAATTTACTATGAATATTGTTATAACTCCCACTTCTACTCATGTTACAAAAACAATACTTTGTTATATTATAAACCACATTATTCCAAGCTTAAATACCAAATATTATTTTCAAGAGACCTTTATTATACGAGATACATGCAAATACGTTCGTGTAAGCACCTCTCACTGTCTTTTGGTCTAGGACTACTAAAATTTGATTGATAGAGATAAAAATTATTTTATTTATTTAATTGATTGGGATACAAATTATTTTGTTTCATTATAAATTACAGTACAAGATGTAGTAATGAGTTTTCAATAAAATTAATCTGTTATATCCTTATATATTTCAGTAATTGTTTTTCTTTCCAGTAAGAGGTTGGCAGACCTGCTTAAATTTCAGTCGCTTTCCGTCGAGAGGTTTCTTATTATCATTTGAATTTATTCACGGTGGAATATTCTACCCGTAAGTAGATTTATCTATAGTTAAACTTCACGAGGGGAATCTGATAAGTGGTTAATCACAAAAGCTAAAAATAAATATGAGGAATCTGATAAGTTTACGCAGCCCCTGCATGACGGACGTTTAGTGTCTGTGGGGCTATTTCACAACCTTATTTCCTTAACAAGTTTTGTATTAACACTTGGGACGATGTTCTAGACGATTGAAATACCTTTTTATACATCAATGCAAACATATTGCACCATTGGATGTAACTTTTATTTTATTTGGAAACAGATAATAGGTGGTGAAATGAGAACACCAGTGTGTCATTCCATCACTTGGGAAATCTGCTTAGTTTACCCAGCCCCTGCGTGAGAGGCTATTTCTATTCTCCGTAGGCAACAATGTTACGAGCGAAAACTAATCTTGGGATTCAATATTACATTTCAGACACTTCCCGTCTGGAAATTATTAAAATTTACTGTAAGATTTGTCATTACCGTTTGTATTTGTTCACTTAATATTCACAGTGGTGCTGTGTTACGAGTATGCAGATTTATCAGTTGTTAAGTTTCAAAAGGGAAATCTGCTTAGTTTCCGTAGCCCCTGCGTGACGGACTTTTAGTACCTTTGTGGCTATTTCACAACCTTGTTTCCTTAACAAGTTCTGTATTAACACTTTGCTCGATGTTCTAGACGATTGAAATATCTTTTTATACATCAATGCAAACATATTGCACCATTAGATGTTACTCACAATTGGATAAATAAAAGCGGGCATTCTATTTGTGGAGTGACGCGTCCGTGCAAACAGAAATGGAAAATAATAATAATGAAGTAGTTTCCTTTGTTCCGATCCGAGGTCATTTGCAATTCTAACCATTTAAATACGTCATCTCATTAAAAGTTTCGGTCATTGACACTGTCTTTATCAGCAAACCGATTGCCCAAATCGGCTTTCGTATTGTAAATTAATTTTGCTAAGTGGTTAACATTAGGAGTACCTATAATGTATTTCTTGGGACACATAACAATCCAATTCGATTTCTCAAAAAAACAGCTATTGATGTTATAATCTTGACCTTAATTATCGAAATATATCTCCCAATATTTGTTTATCCTACAAAGATATTGTTGTCATTTCAACCTTTCATTTTTAGCAGGTCGTACTCAAGCAATTTTCCTTGTAATGCCATTCGATCCTACCTAGGAGTTGACAAAAATGAGGTCAGTTTCTGTTACCCCTCTAGCGGCCGCAATTATTGTTTGATCTTTCCAAAACTCTATATTTAATCGTTTTATGTAAAAAAGTAAGATCACTTTCGTTAACAGCTGAAATCGGACCAGGGGGAGAGGAGTTTAAATGGGGAGTAATTTAAAAATTCGAAATACCTACGTTGCTATACGTCAATGTGTATCAAATCAATCATTTTGTAAATTAAATGTACTACACATATTATCATATACATTTATTCTCTATTTTAAATGTTAACCGAAATTTTTGCATTTTTAAGTTTTCAGCCTTCAGCAACCCCCGCTTCTATTCATGTTACATAAACAATACTCTGTTAGATAATAAACCACATTATTCGAAGCTTAATTCCAAATATTGTTTTCAAGAGTCTTGTATTATATCAGAAAAAAATATTCCGATTCATTATAAATTACAGTACTAGATATAGTAAGTAGTTGTCAATAATAATAATATGTTATATTCTGGTATATTTCAGTAATTGGTTTTCTTTCTGGTTGGAAGACCTGATTGTTTACATTTCAGACGTTTCTCGTTGGGAACGGAAAGATTTTTTATTACCGTTTGTATTTATTCACTTATATTTACTGTGGTGTTGTGTTAGTAGTATACAGATTTATCTATTGTTAAATTTCAGGAGGGAAATCTGCTTAGTTTACGCAGGCCCTGCGTGACGGACTTTTTTTGCACATTCAACCATATACGGTGGACTATTTCAATGTGTTATTTAAATACGTCAACTTTGTTGCTACTTACAACTTATTTTTACAAACGCTTAGCTCTTTGGAGAATTACATTCCCATCCTCAGAGCTACAAACAGTAAAGCACCATGAATAAGAAGTCTAAAACTATAAAAAAATATACGTAATAGGTCATATTAAAAAAACAGTCAATAAAACTATAATATTTATAATTAAAATATAATAATATAAATTTTACAGATACCTGTTATTGTTTTTAGTTTTATTGTATTATTGACTGTTTTTTTTGTTTTGTTTTTTAATGATCAATTATGTATATTTTTAGAGCCCTTATTTACTCTAGCTTTTATTGTTTGTAGCTCGGAGGATGGGAATGTAATTCCCGAAAGCGCACACTGGAGCGGTTGTATAAATAAATTGTGAGGAGCAGCAAAAGTGTTTCTGCTTATTCATCATCCTAACCACTATCTGAAAATAAAAAGTCCGTCACGCAGAGGCTCCGTAAACTAAGCAGCTTTTCCAAGTTTTACAATAGAGAAATCTGCCTAATAACAACTGTAGTAGTAAGAAACGTCTAAACCTATTCACGAGGGACGAATAGTTACGGAAACGGCCGCCTGAGCTCTCGTGGGAAAGTCCGAACACTCCCGACTCCTGCCGACCACGCACAGAATACAAATGCAAATATCTCGGTTAATATTCAAGATAGAGAATAAACGTATATACCAATATGTATAGTAAATTTAATTTGCAATAAGATTGATTCTGTACAATGTTTCGATCCGACGTATAGTAACGGAGATATTTCGAATTTTCGAAAATCCTCCCCTCTAAACCCCCCCTCCCACTGGTCCGATTTCAGCAGTTAACGAACTTGATATTTCTTTTTACATAAAACGACTAAATATCGAGTTTGGTAACGATCAAACAAAAATTGCTACTGCTAGAGCGGTAACAGACTTATATATATATACAGTTTTGAACAGACCTAATTTTCGTCATCTACTAGGTAGGATCGATGGACATTTGAAGAAAAATATCGAAAATTCCGTCATGAGTACAACCTCAATAGCTGATTTCCCTTAAGGGAAATCTGCTAAAATGACTAAGGATTTTATTTATTGAATTTTGAAGTCTTTTCCTATCAATGTGACATACCAACACTTGGGAATAAGTTTGTACGGAATTTGTCACTCCCCAGTGCCATTGTAGAAGGATACATTGTAGCCTTGAGTTTGGTAGAAATTCAAGATATCTCTTTATATGAAATTATATATTTTTCTCTTCTGACTGGCGGACACGTGACTTAGTTTGTAAGTATTGTGTTTACTGTGGATATATTTGCCTGGTCACGTGTTTTCCTTCGCCCACCAGCATCTATTATCTAACTACTTCTTTGAAGCTACTTCCATTTGTTATTATATACTCACTCCCTCTCTGCCTATTTATGTATTTATATAAAATGAAGGTACTTCCATCTGTCATTATATACTCTCTCCCTCTCTGTCTATTTATATATTTCTATAAAGCAATTCTAAGAACCATTCATCTTCCAACGGCCGGAACTGTTTATTTTTAATATTTTTATGCTTCCAAAAGAATATCGCAGGGCTGTAAAGAACATTTTCATCTCGCCGATTGGCACAGCGGTAGACGTCTTTTATTTTAATTTTAATATTATTTCTTTTTTATTGATCTATATATTTGTCAGTTGGCAGCCATTTTTTTAATCATTACCAAACTCGACATATCTGCGTTTTATGTAAAAAGAAAGATCAAGTGCGTTAATGTCTGAAATCCGACCATTGGGAGCGGGGAAGGGGTTAAGAATTTCGAAAATGATTATTACCTCCGTTGTTATACGTCGGATTGAAAAATTGTTTAGAATCAATCATATTGCAAATGTAATGTTCTATAAATGTTGGTATGTGCATGTTTTTGACTATCTTGATTATGAACGGAGTTATTTGCATTTTATTTTTTTCGGCCTTCGGTAAACCCTCACTCCTACTCGTGCCATAATAACAATAAGCTGTTATATAATGAAGTACTTTAGTTGTAGCCTAATTAACAAATATTGTTCTCATTGAACTTTTACGTCTTGAGATAAATGCAAATACGTGATATAAGAAGGAAATCTGCTAAGTTAACGGAGCCTCTGCGTGACAGTCTTTTTGAATATTAATGGGTATTTCATGGAGTCACAGTTTAATAGCGATAGAACTGTATGTATTTCTTATGTGATCTATATTAGGACTGACGAGGAGATAGGTAAAGGTCACTGCATGCAATCCTGGGTCACGCCAACTCCTGCTAGCCTCGCAATGACCTTCAATACCACCTTTCTGATACAATGCTTCGCTCTTAGTATGCAACCAAGAAAATCCGTCTCGCGTGGGCTGCGTAAACTAAGCAACTTAAATTCTTGATGAACTCAACTTTACATCGGCTATTCTCCTGTAATAAGAATCCCACACTTTAAACAGGAATCAATATACCAGCCGGTTATGAGGTGTTTAGTGGCTCAGTTGCTCAAAATAAAAAGCCAGTCACGCAGGGGCTGCGTTAACTTAGCATATTTCATACCTAGAAACATGAATGTACGTAAAGACCACCGGAATGTATTTGTGATTCTACTGGCTTGAGAAGCTTGGGGTGGAAAGGTCACGGAATCGTGAAATGTAGAAGCAGCTAACAGGATTCCAGAATGACCTAAAGGTTTTTAAGTAAATAAAAAACGTTAATAGAACAAGATAAATATGAGTTGAACATTACAACATGAAAAGGTTGTTTTATAGATATTGTTCCTGTACTTCTTAGCAATAACGTTTAACCGCCTAGACATGCATACATTGATAAATGATTGAACGCAAAGATGACAAGAATGTACTTGTGGTTCTCGACTAGTTTCGTGCGGCTGGATTTGGAAAGATCACGAGACAGGAACTATATTCGCAAGCTGATTATAACAAGATTCCAGAGTGCCCAAACGATCGTCAAATATATAATAAACAAAGTCCGTCACGCAGGGGCTGCGTAAACTAAGCAGATTTTCCAAGTGAAGTTTTGCAATAGATATATCTAAATACTGGTAACACAACCCCACCGTGAATATTAAGTGAATAAATACATATGGTAATGAGAAATCTTTCAGTCAATTTTAATAACCTCTTAACGGACAGCTCTGAATTGTAAACAAATAGGTCAGCCAACATCTCAGAGCTGAACGGATAGATAGGAATATTCTTCATCGGTAAAAAAAAAAAAGTCCGTCACGCAGGGACTGAGTAAACTAAGCAGATTTCCCACGCGAAGGTTTACAATGGATTAATATACACCAGCCAATGGATTTCTTCACCAGCCAACTTATCAGTGGTCACGGGGACTTCAATAACAAACTACATTTCTTCAAACGAAAGAAATCCCCATTGTGCTCCTGTGGCGAGTTGGATACGGCTGACCATGTGATCCTCCAATGTCCGCGTTTCAACGCCAAGCGTATTCGGCTAATGAGTGCTTTCTCATATGTGAACTGGCCTCCTGAGAGCTACCATATGTTGGTAAACGACGCTGATAGATTTTCAGCCTTCAGGACCTTTGCCCAAGAGGTGTTGAAAGACAAGTAAAATTGAATTTATATGTAAATTATATGTATAGTTTATGTGAGTTTAGGTTAGTATTTAGGCTTTAGGTATGTAGGCTAGTTAGTTAGGCTCTTGCTGCCACTTCTTTGAACAGAGGCAAAGGAGTCGCAGCTGCGGGTTCCCCTAGGACTTTTCGGACTTAAACTAAATCTCCCAAATGTTGCACTTTAATGCTTAGCCGTGCTCGGTGAGTTAGGCTAAGTTACCTGGCCCAATTTATGTATTCAAAATTTTATATCTCTTATTAAATGGAGTCTGCTGATATGAGGAAACCCAAAGGTACAACGGTGGTAGAGGGGGAGGGGAAAGGATAAATATACACAGATAACACTATCGTGTATTTTAAGTGAATAAATACAAACGGTAATGTGTAGAGAATAAATGTATATAACAATATTTATAGTAAATGTAATTTGCAATTAGAATAATTTTATACACTTTTTCGATCCGACTTATAGTAACGGAGATATTTCAAATTCCTCCCCGCTTTACCCCCCCCCTCCCCCTTGTCCGATTTCAGCCGTTAACGAACTTGATCTTTCTTTTTACATAAAACGACTAAATATCGAGTTTGGTAACGATCTAATAAAAATTGCGACTGCTAGGGCGACAAATATATAAATAGGTAGATATATGTACTGTTTGAAACGGACATCATTTTCGTCATCTACTAGGTAGGATTGATGAACATTTGAAGAACAATTTCGAAAATTGCGTCATGAGTATGATCTCAACAGCTGATTTCCCTCAAGGGGCCCTACAGCTATCACTTGAAGATTTTTTTTATATGTATTACCGTTTTAACATTATTCGCTCAGAAATATAGCCGATTTTTTTCAAGAGATGATTTAACCCTTTTAAATCGTAAGTTTAAGGTGCGATTAAGTACATCAAGTAATCCAGTTTGACAGTAATAAAAGGTTCCTGGTTGGCATCCGATTAACTTCTTTTTGGTCGGGCAAGGATAATATCATAAATATATGGCCAAGGAGAAAAGGCAATGGCGAATAGTGAATCTTGCCTAACAGGATTTGGATCGGCCTTGTCTCACCAACTCCGAAAGGTCGGCCAGTCATTGGTCTGCTTCGGTATCTACATCATCTGCTCACAAATAACTGGTTTCAGTAAGTCATTATTAAGAAATTAAATATATAATTTTGGATGGACCTTTTTTTTAGCTTACTTCCGCAAGGGTTGTGCTCATGACGCAATTTTCGACAATATATATGTATCTGTTATACTCTAGCGGTCGTAATTGTTGTATGATAATTAATAAAATTTGATACTTAATAGTTGCATGTAAAACTGAAGATAAAATTCAATAGCGGCTGAAATCGTAACAGGGGAAGGGGAGAGGTTTAAATGTAAGGATTCAATATATCTCCGTTAATTGGCAAATTTCGCTTAAGGAAAATCTGCTATTGAGGTCGTTCTCATGAAGTAATTTTGAAAAATATTCCTCAATTGTCCATCGATCCTTCCTAGGAGATGATATATTGAGGTCCGTTCAGTTCAAAACTATATCTATCTAAATATATATATATATATATATATATATATATATATATATATATATATATCCGTTAACGCTCTAGTGGAAACAATTTTTTTTTTATCATTACCAAACTATATATATAAACGTTTTATGTAAAACTATCATCATCAAGTTTGTTAATGGCTGAAATCCTACCATTGAGATGTTGTTTAATCCTGTGAAAATTACAAAATTTGTATAAAGAAATTTAAATTACCATTTTTCTGTATCCTCGTTTCTGGTGTTAAATGGCCACGTAGGTGGGGATAATACGTTTAAATACCGACAGTTTGGTGACGATCGAACGAAAATTACGACCGCTAGCGTTAAGAGACATATATATATATATATATATATATATATATATATATATATATATATATCTATATATACAATTTTGACCAGACCTAATTAGCATATTTCCCTTAAGGGAAATCAGCTATTGAGGTCGTGCTCATGACGCGAGTTTCGAAACATTTCTTCAAATGTCCATCGATCCCGCCCAGGAGATGACGAAAATGTGGTCCGTTCAAAATTATATATAGAAATACATATATATTTGTCTGTTACTGCTCTAGCGGTCGTAATGTTTGTTTGATCGTTACAACAACGAATCTCGATATTTGACCGTTTTATGTAAAAAGACAGATCAAGTTCATTAACGGCTGAATCGTACCAGAGGGAGGGGGGTTTAGAGGAGGGGATTTTCGAAAATTCGAAATATCTCCGTTATTATGCATCGGATCGAAAAATTGTATAGAAGCAATCTTATTGCAAATTACATTTACTATAAATATTGTTATATACATTTATTCTCTATCTTGAATATTAATCAAGATATTTTCATTTTTATGAAGTCTGTGGTCGGGTGTTGTTCGGGTTAGTTCGGACGTTTTCGGCTCTGGCGGAAGCTTTTAACCTAACCTGGTCTTTCTAACCTTACCTAACCTTCTTTACATTGTGAGATTTATGCAAATACGTTCTGTTCATACGCCCCCCCCCCATTCTTTAGTTCTTGGACTATTGAAATTTGAGTTATTAAAATATAAATTATTCTTACAATTCAGAAGCCGTTTCAGTTGGGAGTTTATTAAAATTAACTGAATGATTTCTCATTACCGTTTGTATTTACTTATGGTGGTGTTGTGTTACCAATATGCAGATTTCTCTATTGCTAAACTTCACATAGGAAATCTGCTTAGTTTAAGCAGCCCCTGCGTGACAGACTTTTCCGTCATCTCCTAGGTAGGATCGCTAGACACTTGAGAAAATGTTTCGAAAATCGCTTCATGAGTACGACCTCAATAGCTGATTTCACTTAAGGGAAATCCGGTAATGAGACATTGAGTAATTGCTGTTTACATATGTCCTCGTTGAGTATTCTGTTCGGATTAAAAAAGTATTGATGAAGCTTATATTGATGATCTGATCCCCGATGTTGGAATATTGGGGCAAAGCGGTGGCAACGAACTGTCGGGCAGGCCTCGAATCAATACACGTCCAGGTTCACGAACTCCTTCAATAACACTAGTTCGTTAGCCATGATTTGTACACGCTCGCTCTCTCTGTTCATTGTCGCTCCGCTGGCTTAAAATGTTTCCCATTTGTTAGCATCCCTACCTGTGGACGCTAGTCGGATGACGTATATCCCGCTCCTGACGTTCTCCGATAATTGGTTTATTATTCCGAACCTGTTGGCAGACACGGCTTCCTCGTTTGCCCCAAACTGTCCTCCATTGTAGCCAGCTCCGAAACACGCTAAATAAACCCTTCTGTGAGAATACTCAACGAGATTATTCTCCGACTCGACTGTGTCGATCGGCCGAACACAAAGCAGAATCATACATATGTGTGGAAAATTATACACATCTATATGCTGCGTATTTCATTTGCGATTTCTAGTTCAGATACTTTGGCCCATCGAAATTAAATGATGTCATGAAATGGGGAACTCAATTAAAAAAAAGGTCCGTCACGCAGGGGCTGCGTAATCTCAGCAGATTTCCCTCGTGAAGTTTAGCAATAGAGAAATCTGCATACTGGTAACAACAGTACTTTAAATATTATTCACTTAATATACAAACGATAATAAGAAAGCTTTCGAGAACGGGAAGCGTCTGGAATGTAAACAAACAGGTCTGCCAACCTTTTACCGGGACCAGTGGGAGGGGGAGGGTTCTAAGGGGAGGAATTTCAAAAATTCGAAATATCTCCGTTACTATACGTCGAATCGAAAAATTGTATAGAACTAATCTTATTGCACATTAAATTTACTATAAATATTTTTATATACATTTATTCTCTATCTCGAATATTAACTGAGATATTTGCATTTTTATTAAGTGTGTGCAGATCACGAGCGAGATATCGCTAATTGTAATTGTAGTCCTTAGTTCCTCCAAAAGCTAGTTCGGCCGTTTACGTAACTGTTCGGCTCTCGAGAAATCTGTCTATTGTAAAAACTTCACTTGGGAAATCTGCTTAGTTTACGCAGCCCCTGCTCGGCGGTCTATTGGTTCAATGCCTTTGTCAGGCTTGAATGCTTTATTCTGAAACTCGATCAAGATTTTGTCGCAATTAATTTCTGGCAAGAAACCACCGGGCGAATATGACAATATTATTTCAGCTTCTAGTTGTTGCAAGTATGGCTCCTCCCCAAACTTTTAAGTAAACACTCAATTTAAATATTTTGGTCTACTGAGCGAATTATGTGTTTACCGGTCAGACGTTTTAGTTTTATTTACATTTTAATTAATCAATAACTTTATAATTATTGAAAAGAAAAGTTGTGCTGGAGTATTTTTATAGGGTTCTTAATAAATGATTCAGAGATTGAGCAGGACTTTGACACGAGGCATCGATTCGTAGTAATATTTATGAATCGGTTCGTAGAAGAGCAGCCAATTCTAGATTTCTATCCGACATCAAATCGATCTGAAGTAGTCGGTAACCTCTGTTGACCCCGAAGGTTTTAGCTTTAAGGGATATCAGCTGTTGCGATTGCAAGCCATATGTAACTGGTTCATTCAACACTAATCATCTTATTAGTCAATGACTTAAATCGGACTTGGAATATTGGGGGGGGGTTAGGGGGGTTGGGAATATTGGGGGTTTAGGGGGGTTGGGAATATTGGGGGTTTAGGGGGGTTGGGAATATTGGGGGTTTAGGGGGGTTGTGAATATTGGGGGTTTAGGGGGGTTGGGAATTTTGGGGGGGGGTTTAGGGGGGTTGGGAATATTGGGGGTTTAGGGGGGTTGGGAATATTGGGGGTTTAGGGGGTTTGTGAATATTGGGGGTTTAGGGGGGTTGGGAATATAGGTGGTTTAGGGGGGTTTGGAATATTGGGGTTGGGGGTTTAGGGGGGTTGGGAATATTGGGGGTTTGTGGGTGGTTGGGAATATTGGGGGTTTAGGGTGGTTGGGAATATTGGGGGATTAGGGGGTTGGGATAATTGGGGGTTTAGGGGGGTTGGGAATATTGGGGGTTTAGGGGGGTTGGGAATATTGGGGGTTTAGGGGGGTTGGGAATATTGGGGGTTTAGGGGGGTTGGGAATATTGGGGGTTTAGGGGGGTTGGGAATATTGGGGGTTTAGGGTTGTTGGGAATATTGGGGGTTTAGGGGGGTTGGGAATATTGGGGGTTTAGGGGGGTTGGGAATATTGGGGGTTTAGGGGGGTGGGGAATATTGGGGGCTTAGGGGGGTTGGGAATATTTCGTTCATATGTAACGGATCGAACAATGTCGTAGGACCAATCTTGTATACAGTTCTTGCTCTATGCATTTTAGCAGATTCCTCTTTAGGGAAATCAGCTATTGAGGTTGTACTCATGACGGTATTTTTGAATTTTTTCTTCAAATGTCCATCGATCCTACCTAGGAGATGACGAAAATGAGGTCCGTTCAAAACTGTATATATATATATATATATATATAAATCTATATAAATAAATCTATATATTTGTCTTTTACCGCTCTAGCGGTCGCAATTTTTCTTTAATCGTTACCAAACTCGATATTTAGTCGTTTTATGTAAAAAGAAAGTTCAAATTCGTTAACGGCTGAAATCGGACCAGGGGGAGGGGGGGGGGTTCAGAGGGGGACAACTTTGAAAAATCGAACTATCTCCGTTACTATAAGTCGGATCGAAAAAGTGTATAGAATAAATCTTATTGACAATTAAATTTACTATAAATGTTGTTATATACATTTATTCTCTATCTTGAATATTAACCGAGATATTTGCATTTTTATTATATCTGGGCGGTTAACTGAGGAGTGACTTTCCGCCAAAAGCTAGTTCGGCCGTTTCCTTAACTACTTGGCTCTCGTGAAATTTCACGTGGGAAATCTGCTTAGTTTACGCAGCCCCTGCGTGACGGACTTTTCTCTTAACTCAAACATTGAGCGATATATTAGCATTTCTTATTTTCACTCTCCAGTACGTAAACCCTCACTACTGCTCTTTGAATTTTCACTTAGAAATAGAAAATATACGGTGAGAAGAGAACAATAATTTGTCATACTACTGCGTGCCAAATCTACTTAGTTTTGAAAGCTCCTGCGGGACGAACTTTTTTTATTTTATATATTAATGAAATGGTCTTTATACTCGAATGCACCATCATGACCTGAAGATCGTATGGGCAACCTTTGACATGTTGACGGCCGAACTTAAGTGTCCAAATACGTTCGCAGGCGCTTTTGAATTTTAATGTGGTTCATAATTTATATCGATAGTTATCAGACACGAAATTATACTCGTACGACAATGTAATTATAATAAAATTTATTAAAATAACAAAGTGAAATGAAAAAAATAGGCACAACATTATAATTAAATCGTAACATTTGGAATTATTGCAAAGAACGGACGTTAAATAGCGAAGCCAAAATCAATGAGACACTTGAGCTTGAATTTGGGAAACTAATCCATCGATGTTTGGATTAATTTCACTGATACAAAGTGTACGTAAGTGTAGGTCTTTCATTCGTAAAGAATTTCCCAAATTATCGCCAGTCAGCCTTGTACGATGTTTTGATTTATTAACTTTCGTCATTGAAAGGAATTTTTGGCATTTGTAAGTACTGCCCAACGCACAAATCTCTACTCATCTTCCTCATTTGGAGTAAGTAGTGTAATATTTTTGTTTAACTGGGTTTTCAAAATGTCTCGAGGGCCGGATCAAATCATACAGCGGGCCGGTTGTTGCCCAAATTTGATCCAAAGGCTAGGCTTTGTAATTGCAACCATTGCGCAATTTCAAGTTGTACTCATGACGAGGTTTCTGAAAAATGTCTTCTACTGTCCATTGATCCTACCACATATTCAGTTTTCCATAAATATTTAGTTTTCTACCAAACGCGATCTATAATCTTTTTGTGTAAAAAGAAAGATGGAGGTCGTTAATGGCTGAAATCCGACCAGTGGAGTTAGAAAGAATTTCGCCCAGCGAACGTGCTTGAGAGAAAGGTTAGTATAACTGGCTTTGAGAGTGAATTGTTGATGTGGCTGTGAGCAGAGGTTGCTGTCATGGAGCGAAACCTGCCTAGGCTACTTTCTCATGGACATTTAAGCCAGCGATGGGGAAAAAGTGAAATTCTCCTATAATTCCATTCACTCCTCATCCAAATACACTCAACCGCAAAAAAAAAACCGGACACTTAGATTTAGTCTTATAATTTTGTTAAATACTTAATATATATGTATATTAATCTTTTTAATTAAAATAATTGGTTAATCTATAGGTTATTTAAACAAAATCTGCCAAAAGTGAATAATTTTTATTGATTATTTACACAAAAATACAAAATAAAAAGATAAATTAAAACATTTAAAAAAAAAATTATTCTTCATTTTTATTACATTGAATGGTAGACTTCGCTACCCCAAGCGTTTCGGCAATGTAACGTAAGCTCCGGCCTTCCATCTAAGTTTGAAAGACCCACTATTCTGGACCGAAATAAAAATAAAACATCAATTAAAGAATAAGCTTGGTTAATAATTATATATGTTTAAATGTGAGAATATCTACTTACAGTTTAGAATAGCTCAACTTCACGACAAATAAATCTAATCTGAGTTTTATCTAATTGTTTACTAATCCTGAAGGGATTAGTTCAATGGACTTAGACTCTAAATTCTCTGTAATAACTAGAATACCCACATAAAGACAATTGCTGAAAATTAGCTTTTAATACGACAAAAATGAAGTGTCCGGTTTTCTTTGCGGTTGAGTGTATATCGTACAGAATATGTTTATACTCTCTTCCATACTATACTATAGATATATTATAGAAATTTATATTACATTCACAATAGTAGCTACGGTGTATTTATAATCACAAGTCCCCGGCGAGAAATGAGCGTTATACCAGAATGGATATTTTCATTCTACACTATAGTTCATTATAGTAAATGACGTAAATCATGGCAGAAATCGGCTAAGACTAGGGACGGATTCGGAAATTAAGCATGTCTCCGTTATTATGAATCGTATCGAAAAATGTTGTAGAACGAAACTTGTTAAACTATGAATGCCCTACAATTGTGTGTTGATCTATAAATAATCTCGTAACTCAATTAATAAGCGAGTTATTGGTACTTTCCGGTTACCCCACTTCTATTCATTCGATTTTAACAGATTTACCGTAAGGGAAATCAGCTATTGAGGTCGTACTCATGACGCGATTTTCGAGAAATTTCTTCAAATGTCCATCGATCCTACCCAGGAGATGACGAAAATGAGGCCCGTACAAAATTATATATATATATATATATATATATATATATATATATATATATATATATATATATAAAACGCTCTAGGGGTCGCATTCTTTACTTGATCGTTACCAAACTATACACTTAATCGTTTTATGTAAAAAGATAGATCAAGTTCGTTAATGGCTGAAATCAGACCAGTGGGAGGGGAGGTTTTAGAGGGGGATTTTCAAAAATTCGAAATATATCCGTTACGAAAGGACGGAACGAAAAATTGTATAAAATCAATCTTATTGCAAATTAAGTGTACTATAAATAATGTTATATACATTTATTCTCCATCTTGAATACTAATGGAGATATTTGCATTTTTCAGCTTTTAGCCTATAGCAGAAGCCCATTTCTACTTATGTTACATAAACAATACTCTGTTATGTAATACACCACATTATTCGAAGCTTAAATTCCACAGATTGTTTTCAAGAGACCTTTATTATACGAGAAACGTGAAAATATGTTCTGGGAACCCCCTCCCCTTCCCTCACGTCTTAAGTTCTTGGACTACTAAAATTTGATTGATTGAGATAAAAATTATTCTCATTCATTGTAAATTACAGTACTTAATGTAGTAAATAGTGTTCGAAACAATTAAAATGTTATATTCAGACGCTTCCCTTCGGGAGGTTTCTCATTATCGTTTCTATTTATTCAGTTAATATTGGCGGTGGTATTGTGTTACCAGGATGTAGATTTATCTATTACTAAACTTCAAGAGGAAAATCTGCATAGTTTACGCAGCCCCTGCGTGACGGACTTTATTTCTTCCTAAAATGGGGACATGTTATATAAACGTCGCGTTTAAAACGAAAGTATTTCCTACAACTCTATTGAATTTATTTTGCTGTAATGTTATACCGTTTTCGAATAATTAAAGGGATATTTTCTGCATTCACATTTAAAATATAATAAAATTGTAATAATGTATTTGCCATATGATCTACGAAGGTCTATATTAGGACGGGCGAGGAGATAGGTAAAGGTCAGTGCATGCAATCCTGGGTCACGCCAACTCCTGCTAGCCTCGCAATGACCTTCAATACCACCTATCTGATACAATGCTTCGCTCAATGTTAATCGAACATAATAAAATAGAACTAATATAAATTTTACGTATGTAATACAACTCTGGCACGCAGGTGCGCTGTAAACTAAGTATATTTCCCGCCTACTGGTATAACTCACAACATATTCTCCACGTCCAATAAGAACAGTATTTGGTATTTATCCTTCAGATAATGTGCGTCATAATATAACTGCTTATTGTTGATATGGCATGAGTAGGATTGTGTGTTTACTGAGGACCGAAAATTAAATAATGGAAATATCTCGGCTAATAATCAGGATAGTGAATAAACGTACATAACAACATTTATAGAACAATGCATTAGCATTATGCTTAGTTCTACACAATTTCAACAGTCAGACAGTGAACGGAGATAGGTTAGGGACTTATTTTCATATATTCTTTAAAACTAAAATTTCTGATTTGACACTTACGGGAAAACCAAAAGTGTAGTTGTACATATTGAAGCCTTGCCAAAAAAATAAAAAATAACATCATTCAGCGTCTGATTTCCCGAGCGAAGCCGGGTACCTTAGCTAGTATATATATATATACTAGAGGACTCGACAGACGTTGTCCTTCATGATATTTCAAGTGATTAGGATATTAAATTTAATAATATTCTTTAAAACAATAGCCACTTTTAATAACACAAAAAAAACTTTTGTTACGTGCACGTTTGCCTAACAACAAATAGAAAATGAAATATCGCGAATTTTTTATTCAAGCCTCCCTTATAACCCTCACCCCTGTTCGAACCTAAAAAAATTAATATAGCTTAAAATCACGGAAGAATTAATGCTAATTTACATATAGAGTTTTGTTAAGCTCGGTTCAATGGTTAGTGCCCAATGAAATTGTTGGCTCTCATTTTAATTCTTTAGTGTATTTCTCAATTATACTTTATTATACTACAAAAGTGAATATAAAAAAAAGGTACTCTAAATAACAAAATAAACAACTTTTATCCTGTGCATATTTGCCGAAAAACCAATAGGAAACGAAATATTGCTATTTTTAATTTTAGGCCTCCCTTACATCCCCCACTCCTGCTCCATCTTCCGGGCTGATTTGTGAATCTAAACCATCCAGGACGTCACCCAAACGCATACAAAAAATTCATTCTAATCGGTCCAGCCGTTTAGTAGGTGTTCAGTGACATACAGAAGTACCGTAGAATTACATATATATATATATATATATATATATATATCTTTCTAAAGAACGTTCTGTAGAATAGTTTTAAAAGTGTAGTGCCTAAAGGTTGCCCTTGCATGCACCATAGGCAACTGCTTAGTATTTGGTGGAGAGTGCCAACACATGAATTATGCATATGGAGTTCCTCATTAGTATAGAAAGTTTTATACAGAGACGTCACTGTCAGTATATTGTAGGAGGGGGTGGGGTATCAGGCAGGGCTCATGCAATCATATATTGGATTGCAAATCAGGTACAGGAGGGACTATATCACACACAGGATGCAAACACCTTCCATGCTATACACTTGCAAGGAATCAAACAATAAAGGAGTAAGAAAGTCCCTCACGCAAGGACTGCGTAGGCTAAGCAGATTTCCCGCTTGAAGTTTAACATTAGATAAATCTACATACTGGTAACACTTATCACCGTGAATATTAAGTGAATAAATACAAACGGTAATGAGAAATCGTTCAGTCAATTTTAATAACCCCCTCAGACCTTAACAGTTAGGTAGAAATATTCTTCACCGAAAAGAAAAACAATTACTGAAATATGTTTGACTGTAACATTAATTTTATTGAAAACTATTTACTATATATAATGCTGTAATTTATAATTAGTCGGAATAATTTTTTTCACAATCTCGCAAATTTTAGAAGTTCAAGAACTTGAGATGGTTGGGGGGCGGGTACAACAGAACGTATCTCTCACCCTCCATATGTATATGTGTGTATATATATAATATACATATATGTCTGTTTCCGCTCAAGAGGCCTCAATTTTTGTGTGATCGTTACTAAACTCGATTTACAATAAAAAAAAGAAAGATCAAGTTCGTTTAAAGCTGAAATGCGCCGCGGGGGAGGGGGGTTTAGAGGGGAGGTATTTCGAAAAATTGTATAGAACCAATCTTATTGAAAATTTAATGTTCTATAAATGTAGTTTTGCATATTTTCATTTGCAGTTTTTCAGTATCTTTAATATTAACCGAAATATTTGCATTTATTAGTTTTCAGCCTTCAGTAAACCCCCACTTCTACTCATGCCGTATTAACAATTAGCTTTTAGCAGATTTCCCTTAAGGGAAATCAGCTATTGAGGTCGTACTCATGACGCGATTTTCGAAAAGTATCTTCAAATGTCCATCGATCCTACCCAGGAGATGACGAAAATGAGGTCTGTTCAAAATTATACATATATATATATATATATATATATATATATATATATATATATTTGTCTGTTAACGCTCTAGCGGTCGCAATTTTTATTTGATCGTTACCAAACTCAATATTTAAACGTTTTATGCAAAAAGACAGATCAAGTTCGTTAATGGCTGAAATCGGACCAGTGGGAGGGGGGGTTTAGAGGGGATTTTCGAAAATTCGAAATATCTCCGTTACCATACGTCGGATCACAAAAGTGTATAGAACCAATCTTATTGTAAATTAAATGTACTATAAATATTGTTCTATACATTTATTCTCTATCTTGAATATTAACCGAGATATTGGCATTTTTATTAAATTTGGGCCGATAACATATGACGGAATTTCCCTCCAAAAGCTAGTTTGGCCCTTCGCCGTAACTGTTCGTTTCTCTTATGGAGATTTCTCTATTGTATAAGTTCACGTGGGAAATCTGCTTAGTTTACGCAGCCCCTGCGTGACGGACTTTTAATTATTAAGCACTTTATTTGAAGTCTAAATAAGAAATATGGTTCTACTTTCACGTCTTACGCAAGTGGGAAATCTGGTTAGATAACGCAGCCCCTGCGTGGCGGACGTGGGAGGGGGGTGTAGGGGGAGGAATTCGAAATATGCCCATTAATATACGACGGATCGAAAAATTGTATGGAACCAATCTTATTACAAATAGAATCTTGTATAAATGTTGTTATGCACATATTTTGCACTATCATGATTCTCGACCGTGATATCTGCATTTTATAGTTTTCGGCCTTCGGTAAACCCCCACTCCTACTCTTGTATGCATAAACAATAAGCTGTTATATTATGAAGCACCGTATAAGTACCAAGTGTTGTTTTCATTGAACTTTTACTTTTTGAGATAAATGCAAATACGTGGGATTTCTGCTTAGTTTACGCAGCCCCTGCGTGACGGGCCTTTCTCTTTTTTGGGATGACATATGGAAATATTGTTTAAAGATCAATCATTAGATATGACCTTGATGAGTAGATTGATGATGAGGCTCTGCCAGCAGGAGGAGACGAGACCTATAAATCGTGGAGAAGGGGTTGTGGCGGGGCAAATCTCATCATAGCCGGCCATTTTTCTTTGTTGCTCCCTCTAGCGGTGCTCCTCCATTACCGCTAATAAATAGGGCCTTTGTCCGCCGTTAATGGCCCCTATTTACCGCTGCAATAAGGTGAAATTGCTCCCCTGAAGAGTGCCTTCCTCTCAGCCCGAAACCCCCGACCGAGCGAGTGGGCTGCAACCACCTCACCTTAGGATCGCAATCAATAAGCCGTAGCCTTTCTGCATGGGGCAGATTTCCCTTTACAGAGATACCTAGACGTTTTCAGCCAGAGGTCCCCAAATTTCTTCGCCTTAGTCTTTTGGTCTTGGGTAAGCCCCTGCTTTGCTAATATGCATATTTAAAACTTCAAATATGATTTGTCTACCTGTAGAGTGGCGTTGAAGAAAGAAACAAAACAAAGCACGTCCGTCACGCAGGAGCTGGGTAAACTAAGCAGATTTCCCACTAGGCGGTACAACAAAATATTCTTTGCTTCATCTCTACGGGTCGTCGTTTCTTAGCACGCCCAGCCACAGTTACTTGACCAAAGGACAGTTGTATCAGTCAGCCAACTCTTGGTGTGGCTGAGACCTTTTGTCCTTAATGGTGGGATATAATACACCGGTTACACTTTCTACAACATGTACCTAGACCTTCTGCTCCAATCGCACAATGCCAATTGCCGGCCAATCCAAAATCCGCTCCAAAAGCTCCTTTCTATCGCCTTTTCTGACGTCCTCTGTGATACAGATTTCTCGTATTCTTCATCATGTATTTAGTAGTAAAGTAGTCAAAACAATAACAGGTGTTTTAGCAGATTTCCCTTAAGGGAAATCTGCTATTGAGGTCGTACTTATGCGCGATTTTCGAAAAATTTCTTCAAATGTCCATCGATCCTACCCAGGATATGACGAAAATTAGGTCCGTTTTAATTATATATATATATATATATATATATATATATATATATATATATATATATACAGAACGAACTCGATCTGTCTTTTTGCATAAAACGTTTAAATATCGAGTTTGGTAACGATCAAACAAAAATTGCGACCCCAAAAGCGTTAACAAACAAATATATGTATATAATTTATACTTAGATTATATACATATATATTTAGAGTATACTCTAAATGTATATATGTATTTAATTATGTCGTAATTTTTGTTTGACCGTTACCAAACTCGATATTTAACGTCGAAACTAGTCAACAGGAATTCAGTGAGGATAAACACGGATCCATTTTGTGTCTGAAAAACGACATTTTTCATGATTACAACACCTTCTTTACTTCATTCAAGGAAGTTAAAAATACCAAGAGATTCTTATAAATTTCAAAATATTTCACAGAAACTATTTTCTTTTATTTCCGGGTTTAATGGGTCAGCGTTAATTAAAATTTTTTCTATTCAGGGAAATAAGGCAGACTTTCGCGCTATTTTAGCTTCCTTTATTGAATGAATCTAAGTTCTTTTGACATTAATATGGAATAAGGAAACTATATTTCTTTCCTAGAAGAAGAAAGTTGTTGGGGGTTTCCTTAAAATCCCGAGACGCTCACTTACACTACAAGGAAATACTACAAAGGTTACACAAGTTGTCTCTTTAAGGAAAACAACACCTCAGAAACACAAAGTCTTTTTCAGCTACAATATCAATCGAGATTAATGCATTTTTGCATATTTCGATTTCCCTTAAAAGCTTCTTCAAATCTCCATCGATCCTACCCAGTAAATGATGGTGGCCTTTTAGCAGATTTCCCTTAAGGGAAATCAGCTATTGAGGTTGTACTCATGACGGAATTTTCGAAATTTTTCTACAAAAGTCCATCGATCCTACCTAGTAGATGACGAAAATGAAGTCCGTTCAAAACTCTCTCTCTCTCTCTCTCTCTCTCTCTCTCTATATATATATATATATATATATATATATATATATATATATATATATATATATATATATATATATATCTATATATAAATATATATATATTTGTCTGTTACCGCTCTAGCGGTCGCAATTTTTGTTTAATCGTTACCAAACTCGACATTTAGTCGTTTTGTGTAAAAAGAAAGATCAAGTTCGTTAACGGCTGAAATCGGACCAGTGGGAGGTGGGGAGTTTAGAGGGGAGGATTTTCGAAAATTCGAAATATCTCCGTTACTATACGTCGGATCGAAAAATTGTACAGAATCAATCATATTGCAAATTAAATTTACTATAAATATTGTTATATACATTTATTACTTATCTTGAATATTAACCGAGATATTTGCCTTTTTATTAAATTTGGGCCGATAACGGCTTTTGAATTTCCCGCTAAAAGCTAGTTCGGCCCTTTGCCGTAACTGTTCGGCTCTCGTATGGAGATTTCTCTATTGTATAACTTCACGTGGGAAATCTGCTTAGTTTACGCAGCCCCTGCGTGACGGACTTTTTTTACATTAGCCCCGCATTTCAAATTAGGTTATAATCACATGATTTTAGAAATACTTCTGAGATATTAGTTTAATAACTGTTACAATATATTATGTATACAGCTGATACAGAACTTTAGTTGCATCGTTGCATTCTATTAGGCCTGGAACAACAATATACTCTGCTGGAGGTAATATTGCCGCCTAACAAAAGTACCAGGAATGAAATATAAACATTTTGCTGTTGACCACTTTAAATATATATATCAAAGTTTAAATACTAAATGTTGTTTTCTTTTACCCATCCTTTACTATTTGAGATATGTGTAAATATTTTCCTTCTGGGGTCAAAAACATCTCCGTTATCAATTTTCCCGAAAAATGTAATGGGACCAATGTGGTTTAACTATTGCTCATCCATTGTTCTATTTATTTCTTCGTAGGACGAATATATAAAGAGTCAGTCAGTAAGTGTTTGATAGCCAGGTGCACATTTCACTCCTCACGTATAGGCCTATCTTCTCTAGAATGAGAAAAAGTCCGTCACGCAGATTTCCCCTGTGAAGTTTTACAATAGAGAAATCTGCATACTGGTAACACAATACCACCGTGATTAGATAATGAGAAATCTTTCAGTTAATTAAAATAAATACCCAACTGAAACGGCTTCTGAATTGTAAGAATAATTTATATTTTAATAACTCAAATTTTAGTAGTCCAAGAACTAAAGAAGGGGGGGGGCGGATGAACAAAACGTATTTGCATAAATCTCACAAAGTAACGAAGGTAAGGTAAGGTTAAAAACGCCAGGTTAGAAGAAGCTTCCGCCTGAGCCGAGAAATGACGAAGATGGCCGACATAATCCGAACTATACCCCACCACAGACTTCATAAAAATGCAAATATCTCGGTTAATATTCAAGATAGAGAATAAATGTATATAACAATATTTATAGTAAATTTAATTTGCAATAAGATTGGTTCTGTACAATTTTTCGAACCGATGCATAATAACGGAGATATTTTTTTCGAAAATCCCCCCCCTCTAAACCCCCCCTCCCTCTGGTCCGATTTCAGCCATTAACGAACTTGATCTGTCTTTTTACATAAAACGGTTAAATATCGAGTTTCGTAACGATCAAACAAAAATTGCGACCGCTAGAGCGTTAACAGACAAATATATATATATATATATATATATATATATATATATATATATATATATATATATATATATATATATATAATTTTGAACGGACCTCATTTTCGTCATCTCCTGGGTAGGATCGATGGACATTTGAAGAAAATTTTCGAAAATCGCGTCATGAGTACGACCTCAATAGCTGATTTCCCTTGAGGGAAATCTGCTAAAACGTCTAATGAATGCATGCCCTATGCGAAGCCGTGTAAGACCAGCTGCATCTCTAAGTCCTAATACTTAGTCATTTTTGTGCAATGCACGCACGAGTAGTCCATTTTTATTCTGGACGTTTATTGGTCATATATTTCAAGAGGAAATGGATAAAATACTTTGTTTGAATCATAGAAAAATGTGAATATTGTGGGATTAACAAGTTGGATTAGATAACTGACTGATACATTAGGAGATCCAGTTAAGTTTTACATTTCCTGTTTGCCTCCATCTTTCCATTTCTGCTAGCTTTAGGTTACTGTACTGGCGTAAAAACTCCCGTATTCGTTCCGAGAACTACAATAAGTTAATTTCCAAAACATTAAACCCTGAACAGCAATGTTAAACAACGTAAATTCGTCGTAAAAATAGGCAAACCTACACTAGGCCACAGACTTTTTTAAACCCGTAAAAAAGTTCTGGTGAATTAGCGAATTCCATTAAGTTTTATTTTCTTGTCGACCTTTTCGATTTGACAATTCAGGTCAGGCACAACAACAATCCCGTTTTTACGAGTCCATTTGGTCTACATTTAATGTCTCGTGACCTTTCAACATCTCTCAGAGTTCTAAACTAGTCCAGTCAACTGTAGCAGCAAACTAGCTCTGGAAAGGAGTTAAAGAAAAAATATCATTGGAAATACGTCTTTTAGCAGATTTCCTTTATGGGAAATCAGCTATTGAGGTTGTACTCATGACGCGATTTTTGACATTTTTCTTCAAATGTCCATCGATCTTACCTAGGAGGACGTACGTACCGACACAATACATTGTAGTGGAACAGAGAATGGACGACATGTAACAAATCTTACAGTTTACATCAATACATACCAAATATAACTCATAACTACATCACAATTGAGAGTCACCATCACAAATGCAAACAATTTCTAACGGAACATGGACAGGCAGGACATTATTGAACAAGATTTAAAATTGAAGACAATAACAAATGTACTTGCGACTCACAGACAACACAAACGTTTTTACATATGCTTTATGACTGTTCAACATTTAATCAAACTAGATCAAATTTAATAATTAACATAATTTTAAAAGGAGGTAATTGGCCAGAACCACCTCATATTATATTTAATAAATATAATAAAGAACTTATAAAGTTTATCAAAAGTATAGATATGGATGTAGCAAAAATACATTAGAATGTAAAGTTGATTGTGAGGAATGAGAATTATAATTCAATATATTAACCTTACATAGACTCGCTAATTAAACATCGGTTGAGTAATTTTAATTAATTGATTTTTTCTTTTGTTTTTATTTTATTTATTTATTCATTTCATTTATTAATTTTATTTGTAATTATCTTACTTATTTTAATATTTTATTTTGTTATTATTTTTATATTATATTTCACTAGATGGTTGATTAACATGTATATATATATATTGTAAAATAAAAATGTATTTAAACATAATCATACATGTAATATGCCATGTGGCAATGGAACATGTAATCAAATAAATAACTCCTCATAGGGTTACTATGAGGAAGAAAAAAAAATCCTACCTAGGAGATGATGAAAATAGGGTCTGTTCAAAATTGTATGTAATGCTTAAAATTAAAAAATTCCGTCACGCAGGGGCTGCGTTAACTAAGCATATTTCCCAAGTGCGTCGCGTTTTTTCATTTATCTCTAAAATTAAAAGTTCAATGAGAACAATATTTGGTATTTAAGCTTCAAATAAAATGCTTCATAAAATAATAGAATATTTTTAATATGAGATGAGTAGGAGTGGGGGTTTACTGAAGACCGAAAACTAAAAAATGCAAATATCTCAGTTAATAATCAAGATATGAAAAAATGTTGAGATAGAGAAACAATGTATATAACAACATTTATAGAACATTAAATTTGCAATATCATTGGTTCTATATAATTGTTCGATCCGACGCATAATAACGGAGATATTAGGAATTTTGGAAATTCTCCCCCTCTAAACCATCTCCTGGCCAGGATCGATGGACATTTGAAGAAAAATTTCAAAAATTGCGTCAGAGTACAACCTCAATAGCTGATTTCCCTTAAGGAAAATCTGCTAAAAACCTCAGTTAATATTCAAGATAGATAAAATGTAAATAGAACATTTTTTATCAAAATTACTTATACAAAACTTTTCGATCCCATTCATCGACTTTCCTCCGTCATATTTTGAATTTTTGATTTGCTCGATGTGGCGGCACCATTTCCAAGCCTGTTGGAAGTTGTGTCTAGTATTTGTTTGGAAACTCCTGTGCCCAGTGGTCAGCTTTGGGATGTTTACATTTAGCCTGGGGTAGTTTGTTTATATCTAGGAACTAGAAAAAACTGGCTCTAAGGAAAAACGGTTTTTTTTTCTTTTCCTGTCGAGGGGAGGTAGTTGCCAAACAGGAAGTGAGTGCATGAGCTAGAGTTAGCTATCTTGCTGAGAGGGAAGTATGCGTGACAGGAAAGCCTCAAAGGAATATAAGACTTCCTAGAACTGAGGCCTTATTCAAAAAAACAACACTAGCATCTCCTGGGGCGAAGGATACCAGACACCGACATGAAAGATGTATGCATTTACGGCAAAGCTGGCTGTAGGAATTTCGGCTTCGGAATAAAGGGAAAAGACAAGGGAAGTTAATTCTATTTTTTGTATTCCTAATTATGAAAAAAACTAATAGTTTCAGTCTCAGTTTTAAACATGTCCTGAAAAAATCTCAGGTTAGCCACGTGAGATAAGTCGTCAACCTTACTTTCATTTAGTAAACCCAGGGTTATGAGTTCGATCCTCAACTGGATAATAGAAATTTATTTGGGTAGGAACACATTTAAAAAAAATCCTTAGTATCGCCCTTGTTAGAAAAAGGAGATATCACAAATCTCCCCTCTTGACCTTTAGTTTGACATGAAACGCTTATATATCCAGTATGGTAATGTACGGCTAAAATTGCGACCGCTAGAGTGGTAATAGACAAGTATATATATAATTTTGAACGGACCTCATTTAACATCTACAAGGTAGGACCGATGGACATTAGACTGACTTTTTAAAATTGCGCCACGAGTACAACCTCAATAGCTGATTTATATTAAGGGAAATCTGCTAAAAGATGATTAACAAGGTTGAAGAAAGAAAATATATCAAAAGCTTATCAACAGTCAATACCAGAATATCTTGATAATCATTGCAGTAGAAGTCTGATAAATATATTTTAGCAGATATCAGTCAGATAAATATAGATAGCAGATAAGGGAAATCAGCTACTGAGGGTGTACTCATTACGAGATTTTGGAAATTTTTCTTCAAATGTCCATCGATCCTACCAAGTAGATGACGAAAGAGTATTTTTAATAGCGGTTACGACGCACCTAAAACAGTTGTCACTGTTGTGCTTTGTACCGCATCAAAGGAAAGGAACTTTTCATCATACATGGTTTGGAAGACAGAATACTTTCTATGATTATGAATCATATGGTCCATTACGTTATAAAAAAATCCTTGATATTTCCGTTATTATGCGTTAGATCGGAAAATTGTATAGAATCAATCTTATTTCAATGTTCTGTAACTGTCGTTATGTAAAATTTTTTTACTATCTTTATTATTAACCGAGATATGTACATTTTTTAGTTTTTATGTCTAGCAACATTATGCTATTATGTTATGAAGCACTTCATTTGATGCTTAAATAGAAAATATTCTTCTCATATTTTACGTTTTGAGGTAAATGAAAATACGTGATGCAAGTGGGAAATTTGCTTAGTTAACGCAGCAACGTTTTTACTTTTTTAAAAGGGTACTTGCTTAATTCAATGGTCATTTGGTTGGTATTTGGTCACGTGGTAGAGGATCTATCCTGGACTATGTGACTAGGTCATCCAGACATCCTCCTATAATCAGCTGGCAGTACATCTCAATCTCGTGACCTTTCCACGTCCAGCCGTTCCGAACTAGTTCAGCTCGCAACGATCAAAGTGCATTCCTCTAATCCTTAAGTAAGTTCATATATCTGTGCACTAATGGATAAAGCGATGTAAATTGTATGCGAGGTATTTACGCGTGGCACACCGTACTCATAAATACACCAGCAAAAGCAGAAGTATTATAACTAATTCCTGAAACTTATTCACTTCCATAAGAAGCTGCTGTCCAAATCATATTTATCTTCTTTTACTAACCGTTTTGATTTATTTGACGACCTTTTGGTCATTCTGGAATTCTACTATAATCACTTTGTATCTACATTTCACGACTCGTGACCTTTCCACACCTCGTTATGCTAAACTAGTCCAGAATCGCAACTACATTCCTGAATTTCTTGCGTGCCTCCATATATCAATATTTTCATGCATTCATATATCAACGTATGAATGAACAAGGCGGTTGAAATCATAACTATAGTTTATAGTTTAACATCATAAATAGAACTGCAAAAATAGGAGGCACATAACTAACACCTAAAAAAGTCCGTCACGCAGGGGCTGCGTAAACTAAGCAGATTTCCCACGTGAAGTTTTACAATAGAGAAATCTGCCTACTAATAACAGTAGTAGTGACGAAGCTCTAAACCAATTCACGAGGGACGAATAGTTACGGAAACGGCCGAACTAGCTGTCGGCGGAAAGTCCCAAACATAGCCGACTCCTGCAGACTATACACACAATACAAATGCAAATATCTCGGTTAATATTCAAAATAAAGAATAAATGTATATAACCATATTTATGGTAAATTTAATTTGCAATAAGATTGACTCTATACAATGTTTCTATCCGACGCATAATAACGGAGATATTTCGAATTTTCAAAAATCCCACCTCTATACCCCCCTCCCTCTCGTCCGATTTCAGCCATTAACGACTTGATCTTTTGTTTTACATAAAACGATTAAATATCGAGTTTGCTAACGATCAAACTAAAATTGCGACCGCAAGAGCGTTAACAGACAAATATATATATATATATATATATATATATATATATATATATATATATATATATATATATATATATATCCCTCTGACTTTTTTATTTATTTCTAATAGAATATAAACTATAAGAGCATTTCTGGTATTTAATATATACTCGACATGAATGTTTAAAGTATTACTAGGTTGCAGGGGGGCTCTCTTCCCCTCATCTAGCTTTTTTGAACATAAATGAAATTATTTTTAGGGATCTATTATAATATATAATCTTATGTATAAAACTATGCTAAAACTACATGTGCTTGGTTTGATTTTTGGCAGGAAAATATGTTCATTATAGATGACATTTAATTGTGATAAATGCTACCCATGATTATGGTTTGAATTATTCAAAAACCGTGAGTCAAAAAGTCGTGAGGGATAAATTAGGAACCCATTTTCATATATTCTTCAAAACTAAAATTTCTATCCTATTAACCCTGAAAGTTACACTTTAGGATTGGCTGTTTTAGAATACATCGTGGAGGGAAGTGGAATTGTACACATTGAAGTCTTGCTATAAAAATACAATCATTAGTCAGTCAGCAATGATTTCCCGGGCATCGCCGGGTACCTTAGCTAGTATATATATATATATATATATATATATATATATATATATAGATATATATATATATATATATATATAATTTTGAGCGGACCTCATTTTCGTCATCTCCTGGGTAGGATCGATGGACATTTCCATGTCCGATGGACAGAAGATCGCGTCATGAGTACGACCTCAATAGCAGATTTCCCTTAAGGGAAATCTGCTAAATCAGCTGTTCATATCCATAAGAAGGTACTGCCCACCTCATATTTATCTTGTTCTATTAACTTTTTTTTTATTTGAGAAGAACAGACGGCCTTTCTGGAATCCTGTTATAATCAGTTGGAGATACATTTCAAAACTCGTGGCCTTTCCAAATGCAGCCAAACCGAACTATTACACAATTGCGAGTATATAACAATCTATGAATGGGCAAGACGACTAAAATTGGTTGATACAAAGATAGGTTATCATAGGAATACATAAATAAGCCATCAAAAGTAGTTTCTGTGAGTAGAATCAGAAATAATTTCCATAAAACAGGTTTTTCATCTCCATAAAAATATACTATTCAGCTCCTATATAGCTTATTCTATTGCCTTTTTTAACGACTTTCTCTAGATGTACATGCCATACTGGAATCCTGTTACAGCCAACTTTGATCTACATTTTACAACTCGTGACCTTTCCACATCTCGTTATGCTAAACTAGAATCGCAAGTACATTCCTCTGATCCTTGCTTACATTAATATATGATGTATGAATGTTGAAGACGATTAAAATTGGAATTTATGAACGTAGTTCATCGTATAATATTATAATTACCCCAGCAAAAGTAGGCGACGCAGAATTGACATCTGTAAAATATTTTTTTTAGCAGAGGTTTGTCGTCAGTCTTTGTCATTAAGTATGAGTGTGTTAATTTGGTGTGTCCGATTCTAAGTCTCGAGAGAACTACTTATTCTCTCCTAGAACTTCTGTAACTTGATGGTCACATGCAAATAGTGATCTTAATAGTCGGTAGTTCGTTGTCAGTGCTTGTGTTAGTTCAGATGGTTTGCCATGTATCTATGATGAAGTGTTTTGTTTGTCTTGAAATATCTTCATGTAGTACATCTATTTGTTCATAATCATGGTTTTCAGCCACTTTTTTGGCCTCTGAGTCCGCAGTCTCATTCAGTCCTAAGTTTTCATGTTCATCTCATATATAGTGTATTCTATTAACGTCTTACATATCTGTCTGCCTTTTAGCAGATTTCCCTTAAGGGAAATCAGCTATTGAGGTTGTACTCATAACGCGATTTTCGAAAAAAAAATTTAAAATGTCCATCGATCCTACCCAGGACGAAAATGAGGTCCGTTCAATATTATATATATATATATATATATATATATATATATATATATTTATATATATACATATATTTGTCTGTTAACGCTCTAGCGGTCGCATGTTTTGTTTGATCGTTACCAATCTCTATATTTAAACATTTTATGCAAAAAGACAGAAAGTGAGTTTATGGCTGAAATCGGACCAGCGGGAGGGGGGGTTAAGTCGGGGGATTTTCGAAAATTCGAAATATCTCCGTTACCATACGTCGGATCAAAACATTCTATAGAACCAATCTTATTGCAAATTAAATGTGCTATAAATATTGTTCTATACATTTATTCTCTATCTTGAATAATAACCGAGATATTTGCAATTTTTATTAAATGTGGATGGATAATGGACGAGTGAGTTTCCAGCCAAAAACTAGTTCGGCCGTTTCCTTAACTGTTCGGCTCACGTATGCAGATCTCTATTGTATAACTTCACGTGGGAAATCTGCTTAGTTTACGCAGCCCCTGCGTGACGGACTTTTTCTATAAGAGCATACCTTTTAGGGCATCCTGACGTGCCCTGTTGTTCTAATCAGCTGATATCTACATTTGGTGACCTTTCCAGACGTCCAGCTGGGCTGAACTAGTCCAGCCTCTGGAGTAGATTCCTCCAGCCATATCTTATTTCAAGGTGAGCTGAATAATACCAGCCTGTGCTATCACCACATAGCCAAGCCTCATAACTCTTCTCCTAGTCGAGACAAATTATAACTCTCTCTGGCGACTATCTCCTCAATTTATTCATTCCACACAAGGCCTCTCACTCCAATGAGATTAGGCCTGTTCGTTAGTTTGAACCATTGAGGCTCAGTCATTTCCATAACTGTCCCAACAAAAATGCCAAAACAAATGGTTGAAAGAATACATATATTTTAATTTGTTCTATACAGGTCTACATAAAAGTTAAGATACATGTTTATGGGTTAAAAAAAAACTTAAACTATAACACAGTAAATATCTAATTAGTATTCAGAAATGGAAAATAATTTATAATATGAAGAACGTCAAAATTAAGAAAAGAACGTAAAAACTCCATTAATGTTAGAAAAATTCAGTGATTTAATAAATGACTATGGCCTTCTCATCGACTTTAAGTTTACGAAACATATTTCCCGACACACATATGACGTCGTTTCACATTCCGTTCTGTATTTATCTCAATTACATTGTTGATGGCTGAAGGAGAAAATTAATAAATGAACGTAAAAACTCCATTAATACTTGAAAAACGATTTGAACAACAATTCTTTTATGAATATTAAATGTTATTTTTCAATGTGAGGAATAATAAAATAAATATTTTTGATTATTCGTTTTACTCTTTTTCCAACAACTTTAGTTTTATCTGTAATGGTTAAATTCCAGTTTGGGCGCTATCAAATAAACATGGTGGCCGTTATATCTTTAAGTGGTATTATATTTACTTTTAATTTTTACGGCCAGCATTTACGTCGTCAACTTGGTAGTTACAGTAGACGTATGAAGAAATCGTTAACGTGTACTACTTCGTCAGCTGATATTCCACCTAACTTCGAAATATTGAAGTACTGCTGGTGACAATATTAGAGTGGTTTTTGTAATGTGAGGAGACATGCAAATGAGCCGGAACCCATTTAGAGCGGGATTAGGGGATAGCCTTGTGGCTCAATCTGGCAGAGGTCAGCTGTATCTAGGGGAAGCTGATGGCCAACCTTCTTCTGAGCAGCAGGTCCTTGGAAGTTGGATTCCCGTTGCAGTCTGCTTATATCAACCGTGAAATGCCTAACTGTCCAAAAAAAAGCTTTCGTCCAAAAAAAATTATAATTTTTGGAGTTGACCAAAAAGAATCTGAATCACCCACCCCTAGCCCAGGAGTATTAAAACTATTATTCTTATTGCCATGCCCAGGAAAGTGCTGGACTACCTCGAGCTAGAGACGAAACTTAGACCTATTGATCCACTCACATACGCCTGGGATGAATTCGTATGTAATTCTTCCTTTTGAAGAATTATTCCACCTCTCTTGCCACTGAAGCATTGCTGAATTATATAATGTATCCTTCAGCATTTTGTATGTGCATGTGCCAGCCATAACTCACCTCCCAAATCTAGCAGCCATACCTCGCTGCATATTGTACTTGGCTATTCGTAGCTGCAACTCGAGTCGGGCTGGTAGTTGACCTCCGAGCATCCGAAGTGTGAAGGTAACTACATATATATCCCTTTATAAAAATCTGTAACCAAGTAATTTACAAATGATTAACGCCCACTCTGTGCTACTATGACTATTTGGAACGGGTTATTTACAGATTACTACCCTTTCCTAGCCCGGAATAAGGATTTTATTTTTTGAGTTCGTCACTAAATAAATTCCTATTGCCCAGACGGGAATCGCCACTCTGGGTTTACCATGTGAGATTAAGACCATTAACTTTTACTCACATGCTTAACCTGAGCCACTCCTAATCAGTAACCATGATGTTTAATGAATATTAATATTAAATGCTATAATTTAGACTCATTTAAATACTTCCGTCAATTTAATGCATATACAGTTGTTTATTTTGTTATAAGCTGCTCTGCTGTTGACGCCAATAACCATTCAAACTTAAGGAAATATTAGACAGCATACGAGAAAATCTTTTAATCATAACATCTATCAAAGTAGTGAATGATAGAGAGGAGCTATCATTGTTGGTGGCCATAATTGGTTCAGGAAATAACCTTGCTTATCGTCATTAAAGACTCGACAATGCGCACATCACACAGTGCTACACTGTTAAAATGTAAAAGTGGATTCTTAAAAGTAGAACGGGTTGTCAGGTTATCCGTGCGAGTTGAGAGTTTCACTGAATCTCTCTTGGTAAACCTATAGTCGTCTATTCGATTTCCACCTTGGCATAGCGATTTAGTTAGCGATCAGCTCAATAAATGAAATCCTTAGTTCAACCTTGACTGGAAACCCATCCCGATTAAGCACAATGTGGACGTTAATAAATATATATTAAAACCGTCGTCAAAATCAAAAATTTGAATAATTTTAAAAGGCTAGGACTCGCTTGGGCCGGTTCAGATTATTAGCCAACTCCATCATAATTTTTGCTCATCACAAGCAGACTGCAACGGGAATCCAACTTACAAGAAAATTCCTAAACTAATACTTTTCCCAATTTATGTTCGGGATAGAATTCCGTTTTCCCTCTCTAATCCTCCTCCTCCTAGTCCAATCGTTCGGGTTCCGGGATGATTTTATTTTTGAATGGGCCATATTTTCGTTCGTTCTATCTCCTAGATAGGAACAAAGTGGACTTGAAGTGGTTTTGGGGAAATCGTTTCATGAGTACAAGGTGAATAGCTGATTTCTGCAAGTGACCATGTGAGGGTCACGCGCCAACTGACCTTAGCAAGATGGAGAGACAAGGTGCTCCTCTGACCTTTCCACATCGGCCGCCCTGATAAAACGGCCGGTCTGCCCGATCGTGTTTCATTAAACCACGTGCAGGCATTTGTGGTGCGACTGACCCAACATACGTATGCAATTCCTCGCTTACCGTCCTAGCACTTTAGTAGACCGAAGTTTTGGTCTCTGCCGCCTCCACTTTCAGATCCTCTGCGGGTGATCCTTACAGGCACCTCCAGCCCTTCTTCAACGTAGTCTAATGCCACTTTTATTCAGGTATACCCGTTTCCCTGTTCCTAAACACCCGAATTTACCATTATGGAATACCATTCTGAATAAGGACATTGTGGTCAGATTCGCCATATCATAACATCCAATATCTCCATAACTATTCCAAATACCGAGGCTCAGGTTAGTCATGTCAGTTAGAGCGCTGACCTTAATCTCACATGGCAAACTTAGAGTGGCGAGTTCCATTCCCGTTTGGACAAAGGAGATTATTTAGTAACGGAACTCATTAAATAAAATCCTCAGTCCCACCCTGGCTAGAAAAGGGTGGTAACCTGTAGATAAACCGTCCCAAATAGCCTTAGTTGCAAAAAGTGGCCGTTAATAAATAATTTAATTTCAAGCCAAGAACAAAAGATATGGGATGAGGTCGTTAGAACGTGTTTGCATATAGAAAAGTTTAGAAAAAATGGTTCATGATATATTAGTTTATTCTTAAAGTAAATTAAAGTAAACTGTAGGCTGAAAATTTAAAATGTGCAAATATCTTGGTTAATATTGGAGATAGAGAAACAATGTATATAACAACATTTGTAGAACATTACATTTGTAATAAGATTGATTCTATAGCATTATCCGGAGATAATGTGGATTTTCGATATATATTGTTACGTTTTATTACAAAATCAGAAGAAAAGTTGTTTATAAGAATTCTATTGGATTGCTAAATTAAACACACACAAGCTTCACAGTTTTTATCACTGCACAATTTATTTAACAATGCACTATACACTTGGTTAATTATTCTTAATTACTACTCACAGTATGCACTGATAGCGTCACTGTTCTTCAAAGAGTCACAGTCCAATAATTCACTCACGGTCACTGAAATTCACAAAAAGACGGCACTACACTGTCCTTTACTTCGCAGCACTGCACTGTCTTAAACACGGCACTATACTGCTACTTACAGAGCCACGGCACAACACTGTTCTTCTTATAAAAACACTTTACCGCACTGCACCAAGTCGCTCTGTAGTACTGATGAACTGAGAGCAAACTAAATTGACTAGGGTCGGCCTAGCAGTAATAGTGTCTTATATAGATTGGCGGAAAAACATCAAAGGATGAGGCCGAGACTCTTCCAGAACAGGACTCGAACCTCTGTCGGCTTCTTGGGTCCAGTTCTTCCCCACTTCCCAAATGCGTGACTATCTCTGTTTAATTTTTCATGCATTTAATTTTCGTAACAATAAATTTCGAAAATCGCGTCATGAGTACGAACTCAATAGCCGCTGAATTCCCTTCAGAGAAATTAAGAGGTTAGAACTCTACTCGAACCCAAAGTTATTAGAGATTCATCCCTCACTAACCTGCATAAGCCGCCTCCTGGTAACCATTAGCCTGAGCATTGCATCTCGTGCCCCCAGCTTTGTCCGACAGAGACATAGAGGAACATGGCAGTGTCGGTAAATAGAATATACCTTGCAGAGTAATTGCTTGAGCAGTTACAATGGTTGAATATCAGCCGTGGTCGATCGGGAGCCATAAAACTGGCTTAATGTCATTATCTGCATCGATGGTATAAGGCCTTAACCTCGACACGGAATGAGCACCTTCACCAGCACCCTGATACCTTGCCGAGGTCACAGCCTTCCGCGTCTCAAATTGATATCGTCAAACGCCTCTCACTTCTAATTGGACCCTCACGACTCCCAACTATATATCGCTAGAACATTCCTACGCTCTGCCGAGTCTGTTACTGCTTCACAAATGAGTGGGAAGTGAAAAATTACGTACATCATTTAGAGATTGTTTCAAGATGGCAAAAACTCCTCCTTTGTTCCATCTCTTCTAGACCTCCTCGCCTCCTTAGTCGATTTTGATCAAAACAAGATCTTCACAACAAAAACTTGCGATAATCCTAAATATGAAATTTCGATATTCTAAGTCTCGGTGTTTTTGAGTTAAGCGATATGCGTACCTACAGACTCCAAACCAAAACTAGTCAAAATGGGCTCAGTGAGCGTTAAAATCTTTTATTCCATTGAAATTTGGTAATCTATAATTTTCGCAATTACGTCTTACTTTTCTTCGTACAATTAAGTAAAAATGGGGGTCCTCCTTTAAAATAAGGGTGTTAAACTAAAAAGATAATATTTCCAGTCAAAATCATATCACTTATTATGAGGTATATTTTTATTCTTTTTCGGTTGATCATTAAGGTCTCTAACCGTACCCGATCTAGACACGGAAGTATTGGCGATCAGAGTTTTGTATAGTGACTGATTAACCCAACGTACAACCCCCATACCCAAGGAGGACATGGAATGAGTTGTCTCCAATAGACTGAGGGGCGGGCAGTGGTCATACCACCAAAGACCAGTTTGCTAGTCGATCTATGAGAGTCTACGTCCTTCGTCATAGTGAGTAGCTGTCAGGCTCTTTTACTCACTAGACTCTCGCTTTTCCAATCCAGACGCGACACCAGCGCGCTCTGGTAGTGTACTCATATATTAAATAACTCCTGGGGCCGCTCAAGCGGTCGCAATTTTTTTTTTTTGATCATTAAAAGAAATTTCGAATTATGAGTCGGATCACAAAATGTTTTAGAACCAATGTTGTTAAACTATGAATGAACTATAATTGTTCTTCTGTACATTTTTCGTCACTAATGTTAAGCGAATTATTCGTGCTTTCTTTTTTTCATCCTTCAGTGTCTCCCTACTTTCTACTCTTTATTTAGTGGATATATTTTGAGATGTGGTGTATTTTACCAGGAGGTGAGAAATCTGCTTATCTTACACAGCCCCTGCGTGATGTACTATTTCTACCGGATGGAATCCATACCCCTGCTGGCATATGAGTTTTGATGGATTCCCGGGGCTTTCTCCTTTCTAACGGCCCGTTATACTTTCTCTCCAAGCCCTTATACTCATCCAGCATTTTTTATTTCTCCTCCGGAGTTTCTTTCTACACTTTCTTTTGTGATAGTATACTTATATTCTTTATGGCCGTTTAGTTTAATAGGGGCAACGATTATAGAAGAAGTGAAGAACCACGCTCATAAAGAGGGTCATATCATTGTACAGATGGAGAAAATTGGAGTTTGAAATGGTTTAGCAGATTTCCCTAGAAGGAAACCTATTAAAGTTGTATTTGTACTCATTTCTTTTTACAAATGGGTACATAATTACTCCATTTTTAGCAGATTTCCCTTAAGGGAAATCAGCTATTGAGGTAGTACTCATGACGCGATTTTTGATATTTTTCTTCAAATGTCCATCGATCCTACCTAGGAGATGACGAAAAAGAGGTCCGTTCAAAACTATATATATATATTTGTCTGTTACCGCTCTAGCGGTCGCAATTTTTGTCTAATCGATACCAAACTCGATATATAATCGTTTAATACAAAAAGAAAGATCAAGTTCGTTAACGGCTGAAATCGAACCAGGGGGAGAGGGGTTTAGAGGGAGAATTTCGACAAAATTTTAATATCCCCGTTATTAAACGTCGGTTCGGAAAATTGTATACAACCATTCTTATTGCAAATGTAATGTTCTATAAATGGTGTTATGTACATTTTTTCACTATCTTTATTATTAACTGAGATATTTGCATTTTTTAGTTTTCGGTCTTCAGTAAAGCCCCACTCCTACTCATACCATATTAACAATATTCTACTATGTTATGAAGCACTATATTTGAAACTTCAATATCAAATATTGTTCTCATTGAACTTTTAATTTTTGAGATAAATGCCAAACCGTGACACAAGAGGGAAATCTGCTTAGTTAACAAAGCCCCTGCGAGATGGGCTTTTTTAAAATTTCTTTCTTACCATCCATCCTACTAGTAGAAATACAATAAATTGTGAGGCTCAATTTATTTTGGTATAAGTATGCGGGTACCCTGGCAGGCAATATCTATACTCAATGACCACAATGCGTAGACGAATGATACCTAAAGTGGCCCATGGCGGCCTATAAGGCTGTGTCGTGTAAACCCAGGCCCACGATTTCATTTAGTTCAGTTAGCGATTTTAATTTGGAATATTTAATTACATTTTTGGCCATTAATTAAATAATTATAATTATTAATTTGATGTAAAATTAAATTGTTAATTTAGTGTAAAAGGCAAAAAAAAACAAGAAACCTACTTGTCATCATAAAATTTAAGATTTTAACCTCACTAAATTGTTGCGATATATTGAAAATTTATTATAGCAGCACCAAGTTCATCCCTCCCACTAAAATGTCCGTCACGCAGGGGCTGCGTAAACTAAGCAGATTTCCCACGTGAAGTTTTACAGTAGAGAAATTTCACAAGAGGCGAGCAATCAAGGAAACGGCCGAACGAGCTTTTGGCGGGAAAGTCACTCTCGTCCGTTAGCCGTCGATTTAATAAAAATGCAAATATCTCAGTTAATATTCAAGATAGAGAACAAATGTATAGAACAATATTTATAGTAAATGTAATTTGCAATAAGATTGGATTCTGTACAATTTTTCGATCCGACGTATAGTAACGGAGATATTTCGAATTTTCGAAAATCCTCCCCTCTAAACCCCCCCTCCCACTGGTCCGATTTCAGCCGTTAACGAACTTGATCTTTCTTTTTACATAAAACGACTAAATATCAAGTTTGGTAACGATTAAACAAACCGACCGTTAGAGCGGTAACAGACAAATATATATATATATATAATTTTGAACGGACCTCATTTTCGTCATCTCCTGGGTAGGATCGATGGACATTTGAAGAAAATTTTCAAAAATCGCGTATGAATACGACCTCAATAGCTCATTTCCCTTGGGGGAAATCTGCTAAAACCATGTTAGTTGTACTTTTTGGCTTTTGAGACTGTAGTATATCAATGCAGTTAAATATACCTTTGATCTTTATTTTTACATAAAAAGATTAAATATCCTTTTTGGGAACGATCAAACAAAAATTTACAAAAGTTAACAGACATATATATAATATATAAAATTTTGAAGTCATTTTCGTCATCTCCGTAGATTTGATGGACATTTTTCGAAAATCGCGTCTTGAATACAACCTCAGTAGCTGATATCCCTTAAGGGAAATCTGCTAATACCTATTAGCCATGTGAGCTAAGGCGTTGGCCATATTCTCACCTAGTAAACCTTGAGTAGCGAATTCGATTCCCACTTGGGCAATAGGTATTAATTAGCTTCGAACTCATTAAGTATAATCCTTAGTCCCAGCCTGGCTAGAGAACGGTGGTAACTAGTCATAACCCTTCCCAATTAGCCGTAGCAAAATGGACGTTAACAAATAATAATAATAAAATATCTATTTTGTAAAATTTGTAGAAATAGTTGGTTTTCTCGTGCCTCGAAGACCAAAATATCTTTGTAGTATTTTTCCTATTTATTTAGTTATATTTTTAGAACCTTAAAGGGGTCACATGAGTTTCTATCTTCCAAGGCCCCATTAAGACACATTATGAGATATCTGTATTAAATATGAAACTATTCCTGTCCTATTTGGAGTGAGTTATCGACAACACTAGTGTTTCGTAAGACAATATGGCGTCGTTTGTGTCGTGTGGGCCTCATAAAAAAAGTAAAGTATTGGCCATATGGTTCGAACCTTACGACATGTTTCGTCTCATATTTCATTTTCAAGTGCCGCCGTTAAGACTTAATTTTATTCAGAAATTCAGATGAGAGAGAGAGTTTGTATTTATTACTCATATTCATATTCAGACGGCTAGTCACAGCATTATGATTTCCATTATGGACTCCATCAGGTCCAAACATAGGCTTGATTGCATGAATATTAGCAGATTAGCAATGGATTTTGATATTGAGGCTGTAAAATGACTCGATTCAGATGAGAGAGAGTTTGTATTTATTACTCATATTCATATTCAGACGGCTAGTCACAGCATTATGATTTCCATTATGGACTCCATCAGGTCTAAACATAGGCTTGATTGCATGAATATTAGCAGATTAGCAATGGATTTTGATATTGAGGCTGTAAAATGACTCGATTCAGATGAGAGAGAGTTTGTATTTATTACTCATATTCATATTCAGACGGCTAGTCACAGCATTATGATTTCCATTATGGACTCCATCAGGTCTAAACATAGGCTTGATTGCATGAATATTAGCAGATTAGCAATGGATTTTGATATTGAGGCTGTAAAATGACTCGATTCAGATGAGAGAGAGTTTGTATTTATTACTCATATTCATATTCAGACGGCTAGTCACAGCATTATGATTTCCATTATGGACTCCATCAGGTCCAAACATAGGCTTGATTGCATGAATATTAGAAGATTAGCAATGGATTTTGATATTGAGGCTGTAAAATGACTCAATTCAGGAAAGCCTTTCTCAAATATCCATCGGTCCTACCAAGGGGATGACGAAAATTAGGTCTGGTCAAAATTATATATATTTATTTAAATTATACTTATATACACGGTGTCCCAAATTCCCGTTCCACCCCTCCCCCCTTAAAATCTCTAATTATTTTAATACAAGGCTGTAACTTAGTATTCCATAATTGTGACCCATGAAGAATCCTTTCAATCCATATTCCACTTCCTTCTCCAGTACTTCTCCAGCGACATTAACTTTTGAATTTCGAATGGCGTGCCCTTTCTTTTTATGGCGGATTCTTGTAGAAAATCAAATTCTAAAACGAGTTTGTATCGGTGATGTTTTTGATTTGACGCATCTTTTAGCCTTAAAATGCACAAATCTTTATTTCAGAAGCGGCAAATTTTATTGAAAAATGCTACGACATAAAAGTTGTATTCAACAAAATTATCGTTGAAAGACGTCTACGTGGAAAGGATTCTGAAATTTAAAAAAAAAACACGTTCTTAGAATTAATTTATTTTAAACTAACTGTGTGGTAGTCATTTGTAAAATGAATACATTTTTCCTCATTCATAGTTTCATGTAATATATAATTGTGTTGATGTTTTCGACCAGGTCATGTTTATATATGGGTTGTTGTTGTTTCTTGGAGCTTAATAAAATTATAATAACAAGATAGCTTTAATACAACATGGAAATAGCTTTAATAAAATGACAATAGTCGTAACATCACATAACAACGAGTCTTAACATAATATAATAACTGTAGTACAATAATTATAATAGAATTCAACAAACAAAAGATAATGAGCCATAGACATGCCTAACTGATATACCAAGACATAAGGCTGTGAGCCTGCTGAGTGTAAAACAGACCAAGGAAGGTTACAACCAGTTTTGCTAATTTAACCAGAACTACAATACATAATATGCAATAGTTTTTAATTATTTCTAGTCTTAAGTAAATAGAAATAACATAAACACTAGCTTGTTACACTGTAGTTCAATAACAATGTGCAATACGGGTATATATAAAGTAGTAGTACCTGTTTTTACAGCCCTGAAGAAGAGAAAATAAATATTCTCGAAATATTGGCATAAGCTAAACATTTGTTTTAACCAAGATTGACCAAAAATCCAAGAAATAATAACAACACCAAATATATGTTTATATATATATATATATGTATCAGAGACTTTTAAAAAATACATATATTTGAATACAAATGGTGTTCTTTTAGCAGATTTCCCTTAAGGGAAATCAACTATTGTGGTTGTAACTCATGACGGAATTTCGAAATTTTTCTTCAAATGTCCGTCGATCCTACCTAGTAGATAACGAAAATGTGTGGTCCGTTCAAACTGAATATATATATATATATATATATATATATATATATATATATATATATATATATATGTCTGTTACCTCGCAATTTTTGTTTAATCGTTACAAACTCGATATTTAGTCGTTTTATGTAAAAAGAATGATCAAGTTCGTTAACGGCTGAAATTGGACCAGTTGGAGAGGGGTTTAGAGGGGAGGATTTTCGAAAATTCGAAATATCTCCGTTACTATGGGCCGGATCGAAACATCGTACAGAATCAATCTTATTGCAAATTACATTTACAAGAAATATTGTTATATACATTTATTCCTTATCTTGAATATTAACTGAGATATTTGCATTTTTATTAAATTGATGGCGAACGGACAAGAGTGACTTTCCCGCCAAAAGCTCGGTTGGCCGTTTTCTTGATCGGCTCTCGTGAAATTTCTCTATTGTAAACCTTCACGAGGGAAATATGCTTAGTTGACGCAGCCCCTGCGTGACGGACTTTTTATTATTCCTCTTGGTAAACCAATACTTGTGGGTTGGATTGTGTGACAACCGTTACCCCGTCCATTTAGCCATAAAGTGTACCTTAATAAATAACATTTGGAAGTTATGGATACCAAATGGCTGTTGTATAAAATAAAGTAAGGTTTTGTCGAGGTTGTCGTATTCGACGGAGACTGGAGAGCTGTATTTATAGACCGGCTGTTTACTATTTCTCTGCTTCCTGTTTGTTGGACTGCAGCCATCTTCTATTTAGGTGCGCTGTAAAAAAACCCCGAGGAGCTAAAACAATATCCAGTTATCCAACAATGATGTTACAATTAGGAATATGGCTGGGCAAGGTGTGTTGCATTCTGGCTAGACTACTCTCTAAGCCATCCACGGACTTAAGCAAATTTTCTTAAGGGAAATCAGCTATTGAGTTCGTACTCATGACGCGGTTTTCGAGAATTTTCATCAAATGTCCACCGAGTCCGGAGGAGGGAGAGGGAGAGGAGAGATAGGGAGAGGGAGAGGGAGAGGGAGAGGAGAGAGGGAGAGGGATGGAGGGAGACAGAGAGAGAGGGAGAGGGAGGGGGAGGGAGACAGAGAGAGAGTGAGAGGGAGGGGGAGAGAGAGAGAGAGAGGGTGAGAGGGAGAGGGATGGAGGGAGGGAGAGAGAGGAGAGAGAGATAGAGAGAGAGGAGAGGGAGAGAGAGAGAGAGAGAGAGAGAGAGAGAGAGAGAGAGAGAGAGAGAGAGAGAGAGAGAGAGAGAGAGAGAGAGAGTAGAGAGAGAGAGAGGTCATTACAAAACACGATTATAAGTGGTTAGGGGTGGTTAGGGGTGTTTTATGGAAAAAGATAGATCACGTCCGTCAACAGTTGAAATCGGACTGGGGGGGAAGGGGGTTTAGAGGGGAGCAATTTCAAGAATTCATATATCCGTTACTATGCGTCGGATCGAAAACTTGTATAGTAACAATCTTATTGTAAATGTAATGTTCTATAAATATTGTTATGTAGATTGTTTTACTATCTTAAATATCAACCGAGATATTTGCATTTTCCAACTTTCAGTAAACCCACACTTCTACTCATGTTACAAAAACAATACTCTCTGTTACTACTCTGTTATGTAACAAACCACATTATTGGAAGCTTAAATACCGTATATTGTTTTCAAGAGATCTTTATTATACGAGAAACATTCAAATATCTTCTAGTCTGGTGACCTTCCCTGCCCCTGTCTTGTTCTTGGACTACTGAAATTAGATTGATAGAGATAAAAATTATTCTGATTCATTATAAATTACAGTACTAGATATAGAATTACTTACTAGTAGTTTTCAATAATATTAATATGTTATATTCTGATATATTTCAGTAACTCTTTTTCTTTCCGGTAGAAGGTTGATAGATCTGTTTGTTTACTTTTCAGATGCTTCCCGTTAGAGGTTTCTTATTATCATTTGTATTTATACACTTAATATTGGCAGTGCTGTTGTGTTACCAGTATGCAGATTTATCTATTGTTAAACTTCACGAGGAAAATCTGCTTGGTTTACGCAGCTCCTGTGTGACGGACTTTTTCGTCATCTCCTAGGTAGAATCGATAGACATTTGAGGATATTTTTCAAAAATTGCATCGTGAGTACAACCTCAATAGCTGATTTCCACTAAGGGATATATGTTAATAATAGACACCAAAGACCGTAAAAGGTACAGACAAAAATCAGCAACTGGGAAGTTAAGATCTGAGATGAAGCCCCGAACAACAGCCAAATGAAGAGAAGAAAGACATGCCCAAGTTATCTTCAAAACGGTACTCAAAATAGTTGTGTACTTCTTGTTAAAAATAAAAAATAATAAACTTTTTGTGAGATAAATATTTTATTTTTAACATATAATTATATAATTTGTTGATAAGATAAGGAGCTTATGAAGCTATGATAAAATCTAGATGTTAGCAGACTCTACAGGTGGGTAGTGGCCTGGATATGGGTCAAGATCTTCTTAATATTTTATTACCTTACAAACCCTTTGTGGCTTCTTCTTTCTTAATCACTCCCACATCTCTTGGAGCGCATTTCCCTTAACGTATATCGCTTAGTATTTCCCGGATCTCGATAACAATTTATTTTGATGCCTCTGATTATTTTTGGTGTGTGCATGATTTGCGTGTGTCTACATGGAGTACGTTTTAGCAGATTTCTCTTAGCTATCGAGGTCGTACACAAGACACCATAAATATATATATCATAACGCTCTAGTATTTTTTTTTTTTTTTTGGCGTCTGTTGCAAGGTGCAATATTGCCATATTTGGGCTGGGATAGGATCGGATAGGCTGCTAGGATTGTTTATTTATTTATTTTTCTCCTTCTGCCATTTAAAATAACCCAAATAACGCTCTAGTAGTCGCAATGTTTGTTTGAACCTTACCAAACTCGATATGTAAACTAAAGATCAAATTAATGACTCCTCGATCAAGTGAATGAAATCCTACGAGGAGGGGGGGGACCTTTTGAAAATTCTTAATACCTCCGTTATCATGCGTCGGATAGAAAAATTATATAGAGCCAATCTTATTGCAAATTTGATGTTCTCTAAATGTTGTTATGTACATTTTTTTAACTATCTTGATAATTAACCAAGATATTTGCATTTCTTAGTGTCTGGCGTTCAGTCAATCCGTATACCTTCTCATTTGATATTACCCATAAGTTGTTATATTACGAAACACGCTATTTATAGTCTAAATACCAAATATGGTTCTTATTGAACTTAAACGTTGTGAGATAAAATCCAAATACGTGACACACGTTGGAAATCTGTGCAATTCAATTTTAAAATCTTTATGTGAAACTAACGATGAAGTTCGTCAACGGCTGAAATTTTGGGCGGGAGGGATTTCGAAACTCAATATAATATCAGTTATTGTGTTTAGATTCGAAAACCACTTCTATGAATAGGGGATATACTATAGGCTGAGAACTAAAAAAAGTCCTCGGTTAATATTAAAGATACAGAATAAATGTATAGAACAATATTTATAGTAAATTTAATTTGCAATAAGATTGGTTCTATACAATGTTTTGATCCGACGTATGGTAACGGAGATATTTCGAATTTTCGAAAATCCCCCCCTCTAAACCCCCCCTCCCACTGGTCCGATTTCAGCCATTAACGAACTTGATCTTCCTTTTTACATAAAACGATTAACTTCCGAGTTTGGTAACGATCAAACAAAAATTGCGACCGCTAGAGCGTTAACAGACAAATATATATATATTAAAATGTGAGTATGTTGGTTAATATTGACGATAGAGAAACAAAATATATATAGCAATATTTATAGTAAAAATTATTTTCAATAAAGTTAGCCCCATACAATTTTCCGATCCGACGTATAATAACGAAGATATTTCGAAATTTCAAAATTCTCCCTCTACACCTCCTACCACTCACTGGTCCGATTTTACCCATTAACGAACTCAACCTTTAGTTAGGCATAAAGCGCATTACGAGTTTCGTAACGATCCAACAAAAATTGCGACTGCTCGAGCGGTAACAAACGTGTATATATATATATATATATACACACACACACTCAACCGCAAAAAAAACCGGACACTTATATTTAGTCTTATAATTTTGTTAAATACTTAATATATATGTATATTAATCTTTTTAATTAAAATAATTGGTTAATCTATAGGTTATTTAAACAAAATCTGCCAAAAGTGAATAATTTTTATTGATTATTTACACAAAAATACAAAATAAAAAAAATAAAAAGATAAATTAACACATTTAAAAAAACAAATTATTCTTCATTTTTATTACAGTGAATGGTAGACTTCGCTACCCCAAGCGTTTCGGCAATGTAACGTAAGCTCCGGCCTTCCTCTAAGTTTGAAAGACCCATTATTCTGGACCGAAATAAAAATAAAACATTAATTAAAGAAAATGCTTGGTTAATAATTAAAGATGTTTAAATGTGCGAAAAACTACTTACAGTTTAGAATAGATCAACTTCACGACAAATAAATCTAATCTGAGTTTTATCTAATTGTTTACTATTCCTGAAGGGATTAGTTCAATGGACTTAGACACTAAATTCTCTATAATAATTAGAATACCCAAGAAAATTGTTGAAAATTAGCTCTCAATACGACAAAAATGAAGTGTCCGTTTTTTTTTGCGGTTGAGTGTATATATATATATATATATAATTTTGAAAGGAACTCATTTTCATCATAAACTAGGTTGGATCGATTGAAATTCTCCAAAAATCGCCTCATGAGTACAACATCAATAGCTGAAAAATTCCAGAAAGCTTTGTGCTTCATCATTCGTTACTCTGATGTACAGAAACATTGGTATTTATGATTTTATTGCTCCTTTTCCTTGTTTTGAACTTTATACAGCAGCTGTGCAAACATTCCGTAATGTATAAATCCCTATTTAAAGTAACTCTTTAGAAATTGAGAAGGAAGAGCTATAGAATGTGGTATTTTATTGCATTAGAGATAAAAACTTTTCCCTTCATTACCTGGACAATATAGTTGTTGCAATGAGGAAGTTTGGATGTTTCAAAATGGATTTATTAAAGCTCTGTTACAAAAAGCTTTTAGACTTTACTTTCGTAATTATGCATCGGAGATTCGATTAGTTCACTCTCTCCATTCTGACCTGAGTAGAAAATAATATTCCAACAACATTGGTTGTATGAATTTCTTTGATACAAAACAGTAACCTAACTATTTCGAATTTTCAATTATAACCCCTTTTGAGGGTGGGTTTGCCCCCCCCCCCAGGCCGTTTCCAGACATTACCTAATATAATCTTTAGTTTTCCATGGAAAATATAAATTGCGGTTTTGATCAAATGGAAAAATATGTAGTTTAGATTGTAAAATTTAAAATTATAAACCCGGAAAAGTATTTAACAATCGGAATATTATTGCAAATGAAATATTCTATAAATATTGTTATATACATTTATTCTCCATCTTGAATATTAACCGAGATATTTGCATTTTTATTAAGTGTGTGCGGACGAGATGAGATTGGCTATTGTCGGTTCTGTTCGTAAGATTCCGCCGAAGATTAGCTCGGCCGTTTCCGTAACTGTTCGGCTCTCGTGAAATAGGTTTAGAGACTCGTGTAAGCTTTTACTTTGTGAAATATAAGCAAATGCGTTCTGTTGATACCTCTCCCCTTCTTTAGTTTTTGGACTACTAAAATTTGAGTTATTAAAATATAAATTATTCTGATTCGTTATAAATTACAGTACTAGTTATAGAAAATAGTTTGCAATAATGTTAATATGTTATACTCATATAACATATAGCGGCGAATGCTCCTTGGTTTGTTAGGAACAGCCAAATCCACAGGGAATTGGAGGTTGCTCCTATTTCAGTTCATCTTCAACAACTTGTAAGGAAGTATCATGGCAGCCTTCCCATGTCAAGTGGATCAACTCATTATAATTTAGGTGCAATGACTGAAGGACGACTACGTCCGAAGTTGTAACAAAATCTCTTAATTTCGTAACAAATCTTGTATAATAACATCTATTTGTGTATCATACTTATGTATTGGTCCAAATAAAATTTTCTTTCTTCCTTTTCTATATATATATATATATATATATATATATATATCTGTAATTGTTTTCCTTTCGGGAGAAGAATTTGTCTATCTATCTGTTCAGCTCTAAGTGGGTGGCAGATCTGTTTGTTTGCAACTCAGAAGCCGTTTCCATTGGGAGCTTATTAAAATGAACTGAAAGATTTCTCATTATCGTTTGTATTTACTCACGATGTTGTTAAGTGCTACTAGTATGAAGATTTCTCTATTGTAAAACTTCACGTGGGCTTTATTTCGAAACTCACAACCTAATTAACAACCTGAAAGCTGACGTTCCTCAATAGAAATTTGCTAAAATTGTGACGTGAAAAGCGTCAACACGCAAATGTACATCTTGGTTCAGGAATCTCATTTTCGCCTTCTACTCGATAGGTTCGAAGACCAATTAAGAAGTATTATTCCAAAACAGCAGAGATGACAGTAGGATTATAAGAAATAGCAGAATCCTTTAAGGAAAATCCTGGTACAACATAGTATGTATAGACTTTATTGCTAATTATAATGTCTGAGAGAGTATTAGAATCAATGTTAACCTTCCTGTGGTAACGTTAGGTCCCACAGACCCATAATTTCCTTTTTCGTCATAATTACACCCTTATAAATTGTTTTATTGTTATAATCTCTCATATAGCCTCTTTGGAACTCCAGTCAAAACCTTGCATGATTTCATTTATTGTTTACCCCCAATCAGACTCGACGTTACCACTAAGGTGACTTATTTTCAAAATGGCTTCATCATCAAAACTGGAAATTTTCGATCTAAATAAAGAAGGAGAACGTTACTAAACTTCATAAATATTAGAAGAAGAAGAAATGGCATTGAATGAAATTTTATTATCGAGTGATGATGAGGATACTGCTCCTAATTATTGTGAAGTTTCTGATCACGATTCGGAGAGTGAAGAAGAGTATCATGTAATTATTATATTTGTTTACATTTATAATCCTCAGTTAGCCACCAAACAAAAGTGATTGTCACAGAAATACTATTGTTAAATTGTAATCTTTAAATAATAAGTATTAACAGTACCAGGGCCCTTGCTCAAAAGTATAGCGGCTCTACAGCGCCGAAATTGCAGCCTCCTGAACCAAACAAGCGTGGGCGATGTGCTTATTGCAAAGACATCAAAAGCAGATATTATTGTTCCAAATGTTATGTATATATATGAATAAAACATGCAGATATGATTTGCCCTGATTGTAATGAAGATAATTAATTAATTAAATGTTTGAGTATACTATTTGTAAAAGAAACATTTATATAAATTTCGTATATTTTGTTTATTTTTAATTTTTCCTTCTGAGAACAGAACTTAGCATATTAAAATAGTTAATGAATTACATCAAGTTTTTTTAATTATTTACTTATTTACAACCATTTCCTACTTAGGAGATTTTTTAATGGCATGGGTCTCTTGGACCCAACGTTACCACAGGCGGGATTTCTTTTCATGTTACCACTGAAGGATTAATAATTGTTTGTGTAATAAGGAAAAAGTCTTAGTCAGCGAGTTGGTTTTTATGTTAATTGGATAAGGGAAAAAATGTTTGGCAACTCGATAAATAACTCTTTTTCTTCCTCCTTTAGTCATTTTTAGACAGTTATTTTCTATTATCTTCTACCAGATTAATTAATTACTTGGAAATCATTATTTCCTTATCCTAATTATTTCCGTGGATATTTCCCTTAACACAAGATAAATGTATATAATATCTAAAAAGTATCTCTATTCTGACCTGAGTAGTAAATATTGTTCCAACAACATTGCTTATATTAATTTTAGCAGATTTCCCTTAGGGAAATCAGCTATTGAGGTTGTACTCATGACGGAATTTTCGAAATTTTTCTTCAAATGTCCATCGATCCTACCCAGGAGATGACGAAAATGATGTCCGTTCAAAACTGTGTATATATATATATATATATTTGTCTGTTACCGCACTAGCGGTCGCAATTATTGTTTAATCGTTACCAAACTCGATATTTAGCCGTTTTATGTAAAAAGAAAGATCAAGTTCGTTAATGGCTGAAATCGGACCCGTGGGAGGGGGGGAGGGGGTTTAGAGGGGAGGATTTTCGAAAATTCGAAATATCTCCGGTACTATACGTCGGACCGAAAAATTGTACAGAATCAATCTTATTGCAAATTAAATTTACTATAAATATTGTTATATACATTTATTCTCTATCTTGAATATTAACCGATATATTTGCATTTGTATTCTGCGTGTGGTCACCAGTAGGCTATGTTCGGACTTTCCGCCGAGAGCTCTGGTGGCCGTTTCCATAACTATTCGTCCCTCGTGAATAGGTTTAGAGGTTAGGTCAACTGTTTTTTTGGGGCTAGAAACTACTGGGTTATTACGCCCTAAATAATGTTTTAGGTTTAGAGGTTTCTAATTACTACAGTTGTTATTAGGCAGATTTCTCTATTGCAAAACTTCACGCGGGAAATCTGCTTAGTTTACGCAGCCCCTGCGTGACGGCCTTTTTTTGATCCAGAATAGTAACCTAACTATTTCTAATTTTAGCAGATTTCTCTTAATGTAAATCAGCTATTGAGGTCGTGTACTCATGACGCGATTTCCAAAAAGTTTCCTCGATCCTATCTAGGAGATGACATAAAAAGTCTGTCACGCAGGGGCAGCGTAAACTAAAGAGATTTCCCTCGTGATGTTTAACAATAGATAAATCTACATACTGGTAACACAATAGCACCGTCAACAACAAGTGGATAACTACAAACGATAATAAGAAACCTCCAGATGGGATGCACCTGAAACGTAAACACAAAGTCACGTAAGGGCTGGGTAAAGTAAGCAGAATTTCCCATGTGACGTTTTACGATAGATAAATCTACATACTTGTAACACTTAGCACAACCGTGAATATTAAGTGAACAAACACAAATGATAACGAGAAATCTTTCAGTCAATTTACATTTTGATAACCTCTACTACAGAAAGCGTCTGAATTTGTACAACGTGTTGTCGATAATGCTAAATTGTTTCGTGCGACTGAGTTGTTAACAAACAGGTCACCCAATCTCTCCGAGCTGAATAGAAAGATGGAAATATTCTTGGCAAGAAAGAAAAACAAATAATGAATCAGATCTGGATCTAATTTATCAATGTTATTGAAAGCTATTTACTATAACCAGTACGATAATTTATAATGAATTAGTATAATTTTTATCTCAATCACTCTGATATTCCAAGAACAAAAGACGAGGGGGGGAGTCCACAGAACGTATTTGCATATATCTCGTATAATAAGGTCTCTTGAGAACAATATTTGGTATTTAACCTTGGAATGAAGTGGCTCAGGACACAACAGCTTATTATTAATATGACATGAGTAGGAGTGGGGATTTACTGATTGCCGAAAAATAAAGTATGGAAATTTCTCGGTTAATATTCAATATAGAGCAAACATGTACATAATAACAATTTTATAAACATTACATTTTGAATACTATTTATTATACATGCACTACTATGCTATACTTTATTTACTATGCATTTTCTCTTCTCTAAACCCCCCCCCCCTCACTACGGTCCAATTTCAGCCGTTAAGGTCAAAACAAAAATTGCGACCACTTGAGTGGTGACGGACATTACGATCTAAGACATTTTTTGATCCAACGTATTAGAACGTATTACCTTCAAATGACACCATTTTAATTGAATTGCAACAAATCATTTGTTTTATTCAATAATGTCATAGCAGTGCAAGGAAGTCATGAGTTGCCAAGGTTTGTTTTTTTTATTACTGGATCTCATATTCGTCGTCTATTAGGGAGGATCGGTGGACATTAATGTTTAAAAAAAAATAGAAAGTAAAAGGTGGTAAACAGCTGATTTAGCGGGTATTATGCCTATTTTCCCTACAAACCTTTTGGTAATTAGAAATGTCTGTGTTTTAACGACGAAGCATAGAGGATTTAACTTTGCGAACTTAGTCAGGCATGTTGGCACGCTTGTTTGAACAAATGTGTTTGCATTGGCTATTTATACTAATATATCTGTTATTATAGTGTGGAGTGTTATGGTGATAATGCGTGTGACAGAGCGGAATCAGTCCTTGAGGGGTAAACAGAGGATATTATGACGAGAGGAGCATGCTTTCTTTGACGAGTTCATAGAGAGCCAACGGTGGAACCCTTCGCGGTCGGCTGAACCCCTTTGAGGATGATTAGAGCTGCGTGGAGCATGCGCAGAGGGCAGAGGGGGAAACCTCTGGAACAATGGAGGTTGGCACTTGCACCAGCCACGCACCTGAGTCCTTTCATCCGTCTGTCAGCTGAGCACCAACAGCTGTTCCTTCTTCCCGCCTCGTCATAATGACACCTCGACTTGGCATTTGACTCTCCCACCTCCTTCACAACAATCCACCTATTAACGCCCTCATGTCTGTCACCTTAAAATACAGCGGTGGACAGCTTCCAGCTGGAAACAACAAAGCTATGTTGCTACCTCGTTCGTCGTGTTAAGGAGCTCTCAAATGGGTTTTTAGTGTTCCATTGTATTCCAAACACATCGCCAGCAGCAAGGAAAGAAGGCTTTCGTAAATGGAACACGTGCAAGAATAGCACCCTTGTTGGCTGAACAAGAACAAAAATGCTTATTGGTTTTCGTGAGGAGGAGTTGGGTTTCTATAATTGCTCCGACATCCACAAGTTGTCCCATCTCCACAATTGCTCAATAAGTCGTCCGACATCTATAATTGCTCCACACGTAGTTCGACATCCAAAATGTTCTACAAACAGTCCGCTACCCATAATTGCTCCATAAGGAGTCCGATATCCATAATTGGTCCACAAGTAGTCCTCTATCCATAATTGTTCTACAAGTATTTCGACTTCCTTAATTGCTCCACATGTAGTCCGACTTCTATAATTGCTCCACAATTATTCCGATATCTATGACTGCTACCCGCGTAGTCAGCCATCAACCATTGCTCCATAAGGAGTCCGATATCCATAATTGGTCCACAAGTAGTCCTCTATCCATAATTGTTCTACAAGTTGTCCGATGCACATAATCTTTCAACAAGTAGTCAGACTTTCGTAATTGCTCCACATGTATTCCAACATCCATAATGGTTGTACAAGTAGTACGACATCCATAATTGTTCTACACGTATTTTATGATGGACAAGAGCTGTTTATTGACATGTGATTATTATTATTAATGATTATTTTTGTTAATGCGAGATGAGAAACTAGAGAGAGAACACAGATTAATAGGAATGACTCGTCTAAAATTCCATTAGGATAAAAACCTATTTTCCCTTCAGCTTACCGAGGGTAGTGGAAGGTGTAGCCCCGCCTTAACCTGCACGGCCACCGCCACCCCTAGGGAGATTTTGATTTGGGAGGGGGGGGGGTGTTGAGTCGATCCCTTCTTTAAATCCCCTCTCCTTTTGCAGAATTCAATGAACTTATCGCTTACCTTTCAACCATTCAGCTATAATGGAAGTAGTTATTTTAGTCGTGTCCATGACCTTATCTATGCTGGCTGGATAGCCGTGGTAATGAGCTGTCCATTGGTAGGCATGCTGCTGTTAGGTAATAATACCTGGAGGAAATGGTCGGTGTTTCCCTGGAGAGTGGTTTACAAGGCCGGGCTCGAGAGAGAGGACAGTACCTGCTGACTAGCACCTGTCACAGGGAGGTCAGCACCTTGGCGCAGGTCAGGGATACAGCAGCTGCTAGGCACCCACCGTCTAGCACATAGCAGTGGTTCTCGTTCAGCACCTTGGCGCAGGTCAGGGATACAGCAGCTGCTAGGCACCCACCGTCTAGCACATAGCAGTGGTTCTCGTTCAGCACCTTGGCGCAGGTCAGGG
>CM032232.1:147645000-147702500 GCA_019009955.1 Riptortus pedestris | reverse complement strand
GTACATCTCAATAATATATTAGAGATGCATTAAAATTCATGTCGGTTAGCCGATGGTCGAATCCAAAATATTTTAAAATGTTAGCCACCTGTTAGTGTTGTTTTATGTATTTGCACTTTTCCTTCCTTGAGGTCGCTTATAGAGAGAATGGTCTTTTGCAAGGCATTTACACTTACATTCCACGCAATTCACCACGAAAGCTGCCCCAAGTACTTTTAAAACGTGCTGCAATCCAAGTGCTACATGGATACGGGAAGAAGACCTCCAATTCCAGAGTGCCAAGATGGATACGGGAAGACCTCCAATTCCAGAGTGCCAACATGGATACGGGAAGACCCTCCAATTCCAGAGTGCCAACATGGATACGGGAAGACCTCCAATTCCAGAGTGCCAACATGAAGGATACGGGAAGACCTCCAATTCCAGAGTGCCATCATGGATACGGGAAGACCTCCAATTCCAGAGTGCCAACATGGAATACGGGAAGACCTCCGATTCCAGAATGCCAACAATCTTCCTGGAGATTTTCATGTACTTCGTCTTGCCCAAAGAGAACTTAGCGTATTTTCCATTTCCGATTGGATAAGTCAGCTAGCTACATTCTTATTGTGCGAGTGTGGGTGCGTGAGAGTTTTGTATGTGTTTATATTGTCAAATGATTATGGTAACCACTTGATACGAGAAGCGTACTTCTAAAAAAAAAATTCTCAGAAATTTGATTACAGTTTTATATACAGACGACATCTGCTATCCTTTTTTGTCTTTGTTTTTTCCTTTTAATTTGGTCGAAGTCAAAAGCCATAGTTATCTCGTCGTTCGAAACCCTTCCGCTCTGTAATAAATTTATCCGACGTGCTGATTCTCGCTAGGGGAAATAGAAAGAAAAAAAAAAGCGAAATTGAAAAGCGCCTCTGGACGAGGGGAAAGCACCCCTATGCTAAAGGGGTTGAGTGAACCCCTGATAATGGTGTGTAGGGAGGGTTGAAACATTACGTCATCCCTAATTGTAGAGATCTGGACTGAGAATGGGTAGTTGCTATTGGGGTTTTGGATGGAGCATCCATCTTATTTAGCAGCGACCCCAATCGATAACGTGTTTCCTGGGGTTCGGCCTCGGCAAACCGCACAACTTCCGCTCCGGAGTAGAATCGCCGCAGGTTCAATAGGTCAGCGCAGCGGGGATACTTGGAAGCATGATTACGCAGTCATAGTCAGCAGGGGAGCAAGCTCAGCGGGCACCAACACTGGGAATCACGCAGGGGCTGCGTATTCTAAGCACATTAGCCACCACTTGCTGCAATGACGTCATCACCCATTCAGATCCTTATTTCTCCCGTAATAAGGTGCTCATACAAAGACGACTTGAAATGTCCGCTGGTCATGAGATGTTTATTGATACAGCCGATTTATATAAAATTTCCCAAAGTAGAAGAGAGGCTAACTAAAGATTACAAACTAAATATTAAATTTTGAACAATTATTATTATTATTTATTAACGTCCACATTTCGCTACTGTGGCTAATTTGTTAACTACAGGTTACCACCCTTTTCTAGCCAGGGAGGGACTGAGAATGTTATTTATTGAGTTTGTCACTGAATAAATTCCTACTGCCCAGGCGGGAATCGAACTCGCCACTCTAGTTTTACCATGTGAGATTAAGGCCAACGCTTTAACTCACATGGCTAACGGTATAAATTAAAATTGTTTTTATTTAAGTAATTGTAATTTTTCAAACATCCCCGCCCGTTTGAGCATGTGATTTTTTTTTCAAGGGTTAAAATACGAATTCTAAAAAAACATATTTACACTAAATTGGTTTGAGATTTCCATATTTGGGGCTTATTTTAACCTTCAAATTTGTTATATATCATAAATGTTAATCCAATCACTTACCATATTTAATAAAATTTGAGCCATGCAATTTTATTGCCTTATTAAAGTAATTCAATTTGTCACTATAAGCGGTCGGTTGTAGTTCAAAAAGAAGTCAAAATTTAAATGCGCATTTAATAAAACAAAGCAAGCTATCCACGGCCCAAAAACTAAATAGTACTCCTGAAGCATTCTGGCGATTGGAAAATTCAAAATATTTCCATTATTATGAGCCTCCCGCCCCCACAGAGCATCGTGAATTTTGAATAGGATTAGTTATATAACATTTTTTGAACCTATAAAAAAAGTGGGAGGTATGTTGAGAATAACTCAAATACTATACTAGGATATACATACAGGTATAAATGGACTTTATATTTATTTATACTCGCTCTCTCCCCCTCTTTCACTCACACACTCATAGCCTTGCTGGTTGGCCTGTCAAGGATCTTCATCTATAGGTTTATGAGGAGCGCCTTATAAAATGAGATATGAGGAAGACACAAATACTTTTCGTTTAAATAGATACTTAACGTGAGCTAAATGTTACGGCCGACAACCTGTTGGCCACATCTGGAGTTAGACCCCTAACAATTACTTCTTTATTGATCATCACCTCTCCAGATTAGTTCTGTGAGTTAAGTACGGCATTGGTGTAAGTACTCGTAGCAAACCTAGAGTCCATTATTATGAGAGGTGTCGAGAATAGCTACGTTTGTAACTGGTTTTGTTGCTGTTTGCTATTGTATGCAATTCTTATTATTTACAAATTCTATCTAATCGGAATATAAGCAAACAGATTTGTATTTCTTAGTTTTCAGTCAGCTATAACCTCTCCCCCTCTACTAATGTAATTTTTTGTTCTAGCACTTTACGATTTTTATCCGGAGTTTGTCAAATTAGGGGAAATTTGAGTTTGTACTCTTGCTGCAATTTAAAGAAACAATATCATCAGAAATCTTTCGATCCTACCCAGGAGATGAGGAAACTCAGGTCTGTTCGACACACACAGGAAAATCAGCTATTGAGGTTTTACTGATGACGTGATTTTCAAAACATTTCTTCAAATTTCCATCGATCCACTACTAGTATATGATGAAAATGAGGTCCGCCCAAACTTATATATATACTAGCTCAGAAAACCGGCTTCGCCTGGGAATTGATTTGAAGCTGAATCGTGATGGTATTTTTTTGGCAAGGCTTTACTTTGCACAATATTTTGACCTTTACCCGTCCCAGTGTTTAGGGTTAATACACGTTGTTGGCATTTGGTAATAAGAAAATTAATTTTTTATGTAAGTCTTCACTGTCCTACAAATTGTCATATTTCCCCTCTCCTGTGCATTATGCATAGATTTCAGTTTTTAAGGACAAAATATTAAAATAGATTGAATTAATTTTTCTATAATATAATATTTCTACGCAAATTACTTTCTCTACACATTGTGCCTGGAGAAATGTATAAAGCAAAAGTTAATCAAATATCAAAGTAAACAACTTTTGTTATGTGAATGTTTGTCGAAAAACAAATAGACAATGAAATATTCCGAATTTTTATTTCAGGCCTCCCTTATAACCCAGACTCCCGTTCTAACCTAAAAATTTTAATATAGCTAATAATCAGGGAAGAATTAATGCTAATTGACATACCACGTTTTTTAAAGTTCGGTTTAATCGTTAGCGCCCAATGAAATAGTTGACTCCCGCTTTAGTTCATAGTGTATATCTCGTTTATAATTCGGTATACGAAAAAAGTGTATATAACAAAAGTTACTCTAAATAACAAAATAAACAACTTTTGTTATGTTTATATTTGCCAAGAAACCAATAGGAAACGAAATACCGCTATATTTAATTTCTGGCGTCCCTTACAACCCCCACTCCTGCCCGTCCCTAGAAATGTTGGTATGGCTTGTTATAATGAAGGCGTTATTCCTAATACACGTACCGAGTTTTATTTAGTTCGGTTGATTCTTTTGTGCCAAATAAAATTGTTGACTCCCGCTATAATTTTTAGCGTATAACTCATTTATATTTTGGTATACGACGAAAGTATATATAACAAACGTTACTCTAAATAATGAAATAAATAACATTTGTTATGTGCATATTTGCCGAAAAACCAATAGGAAACGAAATATCGCTATTTTTAATTTCAGGCCTCCCTTATAACCCCCACTCCTGTTCATCTCAGAGGATATTAATATAGCCTAAAGTCTAAGTTGGGCTAGTAGTAATATACATACCAAGTTTCATAAAATTCGGTTCAGCCGTTTATGCGTGAAAAGGTAACAAACAAACAAACATACACGAAAGAAACAAAATGCAGTTATGGTGTCTATGACATGTGAAACGAAAAGTTATCGTGAAATTTCGCGAAAAAAATCACTGTACAGACAGAGGTTACAATTTTATATATATATATATATATATATATATATATATATATATATATATATTTGTCTGTTATCGCTCTAGTAATCGTTACCAAACTCGGTATTTAATCGTTATATATTAAAAGGAAGATCAAGTTCGTTAATGGCTGAAATCCGACCAGTGAGGGGGGGGGGGTTTAGAGGAATTCCGTAAATTCCAAATATCTCCATTATTAAGCGTCGAATCGAAATATTGTATAGAACCAATCGTATTCAAAATGTAATGTTCTATAAATTTAGTTATGTACGTATTTTCGATATCTTATTTATTAACCGAGATGATTGCATTTTATAGCTTTCGGCACTCAATAAACTCCCCGTCCCACTCATGTCAGATTAACAATAAGCTGTTATATTGTGAAACACATTATTTGATTCCCAAATACCAAATAATACTCTCATTGAACTTTTACGTTTTGAGATAAATGCAAATAAGTGACACACGTGGAAAGCGTGCTTAGTTAACGCAGCTCCTGCGTGACGGACTTTACTTCTGTTTGAGCGTGTACTATGTGGTTAACGTACGGTAGACAGTTTATCATTGAGCCTATAGCAATGACCGAGCGGCCTCTTTCTCTCTCTTATCAGCTGATAAGGAGCTACATAATGTCAAATATAATTGCGGCGTGTTGCGAGAGGCTAGGATAACCTCTCTGGAATTCAAGGCTATTCACTCCCGCTGAGTTCTCTAACTAACTCGTAATTAATCTATCAGTTTTAACCAACTGTGTCCAATTAACCGACATTTTTTACTCGTAAATCAACTCCTAACTATTTCAAAGCTATAACTCATCCGAGTTAGTCGTTGTTTTTTTTTTTTTCTAATCTATATTTTAGAAATGAAAGACATTAACTGTTTTATAGACAAGTTATTTATGAATGAATACCAAGGTCTTCTAAAGTGTCAACGCTATTTCAATGTACTCCTTTAAAAGGCGGGGAGCAGAGAAGCGTATAAAAACAATTTCCCAGTCGCAGATTAGCTAATATAAATGTATATACTTGTCTTTTAACGCTCCAGCTGCCGTAATTTTTCTTTCATCGTTACCAAACTGGATAATTAAACGTTTTGTGTAAAAATTAAGATAAGTCCGTTAACGGCTGAAATCGGACTGAAGGGAGGGGATTTCGGAAATTCGTAAATATCTCCGTTATTATGCGCCAGATCAGAATATTGCACAGAATCAATCGTGGTAGAAATGTAGAGTTCCCTAAATGTTGTCATGTACAATCTTTTATTATCTTTATTATTCACCGATATATTTGAATTTTTATCAGTTTTCGGCCTTCAGTAAACTACTCCTACTCATTAACAATAAGCAGATATATTATGAGGGACGCTATTTGAAGCCTAAATACCAAATATTGTTCTCATTGAACTTTTACGTTTGAGATAATTGCAAACTCGTGACGCGATGATTTTTTTGTTACTCTCTTGAATGAAGTATAGGAAGTATTCCAAATTGTAAAAAATGCAAATATTTCGGTTATTATTAAAAATAGAGAATAAATGTATATAACACACATTTATAGGTAATTTAATTATGATTGGTCATATACAATATTTCGATCCGACTTATAGTAACGGCGATATTTCAAAATTAGAGCTCCTGTGTCACTAAACATCTTGCGTCTAGTTTAAATTTGAATGTCCTCGAAGCTTGAAATTTAAGCTGTAGTGTTTACACAGGGTTTTTATTACAGGGAAAATGTATAATATTAGGTTTCAGGTCATCAGTGTGTTCACCACTGGGAAATCTGCTTAGTTTACGCAGCCCCTGCGTGACGAGACTTTCTATGATTGTGATGATAGGACAATGGGCGAGTGATTTGAGGTTGTAGCGGCCTAAAGCCTAGGATGCTATTAGGACCGGGTAATTGGCTGACGATGGACTTGATGATGATGATGGCGACTAATTGTCTCTTGTTAGTTATTGGCGAGTCGAACTTCAAAATGTGCAATCGAAGTTCCGCTTCATTTTTTAGTAGATTTCTCTTAAAGCAAAAAAGTCCGTCACGCAGGGGCTGCGTAAACTAAGCAGATTTCCCTCGCTAAGGTTTACAAAAGTCCGTCACGCAGGGGCTGTGTAAACTAAGCAGATTTCCCACGAGTAGTTTTACAATAGAGAAATTTCACGAGAGCCGAAGAGTTAAGAAAATGACCGACCTAGCTTTTGGCGTAAAACTCACTCTCATCCGTTATCCGCCCCGATTTTATAAAATTGCAAATATCTCGGTTAATATGGAAGATACTGAATAAATGTATATAAAAATATTTATAGTAAATTTTATTTAAAATAAGATTGATTATATATAATTTTTCGATCCGACGTATAGTAACGGAAATATTTCAAATTTTAGAAAATCCTCCCCTCTAAACCCCCCCTCCCACTGGTCCGATTTCAGCCATTAACGAACTTGATCTTTCTTTTTACATAAAACTACTAAATATCAAGTTTGGTAACGATCAAACAAAAATTGCGACCGCTAGAGCGGTAACAGACAAATATATATATATATATATATATATATATATATATATATATATATATACAGTTGTCCCTCGATAATCCGACACTTTTTAATCCGACGTACTCGGTAGTCCGACGCGCTACAGGCAGCAACATGCATCTCCCTCCCACCGCTCCGGCAGGAAGCAAAACAAACCTGCAGTGAAAAATGGCAAGCACAAGTGTGAAACGTAAACATAAAACATTAAGTTTATCTGAAAAATGGGAAATTATTAAACGAATAGACCGTGGTGAAACTCCCAGTGCAATATCTAAAGAGTATGACATTGGACGACCTACTGTCTACGATATTGTGAAAAATAGGGAAAAAATTGAAAAATTCATAAAGTCTGTTGATGATGAGCCTGTACATGTATCCTGGTATTAATAAATTACATGTACCTTTACTGTTTCTTCCTTTTTTTTAACTTCATTGTGTTCAAACGCATTAAGAATAAAACATCTTTGATAATATGACATCTTTGATAATATGACATTTTTGGTAATCCGACATTTTCGGTAATCCGACACTCTCTCGGTCCCTTAACTGTCGGATTATCGAGGGACAACTCTATATATATATATATATATATATATATATATATATATATATATATATATATATATATATAGCGAGTCTATACAAAGAAATTTAAAGTGCAATTGCTCGTATCCTCGTTTATATTGTTAAAATGCCGATATGGATGAGGATATCAAAATGTGAATTATAAATATTACAGGGCGATGATAACCTGGTAGTTTTTCCCCCTTAAACCCTATACAACAACATATATATATATATATATATATATATATATATATATATATATATACAGTTTTGAACGGACCTCATTTTCGTCATCTACTAGGTAGGATCGATGGACATTTGAAGAAAAATGTCGAAAATTCCGTCATTAGTACAACCTCAATAGCTGATTTCCCTTAAGGGAAATCTGCTAAAAGCTATTTAGGATGTATTCATTGCACGATTTTCGATTAATGTCTGATTTTCAGTTTTCAGTAAATCCCCACTTTCACGAGAACCTGATGTACATTGAATCATCTTAATCCAAGGTTAATATCCAATATTGATTTCAACAGATCGTTACTAGATGAGATGCAAGCGAGTGTAATACGTTGATTAATGCCATCATCAATAAAGATTTTATTCCCCGAGTGGTCAATATTAGAAATGGCTTTACTTCTCATCGGATTTTTATTTGGAAATAGAGAATATGTAGAGAGATGAGATGAGGGGTGTGCCGTACCAGCACTTGGGATATCTGCTTAGTTTACGCAGCCCCTGAGTGACATTTTAATAATAAGGGTTATATTTAATAGAAATACGAGATACTGTATACATAACAATGTTGTTGTAAAAATTAATTTGCATAAATTGTATAACGCAAATCCATAAAAGAAATTAAAGAATATGCTTCAAATAGACCCAGTCACAAATAGAAATATTGCGGGAAAAGCCTATCACCCTTCAGACCAAAGTCTTTAATACACTGCCCGAATTAATAAATTATACAAAAAAAAAATATTATTTGTTTAATTCCTATATATTTGGGGGTGGAGAGGGGCAAGGGATCAAGCCAGCATTTGGATTAAAGCGTTGGTCCGTTGGTCTTTATCACACATTGAAAACCTAGAGTGATGATAAAAACATAAAATAAAAACATTATTATAAAGTAAATTACTTCGTTAACATTTTATTAAATAGCAAGCTTACTTGGTAAACCTAGAGTGGCGAATTCAATTCCGCCTTGACAATAGGAATTTATTTGGAGATGGACTCATTAAATAAAATCCTTAGTTCTACCCTGGCTGGAAAAGGGTGGTAACCTGTTGATAACCTATCCCGATTAGCCTTTGTCGCACAATGTGGTCATTAATAAATAATAATAATATACATTTGGGTTACAAACGTAAGACAAAAAATAATTTATTATCAGGTATAGTATCCATTTAAGATTAACCGTGTCACCCGTTAATAATTTAAAAACTAATAACAAAGCAAGACAACAAATTAAAATTCCAGTTTATCTATTCAGAGTATTATTAATTTTTATATTACATAAAATTATGAAACTGTTCTATTTTTAAAAAAAGTGATTCATTTAATTCAAGATTATTTTTTCAACAAATGTATTGTATAAGTTTACTATTTATTATTGATATTATTTATTAACGTCTACTTTTTGTTACTATGGCTAATCGGGACTGGTTATTTACTGGTTACCTCCCTTTTCTAGCCTGGGTGGGACTAAGGAGTTCATTTAATGAGTTGGTCACTAAATACGTAATAAATAAATAAAATAATAAATCACTAAATACTCCCCCCCCCCGTAAATAAATAACTACCCCCGTAAATTCCTATTGCCCAGGAGGGAATTGAAGTCGACGCTCTAGGTTTACCAAGTATGTTCGCTATTTAAAAAATGTAAAGGAATTAATTTACTTTATAATAGGAAATTGAATTTATTTGGCTTATATTAATGAGTTTTTTAGCGTTTAATACAAATATAGTTATTTATTATACAAGTGACGAAAGTAGATCATTTTACAACTCGAGTGAAACGTTTACCCACACGAGCGAAGCGAGTCTGGTAATTTCACGAGAGTTGTAAATTCTACTTTCGTCACGAGTGTAATATTAAATTTTTTCTGTAATCGTGTAATACATGATCAGATCTAACCAGAATATGAACAAAATTAGGATGTTGTGAAGATTATGGTATGTTGTTGGTAGGTTATAAGCATGGTTGTGAAAGGTTATAAGCATAATTATAAAACAACTAGTGATGATTGTGAAGTAGTGCAGTTATAAACAAGTACAAGTTATAAACAAGGAAGGTAATTATTATTATATTTAAATTTTAAAATATATTGATTATTTCCACCAATAATTCATTCACATTTCAATTTATTTTGTTAAAATAAATTCTTACAATGTTCAGAAGCATTTAAAAGCATTTAATTTCCAACTTCAAATTATTTTTTAATTTATACTTATTACTAATTAAGAAGGCAATTCACTTTCTTCACTCTATTGCAAAATGTTTCACTTTCTTCACTCATTTCAGTTTAGTAATGTTACCATCATTCAACGATTACAGAAAAAATACATTTTATTTCATTTCATTACCGTAGCTTTTTATTATTTACAACGATATCTGCTAATGAAGTTGTGGTATCAGATTTCGTTTTGGAACATGATTGCTTTATCGAACGTGTTTTCGATAATCATCATCGATACTGGCTTCACCTTGTTTATTTTTGTTGTTAACTAACGTTATAAAACTCAGCAAGGCCTTCATCAAATGAAAAGTATCCGAAAAAAATGGGTGTGCCTCTAATGGCCTCTTGTTTATGGACTTTGCTATCAGCATGCTCTTGTAAATTATATATCATTTGAGAGGGACAGGCATAAACACAAACCAAAATAAAAATTCCAAATTGCTGGCGAACGAATAGTCAAACTGAATAAGTCCTTCACGCAGGGGCTGCGTTAACTAAGCAGATTTCCCAAGTGTGTCACGTATTTGCATTTATCTCAAAATGTAAATGTTCAATGAGAACATTATTTGGTATTTGGACTTCAAATAAAGTGCTTCCTTAAGTAATAGCTTATTGTTAATATGACATGAGTAGGAGTTTACTGAAGGCCGAAAACTAAAAACGCCTCTCCGTATATCTCCGTTAATACTAGAGATAAATAATAAATGCCTATAACAATATTTATAGTACATTCAAAATCAAATTGGTTTTATACAATTGTTCGATCCGAAGTATAATAACGGAAATATTTTGAATTTTCAAAGAGAGTTAACAAGCACATATATATAATTTTGAACGTACCTCATTTTCGTAAACTCCTAAGTAGGATCGATGGACTTTTGAGGTATATTTTTCGAAAATCGTGTCGAGTGCGACCTCTTTTAGCTACTTTCGCTTAAGGGAAATCTGCTAAAAACTGAACCTGATATGCTTAGCACTTGGGGTGTGGGCGTAGAATTAAAAAATTTTCGAAACAGAGGAGACATTTAAGAATATCTACAATCCTAGATTGACGTCTGTGAAATGAATGCTCAACTGCCTAAGTGTCTAGGTTACTATTTATTTTTTAAAAACTGTATTTCATTATAATAAGAAGCTCTTATGGTTGCTAACATGACACAAAAATCTTTCAAGTCTTCTCCGAAACCGAAGTGTGACGTTAAAATGACTTTGATGTTTTATTGATCTGTAAACGTATTACTTTATATTTCAATTGCGAGTGATCGTGTTCATATTGCATTTAATTAAAGAAACAATTAATGCCCTTCATCTAAAATATATCCTGTTACTTTTACGTGATTTATTTGTTTGTGTTATTAGTTTACGTTTTTTTTATTGGATTTGTTAAATTACTAAATAGGGTTTTTTTTTTTAATAGTACTATTTATTTATTTAATGTTGAGTTTTCCCAGCTAGGTGAAATTGCTCACGAACCAAAATAGGGAATGCAAAAAAGTAACAAGAAAAAATTAAATACAACTATTAAGAACGGAAAACGCAGTAAATAGAAAACACGAATAATGAAGAAATGAGAAAAAAATTAACAAAAACCAAATCGGAACATTAAATTCAAAAACAGAAACTATCTCATCATAAATGAAACAGATAATTAAAAACTCTAATGACTAATAAATTACAAAAAAAATTATACAAGTGTATATTCAATTAAAACTATTAAAATAAATAAATAAAAATTAGTACGTACATAAATAAAATTATTATTTAAATTGCAATTTTACTAGATACAAGACAAGACTATTTTATCTGTTTTATACCTGTCACATAATTAGGGGATGACCTGGTTTTATTTAACTTTCTGCTAGTTGTCTTTACAGACAATCAAAATAATAGTCATATTTTATTTCGGCATGTTGGATGATATACATTAATATCTTTTGAAACTGAAATATATCCCATGTTAGTCATGTGAGGTTAGGCGTTGGTCCTAATGAACTTTGTAAACCTTGAGTCGTGTGGGTTCGATTCACTCCTGGGCAATAGGATTTTATTCAGTGACAAACTCTTTAAATAAAATCTTTAATCGCACCCTGAAATGAAAAGGTTGGTAACCTGTAGATGATCAGTCCATATTTGAAGTAATTGTGTAAAGTAGGCGTAAATACGTGGTCTCTTAGAAAATTAATGAGAGACTATAGCTGCCCAAAGGGACTACTTTGAAGGGAATAACTTTGTTGTTTGAAATAAATAAAAACTTTAGGCAGGAGAAAATCAGTCTCATTGCTTTTCTAACAGACCACGTATATAACTTTTTTTTTTTCATTTTTATCCCTTAAATTCTACAGACCTTAAAAAAAAAAAAAAAAAAAAAAAAAAAAAAAAAAAAAAAAAAAAAAAAACATTACATTTAGCACATAATACTTTCTTACCTTTGCGGTTCCTTTGGGAAATATATTTATCGTCTAATTTGATCCCGTTAGAAATCACGACTATTTCTGGCTTCTCCTCAGACGAATCTATAACTATAAAAGATATTGTGGAAGCGAATCGTCGAACCAAGGTTGTGTGGGTGTTGAAACAGGTCTACAGTTCGGCTCCAACCTTGGCATCCATTGCCTATGAGGTCGTCTCTCTCTCTCGGCCTTGCCGTTCGTTCTATCTCGTGTTAAAAGGCTGGAAAAAAAAGTATTTTAAAACTTCTGGTGTTGTTTGTTGCAAGATGCGTGTTTTATTACGCCAATGGTATTCATCGCTTAATAAGTATCGACCTGTTTTCATTCCACTTGCAAACTCTACTGAAGAGATACCACTCTCGTCGACAGATGTCTGTTGGAGCAGCTTGAACTTCAAAAGACTTGCCGCACTGTGCTCAGGAATTCCAGTCTATCATACCAAATACAGTACTCCTCTTTCAAGCAGATTTCCCTTTGGAGAAATCAGCTATTGATGTTGTACTCATGATGGGATTTTAGAAACATTTGTTCAAATGTCCATCAATCCTACTCAGGAGATAACGAAATTGAGGTCGTTCCAAGTTATCTATCTATCTATATATATATATATCTGTTAATGCTCTAGCAGTGACATATTTTGTTATATTTATACGTTTTATACAGAAATAAATATCTAGTTCGTTAACGGCTAAAATCTGACCAGTGGTATGAACCCAAAAGGGGATAATTTAAAAAAAAAATCGAAATTTCTCCGTTGCTATGCGACCGATCCAAAATTTGTATAGAATCAATCTTATTGCAATTTTAACGTTCTATAAATGTTGTTATATACATTGTTTCTCTATATTGAATATTAACCGAGATAAGTACATATTTTAGTTTTCGGCTATCAGTAACTTATGTCATATTAGCTCTATGCCACCGTGCCAACACCTTTTAGAAGATTTTCCTTAAGGCAGTCAGCTATTGAGGTTGTAGTCGTAACGCCATTTTCGAAACGTTTCCGGAAATGACCAGCCATCCTACCCAGTAGATAATGAAAATGAAGTCCGTCCAAAATTATGTATTGGTTTGTTACCGATTTAGCGGTGGCAATTTTTGTTTTACCGTTACCAAACTCAACATATAAGGGTTTCATGAAAAACTAAAGATTAAGTGCATCGAAGGGGGAATACGAAAATGTGAAATATCTCCGTTCTTTTAAGTCGGATCGAACAATTGTAGTATATACCAATCCTTTCAAAATTAAATTTCCAATAAATGTTGTTATATACATATTTTCTCTGTCATGAATATTAACGGAGATATTAGGTTTTTGTTTTAGTTTTCGGCTATCATGCACGACTTTATTCCAAGCCTAAATGCCAAATATTGTTTAGAAGAGACCTAGATTTTACGTTCTTGCTTCGAAAATGTATATTTTATCTATACCATACTCAATATTTAACCGTTTTATGCTCTTAAGTTCATGTCGTTAATGGCTGAAATCGGGCTTGTAGTGAGAGGAGTTTGGAGGGGGAGGGGATTCGAAAATTCAAAAGGTTTCCGTTATAATAAGTCGTATCGTAAAATATATATTATAGAAACAATGTTATGCAATTGTTGTTTTATGCATTTTTTAGTAACTGAAGTATTAAGCGAAATATATCCGTGCGTTCTTGTTCTCAGCCTTCAGTAGCCCCACTTTAAAGAATTTATTTCCCTTTTTCATGGGAGAGAAGTGGAAAGAATACATATGTACCTCATTTAATTAATTTATAAATTTATCTTCGATCTTGAAGGACTCGTAGCTCCTGTTCCTTGGAAGCGGACCTTGGGATTCCACACCCCGGGGATGGTAATGCAGGTGCCAGCTGATGATGCATCCGCAGGTGGTTGAAGCAACCTCCAGCAATTGCTAATAAACAGCTGTGTGATATGAGGTTATCCACCAGCTGATATAGAGCGAACCATGCCAAGGATTGGGGTCGCCGAGCAATGCTATAAACTCCATGTTTCCCTGAATATATTTACATTGGAAATGTCAACATGACGCATCCGTCTAAAAATGGTTGCCTATTACTCCTCTCTCATTCTATTGCATTATTCCTTATAGAATTATTTATTTTCTAGTTACTTATAAATGCTATTTCGTCCCTCTGATTCTATTACATTATTTCTTATTTAAATATTCATTTCAGCAGATATCCCTTAAGGTAAATCAGCTATTGAGGTGGTGCTCATGTAGCGATTTTCAAACATTTTCTTCAAATCTCCATCGATCCTACCCAGGAAATGACGAAAATGAAGTTCAAAATTATATATATATATATATATATATATATATATATACATACATACATATACATATATGTATTTGTCTGTGAATGCTGTAGCGTATTTTTTTATTTATATACAATTTTTATTTGATTGTTACCAAGCTCGATATTGAAACATTTCATGTAAAAATAAAGATCAAGTTCGTTAATGGCTGAAATCGGACCAGTGGGAGGGTGGGTATAGAGGGGGGATTTTTAAAAATTCGAAATATTTCCGTTATTATGTGTCGGATCGAAAAATTGTACAGAATCAATCTTATGGCAAATTAAATTTACTATAAATATGTCTAACTTGAATAATATCTGAAAGTTATTTTGGCCCAAAATAAGTTAATTTTACCCAGGAGATACGAAAATGAGGTCCGTTTAAAATGTTTTATATGTGTGTGTGTGTGTGTGTGTGTGTGTGTGTGTGTGTGTGTGTATATATATATATATATATATATATATATATATATTTGCCCATTAACTCTCTAACGGTCGAATGTAAGTTCGGCCGTTGCCGAAACTATTCAGCTCTCGTGAAATTGATGTAGAGACTGTTGTTAGCTTTTGCTTTGGAAGTTATATGCAAATACGCTCTGTTGACCCCCCCCTCTTCTTTTGTTCATGGACTACTAAAATAGGAGTGATTCAGATAAAAATGATTGCAGTACTTATAAATAGTAAATTAAAATTAATATGCTACATTCAGATATATTTCAGTAATTGTTTTTTGTTTTTTTTTCGTTGAACAATATTTCTATCTATCTGTTCAGCTCTGAGTGGTTGGCAGACCTATTTCTTTACAATTCAGATGCTTTCCATTGAAATTAACTGAAGGATTTCTCATTACCGTTCGTATTTTTTCATGGTGCTATGTGTTATCAGTATGCAGATATCTTTATTGTAAAACTTGGGAAATCTGCTTACTTTACGCAGCCTCTGAGTGACGGTTTTTTTAAATGTATGGCTTACACAATGAAATGTATTATTAAAAGAAATGACAGAAAAAAATACGTGAGAAATACGTCATCAGATCTCCAAGATTCGAATTCAGAAGTTGCCTGAAATTATTTTGAGTATACTCGAGTTTACAATGATGTAGATCCTTTAATTTCAAAGATATCCAAAGTCCGTTTGTAGGTCCTTTGATAACTTTTTAAGGGCTTTACAAGAGAGTAATAAAAAATAGATGTCATCTGAAGACCGTAACATTTGTACGCCCGTCAACAGTCCATGACGCATCGAAGTTGGCAAATAATGCTCTATGGTGTAACTAGATACAAAGACCTACTACTTTTTACACTGTCATTTTTTGATTAAATCATCCGTTTAGCCGTGAAAAGCATTTGATCCGGTTTACTTTGGATTCACTGTATAGCACAAACTCAATTACTGTGCTTGCCCATAAATATTTCATTTTATTTTTTATTTTTCATGTAATACCCCCAGATAAAGAAGGGTGAACTGACCACAGGCCCCCTGGAATATAATATAGTCTGGAGGCAAGTCATTCCTGGTCCTTCTTGGTTAACGGTAGTTGTACTAGTTGCAACGGTAACATACATCGAACCTCAATTTTGTCATCTACTAGGTAGGATCAATGGACAATTGAGGATATTTTTCGAAAATCGCGTAATGAGTACAACCTCAATAGCTGATTTCCATTACTGCTAAAAAAAAACTCACAATACGAAATTAATTCAGTGAATCCAACTGGGTTCATTCATAATTAACATAGAGTAGCAATTGATCTCACAGCTGGCTGCATATTGATTCAGCTAACTAGCTTGCCTTCTAGATATTACAGCTGATCAGATAAGCTCCATCTACCCCGGTCTGAAATAACGGTATTTATATTTTCCTCTTAGTAAGTACCCAACCTACCACCCTTTGATATTTAAGTTTCACTTAGTCAAATGCAGACTTACACAAGCAGGAGTGGTCAATAAAGGTTTTTTTTTTCTCCTGCTAGTAACCCTATGAGGAGTTATTTATTTGAATACATGTTCCATTGCCACATGGCATATTACATGTATGATTATGTTTAAATACATTTTTATTTTACAATATATACACGTTAATCAACCATCTAATCAAATATAATAATAATAATAAAATTAAAATAAGTAAGATAATTACAAATAAAATTAATAAATGAAATGAAAAAAAATCAAGTAAAGTTAAACAACCGATGTTTAATTTGCGAGTCTATGTAAGGTAAATATATTGAATTATAATTCCCATTCCTCAAAATCAATTAACTTTACATTCTAATGTATTTTTGCTACATCCATATCTATCTTTCGATAAACTTTATAGTTCTTTATTATATTTGTTAAATGTAATATGTGGTGGTTCTGGCCAATTATCTCCTTTTAAAATTATGTCCATTATTAAATTCCATCTATTTTGATTAGATGTTGAGCAGTAATAAAATATATGTAAAAACGTTTGTGTTGTCTGTGAGTCGCAAGTACATTTGTCATTGTCTTTAATTTTAAACCTTGTTAAATAATGTCCTGCCTGTCCATGTTCCGTTAGAAATTGTGTGCATTTGTGATAGTGACTCTTAATTGTGTTGTAGGAATGAGGGCTTAAATCGAGCAATTACTAATTACTCCGATAAAATTAAAGTTTTAACCAAACAATACAGAATAACAATTTTAAATTCCATCAATAACAATGATTAAGATTCTACTCACAATAACGGAGATATTTGAGGAAATTAAATTAGTTTCTCTTGTAAATCCCCAATTTCACTAACGTATTATTTTAATTTATAGCTTGTACTTATTTTATCGAGTGCAGAGGTCATTAATGAAGTAAAAATATAGATAGAAAATAATAATACTAAAAACAGAAATCTCTTAATGTGTGACAAACATTCAAAAATTAAACGGCATCTTAATGTCTTGGGCATGCCAAGCATAAGTCTCTGCTCTAAATATATAAACACATATTGTGAGTGTGTGACTGGCCGAATATAAACTGCTCAAAAATGAATAGGTATATTGTTAGGTTGGTAGGTTTTGTGGTATTTATGGGGCCTAGCATTTTTTTTAAAATTATAAATATCATTAATATTTAATAGAAATTATTGTCTCCCCCCCCATAAAAAAGTTATTTAATTAAGGTCGATTTAATTAAAATTAATAGGATAAGAAAAAAATAACCAATATCCCTATTCATTTTTGAGCAGTATATTAAATCTATATAAAGTATTCTTTGTATAAAAATAAATTAAAAAACTTCATGACTGAAGGATGTTTTATACACAAGACGAATCCTATCAAATGTTGAAATATTAAATAAAACTTAAAATATTTGTCATAACAAAGAAACATTTGTGATCAGGTGCACCATCTCTTTAAGGTGGGGCTAGTTTCTCATCCTTTCATAAATTTTCATGTCAATAAATTAAAAAATGGATGTTATTTATTTAGAACGATATGATTGCTAACGAAGTTTCATTATAGTATGCAACTATTTAATCAGACGAAATCATAGATTTTGACATTATAACGAATGTATTATATAAGTATAAATGTTTTTCGAGAATATTTAAAGAAGTTGATCGACATATTATTAGAAACTTGTTTATAGAAAACAAAACTATTTTGCATATCCTATTATGTTTTGTTAACATTTAATGAAAATAGACACTTTCATTACGTTATATTTTTTTTTTGTTCTTACTCCACATACTGTACTGTATTACATTAATTGTTATGTTTAAATAAATGTTTACAACATTTACACTCTTATGTATTAATGCCATATAATCCAATATAACGAAATAAAATTCTGAAATAAGGTAAATAATTACAAATAATAGTTATTTATTATACAAGTTACGGAAGTAGATCATTTTACAACTCGAGTGAAACGTTTACCCACACGAGCGAAGCGAGTGTGGTAATTTCACGAGAGTTGTAAATTCTACTTTCGTCACGAGTGTAGTATTAATTTTTTTCTGTAATCGTGTAATACATGATCAGATCTAACCAGAATATGAACAAAATTAGGATGTTGTGAAGATTATGGTATGTTGTTGGTAGGTTATAAGCATGGTTGTGAAAGGTTATAAGCATAGTTATAAAACAACTAGTGATGATTGTGAAGTAGTGCAGTTATAAACAAGTGCAGGTTATAAACAAGGAACGTAATTATTATTTTATTTAAACTTTAAAATATATTGATTATTTCCACCAATAATTCATTCACATTTCAATTTATTTTGTTAAAATAAATTCTTACAATGTTAAGAAACATTTAAAAGCATTTAATTTCCAACTTCAAATTATTTTTTAATTTATACTTATTACTAATTAAGAAGGCAATTCACTTTCTTCACTTGTGAAGACTTTCTTCACTCTATTGCAAAATGTTTCACTTTCTTCACTCATTTCAGTTTAGTAATGTTACCATTATTCAAGGATTAGAGAAAAAATTAATAAATGAAATTGAAAAACGAATTCAATGAATTTAAACTAAGCCGATATTGCGGGTTTGCTCTTGTTTAATTTACAAGTCAATGTAGGCAAATATATTGAATTATAGATCTCATTCATCAAAATCAACGTTACATTCTGATTGTTACATCCAAATATATCCTTTCCATAAATTTTATGAGTTCTTTATTATATTCATTAAATAATATATGAGCTGGTTCTGGCCAATTACCTCCTTTTAAAATTATCTTCATTATTAAATTGGGCCTTTTTTTATTAAAAGTTTAACAGTCATAGATTATGTGTAAAAACGTTTGTGTTGTCTTTGTGTCGCAAGTACATTTGTTGTCGTCTTGAATTTTAAATCTTTTTAAATAATGTAGTTTCATTATAGTATAAATAAATGTACGTATATAGCAATACATATGTATACAGCAATTAAATGGTAGAATACAAGCTCTTGTGGAATTTAATTAAGTCGAAAGCCATGCTATCGGTATGGGCTCCCTATTTCAAAATAATTCCCTGTATTAATTTAGCTTTTACTGTTTTTCATCAAGCAATTAAATAACATTCCTTAGAACCTATTTACACTATGAATTTATTTAATGACGATCTCGTTAAATAAAAGTCCGTCACGCAGGGGCTGCGTTAACTATGCAGATTTCCCAAGTGCGCCATGTATTTGCATTTATCTCAAGACTTGAAAGTTCAATGAGAACAATATATGGTTTTTAAGCTTCAAATAAAGTACTTCATAACATAAAAGAATATTGTTAATATGAGATGAGTAGGAGTGGGGCTTCACTGAATACTGAAAACTAAAAAATGCAAATATCTCAGTTAATAATCAAGATAGTGAAAATATACACGTACATAACAACATTTACATGTCGACATAACATTACATTTGCAATAAGATTGATTCTATATACGTTTTCCATCCGACGCATAATAACCGAAAGAAGAATTTTCGAAATTCTACCCCTCTAAATCCCCACCTTCCCCTGGTCAGATTTCAGCCATTAACAAACTTGATCTTTCATTTTGTATAAAATGATTATATATCAATTTTAGTAATGATAATACAATAATTGGGACCGCTAGAGCGGTAACAGACATATATATATATATATATATATATATATATATATATATATATATATATATATATATATATATATATATATATATATATATATATATATATATAAATATATATTAGGTTCGATGGACATTTGAAGAAAAATTTCGAAAATCGCGTCACGAGTACGACCTCAATAGCTGATTTCCCTTAAGGGAAATCTGCTAAAATCCTTAGTCCCACCCTGGCTAGAAAATGGTGGTAACCTGCAGATGACCCGTCCCCATGTTGCATAAAGTGGACGTTAATAAATAAATAAATTATAAATATTTACACTCGGAGATTTTTTTATCAGCTGATTTGACGTTTGTAAATTAGAGTTTTGGCTTTTTCTGTTAATTAATTATATTTATCCCTTTATTATTTCTGACATATGACGTCCCCGGTTTATTATATTACCATTACGTGGAAAAGGACCTCAAATTAATTAAAAGGAAAAAACGAAATTCTTGTCTGATTTTAAGCAACGCAAATAATGAATTGCAAAAATATTTTAACCGGTGTACAATCTGTCATTACACCGTCACCGACCATAAATAATTTACGGTTCCGTTGAATTGTATACATAAATGCAAGCAATCTGTAATAGTGATGCAATTGGTGTGCTGTACCTGCCCGATGCACTTTATACTGCAGAGTTGTTAGAACGTGCCTATGCACTTGGTGGTAGAGTTGCAACGCAAATACATCATTGCATAAATTACCATATTATCTCGGAGTCCCATCCAGCCTTTTCCTCAATGAATAACCCAGCCTGTGGGAATTTTTAATAGCCTCATTCCCTTTCCGCCCGATGCAATTTTATTGTCTTTTCCTCAGTCACAATATATTTTTATACGTATACACACACATACTGTTTGATGGTTTATGTTCAGTTGTTTTCATTAAAATATTATTTAATAACGTTCTACTGAGGCTAATCGAGTTTTCATTACGAGACCAACATTCTCTGGTAATGTTTATTTATTACTGCAGAGCCATGTTTCAAGTGAATGCCTTCATCTTCAGTGACTTGCAAAACAAAAAATCCAAATCTGTGTGTGTTTTATATATTTGTAATCACGTACATCAGTTGCATGGCAAACCGATTGGACTTACAACAAAGTCCTAAGACACAAGTACTGACAACCAACTACCAACTTTTAAGAACACTATTTGCATGTGGCCATCAAGTTTCAGAAACTCTAGGAGGGGAGAAGAAGTAGTTCTCTCGAGAATCGTCCGCACCAAATTAAAACATTCATACTTAATGACAAAGTCTGCTACTTGTAACATTCTCTGGACGATAAGACATATACTGGCGAATTCTGAAAACAACATCAAGAATTATACAAAAACTATTGACCGGAGGGCAGCCCATACATTAAATACATATTCTCATACCTACACAAAAGTAGCATTTTCAGCTATTCAATTCCTATCAATCATTCACCAACTATGCACATCACCAAATTTAATGTTTATTTATTTCACTTTTCTTATTCAACTTTGTGTAATTTTTAACTGTTAAAGGGTATCTTTTATTGTGGAGTCCATAAATAAATTTAAAAAAATTAAATAAAACGAAAACCCCAGATATCAAACTACTATACTTGTTTAATCACGCATGTAATAATATATTTACTCATACATTTGCTCTTCGGCTTTGGCGAAAATTTGATGGAACTACTGTGGAATTCTTCGTGGTAGGAAAATCAAAAGCTATTTCGATTCAATTGTTGGCTCAGCTAACTTTCAAATATAGGTACCAAATAAGACTAGCATATATATAGAGCTCAACTTGAAGCCCTGAAACTTGCGATGGACAACATAACTGAAACTGCTGATAATGTAGGACAATAGTGAAAATATTTTCAGGAATGATATTTACGTAAATATAATAAAGTGAGTATAGGAATTTAACTGATTCGTCGCTAAATCGCCCCAGTCGCGGAATGCAATTATTGTAAGAATACAAAAGCTAATTTTTCTGGAGGAAAACTAGTTTTTCTAAAACTGTAATACTGTCGATAGTATGTATAACTAGAGACTAGTGATAGAGTGGACTAGGATGAGTGATGGAGCAGGCCTTCACAGTTATTGGGGTCAGTGCTATTACACGGCTCACACACTCTAAATGCCAGGCTTTCTGCTAGCAAGGTTATATCGGGGCACTCTGCTGTTCTTGCAGTATATCATATAGTTCCTCTTGGCATTCTCAATTAGTTTAAGCAGATTTCCCTCAATAGAAACCACCTGTATCGTGCCACGATTTTATTATTATATTAAGTGTATTAGAAATGCCATTGATGTAAGAGAAGACGAAAATCTTGGCCATTCATTTGTATTTCAATATTTACGTGTTTCGAACCATTAAGCATCACTAGTAGCATTTTATTCTCTGTTGTCCTCTTTATTTTTCAAATAGTTCTTCATTCTTTCACTGTGTTGAACTCTTTTCTTCTCTCCATTCGCTCGATATTCGGGGCTCGATCTCAGATCTAGTTTTTTCGTCTGTATTTGTTTACCGATCTTCGTGCCTGTAATTTTTGTGCTGGAGCTTTTTCTAGTTCGATTTTGACTTTTTTGGCCCATGTTTGAAGGTTTGTACTGGGATAATCTCGGTTTGTCAGATGTCGACAATTCTCACCATGTCTCCAAAGAATTTCAGTCGACGTTGTCGAGCAATAATGTTTACTATGTTTGTTTTGTTTTATTTATTTATTTACTTCCACTATTAACATAAACTATTGCTGATTGGGGCGGGTTACCTACAGGTTATCACCCTTTTCTAGCCAGGATGGGACGAAGGATTTTTTTTAATGAGTTCATCACTAAATAAATTCCTATAGCTCAGGGCGAGAATTGAACTCGCCACTCTAGGTTTACCATATGAGATTAAAGGCAACGCTTTAAATAACACGGCCAACCTGAGCCCCTAACGTCTACAATGTTTAAGAATTAATCCTTACTACTCGTTGGAATTAATTCTTACAACTTCTTGGAATTAAGCTTTAGAATTTCTAGGTATTAATGACTACAATGTCTTGTAATTAATGCCTGTCATTTCTAGGAATTAACGGCTATGAATTATAGCAACAATTTCTAGGAACTACTCTTAATTTCTTGGAAATAATGTCTACAATTTCTGTGACTTAATTCCTGCAATTTCTTGGAATTAATACCTTTAATATTAAAGTAATTTCAGGAAATCGATTGCCTGAACCCTCTCTGCCCTTATCCCTCGCTCTTATTCCAGCCAATGGAAATTTCTATTGGTCGTGAATAAAAATGAGACATAACCCTCAGGTAAAGAGTATTGATATAAAAAGAAGAAGTAGGAAAGAAGTTGAATTGGAGATGGAAGGAGGGGCTGTGATTCCAGGCCTGCATTAATATTGAGGGGCTCACAACACCCGATCCGAAGTATTTACAATATTATTCACCCCCTGGCATAGGGCTCTCTCTCTCTCTCTCTCTCTCTCTCTCTCTCTCTCTCTCTCTCTCTCTCTCTCTCTCTCTCTCTCTCTCTCTCTCTCTCTCTCTCTCTCTCTCTCTCTCTCTCTCTCTCTCTCTCTCTCTCTCTCTCTCTCTCTCCCCTCTCCCTCTCCCTCTCCCTCTCCCTCTCCCTCTCCCTCCCCTCTCCCTCTCCCTCTCCCTCTCCTCCCCTCTCCCTCTCCCTCTCCCTCTCCCTCTCCCTCTCCCCTCTCTCCCCTCTCCCTCTCCCTCTCCCTCTCCCTCTCCCTCTCCCTCACTTCCTCATCCGACGTAGGGGTGCTAAATTTCCCACCTATTTTAATCTCAGAATTCTATTATCCATTGATGAATAAATCAAGATACGATGTAAATAAGATTTTATAATTAGGCGAGCATGAGTGGAGAGGGGCTTTACTCAAGAATGAATATTCAAAACTACATGCAACTCGCTTAATATTTTTGTTACAACCAAAAGTAACTTCTCATAAACTAATTCACTGAACATAACCACATATTTAATCTTCTCTAAAGAGTATAGACTTTAAATTTTTATTAACACTTTTCCCCCTTAAATGACATTATTACTGATCTACTCAGCATGTTTTACAATACCCAAGGTGTCTCATTAGAATTAATCCTTCGCGAAATAATTTTTATGTGATCCCAGGTTTCCTTTTGCAGAAAGTTCACTCAAGTGAACCTATACAGAACATTTAATGCACTTGTAATTAATGTATGTTTATTACTGTAGTTAGCTTATTTTCTTATCTCATTCACCACTCATAACATTTTTTATTTCTGCTTACAGGTGATGAAATCTCCAAACGAAGATGGCGCATTACACTAAACCAATGGTGAGCTCATCAATTATTGTTAACAACTACATAAAGCCGAACGTTTCATGACGTTCATTGATAGTCTAATATCAAAATTATACATAATTTAATTTATGGTTTCTTGTAAAACACAAGAAATGTCAACTAAGTTATTTAAATCTTGTAAACACAAAAATAACTCACTTTTCAATGAAATAGGTAATCATGACTAAACTATGCATTAGAAGATACCTGCAAAAACGTGCCAAGCACAGTTTACGCTAACAAAAGAAACAGATTTCATTAACAAGTGGAGTGCACGGCCTTCCCCTTACCGATGCGAACGAATATTATTTAGTGTTTAGTACCACCTAATAAAAAAAAACAATTCTGTTAAAGCGAGAAAACGCACTTTTGACGCGCTCGTCTGAAAAAAAATGTTAAAGCTTACCTCATCGCCTTGAGTTGTTCCCAAGACGTCTGTTTCAAGAAATCCCCATAGCTCAGGTGATAGTGCTATCCTTTTGTAACCGGAAATCTCGAGATCGTATCTCTCCTTGAGCGACTATTTTTTCCTGGATTTTTTTTTTATTTTTTGCTTTTCGGGCGTTTATTTAATATTAATAAATAAATAAAAATTTTTATTTAATTATAGGCATTTAATTTTTAGCGCTTACCATGTCTTTAAAGAAAATTCTGCCAAAAAGTTAACTGGTATAAGGAAATATTTGATATTATTAACTGAATACATAAGTATATAACAATTATCAATAATAACGCAGATATAATATTTAATAATAATATTTTTATTCGGTTGTATTTAACATTAAATATTTATTTGATATTATTTTATTTTACAATTAATAAAGATATTTAAAATTTTCTAGGCATAAAAATATTTTTTTAACAGTAATATTCTTTTATACTTTAGAGCTACATTTTCATAGTACTTGGCCTTGGATCATCGACGTAATATCTGCGTTATTATTAATAATTGTTATATACTTATGTATTCAATTAATAATATATTTCCTGTATAATATTAAATATTTCTTTTACCAGTTACTTTTTTGACAAAAAGCATTCGAATTTTCTTTAAATAATTGGGACACGCTAAAAATAAAACGCCAATAATTAAATAAAACTCTTTATTTATTTATATTAATATTAAATAAATGTCCTAGAAGGGAAAAAAATCCAGAAACAAAAAAAATCGCTTCGGACGAGATGCGATCTCGAGATTTCCGCTTACAAAAGTATAGACTGAGCCACGAAGACTTCTTGAAACAGACGTCAGGCAAACTTTAACACTTTTTTTAGACGAGCGTGTGAGAAGTGCGTTCTCTCGCTTTAACAGAATTGGTTTTTCATGAGGTACTAAACACTAAAACATTTTTGTTCGAATCGTTGGGGAAGGCCATGCACTCCCATTGTGAGCACATTTTACTCCAACACGCGAAACAGATTGAATTAAGGCCCAGCAGCCTTGACCTAAGGCGAGTATACACACTTATCTCAATACCTATTCTACTATTAACCACATTTATACTTTGTCATTTGATGATATAAAACAATTGTGTATTTGTCAATAATATTTGCTAGTATGGTCACTTAAATTTAAGTAAATGTTTGAAATAATTTTATTATTCTCTAAGTTGCAATATGACAGCCTACTATAGTCAATTGCATTTATAACCAGCCCCCTATTTAAAAATGAAATCTTAAGTTGTTTGATAATATTGTAGTTGCGAGAAGGAACTCTTTAAATTATTTTTTTTAAATTTCTTGTAACTCGAATAGGGATATTTAAAAACTATAAATAAAAAAGTCCGTCACGCAGGGGCTGCGTTAACTAAGCAGATATCCCACGTGCGCCAAGTATTTGGATTTATCTCAAAACTTAAAAGTTCAATGAGAACAATGTTTGGTATTTAAGCTTCAAATAAAGTTCTTCATGCCATAATAGAATATTGAAAATATGAGATGAGTAGGAGTGGGGCTTTACTGAAGACCGAAAACTAAAAAATGCAAATATCTCAGTAAATAATCAAGATATTTATAGAACATTACATTTGCAATAAGATTGGTTCAATACAATTTTTCGATCCGACGCATAATAAAGAAGATATTAAGAATTATGTAAATTCTCCCCTCTAAACCCCCAACCCCCCCCCCTCCCCCTGGTCCGATTTCAGCCATTAACTTGATCTTTTTTTTTGTATAAAACGATTATATATTAAGTTTGGTAACGATAAGGCAAAATTTACGAACGCTAGAGCGCTAACAGACAAATATATATATATATATATATATATATATATATATATATATACACACACACAGTTTTGAACCTAACTCATTTTCGTAATCTCCTACCCAGGAGAAATAATAATAATAATTGTCAGTAAAACATATTGTAAGTAAGTATTAAAATAAAATGTTTCTCTTATTTTAGTATTGGGAATGCTCTAGATTAGCGAAAGGTTTTTTATTTGGCTGTCTTGTTGAGAAGTATCTGGACGTCTGTGAAAGACAGTCTTGTCTACGCCAACGAATATAAATAGCCCCACGGCGAGCAGATAGTATTTTAGGCTTTATTTCGCTGCTGAAAATAGCAGAATGTCTCAAAATTCGTCGGACAATTGAGACAGCCGAGAGAGTTCTCTCATATTAGCAGATTTCCCTTAAGGAAAATCAGCTATTGAGGTTGTACTCATGACGGAATTTTCGAAATTTTTCTTCAAATGTCCATCGATCCTACGGAGTAGATGACGAAAATGAGGACCATTCAAAACTGTAAATATATATATATATATATATATATATATATATATTTGTCTGTTACCGCTCTAGAGGTCGCAATTTTTGTTTGATCGTTACCAAACTCGGAATTTAAGCGTTTTATGTAAAAAGGAAGATCAAGTTCGTTAATGGCTGAATCGGACCAGTGGGAGGGGAGGTTTAGAGGGGGGATTTTCGAAAAGTCAAAATATCTCAGTTATTATGCGTCGGATCTAAAAATCATATAGAATGCATCTTATTGCAAATTAAATTTACTATAAATATTGGTCTATACATTTATTCTGTATCTTGAATATTAACCGAGATATTTGCATTAGTATTCTGCGTTTGGTCGGCAGGAGTCGGCTATGTTCGGCCTTTCCGCCGACAGCTCTGGCGGTCGTTTCCGTAACTATCCGTCCCTCGTAAATAGGTTTAGAGGTTTCTTACTACTCCTGTTGTCATTAGGCAGATTTCTCTATTGTAAAACTTCACGTGGGAAATCTGCTTAGTTTACGCAGCCCCCGCGTGACGGACTTTTTTTATACTTTTGCACAAGTAATGATCTGCACCATTTATCTTTTAGAAAGTGAGTTTTAGAGTAATTGGAAGAAGAAATTTGGGACGAAAGGATTCCATTGATAGAATTATAACTTGGTTCGTTAAAAGTTCTCTTTTCTGCCGACTGATAACAAACTTTCTGGCTGAATTTTATTTTCCACCATGCAGTTCGTTGTTAGGAAAATCCATCACGGAAAGGGCTGTGTAACCAAAGCAGATTTCCCACGTTTGACACACTGATGATCCCATCTCAACATATATTTTATATCTCTCAGAAAAAGAAAAAAAATCGTAATATTTAAGCCAAAAAAATTTAAAGTACATTTTTATCTTCAATAATTTATCAAGATTGATTCTATAATATTTTTCAATAAGACTCATAATAAAGGAGATATTATAGATTTTTGGAATCCACTGCTATCCCTCGACCTGTGCCAGCCATTAACTGATATGATATTCAGTCATGACTCAATTACTTAAATATTGCTCATGGTAAATAATTAGCATTATCGAGTTGAGAACGTAATATATGAAATGGTATTTGCGTGTAACCGACATTGTTAAAATTGGATGTAAACAATATTTGGTATTTCAGCTAACAATAATGTGGTACATAACGGAGTTTTGTTTATGTAATATGAGTAGAAAAGGGGCTTTGCTGAAGGCTGAAAACTGAAAAATGCAAATAAATGAATATAACAACATTTATAGTACATTTAGTGATATTACAGCTTATAAAACTAAAAAGTCCGTCACGCAGGGGCTGCGTTTACTAAGCAAATTTCCCACGTGCGTCGTGTAATTGCGTATTTATCACAAAACGTAAAAGTTCGATGAAAAATAGTTTTATTGAGCGTTTAATATCGAGTTTGGTAATGATCAAACGAAAATTTAGCTTGTGCGTTAACAGACATTTATATACAGTTTTTTAAGGACCTCATTTTAGCAGATTTAAGGGAAAATCAGCTATTGACATTGGACTTATGAAGTTGAATTTTAGTAAACCTTTCTTTGGAAATGTTCATCGATCCTCCCTCAGGCGATGACGATAAATAAGGTCGCGTCCCAAAGTTTATACAGTGGGATATCCCGATATTTTGGTATCTGATTATTCGTATTTCCGGATAATTCGAACAAACTTGGCCGGTCCTTAGAGGAAAATATCCCGATATATGGTATAAATTAACCCCTCTCGTGTTTTTTTTGGAATATAGTATCAATTTTTCATGTTCGAGAGTCACCTAAAAAACGTCTTCATAATTCGTATTTGTCCATGTGACTAAACAACTCGTTTTAATTCGCTACTGTTTGCAGAAGAGGGGGAGAGAGGCCAATGCAAGAGACCAGAGAGCAGAATGAGTGCGAGATAATTTGTCCGAGGAAACCACGTAATTCCTACTGTTTTTACAGAGACAAAATGGGGAGAGCGAGTGGAGAGAGTGAGAGGAGCAACTTTTTCTATGAACTCTCGTATGAAATTCAGAATCTTTTTTCACTGAAAGGGAAAGGTTTGTAGGAATTTCATTGATCTTTTTCGTTACAATAAGGTTTTTTTCCTTTCTACAATTCAGTCTCGTTTTCTCGTTACCGTTGTGATAAGTTACCATGCCCCCGAAACAAAGGATGTTAGCCTCTCTATTAAAGAGGAGACAAAACAAATTATAAACAAAAAAAGAAGGGCCTCCGTCGCTAGTGGTTGTAAGCAAAATATGATGTATCCAAACGTTTTTAACGTCCCTCGTTCCACAATAACAATCGATTTCTAAAGAACAAAGATAAAATTAACTCATCCCGCAGTTCATCCGCCGACAGTCAATATAAAACGCTTCGAAGATGGCGATTATCCACACTTGAAGATAAGGTCAAAACAATGGTTCGCGCAAGCAAGAAATTACAAATGTTACACAGGTTGGAGGTAGGAATATTTTTGTGTTTAAGGGAAAAAAGCCCGAGTTTTTGCCCAGAAAAAATGGGGTTATTGAAGACTCTTCGTGACTGAAGATGATGGATGAGTTCGAGTCGCAGATGAAAAAAACGACACAAGAACATTAAAAATCTGTAAGATAGCTTTAGTTGGAGGAGAGTGCAAGTGTGTCAGAATAACGTTTGTTCAAAGTGGATAGTGACGCAATTGAAAAAAAATAATCGAACCTTATGACAATAAAAACATAGTTCAACGTGCCGACTCGTAAAACAGGGCCTGTTTTTAAAATGTCTCCCCTGATCGGTCTGATGTGCTTCACCCCAGGAGAGCAAAAATTGCCATGGCGGAAAAAACAATAGTAAGGAACGGTGTAACATATACTGTGTGGCAGCTCAATATGGAAACAAAAAAACAAGAATAGGATCGGAGAACATTAAAACCCACTCATGATAGGTAAGTCGGCCAAACCGAAGAGTGTTATTTAAAAAACATGTGAAAATCATTTCCAATGACCTATCGTGCACATTAAAAAATATCATGGATGACGGAGAGTTGTGTTTAACGAATGGGATACAATTAGTATTATAGATGTAGTCATATGAAAAAAAAAAACAGCGAGAAAATTTTTGCTTCTTCATCGATAATTGTTGTAGGGGAATCAGGGCCACAACAATTCAATCCCCTCTCTCAGGCAATGTTTAAAGTTGTGTTTACTTAGCCCTGCAATATCAACTTCTTAAAGTTGCAGCCTCTGGACCCAGTGAGCAATAATTAAAACTTTCAAAATCGTTCTTTTAACCGCCAAAGAAAGTAGTTGATGACAGCTTTCTTGACAGAATTCGAGGATGGACTGAATCAATAAAAATTACTTACTATTTTCAGTCTCATGATACATAGCTGACAAGGCAAGGCCAAAAACGATTAGCGGAAGACCCACCAAATAAAAAACTGTTTTCGAGCCTGTGGTTTTAGCAAAGAGGAACTTCCGTTTACAGATGATGCAGAACAAGACGTTGAAAGTCTTTTAGAATGGGATCGCCTTTCACAAAATGAGGGAAATCACATAACATTCGAAGATTTCGTCCATTTTGACGACGGCCTGGCAGTAGCAGGAATGTTGACCGACGAAGAAATTTTAGCTCCACCTGAGGACGTTGACGGTGAAGAGGGAGAGGGAGATGAAGATGACGTACCAATAATTAATGCTAAGGATGCTAAACAATACGTCAACAATGTGCGCCATTTTTTGGCGAAATCAGATGTTGGTGATGAGGTATTGTTTGCTCTGGAAACACTCTTGACAGAGCAATTGACAATACACGAATGCAAGGGTTGTGCCAAAAAAAAAATTACGGATTTTTTCTAGCAAAGATGTTTACTTGTTGACTATTTATATATATATCGTATGTATCATTTAGTAAAACTAATTTATTGCATAGTCTTGATTCTTACCAGACATGTATGGTTTTCTTAATAAAACGCATGTTAACATTAAAATGTTTTTATTTTTTTTTTATTTTGTACTCCCGTTTATTTGGTATTCCCGATAATTCGTACTAAATTGTCAGTCCCCTGATTGATACGAATTATCGGGATTCTACTGTATATATATATATATATATATATATATATATATATATATATATATATATATATATATATATTATACTAGCAGACCCGGCAGACGTTGTCCTGCATTATATATCAAGTGATTAAGATATTAAATTTAATTTTATGTTTAAAAAAAAAATCTACATTTAATAACGCAAAAAACAACATTTGTTATATGCACGTTTGCCTAAAAACAAATAGTAAATAAAATATCGCAAAAACCTGTTACGCTAAAAAGTAAAGGAAAAAAATGAGAGAAGGAAAAAGAAGACGTTTTAGTTCTGAGATTATCTGGTAGAATGCGCACTACACGTTCTTAAAAACAAACAGTTGTAGACCAATAACTGAAATAAATAAAAACGCTCAACAATAATAACGCAAAATACATAAATATAAATAAAGAAAAGAAAATAATTGCAACATTCAAATCAATTTAAAAATAAATTTGGAAAATAAATAACAATGTCTGAAAGTGAAAACCTCTCGCAGCTGAAAAACATCATTATATAGATAACATACTTAAATTCTAAGGACATACATTAGATAAACTTATTAACATTTCATTACATTTACAATAACCTCGCCCTTCGCCCTTCGACCGGAGACCCTGCTCCATCTGCCTGGCCGAATCTGCGGCCGCTAAACCATCCGGGGCGTCACTCGAACATTGGAGTGCCCAATAATATTGTTGGCCCCTCTTTACTTTTTTTGTGTATATCTCGTTTATAATTTAATATACTACAAAATTGAATATGACAAATAACAGCATAAACAACTCTTATCCTGTGCATATTTGCCGAAAAACCAATAGGAAACGAAATACGGCTATTTTTAATTTAAGGCCACCCCCACTCCTGCTCCATCTGCCTGGCCGATCTGCGGCGCTAAACCATCCGGGGCGTCACCCGAACGCGTATTTAAAAATTCAGTCAAATCGGTCCATCCGTCTAGGAGGAGTTCAGTGACATACACACGTACGCTAGAATATATAAAGATAGAGGTGTATTAGCCTGTTAACGCTCTAGAGGTCGCGATTTTCGCTCGATCGTTATTAAACTCTGTATTTAAACGTTTTACGTTAAAAGACGGATCATGTTCTTCAACGCCTGGAATCGGATCATTGAGAGAGGAGATTTAGAGGGGAGGATTTTCGAAAATTCGAAATATCTCCGTTAGTTTGATTCTGATCGAAATTTTGTAAAGAAATCTTTTTGCAAATTAAACGATCTATAAACGTTGTCGTTTACCTTTTTTCACTGTCTTTAATATTAACCGAGATATCGGCGTTTTTTAGTTTTCGGCCTTCAGTAAACCCCCACTCTCGTTCGAACTTAAAAAATTTAGTACAGCTTATAAACATGGTAGAACCAATGCTAATTCACATACCGACTTTTGTTCAGTTCGGTTCAATCATTGGTGCCCAATAAAATTGTTGGCCCCTCTTTACTTTTTTTGGTGTATATTTCGTTTATACTTTAATATACGACAAAATTGAATATGACAAAAGTTACTCCAAATAACAACATAAACAACTCTTATCCTGTCCATATTTGCCGAAAAACCAATAGGAAACGAAATACGGCTATTTTTAATTTCAGGCCACCCTCACGACCCCCACTCCTGCTCCATCTGCCTGGCCGATCTGCGGCGCTAAACCATCCGGGGCGTCACTCGAACGCGTATTTAAAAATTCAATCAAATCGGTCCATCCGTCTAGGAGGAGTTCAGTGACATACACACGTACGCTAGAATTATATATATAAAGATATATATATATATATATATATATATATATATATATATATATATATAAATATATATATATATATATTCCTTATAATGAGGTTCCGTATTAATCAAGATATTTGGATTTTTTATTTTTTCGCTTTCAGTAAAGCCCCACTTCTCCTCGTATCACATTAATAATAAGCTGTTATATCATGAACCACTTCATTACAAGGTTAAATACTGAATATTGTTTTCAACAAACCTTTATTATACGAGATAAATGCAAATACGTTCTGTTGACCCCCACTCCCTTTTTTGTTCTTGGATTACTAAAATCTGTGACTGAGATAAAAATTATTCTGATTCATTACAGAGAAATTACAGTACTAGATGTAGTAAAAAGTTTTCAATAAAATTAATATGTTACATTCTGATATCTTCCATTAATTGTTCATTTATTTATTTGGTGAGCTCCGCAATTAGGCGATGTCGCTCGGTATCATTTATTTTCAATTCTTTAAATTAAAATAAAGAAAAATGTTTTCAAAATTATTAAAACAGTATAAAATACAGCTATATATAAAACTAAAGAATAAATTAAAACTATGTAAAACTATAATTTTTGCGACAAATCCTGGCTTGAGGATGATGAAAGTCTAAAGGCTCAAGTTTAAATATGTATTATACCGCCTTGTTCGCAAAAAAACACAAATACGTATTAGTGGCATAATTTTAGATAAAAACGTGGAGAAATGAGTGGAGTAGGTATGGTTTAAAGTTTGTTGTAAATGTTAATTGTCTTCATGTGGCTTAAGAGTGTATTAATATGTCGGCTACCTTCTGTTAATAGTTGGTACAAGTCGTTCGGTAAGTTGAGATGTTCAGGTAGTCTGGAGTCAGTCAGGAGATGTTTGATGGTCAGTACTGAGTTACAGTGAGTGCATGTAGGTCGATCTTGTAGGTTTGTGAGCTATGAATGTGTGAGTAGTGAATGTCCGATTCTAAGCCTAGTCAACACCACTTCATCTCGAATGGTAAGATTTTCCAGAAATTAATTGTTCATCTTTCCGGTCTAGAATAATTCTATACATTCAGCTCTGCGATGTTGGCTGCCCTCTTTGATTACAATTCAGACGCTTTCCCTTGTAGATATTAAAACTTATTAGTAGATATTATTAATCCTTCCGTTTTAGAAATTATATACGCTTTCCGTAGTAGATATTATTAAATTGACTGAATGATTTCTTATTCCCATTTGTGTTTATTCGCTTAACATTCGCAATGGTGTTACCAGTATGTAGATTTTCCATTGTGAACCCTCCCGTGGGAAATCTGCTTAGTTTACGCAGCACCTGCCTGACGGACGTTTGGTCATTTCCTGGGTAGGATCGATGGACATTTGATAAGCTCCGACCTCAACAGGTGATTTCCCTTAAGGAAATCTGCTAAAACTACAAATATGTATGTTAATATTCATGACAGGCAAAGTAAGTTTATTACAACATTTGTGGGCAATACAATTTGCAATATTGTTTTCTTACAATTATTATAATCCAAAGTATTATAACGAGGATATTTCGGATTTTCAAAATCCTCCTCCCCTCTCCGATTTCAGGGGTTAACAAACTTGATGGTTTGTTTAACATGAAACAGTCGTTTATCTTTGATAAGCAGTATATAGATAGATAATAATAATAATTTATTGACTAAATACACGTAAATTAAATTAAATATTAATTATATTTCTAATTTATATTATTTATAGAATAAAGAACAGTACATTATTTAACTTTTCTGTGTTGTAAATATTTAAAATAAACACTAAAGGAAGTTCATCTTTATTTCTAACTGTATATGCTTGTGAGCTTGAAGAGTTGTGCAATGCAGCAGTAAGTTCTTGGAAGTTATGAAAATATATCTCTCTCGTCCTACATATTTCCTCCGGACTTGATATTTTTAGTTGCTCAATATTTATAAACCTAAATTGAGTGACGGTTCTCAACTCTTCTAAGCTAATGTCGATCGTGAGCGCATTTTGATGTGCGGCTTGTTTAATGTTTTCCCTGTAATAAACAGATATTTTGTTATACCCAACTGATTTGCTTCGCTCGCTCCATTCTGGTTTTGCTATCATATTACACCGGGTGGATTTCTAGGAATGTATTCCGAAGTGCCATTAGCTATGGCTTCAATGAATGCTATGAATATTCCGAATTACCTCTCACCGTGCTGTTCGTTAGATTCCACTAAGCAGGGGGGGGGAGTATTTAATTAGCTCTAATAAAATCCAGTTATTTAGTAGTTAGTTTTATTGCAGCTATTAGTTACGACCGGAATTTAATTATACATCATTAATCGCACCAACTGTATATTTCAAGTTTAATTGTCGCCTAGTCTGCTTGCATATGAGCCTTTATGCATTTAAATGTATGTGTGGAAATTTCAAATATAAGAGATATCAGTCTTTTATGTTATACCCATATCACGATTTGTAAATCTGTATTGTTATTAATATAAGATGACGAAAATCGGCTGCGTCCGTCACGCAGGGGCTGCGTTAACTAAGCAGATTTCCCATTTGCGTCCAGTGGTTGCATTTATCTAATGACGTAAAAGTTTAATAAGAACAATATTTGTTAGGCTTCAAAGAAAGCGCTTAATAATATAACAGCATATTACTGATATGACATGAGTAGGAGTGGGGGTTTACTGGGCCGAAAACTAAAAAAAAAACGCAAATATCACGGTCAATATTAAAGATAATGAAAACATATACATAACAACATTTATAGATCTTTTAATTTGCGATAAGATTGGTTCTATACAAATTTCCGAAACGAAATATCACTACATTTACTTTCAGGCCTCCCTTATAACCCCCACTCCTCCCCGTCCCTAGAAAGGTTGGTATGGCTTCTTATCATGAAAGCGTTAGTGCTAATACACAGACAGAGTTTTATTGATTTCGGTTGATTCTTTGGTCCCAAATAAAATTGTTCACTGCCGCTATAGGTTTTAGCGCATATCTCGTTTATAATTCGCTATACGAAAAAAGTGTATATAACAAAAGTTACTCTAAATAACAAAATAAACAACTTTTGTTATGTTCATATTTGCTTAAAAACCAATAGCAAATGAAATATCGCTATTTTTAATTTCTGGCTTCCCTTATAACCCCCACTCCTTTTCATCTCAGAGGATATTAATATAGCCTAAAGTCTAAGTTCGGTTGGTAGTAATATACATAACAAGTTTCATAAAATTTGGTTCAGCCGTTTATGCGTGAAAAGGTATCAAACAAACAAATAAACAAACAAACAGACACCAAAGAAACAAAATGCAGTGATGGTGTCTATGACATGTGAAACGAAAATTTACAATTTTATATATATATATATATATATATATATATATATATATATATATATATATATAGATTATGAAGCACTTTATTTGAATCCTAAATACCAAATATTGTTCTCATTGAATTTTTCTTTTTGAGATATTTACTTATTTGTTCCAGGTTGCCGTGCATTTGAGTTTGATTGTGTGTCCTAGAATTTAATTGGTTAGTTGAATGTGCTTAATTTTCGTCATGTCCAGGGTAGGATTGTTGGACATTTGATGAAATATTAAATTTCTTCAAGATTACAACGTCAATTGCTGATCTTCCATAAGGGAAAACTGCAAAAAAATCATCATAACGAGTTACCCAAGTGAGTTGAGGCGTTGGTCGTAATTGCTCTTGGTAATTCTAGATTCGTGGGTCCGATTCTCCCCAAGGCAATAGAAATTTATTTAGTGACGAACTCATTAAATAATATCCTTAGTCCCAGCCTGGCTAGAAAAGGGTGGTAACTTGTAGACAACCCATCCAAATTATACTTACAATTAGCAGCACAGAGCTTACTTTGATAAATTTATTAGTTTTCTGCATATTCATACCTACAATCATAATCTTAATCACGATATCCCTCCAGCGATTTTATTCCCAATCATATCCATGATTCCAAACCGGCGGCCCCTAGCCAGCTGCTCCTGGAGGAGTAGATATACAGTGTGGGGGGCATCAACGGACAGGAAGTGCGATACGCTACAGTAGGCAAATTGATTCAAGTCAAGTCATTGACTCCTCTACAAGGTCAAAGACCCAAATGATAATTACCAAAGGGTTTTTTTTTCCTTCGAACGCTTTCCCGTAATGTCCAGTTAGCTCGAAAAGGAAATAGATCCGTTGGAATGAAGGTATGTACTCGGCGAATTTTCACCTACATTTTATCTCAATATCTATTTAGAAGAAATTGCGCTAATTTGTTATTTACTGGTAGTATAAAACCTCTATTCAGTATATGTGAAAATTAATGAAAAAGTCCGTCACGCAGGGGCTGCGTAAACTAAGCAGATTTCCCACGTGGAGTTTAGTAATAGATAAATATACATACTGGTAACACAATAACACCGTGACTAAATACAAAAGGAACTTAGACAGGGTCCATCCAATTTCAAAAACCTGCCGCAAGGACGCGTTAGGGTAGAAAAGTAAACAAACGGGGCAGACCCGTTCCGCCTCACACCGGAAAGAAAAACAATTACTGAAATATATCAGAATATATCATATTAATTATATTGAGAACTATTTACTATATCTAGTACTGTACTAGAGACCTTAATAATGAGTCAGTATAATTGTTATCTCAATCAATCAAATTTTAGTAGTCCAACCCCCTCGACCGGGGGGGGGGATCACCAGAACATATTTGCATGTATCTCGTATAATAAAGGTCTCATGAATACAATTTTTGATATTTAAACTTCCCATAATGTGATTTATAATGTAGCAGAGTACTGTTTACTTAACATGAGAAGAAGTGGCGGTTTGCTGAAAACTGAAAAATGCAAATATCTCGGTAAATATTCAAGATAGAGTATAAACGTACATAACAATATTTATAGCAAATTTAATTTGCCATAATATTGGTTATATACAGGTTTTTGATCCGACCTATACTAACGGAGATATTTCGATTTTTCGAAAATCCTCTCCTCTAAACCCCCCTCCCCCTGGACCGATTTCAGCCGTTAACGAACTAGATCAATCACTTTACATAAAACGACTAAAGATCGAGTTTGGTAACGATCAAACAATAATGGTGACCGCTAGAGCGGTAAAAGACAAATATATATATATATATATATATATATATATATATATATATATATATATATATATATATATATATACAGTTTTGAACGGACCTCATTTTCGTCATCTCCTGGGTAGGATCGATGGACATTTGAAGAAAAATTTCGAAAATCGCGTCATGAGTACAACCTCAATAGCTGATTTCCCTTAAGGGAAATCTGCTAACACTATTTTGCATCATAAGCATGGTTTGTATTTACAGAAGGCTATTTACAACAATGATATACTGTGATAAGAAACGTTTCACTTGACAGCTAAAATTGGTTTATACTTTCATTCTCTTTTTGCGTTGACGCTTCTAGTGTAGCTTTTTCTACGATGTGCCGCTTGCTGAAATTCTCGATGAAGTGACCAACAGTAGTCCCCCATCATATTCGTGTTCCAGCGGCCCTGTTTTCCATTAATTTAATGTCCTGGTGAAAACGCTCACCTTGCTCTTTTCTAGCATCTCCCCAATTCTCCAGGAAGTAATATAGGTGGCTTTTTAAAAAGTGAACTATCATCAAACACATTAAATATTTACTTGTTTAACACATTAGCTACAAAATAAACATATTCAGGGTGTTTCTCATTCCCCAAGAACTCTACGAACTTTAACGGCTTGTATGAATGATGCACCTGCTTCTTTCTCTTTAAAATTCATTGTGGATTAAAAGATATCATCAAACATCAATTTTCTAATGTCAGGACAAAGACGCCTTCTTTTTGTTCAGCTTCTGAAAGACGAGGAAACTGTTGGCAACCTGGTCCATCTTTAGGCAAAGCCTTTACAATCTGTTTCATTAGGCCTAACTTTATACGTAGAGGTGCTAGGAACACGTTTTTTGGATCTACCAGGTTTTTATGTAGAATGTTGTTCTCTCCAGGTTATAAATACTTTCTCAGAAACCAATCCAGCCAAATAGAATCAGCACTGATTCAGCAATGTTCTCTTCGGCCATTATTTAAACTATATAAATTCTGAAGCATTCTATAAAAATTGGTAAATTTAATAAGTTTATTTACAAAATGTGGAAAAATCGTGGGCGATACATGTTTTTAAGTATCATATGAGGGTTCGGCAACCTGAAAAATATAAGAGTTAGGTATTTTCAATGAAAGTTTTTTTCATTGTTGGCCTGTGTAACCATTAGAGATTTTTCTTTTTGGTTGACCTTTCGCCATCGGTTGATTACGTTAATAACGCATGTTCTTTAAGGATAATTCGCTCAAGCAGTCTCAACGTTAAGAGACTAATGTTCTAATAAATATTGAAACGTTAAAGTGTTCTTTAGACAGATAATAATTGATAGTATTGCCATATAGATAAAGGCATTCCCAAATACAATCATAGTCCTTGAAGAGGTCTTTGATCTGCTAGAACTAGAGATTGGGAGGTTACTGCCTAGCTCTGAGGTTACTCTCATTCCGTTAGGGCATTGATCACCGTCCTTCCCTCAAGTGCTTCCTATCTCACGCATTTTCCTTGTTACTCTCTTTTGGTTGCACTTTTAGGGTATCTACTCCATGTCGTAGCGAGGGGCCTGCTCTTCTTCGTTTCAGTGGAATTCGTACAAACCGCCAACAAAACCTAGTCTCGAGATACAACTCTCGCATGAATGCTTTAACCAAATAACAGTACACTATTGTCATAGCTGTCAGTAGCTGCATAATTGCTGTCTGGTCATCGAGTTACTCAGTTTTGTATAGACCGTTCATTTCGTAGATGTTTTAGGAAATTTCCCTTAAAGGAAAAAAAAAAAAATTCTTCAAATGTCCATCGAGGAGAAGACAAAAATGATCTCCGTTCAAAACTATGTATATAATTTTATTTGTTTGTAGTTTGTGCCCCACATCAATGGTGATTGGAAAGATCTCTAATTGTTAAGAGGTAGTTAGAATAATATATTTATTCCTTCATGTACAACTTGGTTGAACTTTATTTATATATTATGGAAAATATTCCTTAAATATCTGACTGTTTCTCATATCCGTGAATATAATAAAAGTTATCCCTTTCAAATAGTTTTAAGTATCCTGAAGACCTATTCTATTTTATACTATATGTATTTGTAAATGTTTATATGTTTTAGATATGTTAGTATTTGTGGAATATATTGGCTGCTGTCAGTTAATAGTTCTGTCATATCGTAGGGTATGTGAAGGTTTTCTCGTTGGATGCAGTCTGTCAGTATGTGTTTTATCGTTAGGTGTTTGTTGCAGTATTTGCATATAGGGTTATCAGTCTTTGTCATTAATTGCCTTTATATATATTTATATCTATGATATCTCTAGTCGTCGCAATTTTTGTTCGATAGGTACCAAAGTCGATATATAAGCGTTTTGTGCAAATCTTAAGTTCGTTAATAGCTGAAATCGAACCAGTATGAAAGTGTGGGGTTTAGAGTGGAGAAATTTTAAAAATTCAAAATATCTCCGTCTTACTGTAAAATTGCCCAGAACCAATATTATTTCGAATTTAATGTCCTATAAATGTTATCATATACATGTTTTCTGCATCTTCAATATTAACCAAGATATTGGCATTTTAGCAGATTTCCCTTAAGGGAAATCAGCTATTCAGGTTGTACTCATGACGGAATTTTCGAAATTTTTCTTCAAATGTCCATCGATCCTACCTAGTAGATGTCGGAAATGAGGTCCGTTCAAAACTGTGTATATATATATATATATATATATATATATATATATATATATATATATGTCTGTTACTACTCTAGCGGTCGCAATTTTTGTTTGATCGTCACCAATCTGGGCGACTAACTGACGGGTGACTTTCCCGCCAAAAGCTAGTATGGCCGTTTCCTTAACTGCTCGACTCTCGTGATATTTGTCTATTGTAAAACTTCACGTGGGAAATCTGCTTAGTTTACGCAGCCCATGCGTGACGGACTTTTTATACTTGAAAACGAAGTACTTGGAATAGTTATCGAATGACATAAGGAGTATCGCCTTAGCACACACTGCTATCATGATCATAATTCATAAATGGTGTTGGAGCCTGTCCTTGACTGCTTTGAATAAAGATCTCCCAGTGGCCTTGAGCAGCCCTTGCATCTGAATATCCGAGTAAATCGTGATGTTTATCTCTCATAAAGATCGTGATTTACTAGCACATTCTACGTGATATTCATTAACAACATTATTATTCCAATGGCAACTTTATTAAATTCCACCTCTCTCCAATCAATTGTGGCATATTTATAGTTCCTTATTACAACAATGTTCACGCCTAGTGATATTTAATGTAAATTATCAATGTTGCGGTTACTAAGTACAACAGTAAAATGTTACAGTTTATTCAAACGTGTATTTTTTATTCATTAGTCATTTTCTCTTCCTGTCCGACTAGTTTAAGAGTCTGGTATAGACATGACTTCCTTGTGTTCCTGCTAAATGTATTAAAGAAAATGTTTCATTCAGATCCATCGGTTAAAAAAAAGGTATCAAAGCACGGTTTATGATCTGACTTCTAGGCCGGTATCTATGGTAACTGGTAATTTTTCAAGGATCACAACGCGAATTTTATATAAAATTGCTTCAAATGTCCATCGATTCTACCGACTTGAAAAATTATTTACTCAACGTATTATTTCATAGTATGAATGAATCGTATATTTTGAAAGTTAATATGATTTGAGTAACACGATTTAAGATTTAAAATAATTAAGGTTTAGATAAAATATATGCTAAGGATCAATAAGAAGGGGGGGGGGGTGTCGCCCGGCGGTCGTGGTCCAGACTACACAGCTTTAATCAGCAGGCACTGAGGATGGAGCGTTGACTCCGAAAGTGCACTTTGCATTATATTAAAAAACAGTAGAGGACTTGGCCTTCTTATTGATCCTTATCAGCCCATCCAGCATATTCCAGAGATATCAAAATATATGCTGTTACAGGAGACTATTTACATAAAACTCTATACCTAATATACACTGGAGTGATTGAACACACACACACACACACACACACACACACACACACACACACAAACACACACACACACACACACACAAACACACACACACACACACACACACACACACACACACAGACACACACTCACAAAGACTCAACACGCTCGCGCACATTTATAAGGAAATTATAAAATCTATTTTAAAATGCAAATCTTAATTGTAAATGTAGTATCTTAGTTAAATTTTTGTGTATATGTTTATGTCTTTCAGATTTTGTAGTGTAGTGAGTAAGTCATGTAGGTCGTGGGCTATCTGTAAATGGTCTCGTCTCTTGCACTTTGTCAGTATGTGTTTTATTGTAAGAGTCAAATTGCATACATTGCATTTGGGTTGCTCCCTTTTTTCCATTAAATAGTTATGAGTAAGGAAGGAGTGGCCTATGCGGAGCCTTGTTAAAATCACCTCCTCCCTCCGAGACTATGTTGCAATTTTATTAGGTCGTGTGAATACTGTCGGTTTAATTTGTCGTAGTTTACTGCCTGCTTGTATTGTTCCCAATCGAGTAGTACGTTAGTTATTGTAGAATGTTGCTTGAATAGAAATGCGCTAAGATCTATAGATAATTGAATGTTATTTATTAACGTTCACTAAATACTGCTAAGACTAATTGGGACGAGTTATCTACAGATTACCACACTTTTCTAGCCAGGGTAAGACCAAGGTTTTTATTTAATGAGTTGGTCACTACGTAAATTCCTTTTGCCCAGGTGGGAATTGAACTCGCCACTCTAAGTGTACCAAGTGATATTAAGACGACCGCCTTAACTCACATGGCTAAACCTGAGCCCATAACTCAATGAGTTTAAGTATTAAGGTCATTGATAACGTCAGCTGAATAATTGGGTGAGATATTTAAGGAACAACTCAGGTTCTATTTATGAACGGCCTGTGGGCTGTGAGGCAATTTGAATGGCTCTAGTTCTAATGGATTTCCATTTCAGGGAAATCTGCTATTGAGGTTGTACTCATGATGAAGGTTCCGAAAATATCTTTGAATGTCTGACGATCCAACTTAGGCGATCAAGAAAATGTGGTCTGTTCAAATATATACTGGGTGTGTCTTTAGCTTGACTGTGTATGATCTACACTCGTAGAAACGCATTGTGGATGAAAAGAAATAAGATGTTTTTAAAAAAGAAAATGGTTTTAGCTGATTTCCCTCGAGGGAAATATCCAACAATACATTACATTTTCACCATACTACGATGTAATCACCTGTTTTACACACCTAATTTGCTGTCCGAAAGCTACACTTGGCCGCCCTAGGGCCGAAAATGAATATTTCGCCCTAGGCCGCAAAATCAGATGTTTATTACTTTAATTCATTCATTTCATTATATACATTATATTAGATTGTTTTGCTGGTATTATTGTTTAGTTATTTAGTAATTATGGCTAATAATATATCATAATCTATAAATAAAAAAGCAAAAGAAATCTTGGCAGATTTGTTACCAGAACAATCCAAATAACGTAAAACAAAGCATACATTAAACATTCATCATGTCCCCATAACCACAAAATAACCTTCTTACAAAGAGGTACACTTAACCTAAAGAAAATCTTGTTTTTGATTAATGTTATATCGTATTAATATTTATTGTAGTATGGTGAATAATAGCGTTCGTGCCTCGGGCCAAAGTGCTTTTGCCGGCCCTCGAACTTTTCATGACCTCGACTACGTCTTGGTCAAAAAATATCTTGGGCCGGCAATCGCCCACTTTCGGCCCTTGGTACGAAATATGCTATTGCAATAAGATTGATTCTATAGACTTTTTCGATCCGACGCAAAATAACGGAGATATTAAGAATTTTCGAAGTTCTCCCGCTCGAAACCCCCCTCCCCTGGTCCGATTTTAGCCTTTAACGAACCTGATCTTTCTTTTTGTATAAAACGATTAATATCGACTTTGGTAGCGATCAAACAAAAACTGCGACCGCTTCAGCGTTAACAGACAAATATGTGTGTGTGTGTGTGTGTGTGTGTGTGTGTGTGTGTGTGTGTATATATATATATATATATATATATATATATATATATAGTATAATAAATAATTTTGGACGGACCTCATTTTCATCATCTCCTGGGTAGGATCTATGAACATTTGAAGAAAAATTTCGAAAATCGCGTCATGAGTACAGCCTCAATGGCTGATTTCCCTTAAGGGAACCACCCCTATAGAACCAATCTTATTGCAAATTAAATTTACTATAAATATTATTAAATACATTTATTCTCTATCTTGAATATTAACCGAGATATTTGCATTTTTATGAAGTCTGTGGTCGGCCGTTTCCGTTAACTGCTCGGCTCAGGTGGAAGCCTCTTCTAACCTTACCTGTCGTTTCTAACCTAACCTTACCTTCGTTACTTTGTGAGATTTATGCAAATACGTTCTGTTCATCCGCCCCCCCCGTCTGTAGTTGTTGGACTTTTATAATTTGAGTTATTAAAATATACATTATTCTTACAATTCAGAAGCCGTTTCAGTTGGGAATTTATTTTAATTAACTGAAAGATATCTCATTACCTTTTGTAGTTAATCACGGTGGTGTTGTGTTACCAATATGCAGTTTTTCTATTGTAAAACTTCACATGGGAAATCTGCTTAGTTTACGCAGCCTTTGCGTGACGGACTTTATTTTTAACTCCCGAAACAGTCCGGCGAGAGGTGTTTTGACGATTTCGACTCTACACTACATAATGGCAACTCAAACTCATTTTTCAGTTTTTTTGACTAATGGAGTTTTTGCTAGCAACTCTTCAATTCTTGTTCTACTATACATTTTCCTCGTAACTTAAATATGAAGGGAATTATTCGTACTTTCTTGTTTACCTCTTCCATTATTCTGGTGTCTTGACAGCCATTCACGAATAAATATACTAGTCGATAAAAATCCCCTATTGAATAAAATTATTCACAGGCGTTGAATGTTGGCAGGTTTTATATTCCTAACTCGGTGGAATGTGTGAAATAACAGAGGGGGAAGTGATATTTCTTGAGTGTGCAATTTTTTTTCAGGCATAACGGTACAGGAGAAAGTGGAAAGTGCATACAAGGTGAGATGCAACTTGTTAGACCGCAGAAAGCTCTTCCAAGATGGGCTTGCATTTCTAGGCCGGGTTTCTCTGATAACTGGTCATTTTCCACGATCACGACGCCAATTTTATATTAAATTTCTTCAAACGTCCGTCGATTCTACCAAAATGACGAATTATTTACTTACGTATTATTTCTTTCTATGAATAAATCGCATATTTTGTAAGTTAATATGATGTGAGTAACATGAGGGGGTTGACTGAAAGCATAAAATTAAAAATTCAAATATATATTGAAGATAGAAAATAAATGTATATAACAATATTATAGTAAATTTAATTTTGCACAAAATTGATTCAATGCAATAATAATTACAGAATATTTTGAATTTTCGAAGTTACCCCCCGGCCGTTAGCTTTACATAAAACGTTTGAATATGGAGTTTGGTAACGATCAAATAAAAATTGCGACAGCTAGAATCAAGCTATTTTTTATAGTACTCATGACGGGATTTTTCAAAAATTCCTCTAATGTTCGTTGATCCAACCCAAGAGATGATGTGTATGTGTGTGTGTGTGTGCACGCGCGCGTTCGTGTGTCTGTTAACACTCTAGCGGTCACAATTTTTATTGATCGTTACCAATCTCGATATTTAAACGTTTAATGTAAATCTAAATATCAAAATCGATAATGCCTGAAATCAGACAGGTGAGATAATGGGCGGTTTAAAGGTGGTGGTAATTTCGAAAATTCTTAATATCTCCGTTATTATGCGTCGGATCGAAAAATTCTGTAAAACCAATATTATTGAAAATGTAATGTCCTATAAATGTTGTTAAACGTTTTTTTCACTACCTTGATTATTAACTGAGATATTCGCATTTTCTTAGTTGTCGGCCTTGAGTAAACCCCCACTCCTACTCATGTCATATTAATAATAAGCTCTTTATGATAAAGCACTTTATTTGAAGCCTGAAAATCAAATATTGTTCTCATTGAACATTTATGTTTTGAGATAAGTACAAATACGTAACGCTAGTGGAAAAGCTGCTTAGCTAACGCAGCCCCTGCGTGACGGACATTTTGTTATCTTGTAAGTGTTGGCTCCGAGGACATTTGATGATACCATCCTGAGTATAACCTCCACAGCTGGTTTCCTTTACCGTTATCTGTTAAAATTTTGCATCAAATTGCGATAATAGCAAATTTAGGACGTTTGTTTGTTTGTCTGTTGAATTTTGGGCAAAAAACATCAAGGTTATCAATGTCTAGCACTCGTATAACCGTATTTGAGTTGCCCTACCATGGGAAATCGCAGACGCATGCACACTAAGCCGTTTTAATTATTTATTTTTTTTATATATTTTATTTATTTATTTTTTACTTATTATATATATAAATTATGTATTTATTTTAACATTTACTTTTTTTAATATTCCTGCTACATTATTTTCATTTATTTTTCTCTTTCAACCGCCCCCCCTCTCTTATAGTTTTTTTTTTTGTAAGGGGGGGAGGGTTCTTGGCCGTGTGCCTTGAAATCTACGTACCGGCATCACAGGTATACTGTACAACAATTGAAATTTAATTCAATTAACAAACTAACTACTTAAATAAATACTGAAAGCAATGCTATTAAATAGACTACAACTATTAATATTAAAAACTATTGAAATAATCACTGGACTTAAGCTATTACAAAAAAAAACTATTGAATAAACATTAAAATTAGAGCTATTAAATGCAATCAATGCTATTTAAAAATAAAAATTAATAATTACGAATAATTAAGTAGAAGGTAATATTTACCGATGATATAATTGGTTACATTTATTTATTCACGTAATCATGGCAGTAGCTTTATTATTGAGTTCGTAGTTGAAGGATTCCTATTATGCTCTATTAATTAATCTGTGCTAATTGTCTTTAACATTTATATATAAATCTTTTCAGGTAATAACACAGCGAGGAAATTGGTTTGTCATTAGAACTGTGTCGAAGCATTTTCCTTATCTATTCTCGGCCGTGTATCGATTCTAGATTCAAGGTCGACCTTGCTTCTCATCTCGTATCCGCCGGATTGGACAATCACTCAATCTGTTCGTCGTGTCTAGAGTTCATGTACCACATTGCAAGGGGCAGAATCATGGCAGGTACAGATCGTGTTAGGGAGAATCAGGTCACATGCATAAATTGAAGACGATCATAAGAGGAATTAAGTCGTATTCCTTTATACACAGATCCATGATAGGAGGAAGTAGTTGGTATAACTTTACCTAAACAATCATTTGAGATGGAATCTGATCGTAAACCTGTATGTAAAAATCATCAGAGGTAGAGTTAGGTTCTATACATTGATAATCAAAGGCGGAATCAGACGTTCTACTTTTAAGTAGTGATCGTCAGCCGCAGAATCAGTTCGTGTACCTTCGTATAAAGATCGTCAAAGGCGGAATCAGACGTTATACCTTTGAGTAATGATCGTCAGACGCTGAATCAAGTCGTGAACCTTCATATAAAGATCGCCAAAGGCGGAATCAGACGTTATACCTTTGAGTAATGATCGTCAGACGCTGAATCAAGTCGTGAACCTTCATATAAAGATCGCCAAAGGCGGAATCAGACGTAATACCTTTGAGTAATGATCGTCAGATGCTGAATCAAGTCATTTACCTTTATATAAAGATATTCAAAGCCGAAATCAGACTTATACCATTCAAGTAGTGATCGTCAGACGCATAATCAGGTCGTGTACCTTAGTATAAAGATCGTCAAAGGCGGAATCAGGTCGATTACCTTTATTTCCAGATCATCAGAGGCGAAAGAAGGTCTTATGAACCTTTACATAAAGATCGTCAGAGGCGGAATGAAATATTCATTCAATTGAAGATCATCAGAGATGGAATTAGGTCGTATTCCTTTACGTATAGCACAATAGAACATTAGGAGGAATCAGGCGGTATACCTTTACGAAAAGATGGACAAAGCCTGATTTAGATTTTGTTGCTTTTACGTTAGAGACGGAATCAAGTCGTATACCTTTATATAGAGTTCGTTAGAGCCGGAATAAGGCTTTGTACGCTTCATATAAAGAGAGTTATGTTAGCCAAGGCAATGGTTCTAATCTCTAACAGTAAGCCTAGAGTAGCAAGTCCGATTCCCGCCTAGGCAATAGGAATTTGTTTAGTGGCGGGCTCATTAATTAGAATCCTTAGTCCCACCCGGGCTAGAAACGGGTGGACACCTGTAGAAAACTCGTCCCAATTAGCCGTAGTAGCACAAAGTGTGCATTAATATAGAACAACAACAATTACGACAATCTTTCAAAAAAACATCACATGCGGGATCAGGTCATGTAAATTCCAAGTAAATCCAGAGCTAAAATGAGATCGTGTTGCTTCACGTTCTGAGCATCAAAACTATCTTGATGTGAAGATTATCTGAATTGGAATCCAGTGGCGTACTTTATGTAAAGATTGTCAGACGTGGAATCAAGTCGCATAATCATCTGGAGATGTTGAAAGGCGGAATCAGATGGAACATCTGCATGTGAAGTTCTTCTGAGATGAAATTAGGACTTGCACCTTCATGTAAAGATCGTTAGAGGCGGAATCAGGTCGTGTATGTTCGTGTAGAGATCGTTAGAGGCGAAATCAGATCTCAAACTCAACCTCAAATGCGGAATCAGGTCATTTTCGTTGCAGTAAACCCCCAGAGGTGGTGTATCCTCATCATGGACATGCACTATGTACAATATCCCGGGCGTGCTCCGGAGGCATGGGCGTAGACCGGCGTGACCTTGATCCCGTTGCACCGGTACAACTGGTTGATCCGGTACAGGTCCGATTTCCTCTCCCTCCTCATCCTCCTCCCATCTCCTCCGACTTTCCATTTAACAAGTCCTCGCCGCTTATCAGTCAGTAAAGCGTGCCAGGAGGTCTATACTCTACCACGAGTTTCCTACGAAACACGTCGACGATGGCGGACAATTCTCTACTCATAGACGAATCACATAACTCCATTTATAAGCAGTTTGAGGCTTATCAGACATTTCCAAGAACAATTCAAGAATTCTCTAATGGACCAACACATCATAAGTTGAACAGAACACAATCACTAATCATGGACCAACACACCATAAGTGTTATCAGTAATTGGATCAGAACACAATCACTAATCATGGACCAACACACCATAAGTGTTATCAGTAATTGGATCAGAACACAATCACTAATCATGGACCAACACACCATAAGTGTTATCAGTAAGTGGATCAGAACACAATCACTAATCAGGTACCAACACACCATAAGTGTTATCAGTAAGTGGATCAGAACACAATCACTAATCATGGACCAACACACCATAAGTGTTATCAGTAATTGGATCAGAACACAATCACTAATCATGGACCAACACACCATAAGTGTTATCAGTAAGTGGATCAGAACACAATCACTAATCATGGACCAACACACCATAAGTGTTATCAGTAAGTGGATCAGAACACAATCACTAATCATGGACCAACACACCATAAGTGTTATCAGTAAGTGGATCAGAACACAATCACTAATCATGGACCAACACACCATAAGTGTTATCAGTAATTGGATCAGAACACAATCACGAATCATGGACAAACACACCATAAGTGTTATCAGTAATTCGATCAGAACACAATCACTAATCATGGACCAACACACCATAAGTGTTATCAGTAAGTGGATCAGAACACAATCACTAATCATGGACCAACACACCATAAGTGTTATCAGTAATTGGATCAGAACACAATCACTAATCATGGACCAACACACCATAAGTGTTATCAGTAAGTGGATCAGAACACAATCACTAATCATGGACCAACACACCATAAGTGTTATCAGTAATTGGATCAGAACACAATCACTAATCAGGTACCAACACACCATAAGTGTTATCAGTAAGTGGATCAGAACACAATCACTAATCATGGACCAACACACCATAAGTGTTATCAGTAAGTGGATCAGAACACAATCACTAATCAGGTACCAACACACCATAAGTGTTATCAGTAAGTGGATCAGAACACAATCACTAATCATGGACCAACACACCATAAGTGTTATCAGTAAGTGCATCAGAACACAATCACTAATCATGGACCAACACACCATAAGTGTTATCAGTAAGTGGATCAGAACACAATCACTAATCATGGACCAACACACCATAAGTGTTATCAGTAAGTGGATCAGAACACAATCACTAATCAGGTACCAACACACCATAAGTGTTATCAGTAATTGGATCAGAACACAATCACTAATCAGGTACCAACACACCATAAGTGTTATCAGTAAGTGGATCAGAACACAATCACTAATCATGGACCAACACACCATAAGTGTTATCAGTAAGTGGATCAGAACACAATCACTAATCAGGTACCAACACACCATAAGTGTTATCAGTAAGTGCATCAGAACACAATTTCTAATCATGGACCAACACACCATAAGTGTTATCAGTAAGTGCATCAGAACACAATCACTAATCATGGACCAACACACCATAAGTGTTATCAGTAATTGAATCAGAACACAATCACTAATCAGGTACCAACACACCATAAGTCTTATCAGTAAGTGAATGAGAACACAATCACTAACCACCTAACTGTCAGTGGACAGCACTAGAAATTCTCTAACTATGGACCATTGCACCATAAAACTTATCAGTCAGTGGTCCTCATCATAAATATGTCACCACTGAACTGACATAAGTGTCCCCAATCTAAAATTGTCTAATCATAAAGCAACGCACCATGAGCATTGCCTTTCATTGTACCGCACCATGAATTGTCTAACCATTGACCATTTCCCTCGTATCAGACTATGCTCCTCATCGCAAAAAAACTATAATACCATATACCAAATTGACATATGTCCCATAAATCTTATCAACCAGCGAATTAAGTCTTGAATTGTCTTACCATGAATCAAAACGCCATAAGAACCCAAGTGTCATAATACAGAGTCGCCATTTGCCTTGTGATTTGTAAACCTTCATTAGTTCAACGTACTCATTATACTTTGTGCCTCATTATGCAGTCTTCAACGAAGCCAATTATCTCCTAAACAAAGATGGAAATAATGAGTCGTGTGAATCGCCATTTCCTTAGTAAACAAGGTTTACTTCAGACAATTGATACGGCTTGTATTTTTTCGTTATCTAAAGTAAACTGAAAGCTACCTTTCATCACTTGTAGCTGTCTAATTTTGGGCTAATTTTCAAAGCTCTGCAAGTTATTGATAACATTAGTTGGTTCGCTTCCCAGCCGAGACATTTAAGGAGTTGGAGTCATCACTTCCACACGATGGTTTATAGGAAACTACGGAAGAGGAATGGAAGACAACGGATAATATGATCATTTCTTGTCCAGTTATATACTAGCCATCAAAGCCACACATTAAGTGCAAGGGAAATCGGTGTAAACTTTCCATAAGTTTGTGAATGATTTTACGAACAGGGGCAAGTATGCAGGGTTCTTCTAAAACGTTTCTGGTGGCTTCAAACCCATAAATCAAGTTCTGTTACATAATCTGAGGAAGACAAACGCTCCATCCTGTCTGGATAATATTATGTAATGAATACTTCGAATGTCGTAGGATATTCCATATGGTATATAATGGCTGCTTTGGTCCAAACTACTCTTTTGGTCTAGTGATTTTTATTTTCTGATTTACATTTTAGTTACTTTGGTGGTAGCATTCAGAGGGATTTAAACCCCATTGCGAAATAGTAAAATAAGACTTTGTTCTACCTAGTAATTAGTTCGTTTTAATTTAGATTGTTTAGGGCGGTTTAATTTTTTTATCATTATGGCATCGTTAGAAAGCATTCGAATTTTCTTTAAACATATTAAAAAATTAAATGCCAATAATTTAAAAAAAAATATATTCATTTATTAATATCAAATAAACGCTCTGGAAGCATAAAATGAAAAAAAAAATCCAGCAAAAAAATAGTCGTTCGATCTCGAGATTTCCGACAAAAAGAAAGCGCTATCAACTGAGTCAGGGAGACTCCTTGAAATACACGTATTGGCAGCAACTGAAAACGTTCAGGCAACCTTTAACGCGTGAGAAGTGCGTTCTCTCGATTTAACAGAATTGGTTTTTCATTAGCTACTGAACTCCAGCTTTCGTTCAAATCGATGGGGGGAAGGCCGTGCACTCCGGTTATTAGTCTCTGAAAATGCGCCCGATCAAAAACTATTATATGACCAGTATTGTTGCAAAATAAGAAATATAATTGGTACTGTATATATTTTTTTTTGTATAGTAAATATTAAGCGAGTTATTTGTAATTCATTTCTTGTTTTCAACCTTTAGTAAATCCTCGATTATCACTTTGAGTTACTGAGCCACTAAAGATCTGATTTCCAGCTTAGGTATATTTCAATCCATGTTTATATAGATTTCTTACTAAATGAGCAAAATAGGGGAGATGAGAACATCAGAACATAAGAAGTAACTTAGTAGGCCTGATTTTATTTTATATACTAGACCACTGTGTATCGTAAGGCAATGAAGATATCACTTGTAGGAAAATGAAATGTACTTATTCCCGTTAAATGTTAACGTAGCTTAATAGTATATATACATAACATAACAAACCTTGTTTATTTTTAATTTAGTGACATCTAAATTCCCAAATTAAACAATGTGCCTGGTCATTAATTATTTTTGACCAATTTTTATGATGAATATTTTGTAGTTAATACTTTGGCATTAATTACAGTGTTCATCTTGTGTGTTGTCTAACCTTCCTCAATAGCTTTGCTATTACGGCTCGTCCATCATTCACGGAATGTCTATCATATTCATATCTTCTTGTTCGCGCCGTTTATAAATCTATTCGCTTCAAGGGTTAATCTCTACGGCTCATCAACTATCATTATAAACTCGTAAAAGCCAGCGAGGTCTTTAGTTTTATTATTATTTTCGCTTTCCCTCTAGCGTTTCTTCGTCAACTATCTCTATGAAGGTTTTTCGCTTTTTCACGATTCCTAATAGCGGGTCGTTTTAGTAGAATTAACCTAACGAGAATTGCGTAACGCCCGTGAGAAGGTTTTGACTTTCAGCTCATCGTAACCTCTCTTTCACTGCAATTTACCCAAATTATTAAACCAATGTTTAAACTATATAGCTTTAACTACATGGCTTGACTTTCTGAAAATTATTATCCTGTTAGATCCCTTCTCGCAACCCTTCCTTATGCTATCACAACAATCAGTGATAGTAATATCTTTTGATAACATCTTAGCAATATTGTGATGGAAGGATCATTCTCAGAGAACTGTGGGATTAATCTATATCGGTGGAAAATGACCGCCTAGCACCATAATTAGTACATTTCCCTTCAGGGAAATCAGCTATTGAGGGTCTTACTCTTGACCCAATTATCGACAAATTTCCTCAAATATTCATCGATTCTGCTTAGAAGATGATGAATATGAGGTCAGTCCAAAATTGTATATACATGTATGTGTCTGTTAACGCTCTAGAGGTCACAACTCATATAGTTACCTAACTCTATATTTAATCGTTTTATGTCAAAAGAAAAATCAAGTTCGGTAATGGCAGAAATCGGATCAGTGGTAGGCTGAAGGGTTATAGGAGTGAATTTTGAAAACTCTATATATCTCCGTTATTATACGTCGGATCGAAAAAGTAAATAGGACCAATCTTATTGAAAATTTAATGTTCTATGAATGTTGCTATACGTTTTTTTTTTTTTTTTTTTTTCAATATCTTGATTATTAACCGAGATATTTGCATTTATTAGTTTTCAGCCTTCCGTAAACCCCGACTGCTACTCTTGTCATATTAATAATAAGCTGTTACAATATGAACCACTCCATTCTAAGGTTAAATACCAAATATGATTTTCATTGAACTTTTACTTTGTAAGATACACGCAAATAAGTTATATGGTAATGACGTCATCACTTAAGATTTTTCGTTCTTTACTCAATGTTTGATGAGTTCTCTATCATACTCGATATTTAATCGGTTCAGTCGGAATGGGTGTTTAGAGGAATTCGAAAATTGAAAATATCTCTATTATGATTCGGATCATAAAATGTTATAGAACTAATCTTGATAAACTATTGGTGTTCTACAATTGTTATTCTATGCATTTTTTCGTAACTTAAGTATTAGGTGATTTATTCGTATTTATTTTTCTGCCTTCAGTAAACACCCCCTTCTTATCAGTTATTATCATTATGTGGTGAGATGAGATCAGTAGGGTGCTATACGAGCACCTGGGAAATCTGCTTGGTGAACGCAGCCCCTGCGTGATGGATTTTCTTTTTTATTATATATGTACAATTAATAATCACTGCAGCGGTCGTATATATTTTTCTTATTATTGATTAGATCACTTTTTCTTCCTACTTCTAATCAAATCTTTGTTTCTGCATTTACTTCTGAGCAAATAAACCAGAACTTCAACTGTCATATTCATTTTTATGATTTACTTCCTCCAATATTGATTCGTTGTGATATTAGTAATCTGAGGGTTTTGATTACACTTAAACCTATTGCATCAGGTTTTATAAAAACAAATAATTTCGAAGCTCTAAACTCTTTTTATTTTAATATTCAATCGAATTTCTATCTGTATTCAAGTCGTAACATATACATTTATAGCCGAAGGAAAGCTTTGAAATGTTAGAATTAATAGAGTTTTAAAAATTCAGAAATTGTAAAAGCTACCCAAGAAATAAATCCCCCCGCCACACATTGTTGGTATTAAATAGAAATATCCATAATGTTTGACAGGACAATTAGTCGATAGGTGAGATGTGGTTTGTTAAACCAGCTGGAGCGGTGAATATTATTGTCAGAAATGGATAATTATAAAAGGAAAATTGACGTGAATCGAATAAGATGAAAAGAGAGAGGAATTACTGGGACTGTAATAAATACGGTAGCTTATATTGGAGTTGGAGCGCCATCTCTATATTCAATGGACAATGCTGGCGAATTAATTAAAACTGATATCAGCTGCCTTCGGTTCCCGCGCTATTTTATCAAACATTCTACTGATAACACTCTTTATGCATCTCGCTCATTTTCCTCATTGTTATTCACTTTTAATTACTGTATGGCTTTTTAATTCATTTCATCCAGGAAATAAAGTCACTTTCGTAAATATTATACAAACAAGTTGAGTGGTAAATTTAACTAGAATTTATTTTTTTTTTTTAGGTTTCTTCATCTTTAACATCAAACGAGATATGTTTTACTTCAACGAGAATTATTTTACATCAAGTCTGAATATGACGTATTGTTTCCGTCAGATAAGGGGCTTTAGATAAGGGCCATGATAATTCAAAATATCTCCATTAATAATACTCGGATTGAAAATTATTGATAATCTCTATGACAATTTATTGGCGAGGTATTTGTAACTTTTAGTGTAGAGTCTTTAGTTAGAACCCACCCTCTTCCTTATTGGGCGACTTTCATTTCGAGAACCTGATCCACTTAGCATCTCATTTCCATCATAAATTTAATTTCAGTTTACATAGCCTTTTCATTATAAGCGAATGTGGAATGACGTCATCAGTAGTAATGCATTTTGTGGTTAATGCGGAATGTTTAAATGCGAGCCGTACTTTATACTTGATTTGTACGAAATAAATGGAGGATTGTGATCCGGAAAATTTTGGGCTTTCGGATTAAACAGAATTTCTAGTTTTGGCCAATCCTTGGCCCATTTTGTATGGTTTCGGTGTGACGTCTTTACGTATTTCGCGGTAGAATGTTGAAGTTTAATATTTCTGACTGTTGTAACGTCCTTTTTCATCAAAATCGACCATGTGGGGTGGTTAGGGGTGGTTACGAGGATTTGAGGAGGTCGAAAATAAAAATAAAATAAAATTTCTCTACGTATGAGATATAGGAAACATATGAACGGATTTTTTTTTTTTTTTACAAGAAAAAATCTATAAGCTGATCTAAGGCATTTTTTAATCCAATCCATTGGTACGGAGATATCATATATCATTTCCAAACGAAATAAACTTTTAACTAAAATCTTTTTTGATTAATTAAATAGGAATAATAGTACACGGACCTCATGATGCCTCGAGTTTTCTGTTTATTTTAACAGATTACCCTTAAGGGAAGTCAGCTAAAGGCTATAGAGAGGGAATTTCGGAAAATCAAAATATCTCTGTTAAAATACGTGGCATCGAAAAGTTGTTTAAAATCAATCTTATTGGAAATGTGATGTTCTATAAATGTTGGTATGTACGTTTTTGCCATATTGAATATTAACCGAGATATGTCCATATTTTAGTTTTCGCCCATTAGTAAACACCCGCTCCTACTAATGTCATATTAACAATGTGCTACATTTGAAGGGTTCCTAGCAAAAACCCCCACTAGTTAAAAAAAAAAAATACTTTTTTTTTTTGGGTAAATTTAAAAAAAAAAAAGTTTATCTTCATTCCATGAGGGAGTAAAATTTTGATATTTTTTTAATAAACTCCTTGGGGGTCAGGAATGTTATCTATACTAATTTACAGATGATCATATATATACTCTTTCAATGGGGAAGAAGAATGTTCTGGGCTAATGGGCTTTTTGGTGGAATTCAATAAAAACATAAAAGTCAAATATCATATAGGTAACATGATCATGTAGACTGATCGTATTTTAACTACCGAAACAGTCCGGCGAGAGGTGTTTTGAACGATTTCGATTGTATCAGTTCATCAGTAATACTCTACACTCCATAATTGCACCACAAAAAGCAGTTTTCCAGTTTTTTTGACTAGTGGAGTTTTTGCCAGCAACCCTTCAATTGTTGTTCTATTCATTTTTTCTAACTCATTTTTTATTACTTTATTATAAAAGTAAATAAATTTTTTTAATTTTATTTCTTTAACCCCCACCACCTTTCTCCTCATCGGTTTTTTACATATGAATAGAGAATATGTGGTGATATGAGATCTCAAGCGTGCTATACCAATACTTTGAGCGTTTTCCTCAGCCCCTGCAGACTTGTCGATTTAATGTTTGACTCTGAGTGTATGGTGAAGGGCGTCGTCCCCCTAGTGACCGGCCCAGTAGGGGAGGGACCTACCCTTGACGTGTTGCCTAGGGGTGGTTATACTGATAACGGCGAAGGGGAGAGCATAT
>CM032232.1:147300000-147642500 GCA_019009955.1 Riptortus pedestris | reverse complement strand
ATAACAATATTTATAGTACATTTAATTTGCAATAAGATTGATTCTGTACAATGTTTCGATCCGATGCATAATAATGGAGATATGTCGATTTTTTGAAAATCATCCCCTCGAAACCCCCCCGCCCACTGGTCCGATTTCCGCCGTTAACGAACTTGATCTTTACTTTTTCATAAAACGACTAAATATCGAATTTGTTAACGATCAAACAAAAGATGCAACCGCTAGAGCGGTAATAGCCAAATATATTATATATATAATATATATATATATATATATATATATACAGTTTGAACGGACCTCATTTTCGTCATCTACTGGGTAGGATCGATGGACATTTGAAGATAAATTCCGAAAATTCCGTCATGAGTACAACCTCAATAGCTGATTTCCCTAACGAAGATATTTCACAAAAAATAACACTAAATCAGGTCAAAATAACTTAAAAATATTACCAATTAAATGCATCAGGAAACTAATTAAAAATTAATAAATAAACAGAAGTACTGCAACAATATAATAAAAATATGATAAAAAATAACAAATACACATTTTAAATTTTTTTATGTAAACTAAAAAGAATGCTTACACCCAAAAATGTTGAAAAAATAAAAATGTAAAACAAATGAAAAATATTACATCACTTGTTTTGATTTAATTAAAACGTCTGAGAGAGTAAGTTACTGCTTTAGTATTCTCAAAAAGTTTTGAACTTTCTGTGAATTCGCTAGAGTTCGTTTGATAAGATATTCTGAAGGAATTTTGTTAAGGAGTGAAATGGCTTCCTGTTTTGGAGGTGAACGAACGCTTATCTCTCTACTGGCTTTATTGATCAGTCAGTTCGGTGCTGAGGCAGTTAGTCCTGACCGAAATAAGAAGAAAACCGGAGTATTTACGATCAACTTTAGGCAGTTTTGAAGATCGTTAAGAAGTAGAAGGAGGAAGTGGAAGAAGAAGATACTGGGAATTTTCAGATTCTCTCTTCTTACCCTCGCCATATTCCTGGTCCGATTTGAGCAGTTAACGAAATGTTGGGGGTCACTGAAGGCCTAATACAAGAAAGGTAGCTTGCTTAGTACTTGAGTTGTGAAAAAAATCTTACAAGATTAATTGTAAAACATCAATAGTTTAACAAGATTCTTTCCATAACATTTTATGTTCTGACTTATAATAACGAAGACATTTCGATATATATATATATATATATATATATATATATATATATATATATATATATATATATATATATATATATTGTTGTTTACATTCATTCTCTATCTTGAATATAAAACCGAGATATTTGCATTTTTATTCAGTGTGTGTGGATAACGGAAGAGATGACATGTTCTGTTGGTGAGATTCAGCCGAAAGTTAGTTCGGCCGTTTCCGTAACTGTTTGGGTCTCGTTTGTTTTTTTTATTTTGGGCAAAAAACGTCGTGGTTATCGATGCCCTACACTCTTCAGACCGTATTTGATTTCCCCAGTCATGGGAAAGTCCCAGGCACACGCACGCTAGGCCGACTTTTTTTTATATATATAAATATGCATATATTTTTTACATTATTTTTTGTTAACTTTATATTTTTCAACCACTTTTTTTCCCTTCTTCTTTCTTTCTCCCCCCCCCTATTTTTTTTTTGGGTCTCGTGAAATTGGTTTTGAGAATCGTGTAAGCTCTACTTTGTGAGATATATGCAAATACGTTCTGTTCATACCTCTCCCCTTCTTTAGTTCTTGGATTACTAAAATAATTTTAGAGATTGAGGTAAAAATTATTCTGATTCACTATAAGTTACAGTACTAGATATACGAGACGGGAAAATGTAAAAATATTTTGCATAGTAACGCCTTGCAAATAAAAATACCATCATCATTCCGTAATAAATTGATTACGAAGCCGATTTCCTTTGCTACTTGTAAAATAAAATCCTTAGTCCCACCCTGGCTAGAAAAGGATGGTTACCTGCAGAAATCCAGTCCAAATTAGCCGTAGTAGCACAATTAATCTTGTTAACTATATTATTATTATTATTATTATTTATTAACGTCCACTTTTTGCAACTCACGCTAATCGGGACGGGTTATCTACACGTTACCATCCTTTTCTAGCCAGAGTGGGACTCAGGAGGTTATTTAATGAATTCCGTTACTAAATAAATTCCTTTGCCCAGGCGAGAATCGAACTCGCCCCTCTAGGTTTACCAAGTGAGATTAAGGTAACGCTTTAATTCACACTGCTAACCTGAGCCCCACAATTTCTGTTAATATAATTCGTACAGTGGGCGTTAATTTAGGGCCTGAGCCCTTTAACTATATTAATAAAATAGTCTTAATGCTTAGTTATTAGTTTTAGGTTTATCAAAGGATGGCATGTATTATATGCGAAAATTTCTTGTCTAACTTTAAGAGATAATGTATCTAAAATAATAATCCTAAAATCCCAGCCTGGCTCGAAAAGTGTGGTAACCAGTAGACAACCCGTCCCAATTAGCCTGAGTTGCAAAAAGTGGACGTTAATAAATAATAATAATGTACCTGATCATAATTTATTTTTGGAGAGATTTAGGGGTGGTGATTTCTAGGGGAAGTTGAATATCGGGTAGAAGACGAATAGAAATGGACTAGTATGCTCCCGGATATTTCTAGTATTTAGAGTTAGGATATAGACAGGATGTCTGTCGGTGTAGCTCGATATCGGCGATGCTGGACGATATTTGTAGATGTGGGTATGAACTGGGGGGTTATATCGGAGCACGTTGAAATTCTCCGGGGCCCCCCTCTCCTCGATCTATTGACCCGCTTACCCTCCCCTCTCCCCACCCTACACCATCTACCCCCAATCGCTATTTAACTCTCTCACCCTTCACATAATATTTTACTTTCTTTACTTCTCGCCGTCATTAAATTCTAATCCGGCTAAATAGGCTTAAGTCTTAATTGTCCTCCTTGTCCGAAAACTCCCTTGAACCATGTCAGTGGGGCAGATTAACCCTTTAAGTACCAAGACAACCCCCCTACTCATCTTTTACCTGGAGGGGATTGTTTTCTCATATAATAATATTCCCCAGAAGGGATCAGAAGGATTCAGGCTTAAATATTCAATGCTAATCACTTATCCTTTCGAAATAAAAAAAGTCCCTCACGCAGACTGCATAAACTAAGCAAATTTCCCACGTGTGAAGTAATACTTATCTCTACTTCCCTAATATTCTCTATTTCAAAACAAAAATCCAATCAGTATATTAACCTTTAGAGGCAAAATGTATAAATCATTATTTCCGAAACGTCACATTTTATTGAAAAATACTGCGACATAAAAGTTGTAGCAAACAAAATTATATTTGAAACAAGTTTACGGGAAAAGAAGTGGATTCTGAATTTAAAGAAATAAAAATAAAACTAGATAATGCACAAATTAAACCAAAAAAATGTTCTTCAAAAAACACCAACATAAAAAAAAAAGTGCTTATAATTAATTTATTTAAATCTAATTACGTAGTCATATTTTTTCAAAGGAATATATTTTCTACTCAGTCAACAATAAGAGGATAAATTCAATTTCAGTAGCAGAAATACAAGGAGCCTAAGGGGATTTCTTCCTTTTGAAGTGTATTTAATTCACATTTTTAAATACTAGCTGTAATTATTGTAGCGCAAAGAAAGAGTGGTTTCTGGTTTTTTACATGAAGCTATGACGTTAAAAATAATTCTTTGAAAAATAATTACTAAGCAATTAGATTAGAATAAATTAATTCTAATCACTTTTTTGAAGTAAACATTTTTTGGGTTCATTCAAGAACTTTTTTGTTATTTCTTTAAATACTTTTCTTTTTTTTTTAAAAAAAATTCCAAATCCATTCTTTTTCCCGTAAACGTGTTTCAAAGATAATTCTGCTGGTTACAACTTTTACGTCCTAGCATTTATCTTAAAAATGTGCCAATTCTGAAATAAAGATTTGGGCATTTTACGGGTAAAGGTTGCGTCAATTCAAAACATTCACTGATATAAATTCGTTTTACGGTTTGATATTCTACAGAAATCCGTCATAAAAATCATAGCATTCCATTGGAAATTCCAAAGTTCAGGTCGCTGGAGAAGTGCCGGAGAAGGTTACGAGTTTTTTTTTTATAATGAACTGAAAAGATTCTATTGAGGTTACAATTTACGCACACCAAGCCTCTGGGACACGTAAATATATAAAAAAATAGTCTCCATAAATCCTGTAGATGAGGCAGTTTACAGGAAATCAGCTGTTTATGTAATCATAACGAGATTTTCGAAATACGCCATCAAATGTACATCGAACCGACCTAGGTGAAGATGAAAATGAGAATCATTGACTAGTGTCGTAATTTTGTTTCATCTCCCGGTATCGTTCAAAATATTTGGAAAAGATTTTATTTAACAATACAACTTATTTATCAATATGATTCTGTACTTTCAAACACTAAAATGTACTTCGGAAATCTATGAATTTTTACAAAAAAAAAACTTGCCATTAGATACAATTACTGACTTCAAAAGCATAGCATATATATTCAAGAGCTCTTATTTTTGACATGTTGCCATTATAATTCTTTATGATGTGACGTATTACTAATATTGTACTTCTATAAATTAAAGAAAAATGACCATAGAAAAGAAAAAATAGATAGTAATTATGAAACTAATACGAACAACCTATGAAATATTTACAAATCAATAAAGATCTGGTTCTTCACGCGTCACGGGGAAGTTGTCCACATTTAAACGTATTGGAAAGAAGAAATCCCTTATCCGGACGTTGAATTGCGTAACCCCTGCAAGAATGTTTATAGTAGAATATATTATCTTAATAGTAGTAGACAATAGAACATTGTTACATACATTTTCCCAATAAGATAACGTTTTTTTTTCAGAACCATCTCTTGCCAATTCTAATCTCTCTCTCTCTCTCTCTCTCTCTCTATATATATATATATATATATATATATATATATATATATATATATATATAATTGGTCAATATGCAAAGTATAGTAATGTAGATATTTACGACTTCATATTTGGTTAATTTCTCTTCCTGGTTCCGGTTTCGGCCATTAACGAATACGATCATTTCTTTGAGCCTTATTTTATGCCTTTTTCTCTAACTATTTCCCGAGATATTTGTATTTTTCTGTTTATAGCCTTCCTTACGTCTACACAATTGCGTATTTCACGTTAACTATAAGGCAATAAGTAAGTATATCACGTCTTGTTTTCACCTTAATTATGACAGATTGTTCTTCAACAGGCAAAGGGGAAAGGGGAGGGTAACACGAGTAGAAGTGGGGGTTTAGTAAAGGCTGAAAACTGAAAAATGCAAATATCTCAGTAAATATTCTAGATGTTTGAACGGACCTCATTTTCGTCATCCCCTAGGTAGGATCGATGGGCATTTGAAGAAAAGGTTCGAAGGAGTACGACCTCAATAAAAATAAATCTGGTAAAAATGGATATTTGTATTATTAGTTTACTGCTTTGAGTAAACCTTCACTTCTTTTTTCTTTTCATCGAATTTTTATTATGTCCAATTCTTGCAAATAAATTCAATGTGACGACTTATATAAATATTGCATTTATAAACGAGTGGAGAGGGAGAGAGAGACGGGGAGAGAGAGGGAGGGAGAGCGAGAGAGAGAGAGAGAGAGAGAGAGAGAGAGAGAGAGAGAGAGAGAGAGAGAGAGAGAGAGAGAGAGAGAGAGAGAGAGAGAGAGAGAGAGAGAGAGAGAGAGAGAGAGAGAGAGAGAGAGAGAGAGAGAGAGAGAGAGAGAGAGGGAAATATATTTTGCGTCAGATGCAAATGTTACGTAATCAGCCATGTTAATGGCTCACTGTTTATTGTTATATATGCATAAATATGATTTAGTTGGCAAGAGATCGTTCTGAAAAAAACGTTATCATATATGGAAAATGTATGTAACAATGTTCTATCAGCTTCTACTATTAAGATAATATATTCTACTATAATAATATTTGCAGGGGTTATGCAACTCAACGCCCTGATAAGGGTTTTGTTCTATTCAATACGTTAATACAATATTGAATAACTTCACCGCGAGAACCAGAGAGAATCCAGCTCTTTAGCATTTGAAGATTTCTTTCGAAAACCCCGTCTCCTAAATTTGAATAAAGCGTTAACGGACAAGTCCCTAACTATCTATCTCCCAATATAGGTTTGAGCAGATCTGATTTTCGTCTTCTCCTGGATAGATTAGACCATATGTGGGCAAAAACCGGCCCGCGTTAAGGTTTGCTCCGGCCCACGGTAAGATTTCATCCGGCACGCGAGACATTTGGAAAAACCTCATCAAAGTATTATACTACTAATTCCAATTGAGGAAGATGAGGAGAGATTTGTGCGTTTGGCAGTACTTATAAATGCGAACAGTTCTTTCCAATGATGAAAGTTAATAAATCAAAACATCGTACAAGGCTGACTGACGATCATTTGGAAACTTCTTTTCGTCTTTGTATCTGTGGAATTAATCCAAACAGATAGTAAATACAAGTGTCTCATTGATTTCAGTGTCGCTATTTCACTTAAGTTGTTTGTAGGAATTACAAATTATACGATTTAATTATAATGTTGGGCCTATTTTTTTTTTCATTTCATTTTGTTATTTTAATAAATTGTATTATAATTACATTGTCGTTATAATTTCATGTCTGATATTTATCGTTAAAAATTATGAACACTACTTTAAAATGCACTACTTTAAAAAGAGGCAAGCGAACGTATTTGCACACTAAAGTTTGCCCAGAATATGTCAAAAGTTGCCCATACCTGGATTGGATGGACATTTGAAGACATTAACTGCAGGTTGTGCTTGTTGGTACATCACAATTTAATAACTTGCACTGAGTATAGAGTCAAGTAGCCATACCGATTTCATCCCAAGTACCTCCAGCTAGCAGAACTAGTCATATAGTTTGGTATTATAACGGTAGGTCATAGTGGTTACGAAACAGGTGGTTAGGCGTTTCGAAAAGTCGCTGACGAAACCTCTCCCATTAGCCGACTCGGTTCCGGGCAGATCCCCGTCGCAGCCACGAAACGCTTGCGGTTTACAGAATAAATTAGAATTCCACTTGGAATAATGATTATTCAATTTTTATTATTTTGCGGATTAACTGTTTTTGTAGCGGTGATATCGCGGGTAACGGTGAATAAACAGTGAAACACCGTGAGTGAAAGTCGTCCATTTAAGGACTAAAAATAAAACAGAACTGTTAATCAATTGAAACTTTGTCAATATCGCCATATATTTTAATTTTTTAGCAGATTTCCCTCAAGGGAAATCTGCTATTGACGTCATACTCATGACGCGATTTTCGAAAAAATTCTTCAAATGTCCATCGATCCTACCCAGGAGATGACGAAAATGAGGTCCGTCCAAAATTATATATATACTCGTATTTGTCTGTTTACGCTCTAGCGGTCACAATTTTTGTTTGATCGTTACCAAACTCGATATATAAACATTTTATGCAAAAAGACAGATCGAGTTCGTTAGTGGATGAAATCGGACAAGTGGGAGGAGGGGTTTCAGAACATTCAAAATACCTCCATTACCATGCGTCACATAAAAAAATTATATAGAACCAATCTTATTGAAAATGAAATTTACTACAAATATTGTTCTATGCATTTATTCCCTATCTTGAATATTAACCTAGATATTTTCGGTTTTATAATTTGTAACGGACGAAATGAGATCGGCTAACTTTGGGTCAAGTCGTGAGTTTCCGTCAAAATCTCAGTTCCGCCGATTCCGTAACTTTTCGACTCCTGTGAACTTTGTCTATTGTAAAACTTCACGTGGGAAATCTGCTTAGTTTACGCAGCCTCTGCGTGACGGACTTTTTGTTGTGGCCCATCTCTATATCTCCTTATCTGATCAAAACATCGAGTCATTCTAAGACTTAAAAGAAAACTGTAATTGAAGTTAAACATCTCGTTTAATGTCAGTGATGGAGGATAAACGTAAAACAATGTCCGCCACGTAGAGGCTTTGTAAACTAAGCAAGTTTCCCACGTAAAGTTTTACAATAGATAAACCTACATACAGGTAACAAACACTTATCGACACCGTGAATATCAAGTGAATAAATACAAACGGTAATGAGAAATCTTACATTTCACAGAAGTGGTATTGGAAGTCTTTCTATTGGAAGTGTACGCAAGTAGCTCTGAAGATGGAGACAATAGGCTTCGAAAGCGCTTAGCGCTGTAATTTAAAAAAAAAAACTGTGAAGAATTTGACGGTTTCTTGTATCCAAGTAGAAATATTTCAGTCGATTTTAATAACCTCCCAACGGAAAGCGTCTGAATCGTAAACACCCAGGTCTGCCAACCTCTCAGAGCTGAACAGATAGATAGAAATATTCTTTAAAAAAAATTACTGAAATATATTTGAATATGACATATTAATTTTATTGAAAACTATTTACTATATCTAATACTGTAATTTATAATGAACTAGAAAATTTTTTATCTCAATCACCCAAATTTTAGTAACCGAAGAATTAAAGACGTGGGGGGGCGATGAACAGAACGTATTAGAAGGGACCTCATTTTCTCCTGGGTAAGATCGATGGACATTTGAAGCCATTCATTTCTAAAACCACGTCATGGATACAATCTCAATAGCTGATTTCCCTTAAGGGAAGTCTGAGAAAAAAAGATGTATTTAAGTTCGCAATAAAGTTTTTTGTATAATATTTACGAATGTGTCTGTATTTCCTGGATGAAATGAATTATGGCTTTCTAATTCATTAAACCCCTTTATCTGATGAAAACAATGCATCGTATTTAGACTTGATATAAAATAGTTCTTGATGAAGTAAAACATATCTTATTTCATGTTACAGATGGAGAAGAAATGTATAAAAAGAAAATGATTGTTTTGAAATTTTTTGCAATTACGTTTTTTATATAAGAATTAGGAGAGCGAGTTTATTTCCTGGATGAAATGAATTAAAAAGCCATACAGTAATTAAAAGTGAATAACAAACAATGAGGAAAATGAGCGAGATGCATGAAGAGTGTTATCAGTAGAATGTTTGATAAAATAGCGCGGGAACCGAAGGCAGCTGATATCAGTTTTAATTAATTCGCCAGCATTGTCCATTGAATACAGAGATGGCGCTTCAACTCCAACCGTATAGCTACGTATTTATTACAGTCTCAGTAATTCCTCTCTCTTTTCATCTTATTCGATTCACGACAATTTTCCTTTTATAATTATCCATTTCTGACAATAACATTCACCATTCCAGCTGGTTTAACAAACCACATCTCGCCTATCGACTAATTGTCCTGTCAAACATTATCAATATTTCTATTTAATACCAACAGTGTGTGATGGGGGATTTATTTCTCGGGTAGCTTTTACAATTTCCGATTTTTTTAAACTCCATTAATTCCAACATTTCAAAGCTTTCTTTATTACATTATTGCCATAAATGTAAATTGTACGACTTGAATAAAAAAGGAAAAGGTTTCAAGGACATTTAGTGATTTCCCGTTGCCTTCTGCTTGAGACTATCCAACAATAAAGACGTCTGGAAGTGTGGAAACAATTCCAACATTGTTGGAAAGCACCACGATTTTTCAATACTCATATCTCGCTATTACTAGTAGGGTTTATTAATGTCGCTACAATAGCGATTTATCTTAAAACAAAAAAAAAATATATGAATATACTAAAATAATTTCTACTATGCAATAAAAAGATAATAGTAAGTTTCAATAAAAAATATCTATAAGGCAGTAAACTTGAAGAAGGTAGAATCTTAAAGGTGGTAAACTGTTTAATCTTAAGATCGTAAAGGATGGATGGGTATCTGCCATAAAAATTTCTGAAAAGAACCCTTCAGAGAGATGAGTTAATTTTTAACAGTTTCGGGCAACAATGGTACCTTTCTTCAGAGCTACAATGAATGGGAAAAAATGTTTTTGGTAACTTATGCTATGGTCCTGCACTTGTTTTTTTTTTCGTTCATTGTTGCTCAGAAGAAGGGAACCAAAGGTGCCCAAAACTGTTAGCAAAAAATATAAACTATTCTATCTGAAGGATTGAGAACTTTTATAGCAGATACCCAACTATCCTTTATTATCATTCAGCAACTAACTGGCTGTTTAATCTTAGGTTTACAAACGAATGAAGTGTATACTATATATACTTGTTCATAATGTAAATTTAGATTAAAAAAATGTATATTCAGTCACATATATGACAGACGTCCCGAGCAAGCTGTGTTTATGCCCACTCTCATATACACACACACACACACACACGTAAACGTACAACTGTTTAGTGGCCTTTATAATTCATCAATGAATCCCCATTATTTCTTAAATACTGAAAAACATCATCTATAAATTGGCTACTGTCGGCCAGTAGTTCGCATAAATTTGTGCACGTTACACGTTATTACATGTGTGCAGTCAGTTGCGTTCTACAGCACTAAGCAGTAAGTTTTTAGCAGATTTCCCTTAAGGGAAATCAGCTGTTGAAGTTGTACTCATGACGGAATTTTCGGAATTTTTTTTCAAATGTCCATCGATCCTACCTAGTAGATGACTAAAATGAAGTCATTTCAAAACGGTATATATATATATATATATATTTGTCTGTTACTGCTCTAGCGATCGCAATTTTTGTTTGATCGGTACCAAACTCGATATTTAGTCGTTTTATGTAAAAAGAATGATCAAGTTCGTTAACGGCTGAAATCGGACCAGTGGGAGGGGGGTTTAGAGGGGAGGATTTTCGAAAATTTCAAATATCTCCGTTACTATACGTCGGACCGAAAAATTGAATATAACCAATCTTATTGCAATTTAAATTTACTATAAATGTTGTTATATTCATTTATTCTCTATCTTGAATATTACCGAGACATTTGCATTTTTATGAAGGCTGTGGTCGGGTATGGTTCGGATTAGTTCGGCCGTTTTCGTAACTTCTCGGCTCAGGTGGAAGCTTCTTCTAACCTTACTTTGTGAGATTTATGCAAATACGTTCTGTTCATCCGCCCTCCCCCCTTCTTTAGTTCTTGGACTACTAAAATTTGAGTTATTAAAATATAAATTATTCTTACAATTCAGAAGCCGTTTCAGTGGGGAATTTATTTTAATTAACTGAAAGATTTCTCATTACCGTTTGTATTTAATCACGGTGGTATTGTGTTACCAGTATGCAGATTTATTGTAAAACTTCACATGGGAAATCTGCTTAGTTTACGAAGCCCCTGCGTGACGGACTTTCTTGTCTTCTAGAGTGTATATTACTTGAAGTCCAAGTTAGTTATGGTTTAGCCAGCAAGAGCATACAGACTTACAATCTTAATTTGCAAAGGTATGGGTGAGATTTAAACCAGAAAGAAATTTTTTATCGGGCTGTTGTAACTAACTATGTATGAGATAATGACGCCCCTGACATATTTGACATGTTTACATACTTTATGAATGAGCAATGAGCTGGGATTGTATGAATGAATGTCTGAGTTATCAGCTGTATTATCAAACTCGTGGCGAAGTTTGGTGAAATATTGTAAAAACATAGCCCACCTGTTGGCCATACATCCTCCCTCCCCCCCTCCTTCTCTCTTTCTCTCTCTTTCTCTCTTCCCATATAATTATCTCTTTTTATTCCTTCTCCATTAATTTCTCATCACTTTTACCGAATATTCGTTGTACTCTTTTACGTATTTTACTCGGCAAATAATTTGTCTTGAAGAGTAACACTCAATATTTCTAGTAGCCTTATTTGATCGATTCATATTGTTACGTTTACAACAAAAACAATAAACGTTGTTTATTAGAGTTTGTATGGATCGCAAAATTAAAGATACAAGCTTTATCACTGCACAATTTATTTGAGAATGCACTCGCACTTGGTAAAAAAGTCCGTCACGCAGGGGCTGCGTAAACTAAGCAGATTTCCCACGTGAAGTTTTACAATAGAGAAATTTCATGGGGGCCGAGCCAGTCAAACAACGGCCGACTAGCTTTTGGCGGGAAAGTAACTCTCGTCCGTTAGGCGCCCAGATTTAATAGAAATGCAAATGTCTCGGTTAATATTCAAGATAGAGAAAAAGTGTATATAACAATATTTATAGTAAATTTAATTTGCAATGAGATTGATTCTATACAATGTTTGGATCCGACGTATAGCAACGGAGATATTTCGAATTTTCGAAAATCCTCCCCTCTAAACCCGAAAAATTTCGAAAATTCCGTCATGAGTACAACCTCAATAGCTGATTTTCCTTAAGGGAAATCTGCTAAAAGTCTTAACTATTACTCACAGTATGCACTGATAGCTTCAATTCTTATGGCACAGTACAATAAATAGCTCACGATCACTGATCCTCACAAAAACAAGCATTGCGCTGTTCTTTACATAAAACACTGTGCCGAAACTGAAAGCGCTGTTCACTAAAGCTGTACTGAACGCACTGTCATTCACTTCAAGAGAACTGAGAACAATATTCCCGCCAAAAGAAACCGGTCAAGGCCTACATATATATCTGAGTTGAACACACACTCTTCAGTCTCAGAGATAGCCCTGAGGAAGCCAGAAGCATGTCTAGCGAAACGTTGGCAACTAAAATGCAGACACAGTCAATACCCGAAGACCTTAACAGTATTAATGACCAGGACCGTGGAAGTCTACGAGTTTATTTATAAAATATATGTTCATTTATGACTGGTACATGTAATACAATCTCAGATTCATTACACATTGTTTAGAGATACATTAGCAAATGTGCGATGTGCAGTCATCCCTGTATTATCCAAGCACTCGGATAATCTGCTTATTACCTTGCGTGACGGACATATTATTTTGTGAGATCAAAGCCGGATATAACGTTTCAATTTCACAAATAACTTTTAAAGATACGCCCTACAATTGTAGATCCGTAAATCGTTCTTTATCTCGAAAATGGTTAACAACAACATGCATAAAACTACAAAGCAATCGTACTAAAACTATAGCTTCAGCTTGTCCGACTTCCTAGTTATTGCACCATTAAACACCTAACTTACAGACTAAGTTCGTGCCCTACTTAGGTATATTCAAATAGGGAAGAAATAGTGAACATAATATATGAATGATGTCATATGTACCCATTCCTCTGCCTGCCTGTAATATGTTGAATATATACGACTGCTACGTAACTTACGTACGGACTTTATTTCATCTAACCGCTTCCAAGGTTAGCGATTGCAGTGATTGTGAATAAACAACCATTAGGCGTTCAGTCCTTACTCCTTCTTACGTAATAGTATTTGAATTATTATATCTTATGTAACTATGTACTGTTGAATTATTAATACCAATTACTTATTTAACATATTGAATATTCAATGACATAGCTACCTCAGTCGGAAATCCATTCATGAAATGTTCCTGGAAAAATTAAATGACATTTCTTTTTTTGGCTGGCATATCGGATATCGGTGGTAGCGGACCACAAGTGGGACCTAAATAAGTGAGTAAATCCGTCAGACGAATGACTATAACTCTCCTAGATCCTGGCTACAAGCAAGCTGGCCGCTGAAGAGCTAGCCACAAATCCCCCAGTTATATTGAGGCCCGTCAATATACTAGGGACAACTCATTCCAGGTCCTCCTTGGCTAACGGGCTTTTACAGATACACTAATCGTAAATACCTCTGGGGGATGCTAAAGGTCTACTATGTGTGTGACAGTTTTCGGCCAAGTCTGTGTGACTTCATAGTTTATCATATACACTCAACCCCAAAAAAAACCGGACACTTAATTTTTGTCGTATTAAAAGCTAATTTTCAGTAATTGTCTTTATGTGGGTATTCTAGATATTACAGAGAATTTAGAGTCTAAGTCCATTGAACTAATCCCTTCAGGATTAGTAAACAATTAGATAAAACTCAGATTAGATTTATTTGTCCTGAAGTTGATCTATTCTAAACTGTAAGTAGTTTTTCGCACATTTAAACATCTTTAATTATTAACCAAGCATTTTCTTTAATTAATGTTTTATTTTTATTTCGGTCCAGAATAATGGGTCTTTCAAACTTAGATGGAAAGCCGGAGCTTACGTTACATTGCCGAAACGCTTGGGGTAGGGAAGTCTACCATTCACTGTAATAAAAATGAAGAATATTTTTTTTTTTTTAATGTGTTAATTTATCTTTTTATTTTTTTATTTTATTTTGTATTTTTGTGTAAATAATCAATAAAAATTATTCACTTTTGGCAGATTTTGTTTAAATAACCTATAGATTAACCAATTATTTTAATTAAAAAGATTAATATACATATATATTAAGTATTTAACAAAATTATAAGACTAAATCTAAGTGTCCGGTTTTTTTTTGCGGTTGAGTATATGTGACTTCGAAAATTCCAAATATCTCTGTTATAAGGAGTCGTATTAAAAATGTTACAGAACCATTCTTATTAAGCTATTCATGCTCAACAATCCTTGTATTATAATTTATTTCGTAGCTAAGTCTTAAGCGGGTTATTTGTACTTTCTTGTTTTCAGCTTTCAGTAAATCCCACTTATGCTTACCGGATTTTAAGTTAGAAATTGAAAGTATATTGGGAGACGCTATAAATCCAACACACGGGAAATCTGTTTTGTATACGCAGCCCCTCCTGACGGAATTTTTGACATCTAGGGCCTGGAAATGAACAGTTATTTTTGTCCCTGCCCTAGGTACTTCTATGGTACTCTAAGAGAAATTCGCTAAACAACAGACTATTTTCATAAATAAATCATTATGAAAGTAACTCATTTTACTTCATTGTCTGAAGCTAAACGAGCATTGCAATCGCGGATATTATCAAAATTCAACGGAATTTTTTTTTTTCTTCAAAGACTTGTCTTGAGTTCAACCTCACTAGCTGATTTCCCTCAAGGAGTTACATTTCTTTATAACACGGCAATCAACAGGCTTATTTATTTTTTCTGTAATCGTTGAATAATGGCAACATTACTAAACTGAAATGAGTGAAGAAAGTGAAACATTTTGCAATAGAGTGAAGAAAGTAATCACTTTCTTCACAAGTGAAGAAAGTGAATTGCCTTCTTAATTAGTAATAAGTATAAATTAAAAAATAATTTGAAGTTGGAAATTAAATACTTTTAAATGTTTCTTATCATTGTAGGAATTTATTTAACAAAATAAATTGAAATGTGAATGAATTATTGGTGGAAATAACCAATATATTTTAAAATGTAAATATAATAATAATTACCTTCCTTGTTTATAACCTGCACTTGTTTATAACTGCACTACTTCACAATCATCACTAGTTGTTTTATAACTATGCTTATAACCTTTCACAACCATGCTTATAACCTACCAACAACATACTATAATCTTCACAACATCCTAATTTTGTTCATATTCTGGTTAGATCTGATCATGTATTACACGATTACAGAAAAAATTTAATATTACACTCGTGACGAAAGTAGAATTTACAACTCTCGTGAAATTACCAGACTCGCTTCGCTCGTGTGGGTAAACGTTTCACTCGAGTTGTAAAATGATCTACTTTCGTCACTTGTATAATAAATAACTATTTCTTTTAATCCTTTAAAGGAAGTATGGTAATTGGGAAAGTTTTTGTTTTTCAGATTCCAAAAGAATTATCCTTGTGAACATTATTGTATTCATTTAACTAATTTCTTCCTTACATCTGAAAAATGATTTTAATGAGTTCTGATTCTTTTACCATCCGTTGTAACATTATGCAAGAAAAAAGAAAGTAACTTTCCTTCAACTCCACAAGGATGTATACGTATATATAGGACTGAGGAATGTCTAAATATTCTTGCTCTACCTTCAACATGAAAACAAAATTATTTACTAAAAACGAATCTGTAATTCAACTAATTATCGATGGAGTAATTCATAAATGAAGGAGGATCGTATTTCCATTTTAATTAATGCATGTAATACTATAGAGCAATCAAGGAAACCTGTATCGTGCATGTGCTTATGCACACACACACACACACACACACACCCTTAATAATAAAATTAGAGAAAAACATTTATACAGAAAAAAATACCGTTATAGACTTGCTTTATTAAAATGAAAATAAATCTTCTACTTTTTTTGACAATTATAAGTTTTAGCAGATTTCCCATAAGAGAAATCAGCTATTGAGGTTGTACTCATGACGGAATTTTCGAAATTTTTCTTCAAATGTCCATCGATCCTACCTAGTAGATGACGAAAATGAAGTCCGTTCAAAACTGTATATATATATTTATGTATTTATTTATTTGTCTGTTACCGCTCTAGCGGTCGCAATTTTTGTTTGATCGTTACCAATCTCGATATTTAGTCGTTTTATGTAAAAAGAAAGATCAAGTTCGTTAACGGCTGAAATCGGACCAGTGGGAGGGGGGGTTTAGAGGAGAGGATTTTTGAAAATTCACAATATCTCCGTTATTATGCATCGGATCGAAAAATTGTATAGAATCAATCTTATTGCTAATTAAATGTACTATAAATATTGTTCTATACATTTATTCTGTATCTTGAATATTTGCATTTGTATTGTGTGTGTGGTCGGCAGGAATCGGTTATGTTCGGGACATTCCGCTGAAAGCTAGTGCGGCCGTTCCGTAACTATTCATCCCTCGTGAATATGTTTAGAGATTCCTCACTACTGCTGTTATTTGTAGGCAGATTTCTCTATTGTAAAACTTCACGTGAGAAATCTGCTTAGTTTACGCAGCCCCTGCGTGACGGACTTTTAATTAATAGAAAAATAGTTACTTTGATTAGAAGGGAAGGAGGCCCATCTAAATAGATCACACACACACACACACACACACACACACACACACATATATATATATATTCTAAAAACCAAATCAAACTTAAAAACACAATTACAGAAAGAAGACAGAATTAAAATAGCAACAGAAATGGTATATGACTACGAAAGTACAACACTTAAATTTACATATTCTAGAAATTAACGAGTATTTAGGACAAACATTAACATCAACAGATTTATTTCACACAACTCTAAATGGGGCATGGGAAAATAACGTCTTACTTGAGTCCTTTTGGCCTGTGATATCAGCCAAAGTTAGCATTACTACTGAACATACTTAGAGACACTGCAGACTACTAACGGAGAAAAGAAAAGAACTTAAAAAAGAAGTTAAACATTTACAATCGGCCAGTTGAGGAGGAAACGTTTATTTAATAAATGCAATAAACCTTTTAAAAAAAAGTATGCTGAACAATTGTAGAGAAAACTATTGTCAATTTCATTATTTATTATTATTAATACCAACCCTGCTCTAGCCAGGATGAGACTAAGGATTTTATTTGATGAGTTCTTCACTAGATATATTTCTATTGCCCAGGCGGGAATCGAACTCGCACCTCTATGTTTACTAAGTGAGAAATTTAATTTATTTTATTGATCATTCTTACCTATATGTTTTTTTCTTTTGTAAGTAGTGTTATTTTATCTGAAAAATTGTCATTCTATATTTTTTTTTGTAATTTATATGATATAGAAAAGGGGCTCAGGTTAGCCATGTTAAAGCGTTGGCCCCTAGTTCCGGTTCCCGCCTGGGCAAAGGAATTTATTTAGTGACGAAATTCAAGGGTGTAACCTGTACATAACCCGTCCCAAATAGGCTTAGTTGCGAAAAGTGAACGTTATTAAATAATTTAAATTTTGATTAAATGAAATTAAATTATAGAAAAAATTGTTAATACATAGGTAACATATGTTTTACATACGAGTAAATGTATACTGGAACCGTCCTCATATTTGCCTTGACCAAATAAGTGAAATCTGCCTACAATATAAAAAAGAAAGAAATACACAAGAAAATTTTCTTTTATTTGATTGTAACAGGTTTTATAAATATGTGTATTAGAGCGGTAGTTGTGTGTGGCAGGCCTGGTGTTGGGAGTGTTTGATAATGGCTTCCCAATTCGGACCGACAATAGTCATTGTGTATAGGTTAGGTCAGCTGATGTGAAATCAACCAGCAATTGGCCTTCCATTTAGCTCTCTCTCTCTACTAATTATACTCACATATTTCAGGCTCCCATTTCTATCTTAGAGGCATAATTATTTAGTCCGGTTAACCTAGCAGATTCGTCGGTCGGTAATACCTCTTTGGCATGTTTAGGCTGCTACAACCGCAACCAGTTAGACACATGCTAACGACATTTTGCACTCAAAATCATACATTATAATAAAATAAATATGCATATACACCCAACCGCAAAAAAAAAACCAGACACTTAGATTTAGTCTTATAATTTTGTTAAATACTTAATATATATGTATATTAATCTTTTTAATTAAAATAATTGGTTAATCTATAGGTTATTTAAACAAAATCTGCCGAAAGTGAATAATTTTTATTGATTATTTACACAAAAATACAAAATAAAAAAATAAATTAACACATTTAAAAAAAAAAATTATTCTTCATTTTTATTACAGTGAATGGTAGAGTTCGCTACCCCAAGCGTTTCGGCAATGTAACGTAAGCTCCGGTCTTCCATCTAAGTTTGAAAGACCCATTATTTGGGACCGAAATAAAAATAAAACATTAATTAAAGAAAATGCTTGGTTAATAATTAAAGATGTTTAAATGTGCGAAAAACTACTTACAGTTTAGAATAGATCAACTTCACGACAAATAAATCTAATCTGAGTTTTATCTAATTGTTTACTAATCCTGAAGGGATTAGTTCAATGGACTTAGACTCTAAATTCTCTGTAATAACTAGAATACCCACATAAAGAAAATTGCTGAAAATTAGCTTTTAATACGACAAAAATTAAGTGTCCGGTTTTTTTGCGGTTGAGTGTATAATCTAAAGACAGACAATTCGAAAAAAAATTGTGCCGAAATGTAAAATTAAAAAGAACTATGTATATGAAGCAAACTAATTAATTTTTTTAAAAAAATATGTATAAATTATAAATGTAATGTAAAATATATTTTGTTTTCCTTTGAACTCTCAATAAAATCGTATCTTAAATGTTACATTTTTAACCTTATTAAATTTGAGAGTTTAATTTCATATTATTGTATTTTTAAATGGATTACAGAATTTGATTATTCATAAAAAAAAAAAAATAAAATACTTCTTGCACGCAGAGTCTGCTTAAACCGCGTAATCCCAAATTATTTTGGGCAAGGACCCCTTTAGCCAAATGGAGTCCCAAAATGGACCCCTTTAGCCAAACTACTTTTTAAAAACATATCTCTAGTTTTTTTCCTTATTGACACAAAATACTTACCAATTTAAAAACTATGCTGTTAACTGAGTAAACTTTCTGAGTATTTCTCATCAAAGTTTAACAAAATAAATAGACATGAACTTGTGCAAATGTCAAGTGTAGATGCGTCAAATACAGAATCGAAACGTGCCTGAATGACTTATACGCTGGAACTCATTATCTTGAATCAATTTGTGCACGCTTATCGAGTTGTTGAGTCATTTAAAAGTACAACAATGATACTTCCTACTATAATATTAGTCATTCTTATAACAAGTTGTTAGACGTAACACTACTTATACAGTATCTGGTCAAATAACAAATTATGTTAGTAGGTACCAATTTTTAGACCCATTGATCATAAAATCCACAAAATACCAATTTAATAACTTTGATTTTGGTTAATTGAGTAAACTTAATATCATGATGACGAAAATGAGGTCCGTTCATAATTATATATATATATATATATATATATATATATATATATATATATATATATATATATATAAAAGAAAAGAATAACACACCATATATAAATACAACCTGGTCGAAAACATCAGCACATATTATATATTTGTCTGTTAACGCTCTAGCGGTCGCAATTTTTGCTTGATCGTTACCAAACTCGGAATTTAATCGTTTTATGTAAAAAGGAAGATCAAGTTCGTTAATGACTGAAATCGGACCTGTTTGAGGGGGGTTTAAATGGGGGATTTTTGAAAATTCAAAACATCTTTGTTATTATGCGTCGGATCGAAACATTGTATAGAATCAATCTTATTGCAAATTAAATTTACTACAAATATTGGTCTACAGATTTATTTGTATCTTGAATATTAACCGAGATATTTGTATTTGAATTGTGTGTGTGGTTGGTCGGAGTTCGGGACTTTCCGTCGAGAGCTAGGGCGGCCGTTTCCGTAACTATTCGTCCCTCCTGAATAGGTTTAGAGGTTTCTTACTACTACAGTTGTTATTAGGCAGATTTCTCTATTGTAAAACTTCACGTGGGAAATCTGCTTAGTTTACGCAGCCCCTGCGTGACGGACTTTTTTTTTTATAATGATACTTTTTTTATTGTGTACGATATTTTGAACGCTTTTCGACTTGTTAAGTTTTTTAAAAGTACAATAATCATACTTCCTACTAAGTAACGAATTCTTATAGCAAATTGGTGCGCGTAACACAACTTATTAACTTTTGTTAATTAATAGAGGATGATTTTTAGACCTCGTCGACAGCCAAAGCCAGTGTCCGTTTTATGTCGACTCCTGGGAAACCGATTTTTACCCCAGGGGGTTGATATCAACTGCTTTGGAAATACCGGAGGTAGACGACTCAACAACATCCTGTTTGGCTTATTCCCAGGAAGAAAAAACCTCCAAACGCTTATATTCCTTCCACCATTTCCTGTTCGCTTCTGCCATTCTTTCCCGGATAAAAAGACTGGGAAGTCACATAGCCGAGATCCGGACAACGAATGATTATAAACATCGATAGGGATCAAGTATATATCTTTTCGTAATACAACAATTACATCAGTAGTTCACATGTATTCTCAATGTCTAAGATATTACCCGACTCAGTAATACTGTTGGTGGACATTACATGTAGGATATCCTATGCCGGAAGGAAGAGGTTGGCAGATATCCTAGATGCGGACATCCCCCAGATCGATGCTGACCTATATAGAAGTCTCCCCGTTCCTTTTGTCCTCTGCTTTCTTCCTTCTATTTTCATCTCCCATAATCTCTTTCCTTTCACTCCAGTTCTGTTTGTCTAACTCCTTTTGTAGCACTTACATCAGCTCTTATTTCCTTGGCTTGTTTTCCCTTAGCCTCCTCCTGTTTTTATATCCGTTTTTTTACGCGGCTGAGCCTTCTGTGGTCAAGTGCTGCACTGTTTGATGATCAAGGAGAAACAGAAACGGGAATTCCTATACCAAACAATATATTTATAAACGAAATACCGCTTTCAGAGCAAGTGTCTCATCATCAGAGCCCAGTCAAAACACAATCAATTTGTACACATGATCAAAGACTGTAATGTTAACAAGGATAATGATGTTATGGGGCAGGTTAGAAAGTAAATAAATCTAATACTTTCAATCTCATTTTCCTAATTAAGTATTGAAATACTGACTCTGAACAATTCATTTCTAGCTTTAATTTAAACTGGAGTTACTTTGAAGGGAAAATAAAGACAGCAGGGGCTGCGTAAACTAGGCAGATTTCCCACCTGTTGGTATGACACGCTGTTGATCTCTGCTTCCCATATATTTTTTATGTCTAAATTAAAAAAAAATTCGACGAGTAGATTTGGTTCAGTGACAACTGAAACAAGAGTGCGAATAACACGCTTAATTTTCATTTATTTAGTTTCGTACCCCATAGCAATGGTGATAGGCATTATTAGGATAATATATTTTCTCCTTCATGTGCTTACCATTTTTGTACTTTTATATTATGGAAAATATTGCTTTAATATCTGATTCTTTCTCATATCCGTGCTTTGTCTAAAGAACATAATAAAAGTTAACCCTTTTAAATGTTTTTAGGTATGCTGTAGACCTATTCTATTTTGTATTATATGTTTTTTTAAATGTTGATGTGTTTTAGATATGTTAGTATTTGTGGAATATATTGGCTGCTGTCAGTTAATAGTTCTGTCATATCGTGGGGTATGTGAAGTTTTTTTTTTTCGTTGGATGCAGTCTGTCAGTATGTGTTTTATCGTAAAGTGCTTGTTGCAGTATTTGCATATAGGGTTGTCAGTCCTCGTCATTAAGTCTCTATGTGTGTCTGTGATCCTGAGTCTGGCAAGAACTACTTCCTCCCGTCTAGTACTCCTATGGCTCGATGGCCACTCCTTAATAGTACTTTTGATACTGCTTAATATTCAAGACTCAAAAAAATGAATAGAAGGACTATTGTATAGCATAAATAGTTTAACTCGATTGATTCTGTAACATATGTATTCTATAACATGTTTTGATACTTTTGATAACGAAGATATTTTGTATTTTCGAAATCCCTCCCCCCTGTTCCTTGTTCGATCTCAGCTATTAACAACTATGAACTCTAGTATTGAATTGAACGATTACATGTCTGATATGGTATGAGACAAATAAACATTTTCGAGTAAACATTTAAAATCACGATTTAATTAAATTAATTAATTTTAAAATACGATCCTGACAATACGTATTTGCATTTATCTTGCAAAGTAAAACTTGAATGAGGTGTTTAAGTTTTGATATTTAAGTTACAAATAAAGTGCTTCATAATATACCAGCTTATTTTTAATACAACATGAGTAGGAGTAGGGGTTTACTGAAGGCTGACAACTAAAACACCAAAATATATTGGTTAATATTCGTGATAGAGGAAAAGAATACTTTTATAGGTACTTAAATTTGGAATAAGTGTGTGCCTATACCATTTTTCGATTCAACTTCTGAAATCCAAATGATCTGAAATTTTCGAAATTCGGCGGTGCACGGACTTGATCTTTAGTTTTACAGAAAACGCTTATATATCTTGTTTGGTAATTCAAACAAAAATTTCAAGTTAATAGATAAAAAGTCCGTCACGCAGGGGCTGCGTAAACTAAGCAGATTTCCCACGTGAAGTTTTACAATAGAGAAATCTGCCTAATAACAGCTATTCACCAGGGACGAATAGTTACGAAAACGGCCGCGAGAGCTCACGGCGGAAAGTCCGAACATAGCCACTGCTGCCGAGCACATGCAGAGTACAAATGCAAATATCTCAGTTAATATTCAAGATACATAATAAATGTATGGAACAATATTTATATTAAATTTAATTTGCAATAAGATTGATTCTGTAATATTTTTCGATCCGACGTATAGTTACGGAGATATTTCGAATTTCCGAAAATCCTCCCCTCTAAACCCTCCCTCCCACTGGTTCGATTTCAGGCATTAACGAACTTGATGTTTCTTTTTACATAAAACGACTAAATATCGAGTTTGGTAACGATTAAACAACAATTGCGACCGCTAGAGCGGTAACAGACAAATATATATTTATACAGTTTTGAACGGACCTCATTTTCGTCATCTCCTGGGTAGGATCGATGGACATTTGAAGAAAAATTTCGAAAATCGCGTCATGAGTACAACCTCAATAGCTGATTTCCCTTAAGGGAAATCTGCTAATATATATATAAAACGGAACGGACCTCATATTCGCCATCACCTGAGTATGATCGATGTACATTTGAAGAAATGTTTCGAAAATCACGGCATGAGTCCTGACTCAATAGCTGATTTCCCTTAAGGGACTATCTAAATCCGATCAAAATACCATACCCATGATGTGGGAAATCTGCTTTGTTAACTCAGTCCATGCGTGACGGAGTTTTAGGTTGTTCTCGAGCTCAATGCGAATAAAGTTTCGCAAATTGGAGTGAATTCCAACTGAATGAGTCATGAACATCGTTGCATTGCCTAAGCCACTGTGGCGTTTAGAATTCTTTCCAGCTGTGGATGTGCCGTCTCGACTGTCTTAATAGTATAAATAAAAATAAATAAATAAAGCCTTGCCTTTATTGGCGTGGGTGGCTAATTGCTTTATCGGCGAGCTAATTATGAGCGGGGTCGTCGGCAAACTACAAAGGAAAGCTGGGTTCTTTACGATTGGTAATTGGAAGTCTGCTCAAACTCTCCTTTACATTCTGCCAACTCAACTCCTTTCATTCCTTTTCGCTTAAGAAACCAATTAAAAGTTACCGTTTTCGTTTTTGTTGTTGTTTTTGAAGAGAAAAATAAAGATGAATTCTTCCCGTATTATGTTATTTAGCGGGGGTTTCCGTGTTCTTGCGGCAAACCTTCATCCAGGAAAGAAATCTGCTAGTATCTCAGTATATTATTCTTGACACTTGTTGAATAGAACTCCAAAGCCTTTATCGTCGTTAAATATATTAATGCTTGATCAGTATTACGTAGTATAACAGTTATTAATAATGTTATTGTGTCATATTTATTATTGTCTTATCCTACACAAACTTTATGCTTTCATCTACAAGTATGGGTAACCTTTCACATGTTGCGGGCCAAACTTTAGTGTGCAAATACGTTCAGGGGCCGCTTTTAAAAGTAATGTTCATAATTTTTAACGATATATTTCAGACATGAAATTATAACTACAATGTAATTATTATTATTTATTAACGTCCACTTTTTGCAACTCAGGCTAATTGGGACGGGTTATCTACAGGTAATCACCCAGTTTTAAACAGTTTGGGATTTTAGGATGCTATTTAATGAATTTCGTCACTAAATAATTTCTTTGGCCCAGGCGAGAATCGAACTCGCCACTGTAGGTTTGCCATGTGAGATAAAGGTCAACGCTTTAACTCACATGGCTAACCTGAGCCCCACAATGTAATTATAATACAATTAATTAAAATAACAAAATGAAATGAAAAAAAATAGGTACAACATTATGATTAAATAGTAAAATTTGGAATTATTACAAACAACAAAAGTAATAGCGACACCGAAATCAAGGAGCATGAATTAGTGAAACTAATCCATCGATGTTTGGATTAATCCCACTGACTAAAAGATGAAAAGAATTGTCCAAATTATCGTTAGTCAGCCTTGTACGATGTTTGGATTTATTAACTTTCATTATTGCAAAGAACTGTTGGCATTTATAAGTACTACAAACGCACAAATCTCTCCTCATTTGGAGTAAGTAGTGTAATATTTTTGTTTAATTGGGTTTTTGCCCACATATGTTTGGGGGTGGTTGCCCACATATGATGTACAACGCATGATCAAGGAGGGGGGGGGGGGTTAGAGGGGGATAATGCTAAAATTCCAATATCTCCCTTGTTCAGGAGTCAGATCAAAACCTATTGTAGAATCTATCTTAACCATTTAATTCTCTATAAAGTTTGTTCTATACACCCCCTTCCAAGAGTAGAATATTTTGCGAGATATTAATATTAGTTTTTTCTGTTTCCAGTCTTCAGTAAACCCTCTCTTCAAAACATTCCATTTACACTTGGAGAAATTCAGCCTCAAAAAAACAAAACAAAAAAAAACTCATGTTTATTTTAAATTTCAATCCCTGTTTACTTGAGCTTCTTTCTGTGGTAGAAATATAGAATTGATATGATATCCAGCACAAGGGAAATCTGCTTAGTTTACGCAGCCTATGTGTCAAGGACTTTTAGCTGATTCCCCTTAACAGAATTGAATATTTAATGTCAATTAAACATATTTATCCTTCAACTATAGTTTAAGATTAAATCAATTTATTTTATTATATTACTTTTTTGCTTTGTACTTAATGCTCATGCTTGTATTTCATGATTTTTTAACTATTATTATATTTTACAGGTAAGAACTCAACTCCGCCTTCTCATGAGTAAGTTTATAGGCTATATTATTAATTAGCTGTAGGGATTTCTATTTAATTTCAGATTTTTTGTTGCTCCGGAGCGTGGGCCGAGGCAGTGAGTGGGTGGGGCTAAATTTACTTCAAAAAATCATTAGGAAGTTCTGTCCTGCTCATTATATTACTTACGACGAATTGATGTACACTATTCAAATTGTAGACACACACACACACACACACAGACACACACACACACACACACACACATATATATATATATATATATATATATATATATATATATATATATATATAGATATATATATGGGCTGTCGTATGTCCAAACGCCAGAGATCTTCTGTTATTCATTTACTCGTGGACTCCCGAGGCGATATTGCTCATGGCAAAACCATGCCTACAAATAAAAAAACAAAACATTATGCAATAATTATAAAAAAGGTAGAGAAGAAGACGCAAATATTAACTTATAAAATAAAAGAAAAGAGTCTTTCAAGACTATAAAAATAAATACTTACAATTACTAGTACTTATATAATAAATAAATAAAGAGAAAAACGTAATTATTCTAGTATCTATTGAGCTATTTCGAAATCGATTTCATAAAACGATTTTCCTTAAATATCCAACAGGTTTTTCAACTGTACGTGTGTGTGGGAGTGTAGAGGGTTTAAAGAAGGTGGAATATTTGTATTCGTAAATTTCTTAGTATTTGGAAATTTAGGTAATACAGAAGAGCTTAACTTACTCCAGAATATTTTAAGGCATTGTACAATAGGTTGGATGCAGAAGAAATAAAGATGCTTCAGACTGGTTTAAAGTAATCCAGAAGAGATTAAGGTACTACATATTGCATTAAAGTACTGCAAATTAAGTTAACCTATTTCAGAAGATGTTAAAGCATCGCAGATTGCATTAATCTACTACAAAGTAGATTAATGTACTCCAGAAGAGATTAAAGTAAGACTGAAGAAATTTCGATTCTACATATTATATTAATATACTCACTATATATTTACTATATATATACTACTAGCTCAGATACCCGGCTTCGCCCGGAATTCATTTGCGGCTGAATGGTGATGGTATTTTTTAGCAGGCTTTACATTGCACAATATTTTGACATTTGCCCGTCCCAGTGTTTAGGATTGATACCCGTCGTTGTCGTGGATTTGCTAATAACAGAATTATTTGTTCGATAAGGCTTCACTGTCTTCAATGTTTTTATATTTCCCGGCTCTTATACATGTAAATATGGTGAATTTTTACTTCAGGCCTCCCTTAAAACCCCACTCCCGTTCGAACCTAAAAATTTTAATATAACTTATAATCATGGAAGAATTAATGCTAATTGACATACCGAGTTTTGTTAAGTTCGGTTCAGCCGTTAGTGCCCGCTAAAGTTTTAACGTATAACTCATTTATACTTAGGTATATGACAAAAGTGTATATAACAAAAGTCACTCCAAATAACAAAATAAACAACTTTTGTTATGTTTATATTTGCGGAAAAACCAATAGGAAACGAAATATCGCTATTTTTAATTTCAGGTTTCCCTTATAATCCCCACTCCTGCCCGTCCATAGAAATGTTAGTATGGCTAATTATAATGAAGGCCTCATTGTTAATACACATACCGAGTTTTATTTAGTTCGGTTGAGTCTTTTTTGGCAAATAATATTGTTCACTTCCGCTATAATTTTTAGCGTATAACACATTTAAACTTCGGTATACGACAAAAGTGTATATAACAAAAGTTACTCTAAATAACAAAATAAACAACTTTTGTTATGTGCATATTTGCCGAAAAACCAATAGAAAACGAAATATCGCTATTTTTAATTTCAGCTCTCCCTTATAACCCCCACTCCTGTTTGTCTCAGAGAATATTAACATAGCCTAAAGTCTAAGTTGGGTTAGTAGTAATATACATACCAAGTTTCATAAAATTCGGCTCAGCCGTTTATGCGTGAAAAGGTAACAAACAAACAAACAAACAAACAAATAAACAAACAAACAAACAAACAGACACCAAAGAAACAAAATGCAGTTATGGTGTCTATGACATGTGAAACGAAAAGTTATCGTGAAATTTCGAGAAAAAAATCAATGTACAGACAGAGGTTACAATTTTATATATATACTAGCTCAGATACCCGGCTTCGCTCGGGAATTCATTTGAGGCTGAATGGTGATGGTATATTTTTGGCAAGGCTTTACTTTGCACAATATTTTGTCATTGACCCGTCCCAGTGTTTAGGATTGATACCCGTCGTTTTTGTGGATTTGTTAATAATAAAATTATTTTTTTATGCAAGACTTCACTGTCCTTCATATTGTCATATTTCCCGTTTCCTGTGCATTATGCATAGATTTTAATTATTAATGAGAAAATATTGGCATACATTTGAATCAATTTTTTCATTTAGGTACCTGGTAGTTCATATTGAAAAGAAGTGTTGAGCAAGTTTCTCTAAATAACAAAATAAACAACTTTTGTTATGTGCATATTTGCCGAAACCCCCAATAGGAAATCACTATTTTAATTTCAGGCCTCCCTTACAACTCCCACTCCTGCCCGTCCCTAGAAATAGTATGGCTTATTATAAGGAAGGCGTTAGTGCTAATTCAAATACCGAGTTTGGTTTAGTTCGGTTGAGTCTTTTGTGCCAAATAAAATTGTGGACTCCCGCTATAGGTTTTAGCGTATAACTCATTTATACTTCCGTACACGGCAAAAGTGCATGTAACAAAAGTTACTCTAAATAACAAAACAAATAACTTTTGTTATGTGCATATTTGTTGAAAAAGCAATAGGAAACGAAATATCACTATTTTTAATTTCAGGCCTTCCATATAACCCCCACTCCTGCCCGTCCCTAGAAATGTTAGTATGGCTTATTATAAGGAAGGCGTTAGTACTAATTCAAATACCGAGTTTGGTTTAGTTCAGTTGAGTCTTTTGTGCCAAATAAAATTGTGGACTCCCTCTATAGTTTTTAGAGTATAACTCATTTATACTTCCGTATACGGCAAAAGTGCATATAACAAAAGTTACTCTAAATTACAAAATAAACAACTTTTGTTATGAGCATATTTGCTGAAAAAGCAATAGAAAATGAAATATCGCTATTTTTAATTTCAGGCCTCCCTTATAACCCCCACTCCTGTTCGTCTTAGAGAACATTAATATAGCCTAAAGTCTAAGTTGGGCTAGTAGTAATATACATACCAAGTTTCATAAAATTCGGTTCAGCCGTTTATGCGTGAAAAGGTAACAAACAAACAAACAAACAAATAAACAAACAAACAAATAAACAAACAAACAAACAAACAGACACCAAAGAAACAAAATGCAGTTATGGTGTCTATGACATGTGAAACGAAAAGTTATCGTGAAATTTCGCGAAAAAAATCAATGTACAGACAGAGGTTACAATTTTATATATATATAGATATATATATAGATTAATTTAGAACTACATATTATATTAATATACTCCAAATTTGGTTGACGTGCTCCAGAAGAGATTAAGGTACCGTAGATAACATTAATCTACTGCAAAGTAGGTTAAAGTACTCCTGAAGACATTAGGTACCCCATATTACAATAATCAACTACAAAGTAGATTAATGTACTCTAGAAGAGATTAAGGAACCGCAGATTTCATTAATGTCCTTCAAAGTAGATTAAAGTACTCCAGAAGAGATTAAGATACAACAGATTTCATTAATCTACTACAAAGTAGATTAATGTACTCCAGAAGAGATTAAGATACTACAGATTACATTAATGTCCTTCAAAGTAGATTAATGTACTCCAGAAGAGATTAAGGTACCGCAGATTACATTAATGTCCTTCAAAGTAGATTAATGTACTCCAGAAGAGATTAAGGTACCGCAGATTACATTAATCTACTACAAAGTAGATTAATGTACTCCAGAAGAGATTAAGATACTACAGATTACATTAATGTCCTGCAAAGTAGGTTAACGTTCTCCAGAAGAGATTAAGGTACCGCAAATTACATTAATCTACTACAAAGTAGATTAATGTACTCCAGAAGAGATTAAGGTACCGCAAATTACATTAATCTCCTTCAAAGTAGATTAATGTACTCCAGAAGAGATTAAAATACTACAGATTACATTAATGTCCTGCAAAGTAGATTAATGTACTCCAGAAGAGATTAAGGTACCACAGATTACATTAATCTACAATCAAGTAGATTAATGTACTCCAGAAGAGATTAAGGTACCACAGATTACATTAATCTACAATCAAGTAGATTAATGTACTCCAGAAGAGATTAAGGTACCGCAGATTACATTAATCTACTACAAAGTAGATTAATGTACTCCAGAAGAGATTAAGATACTACAGATTACATTAATGTCCTTCAAAGTAGATTAATGTACTCCAGAAGAGATTAAGGTACCGCAGATTACATTAATCTACTACAAAGTAGATTAATGTACTCCAGAAGAGATTAAGATACTACAGATTACATTAATGTCCTTCAAAGTAGATTAATGTACTCCAGAAGAGATTAAGGTACCACAGATTACATTAATCTACAATCAAGTAGATTAATGTACTCCAGAAGAGAATAAGATACTACAGATTACATTAATCTACTACAAAGTAGATTAATGTACTCCAGAAGAGATTAAGGTACCGCAAATTACATTAATCTACTACAAAGTAGATTAATGTACTTCCGAAGGGGTTAATGTACCGTAGACCAGGTTAAACTTACTCAAAAGAGTTAAGAATTACAAATTAAATTCCAGTACTTCAAAGTAGGTTAAAGTACTCCAAAGTCGATTAAAGCAATCCAGAAGAGATTAAAGTACTCCTGAAAAGATAAAGGTACTTCAGATTGCATTAATGTTCCCCAGAAGAGACTATGGTATTGTAAAAGAGTTTAGAGTACGTCATAACATAATGTTAGTTCCATCAATCAAGAGTGCGCTTTTGTGAAAAGTTTGTCGACGAGGGGCTTTTGATAGGAGAAATAATTACGAGCGTTGCTAATTGTCGTCCTATTGGCGGGAGTAGGAGTTAATTGGTAAAGTTTTCAACTGTGGTTAGTTAAAATTTTAATGAAGTTAGACGTGGACTGACTTGCGGGGAAATATCACAGCTCTAGGGACAATGGTCAATTGGTAGGCTCCAACTTTCTATAGCATAAATTTGGTCTATGCTAAACTGGTAGTTAGCAGCAGATCTGCTATGAAAGTTGTACACTGGACTGGATTTCCGAAAACTTTGTTGATCCTATCCAGGAGATGACAAAAATGAGGTCCGCTCAGAATTGTATTTACATTATAGTGGTCCTTTGAAAACAATTTTTGTGTTTCAGCTTGGTGATAGAGCGTCGCCACTAAAAATGAGGAGTTTACTGAAGGCTAAAAATGAAAAAAAAAAAATGGAAATAAATCGGTTAATACTCGAAATAGAGAAGAAGTGCTCAGAACAACATGTATATAAACTTTATTTGCAACAAGATTGATTATATACAATTTTATACGAAACGGAGCTGCATATCGAGTTTTGGTAATGTTCAAACACAAATTGCGATCAACAGACCGCAGAATTATATATCTGTATATAATTTTGATCTGGCCAATATTTCGCCATCTAGCAGGAAATTTTCGAAACTTGGGCCAAGAGTACATGCTCAACATCTGTTACCTTAAAGGAAATCTGCTATAAGTTACTATATATGATAACTGAAGGTGGGCTTCGGTAATGCCCGGAAGCTGAGGATGTCAGGAAGTTTTGTGGGAAGAGTGTCGCCATAAATACTTCGGTTGACAAATCTTAAGACGGAGGGTCAACAAAATAAACCTCAAATGATTTTCATATCACTTTGATGCCAGACTTTTCTTTCGTTGTCTTTCCGTCTTATTATTCGTAAATGGAATTTGTTAAGGACTTTATTCCACTCCGTAAATAATCCGCTTATTATGAGCAGCGCTTAAATTCATGTATCCTAGTAATCTTTTAGAACACGATATTTTCTAATATAGTTAAAAAATGCATTTGACGTCGATTATGTTAATAAAATTTTTTTGGCAATACTATTTACTGTCCTATTGCTGCTTAAACAGCTGATTCCCTTGTGAAGGTATGACACACTGATGATCTTATCTCATTCTCTATTTCTAAACTTAACGTAATTGCCGACCCCCCCCCCTCCATAAACCAATTGATAAGCCAGTTGATTGTCCAATTCCTGACATAAGCGGTTAAATCTAGAGAATGGTATAAATTAACATGTGTCAAATCAAGAGTGGTAAAAATTCATTGATCGCGTAACGAGCAATGAAGACATAGTATTTAAGCTTCATGATATAATATGGCTTTAGTAGGAGTGGACTACAGGCCGAAAACTAAAAAAGTCCGTCACGCAGGGGCTGCGTAAACTAAGCAGATTTCCCACGTGAAGTTTTACAATAGAGAAATCTGCCTAATAACAACTGTAGTAGTAAGACACCTCTAAACCTATACACGAGGGACGAGTAGTTACCTAAACGGCCACCAGAGCTCTCGGCGGAAAGGCCGAACATAGCCGACTCCTGCCGACCACACGCAGAATACAAATGCAAATATGTCGGTTAATATTCAAGATACAGAATAAATGTATAGAACAATATTTATAGTAAATTGAATTTGCAATAAGATTGGTTCAATACGATTTTTCGATCCGACATTTAGTAACGGTGAAATTTCGAATTATCGAAAATCCTCCCCTCTAAACCCCCCCCCCTCCCACTGGTCCGATTTCAGCCGTTAACGAACTTGATCTTTCTTTTTACATAAAAAGACTAAATAATGAGTTTGGTAACGATCAAAAAAGAACAACAAAAATTGCAACCGCTAGAGCGGTAACAGACAAATATATATATATATATATATATATATATATATATCTATATCTATATAGTCTTGAACGGACCTCTATTTCGTCATCTACTAAGTAGGATCGATGGACATTTGAAGAAAAATGTCGAAAATTCCGTCATGAATACAACCTCAATAGCTGATTTCCCTCAAGGGAAATCTGCTAATACCGCTAGAGCCGTACACAGTCAAGCACATCTATGTAATTTTGAACGTACCGTATTTTCGTCATCTCCGAGATAGGATCATAGGTCCAAAGTAAGTAATCATGGATATTTGAGGAAATTATTCAAAAATCGCGTCATGAGTACAAGTTCTAAAACAACTTTGAAAACAATTTCAATACTACAACTATTCTGTTCACTTATTATTTACTCGAATATTAAATGAGTAATTTGTATTTTTACGTCGGGTCATTCATACATTAATGAGTTGACGTAAGGTTGTTAGATCGAGCGAGGAGATCCTAGAAGGAGGCTAGTTGGCTGTTAGTCTGAAGGCTCTCTGAGTCATAGCTATTGGGATGAGTCAGTCTCTCATTCTGCTATACTCAGCTTGCTTCTGCCCAATGGAGATACATGAAAAAGTTATATTTGTGTCTTGATTGGCATATGAATGCGTTACATTAGTATCTTGTATGTTTACTGAGGTTATATCACGTCATTTTTAGTACATTCACTTTCATATTCGTTGAATGGCACATGAATGTGTTATTCTAGTATCTTGGGTGTTATTTTAGTACATTCACTTACATATTATTCCCTTGAGTGGCACATGAATGTGTTATTCTAGTATCTTGGGTGTTATTTTAGTACATTCACTTACATATTAACCCCTTGAGCGGCACATGAATGTGTTATTCTAGTATCTTGGGTGTTATTTTAGTACATTCACTTACATATTAATCCCTTGAGTGGCACATGAATGTGTTATTCTAGTATCTTGAGTGTTATTTTAGTACATTCAGAGTCATATTAATACCTCTATTGGTTTATAAGCGAGTTATATTAACCACCTCGAGTGCCACATGAATGAGGTATTAGTATCTTGTGTGGCACGTAAGTGAGTTATATTAGTTCATTGAATGTTATTTTAGTACATTCAGAGTCATATTAATACCTCTAGTGGTTTATAAGCGAGTTATATTGACCACCTCTAGTGGCACATGAATGAGGTATTAGTATCTTGTGGGGCACGTAAGTGAGTTATATTAGTTCATTGAATGTTATTTTAATACATTCAGAGTCATAGTAATACCTCTAGTGGTTTATAAGCGAGTTATATTGACTCCACGAGTGGCACATGAATGAGGTATTAGTATCTTGTGTGGCACGTAAGTGAGTTATATTAGTTCATTGAATGTTATTTTAGTACATTCAGAGTCATATTAATACCTCTATTGGTTTATAAGCGAGTTATATTGACTCCACGAGTGGCACATGAATGAGGTATTAGTATCTTGTGTGGCACGTAAGTGAGTTATATTAGTTCATTGAATGTTATTTTAGTACATTCAGAGTCATATTAATACCTCTATTGGTTTATAAGCGAGTTATATTGACTCCTCGAGTGCCACATGAATGAGGTATTAGTATCTTGTGTGGCACGTAAGTGAGTTATATTAGTTCATTGAATGTTATTTTAGTACATTCAGAGTCATATTAATACCTCTATTGGTTTATAAGCGAGTTATATTGACTCCTCGAGTGCCACATGAATGAGGTATTAGTATCTTGTGTGGCACGTAAGTGAGTTATATTAGTTCATTGAATGTTATTTTAGTACATTCAGAGTCATATTAATACCTCTATTGGTTTATAAGCGAGTTATATTAACCACCTCGAGTGCCACATGAATGCGTATTTTCGTCTTCTCCTAGCTAGGATCGATGGATATTCCAAGACATTTTACGAAAATCGCGTCCTGAGTACATCGTCAATAGCTGATTTACCTCAAGGGAAATCTGCTAATACGAGTTTGTATATCATACTGGGATTGCGCAAGACAGTGTTCCAGATAAGAGGTTTCTTTCTTCTTCACTCGTCACTAGGCTGGGCGAGTTTCGCCTTGAGGAGGGGTGATGTGGTTTCCCCCTCTCCCTTCAAACTAGTACCACTTCTTTCGATACCCGTGAGGGGTTTGGGTGTGAAGCGGTTAGCTTTGATCCAGGCCGCCTGGCATGACCTACATCACGCCTACAAGGTGACCTACTTATTCACGTAGTCATCATAATTTTTATATTTATTCCCTTCAATTATTTATCCAATTTATAATTTATAATTCCCCTGTTATTTTTTACCATTGAGTCACGCTTTTAAATAATAACAATAAATGCTACGGTTTGTTTCGGCTCGTGACTCCTTGTGCAACCAGCACCGTTAGCCTCCAAATCAGTCAGGCGAACATTTAAGGAGATCCGTCATGTCGAACGATAAGGTCCGCAAATATTTTACAATTGCCGCAATTTTCCTTTGATCGTTACTAAACTCTACATTTATACTTTTTAGCAGATTTCCCTTTCTCATGGATTGTCGAAATTTTTTGTCAAATATCTATCGATCATACCCAGCAGGTGGCAAAAATGACGCAAGTTATATATATGTCTATTATGTAAAAGATATTTAGTCGTTTTATGTAAAAAGAAAGATCAAGTTCGTTTACGGCTGAAATCGGACCAGGTAGAGGGGGTTTTAGATTTGGAGAATTTACAAAATTCGAAAAGTCTCTGTTACTATACATCGGATCTTATAGCAAATTAAATTTACTATAAATATTGTTTGATACATTTATTTTCTATCTTGAATATTAACCCAGGTATTTGCATTTTTAAGTTTTCAGCCTTCTGTAAACCCCCACTTCTATTAATGTTACATAACCAATTCTCTGTTATATAATACTCCACATTATTCGAAGCTTAATTACCAATTATTGTTTTCATTGAACTTTTACTTTGTGGGATATACTCAAATACGTTCTGTTGATTCCCTTTTCTTTTGTTCTTAGATTACTAAAATTTGAGTGATTGAGTTAAAAATGATTCTGATTCATTACAAATTACAGCACTAGCTTTGGTAAATAGTTTTCAATAATAGAAATATTTGACATTCAAATATATTTCAATAATTGTTTTTCTTTCCGATCTATCTATCTATTCAGCGCAACGAGTTTGACTGGCGTGTTTACAATTCAGTCGTTTTCAGCTGTAGGGATCATTAACATGTAAATTGACTTAAGAATTTCTCATTAACGTTTAAATGCATTCGCTTAACATTCACGGTAGTGTTACCAGTATGTAGATTTATCTATTTTAAACCTTCGTGGGAAATCTGCTTAGTTTACGCAGTCCCTGCGTGACGGACGTTTACTTAATGATCAAGTACGTCATTAATTTCATAAATTCAAATTATATGCGTTATTATACATTGGAGCCAAACATTGTATAGAACATTTACTGCAATTATTATTAGTATATTCAGGTAAGGTACAACCTACTACAATCTAGCTCAGACTCCCGGCTTCGCCCGGGAATTGATTTGAGGCTGAATGGTGATGGTATTTTTTTGGCAATCTTTAATTTGCACAATATTTTGACATTTACCCGTCCCAGTGTTTAGGGTTAATACCCGTTGTTGGCATTTGTTAATAATAAAATTAATTTTTTATGTAAGTCTTCACTGTCCTCCAAATTGTCATATTTCCCGTCTCTTGTGCATTATGCATAGATTTCAATTATTAAGGACAAAATACTAACATAGATTTGAATTAATTTTTCCAAGTGAGGTACCTCATAGTTCAAATTGGAATGAATTGTTGAGCATATCAATATTTCTAGGCAAATTACTTGGTCCACACATTGTTCCTAGAGAAATATATAAAACAAAAGTTAATCTATTTATTATTTATTACCGTCCACTTTTTGCAACTAAGGCTAATTGGACGGGTTATCTACAGATTACCACCCTTTTGCTATTACATTGCTACGAATCTAGTGGCCAGTATAATTTAAGTTCTAGTAACAAAGTACAGGTACAAATAGAGAATAGAATTGAAGGAGACGTCATCTAAATGTCATCCCAGCCTGTGAAAAATCTCCCTTGCATACTATGAACAACATCATACAATTTGGCAATGTAACAGTTTCTAATTCGAGCTGAAAATCTAACAACAACTTCTAAGATGCATTGTTTTAAGATGTTATTGTAAGGGCGTCGCTGCGAAAATGTAAACAGATCGTAGTGTTGGTGCAATTCCTTATCAATTGCTGATAAACACAACTTAAAATAGGACCAAACACATTCCTCCTTATTCATATCAAAAGCAATTGCTTGAGATATTATTCATTTATTGTATTTACGCCTGGTTATAATTACTGATTTGTTTTTGTTTGTTTTTTTACATTTTCTTTAGACTTCATAACTATTCATATAGGTCACATACTTTCATTTATACACGCGTTATATGTAATAAGTAAATCTAACGTTAACCTCAGGTAGGGTTAATATATATTGAAGAAATATTTTAGTTTATCTCAATAAATTTTGATTTAACATTGTGACAGTAAAATATACTTTAAAAATAGAGGTATTTAATTGATGAATAATTCAAAGAAGAACGAACATGTTATAATGGCATATTTATTTAATTGCCAGTAAAGAGTTTCAATATAAATTCGCCCACTTACGTTCATATTCATTATTCAGGAATTCCAATCATGCATTTATCGGATTACAGCTGCTCGTAAATATTACTCTATAAATTAACATTAGATATTACGGTTTAGCTATTAAGCTAGTTAGTCGTAATTTCTAGTTTTCAGCCTTCAGTAAACCCACACATCTAAACATCGGATTTTAGCTGATTTCCCTTAAGTAAGGGAAATCAGCTATTGAGATCGTACTCTTGACGCGATTTTCGAAATTTTTCTTCAAATGCCCCTCGATCCTCCCTTGGAGATGACAAAAATGAGATCCGTTCAAAATTTTATATATATATATATATATATATATATATATATACACATATATACATATACATATATATTTTCTGTAACCGCTCTAGCGGTCGCAATTATTATTTGATCGTTACCAAACTCGATATTTAGTCGTATTCTGTAAAAAGAAAGATCAAGTTCGTTAATGGCTGAAATCGGAAAAGGAGGAGGGGTGGGGGGGTTAGAGGAGGAGAATTTTGAAAATTCCAATTATCTTCGTTACTATACGTTGGATCGAAATTTTTATGGGATCAATCTTATTGTAAATTAAATGTACTATAAATAATGTTAATGCATTTATTCTCTATCTTGAATATAAACCGATATATTTTTTCAGTTTTAAACTTTCGGCAAACCCCCACTTCTACGGGGGTTGTTACGTAAACAAGACTCTGTTATATAATAGACCATTTGAAGCTTGAATGTCAACAATTGTTTTCAAGAGACCTTTATTATATGAGATACATGCAAATATGCAGTAGTGACCCCTCCCCCTCTGTCTATTCTGATTCATTATAAATTACAGTACTAGATATAGTCAATAGTTTTCAATAAAATTAATACGTTATATTTCAGTAATTGTTTTTCTTTCCGGTGAGACTTTGGCGGACCTATTTGTTAAATTTCAGACGCTTCCCGATTTGAAATTATAAAAATTTACTGAAAGATTTTTTAATACCGTTTGTATTTATTCCGTTTAATATTCATGGCGGTGTTGTGTTAGCAGTATGTAGGTTTGTCTATTTTTGAACTTCACGAAGAAAAGCTGCTAAGTTTACACATCCCCTGCGTGACGGTCTTTTAATCCAAAGACTAGTGATAGTGTAGAGCAAGTGTGAGGCCCAGGTATAGATAGTTGGATGATTGGTCACGGAGTTGGAGCAACCTTGCCTCAGCTCAGGGTGGCGACATCCTTGGACTATATCTTCCTAGCTAGACCGGAAGTGGCTTCTTCTTCCTCAATCACTTCCTGTCCCCACCCCTGCCACTTAGATTAATCGCGGTAGCCCTTCAGAAATTAGTCATAATTATCTAACACTCCTCGTTTGCCGATCTATTGAATTTATTTTACAAAAAATATATATTCCTTGTTTAAAAATAAATTAAAGAACTTCACTTCTGAAAGGTGTTTTTATACACACAATAAAAAAAAGAAGGCCGTCACTTTAGTTCATCAGGGGCTGCGTAAACTAAGCAGATTTCCCTCTTGCTGCTATGACACTGTAGTGAACTCAACTTGCCATATATTCTCTATTTCTACGTACTATTCCGATGTCTAGAAGCGGGAGTTAATTAGTTGACTTGCGAAATAGTTATAGAACAACAATTGAAGGGTTTGCTGCAAAAAGGAGGTAGCTCCAATTTTTCCAGTTTTTGGGAAACCAAAAAAAACCTTTAAAAAATTCCAATTTTAAGTTATGTAAAAATATTGTTGTTGCTTGCTTTCAATTATGGTGTTTACATATTAGAACAGTATTTTCATTCAAAAAATATCATCCAAATGTTGGTGGTACGTGGGTGATCCTTGGAGCTACCTCTTTTTTGCCCAAACGAATGGAATATGAGGAGTGGAGGAATTTGTTATGTCTTGGAAAAAGGTGTAAAAATAAATATAATGTCCTTCTATTATGTATTTTTTATTCAAAGAAAACTGAAAATAAAGTACAACAAAATTATTGGTTTTACAAACATAAAATAATATCATTATATCGAATAACATAAAATACGAAAATAAAATCATTGTAACGAAAATAACATCATAACGATTGAAGCTGCATCCTTTTTGTGCCAAATAAAAGAGGTTTTTTTTTTGGCACAAGAAAGTGTTTATAACTCCCAACAGCTATGGGATGGAGCTACCTCCTTTTTGCAGCAAACCCTTCAATTGTAGAGCATCAATAATTTAACAAGATTGATTCTATAACATGTTATGATCCGATTCATAATAACGGTGATATTTGGAATTTTGGAATCCTCCTCCGCCACACCTTTATTCCAAGTCTGATTTTAGTCATTAACGAATATTATCTTAGGAGTTAAATGAAATGAGTGTTAAATATGGAGCATCTTATAGATCTGATAAACATTTTCAAGTCCAGAACAGGGAACCACGCCACCTCACAATGTATTTGCATTTGTCACATAATAAAGTTGAAAGAATATTACGTATTTAAGCTTGGAATGAGACGTTTCACTATAGAACATCGTATTTACTAAAGCCAGAGTTTAGTAAAGCCTGAAAACTAAAAAATTCAAATATTTCGCTTAATATTCAAGATGGAGAAAAAATTTTTTATAAAAACATTGAATATGCAATAAGATTGGTACAATTTTTCGATCTTACGAATAACGTATAATAACATATAATATTAGCAGATTTCCCTTAAGGGAAATCAGCTATTGAGGTTGTACTCATGACGGAATTTTCGAAATTTTTCATCAAATGTCCATCGATCCTACCTAGTAGATGACGAAAATGAGGTCCGTTCAAAACTGTATATATATATATATATATATATATATATATATATATATATATATATATATATACTAGCTCAGATACCCGGCTTCGCCCGGGAATTCATTTGAGGCTGAATGGTGATGATATTTTTTTTGGCAAGGCTTGACTTTGCACAATATTTTGACATTTACCCGTCCCAGTGTTATACGGGTTAATACCCGTCGTTTCTGTGGATTTGTTAATAATAAAATTAATTTTTTATGTAAGACTTCACTGTCCTCCATATTGTCATATTTCCCGTTTCCTGTGCATTGTGCATAGATTTAAATTATTAAGGACAAAATATTAACATACATTAAAATTAATTTTTCCAGGTGATGTACCTGGTAGTTCATATTGAAAAGAATTGTTGAGCAAATTTCTCTAAATAACAAAATAAACAACTTTTGTTATGTGCATATTTGCCGAAACCCCAATAAGAAACGAAATATCACTATTATTAATTTCAGGCCTCCCTTATAACCCCCACTCCTGCCCGTCCCTAGAAATGTTAGTATGGCTTATTATAAGGAAGGCGTTAGTGGTAATTGACATACCGAGTTTGGTTTAGTTCAGTTGAGTTTTTTGTGCCTAATAAAATTGTTGACTTCCGCAGTAGTTTTTAACGTATATCTCATTTATACTTAGGTATACGACAAAATCGTATATAACAAAAGTAACTTCAAATAAAAAAATAAACAACTTTTGCTATGTGTATAATTGCTAAAAATGCAATAGGAAACGAAATACCACTATTGTTAAATTCAGGCCTCCCTTATTATAACACCCCCCACCCCTTCTGCCCCTCGCTAGAAATGTTTTTATGGCTTATTATAATGAAAGCGTTAGTGCTAATTCACATACCGAGTTTTATTTATTTCGGTTCGGTCTTTTGTCCCAAATAAAATTGTTCACTTCCGCTATAGGTTTTAGCGTATATCTCGTTTATAATTCGGTATACGACAAAAGTGAATATAATAAAAGTTACTCCAACTAACAAAATAAACAACTTTTGATATGTGCATAGTTGCCTAAAATTCTATAGGAAACGAAATATTGCTATTTTTAATTTCAAGCCTCCCCTACAACCCCCACTCCTGCTCGTCTCCAGAAATAATGGCACAGCTTATTATCATGAAGGAGTTAGTGTTAATTCACATACGGAATTTTATTTAATTCGGTAGGGTCGTTTGTACCAAATAAAATTGTTCACTTCCGCTATAGGTTTTAGCGTATATCTCGTTTATAATTCGGTATACGAAAAAAGGTATATAACAAAAGTTACTCTAAATGACAAAATAAACAACTTTTGTTATGTGCATAATTGCCGAAAAACCAATAGGAAACGAAATATCGCTATTTTTAATTTCAGACTTCCCTTATAACCCCCTCTCCTGTTAGTTTCAGAGGATATTAATATAGCCTAAAGTCTAAGTTGGGTTAGTAGTAATATACATACCAAGTTTCATAAAATTCGGTTCAGCCGTTTATGCGTGAAAAGGTAACAAACAAACAAATAAACAAACAAACAAACAGACACCAAAGAAACAAAATGCAGTTATGGTGTCTATGACATGTGAAACGAAAAGTTATCGTGAAATTTCGCGAAAAAAATCAATGTACAGACAGAGGTTACAATTTTATATATATACTAGCTCAGATACCCGGCTTCGCCCGGGAATTCATTTGAGGCTGAATGGTGATGATATTTTTTAGCAGGCTTTACATTGCACAATATTTTGACATTTACCCGTCCCAGTGTTTAGGATTGATACCCGTCGTTGCCGGTGATTTCCTAATAATAGAATTATTTGTTCGATAATTCTTCACAGTCTTCGATATTTTTATATTTCCCGTTTTTTATACATGTAAATATGGTGAATTTTTATTTCAGGCCTCCCTTATAACTTCCCTCCCGTTCGAACCTAAAAATTTTAATATAACTTATAATCATGGAAGAATTAATGCTAATTGACATACCGAGTTTTGTTAAGTTCGGTTCAGCCGTTAGTGCCCGCTAAAGTTTTAACGTATAACTCATTTATACTTAGGTATACGACAAAAGTGTATATAACAAAAGTTACTCCAAATAACAAAATAAACAACTTTTAGTATGTTTATATTTGCGGATAAACCAATAGGAAACGAAATATCGCTATTTTTAATTTCAGGCTTCCCTTATAACCCCCACTCCTGCCCGTACATAGAAATATTGGTATGGCTTATTATAATGAAGGCCTCACTGCTAATACACATACCGAGTTTTATTTAGTTCGGTTGAGTCTTTTTTGGCAAATAATATTGTTGACTCCAGCTATAATTTTTAGCGTATAACGCATTTAAACTTCGGTATACGACAAAAGTGTATATAACAAAAGTTACTCTAAATAATAAAATAAACAACTTTTGGTATGTGGATATTTGCCGAAAAACCAATAGAAAACGAAATATCGATATTTTTAATTTCAGGCTTCCCTTATAACCCCCACTCCTGTTCGTCTCAGAGAAAATTAATGTAGCCTAAAGTCTAAGTTGGGTTAGTAGTAATATACATACCAAGTTTCATAAAATTCGGCTCAGCCGTTTATGCGTGAAAAGGTAACAAACAAACAAACAAACATACACGAAAGAAACAAAATGCAGATATGGTGTCTATGACATGTGAAACGAAAAGTTATCGTGAAATTTCGCGAAAAAAATCAATCAATGTACAGACAGAGGTTACAATTTTATATATATATAGATATATATATATATATATATATATATATATATATATATATATATATATATATATATATATATTTTACCGCTCTAGCGGTCGCAATTTTTATTTGATCGTTACCAAACTCGATATTTAGTCGTTTTATGTAAAAAGAAAGACTAAGTTCGTTAATGGCTGAAATCGGACCAGTGGGAGGGGGAGTTTAGAGGGGAGGATTTTCGAAAATTCAAAATATCTCCGTTACGTGTCGGATTGAAACATTGTACTTAATCAATCTTATTGCGCATTAAATTTACTATAAATATTGTTATATACATTTATTCTCTATCTTGAATATTAACCGAGATATTTGCATTTGTATTAAATCTGGACGAGTGACTCCCGCCAAAAGCCTAGTTCGGCCGTTTCCTTAACTGCTCGGCCGGCTCTCATGAAATTTCTCTATTGTATAACTTCACGTGGGAAATCTGCTTAGTTTACGCAGCCCCTGCGTGACGGGCTTTTTTGAAATATTCCCAGCCACTGGCCCGATTTCACCCATTGACCCACTTTATTTTTAGTTTTTCATAAAAAGTCTAAGTATTGAGTTTAGTAAAGATCAAACAAAACTAGAGACCGCTACAGCGTTAACAGATGAATATGTATATGGAGTTTTGAACGGACCTCATTTCAGGGTCAGACATTTTTTGGCCTCTGTAGCTGATTTCCCCAATGGAAATATGCAGAAATACAATTTATGCAAAATAATTTTTTTATCCATCATAAAAATATTTAAAATTTATTTCCTGTGAAACTTTTCGACTCAGGCGACAAGCTGAAGTAATGGTTATTAGCTGAAGTTTAAATAGCGAGTTTTAATACTACTATTGCGGAAACTCTCGTAAATAGTATGCTATTTATTATCGTCCAGTTTATGCCTGCTGTGGCTAATTCAGACGAGTTATTTACAGGTTACCACCCTTAGGTTGTCAGTTTGTATACTAAGGATTTCATTTCGTGAACCACACACACGTCAAATTTCTATTGTCATTGTGGGAATGGAACCCACGACAGTATGGTTAGCAGCCGGATTAACATCTTAACTCACTCGACTGACCTTAGCACTCTTCTAAGAGAAATTCGCTGAGCAGAGAGACTGATGTAAGGGAGATATTTAGGCTTTTAGCAGCTATGGGAGACCTTGGCGAAACCTAGCCAACTCTCTCGGCTAACTTACGCAATCACTTGCCTTGAGTTTCCACTTCAATTCACCTCAACCTCACGGCGATTGGTTCATCACGCAGAGGTTCAATGTCGGACATCCTTGAGGAATACATTAAATACGACCTACAATTGAAAGACATCAGTCGTAGTTGCTTATATCAGCGATATGTAGGATAAGCCCCAAGTGACAACTCGGGTGAACTCTGCGTGCTCTGAGAGCAGTTTGAAAGATATTTGGAAATGTTAGCCAACAGCAACGATATAAGATCTGAAGCAACAACAAACTGATGAATCTGCATTTTATCTGTACTATTTAAAAGTCCGTCACGCAGAGGCTGCGTAAACTAAGCAGATTTCCCACGTGAAGTTTTACAATAGAGAAATCTGCCTAATAACAACTGTAGTAGTAAGAAACCTCTAAACCTAAAACATTATTTAGGGCGTAATAACCCAGTAGTTTCTAGCCCCAAAAAACAGTTGACCTAACCTCTAAACCTATTCACGAGGGATAGTTATGAAAACGACCACCAGAGCTCTCGGCGGGAAGTCCGAACATAGCCTACTGACCACATGCAGAATACAAATGCAAATATCTCGGTTAGTATTCAAGATACAGAATAAATGTATAAGAACAATATTTATAGTAAATTTAATTTGCAATAAGATTTATTCTATACAATTTTTCGATCCGACGCATAATAAAGGAGATATTTTGAATTTTCAAAAATCCCCCCTCTAAACCCCCCCTCCCACTGGTCCGATTTCAGCCATTAACGAACTTGATCTTCCTTTTTACGTAAAACGATTAAATTCCGAGTTTGGTAACGATCAAACAAAAATTGCGACCGCTAGAGCGTTAACAGACAAATATATATATATATATATATATATATATATATATATATATATATATATATATAATTTTGAACGGACCTCATTTTCGTCATCTCCTGGGTAGGATCGATGGACATTTGAAGAACTTTTTCGAAACTCGCATCATGAGTACGACCTCAATAGCTGATTTCCCTTAAGGGAAATCTGCTAAAAATCCGCTACGAACCGGTTTGTTGTGTAAACTAAGCAGATTTCCCAAGTACCAGAATGACAGAATGGTCATCTCGTGCCACCACCTATGCTGTGCTTCGTCAGCAGTAAGGAGCCTAACAGAAATTACAATGTACGCTAACAACGAGATTTTTGGTGAGTTTTAGACTCTCAGTTACTTAGAATAAACATCAGACAATTATAAACTGAGGATTTATTGAAAGCTGGAAATTAAAACTCCCTCTCCCCTGTCTTTAGCCAATGTCAAGGAAACTTGATCTACTTTTTGTGAAAATAATCTGAACAATTTAACTTCATTTAACTGACGTATAACGATGCAGTTTAGTTACGCTTTGTACTACATTTTCACCTGATAAGGGGATATGTGGACGCGAAACTAGTCTAGAAATAAAAGTGGTTTTAATAACCATATAAGGTTTTAATTTTATTATTATTTTCTTTTGTTAACCTTTCGCCATAGACTGATTAAGTATATTTTAACATGGAAAGCTTATACTCTTCTCTTATATCGAGTTTCGTAAAAGAAAACAAGAATCTAGATTGAGAACAGACGAGAGAGTGTGTGTGTAATTTTGAACACAACTCATTTTCGTCATCTCTTGGGTAGGAGCGATGGACATTTGAAGACATTTTTTCGAATAGCGCTACACCCTTAAAGGAAAGCTTCTGAGAAACGTAGTGTGTGGTCCTGGGACTGTAGTAAAGGAATCCAGTGGGTAGGCCGCCACCTCTCTCCCCCGGTTATTCCTACTTTATTGTTTACAGCCTTGACTAAACCGCTACCTCTACACGCTGGATATTTCACTACAAATACAGAATATATTATGAGATGAAATCAGCACTGTGTTATACCAGTACGCGGGAAATCTGCTTAGTTTTCGCCGGATTTAATAGGAGTAGAAGTGGAAGTGTGGGGTTCACGGGTTTTTCGTTAATTTTAGCAGATTTCCCTCAAGAGAAATCAGCTATTGAGGTCGTACTCATGACGCGATTTTCGAAAAATTTCTTCAAATATCCATCGATCCTACCCAGGAGATGACGAAAATGAGGTCCGTTCAAAATTATATATATATATATACTAGTATATATATAAATATATTTATTTGTCTGTTAACGCTCTAGCGGTCGCAATTTTTGTTTGATCGTTACCAAACTCGATATTTAAACGTTTCATGCAAAAAGGCAGATCAAGATAACGGCTGAAATCGAACCAGTGGGAGGGGGGTGGGGGTTTAGAGGAGGGATTTTCGAAAATTCAAAATATCTCCGTTACCATACGTTGGATAAAAAAATCGTATAGAACCAATCCTATTGCAAATTACATTTACTTTAAATATTGTTCTATACATGTATTCTCTAACTTGAATATTAGCCGAGATGTTTGCATTTTTATTAATTGTAACGGACGAAACGAGATCGGGTAACTTCGGGTCTAGTCGTGAGTTTCCGTCAAGAGCTAATTCGGCCATTGCCGTAGGCTCTCGTGAAATTTCTATATTGTAAAACTTCGAGTGGGAAATCTGCTTTGTATACGCAGCCCCTGCGTGACGGACTTTTTAAAATCTGCTCGTCTTCTTAACACTTTATCGCCGCTATCCTATAATTCGGTATAAGGCAGTCCTTAATGATTGGCAGCCTCAACCGGTCGATAACGTGTTAAGAGCACGTTTTGATGTGAAGTGTTGCTTCACTGAGCTAGATCGGTTAGACGAGGAGTGAGTGGTTATGGCCGGGGATGGGTTTCCCAAACACCGCCCCACGTCTGCCTTATTATTCACATTTTTTCTGGTTCGAGGATCGTCTTGGCTCCCCTCGGTTTTTTGCCTTCCCTCGCCCTCCCCACCCCTTTGTCCCTACCTTGTCTAGCGAACCCTCAACCTCTACCCAACATCCCCCAACCCTCTAGGGCATTCCTAAACCTTGTGCCTTACTTTTATCCTAAATATGAGCCGTAATCTCTATTCTGCTCAAAGGTTTGGACTGGAAGTCCGAGCAACAAACTCAACTATTTTTTAGTAAAAATTAGGAATACGTATTTGTCTGAACTTTTTCTTATAACGATTAGTCAGACTACCTAAATTGTCTGTATGAATAATGAAATCCACTCACGTATATGATTTATAATTAATATTTGTCCACCACCGACTTGTGAGCAGGCAAACCAACACATTCGAATCATCCCCTTAAAACTCAGAATACCAAAAAAAAAAAAAAAATGTGTAGGTCAACAATGATAGTAAATTAAGTTTGCAAGAAGGTTGATTATATAACATTTTTTGATCGGACTCATATTTATGGAAATATTTTGAGTTTACCAATCGCCAGAATGGTTCAGGAGTACTATTTAATATCTAGGCCGTGGATGCATGCTTTCTTTTATTAAATGTGCATTTAAAGTTTGACTTCTTCTTGAACTACAACCGAACGTTTCTAATGACAAATTTAATTACTTTAATAAAGCAATAAAATTACATGGCTCACATTTTATTAAATATGGTAAGTGATTGGTTTAAAATTTATGATATATAACAAATTTGAAAGTTAAAATAAGCTCCAAATATAGAGATCACAAACCAATTTAGTTTAAATATGTTTCTTTAGAATTTGGATTTTAACCCTTGAAAAAAAAATCACATGCTCAAAAGGGCGGGGATGTTTGAAAAATTACAATTACTTAAATAAAAACAATTTTAATTTATACCAGTGGTTTATCTAAATAAGTAATTCTAACGAAAACCTCAATAGGGGTTAATATATATTGAAGGAAATATTGTTCATCTTAAGAAATATTGATTTAACATTGTGACAGTTAGTAAAATTTATTTTAATTTATATATTTTTAGATTAAATTTTACTAACTGTACATTTGCTTGATGTAGTTCGTATAATTTGAATAATTTAAATTAGAAAAAACATGTTATCATTTCAGATCTGAATCGCAGTAACGTCTCCGTCGCGAACAAGAATTTTAATGTAAACTCGCTCATATGTGAACTTATGATTTATTTAGGAATTTGAATCATGTATTTATCGAGTATGCATTTATTTTTAGCTAATATAGAAATATATTTGTGTTGCAAGTTCAATAAAATGGTTACATTTACACCATGAAGATTTATTCATGTGCCAGAGAGCTTTCGACGCAGTGCATCATCTCCAGTGCCCTGTTGACACGCCAAAAACAATAAGGAACCTATGTATATTGCATTGTTAAAAAATATTTAAATGTCAGACATTGAAACGTATTATTTTAAGTAATTCTTAAAACTAAATAACATATCATAGCACAATTAAACATTTAACAAAAACAATAGTCCAGCTTTAATAAATAACTCCTTAAGTCAACCATATATTTGTTTTTAATTTTGGCATAATTACATGGGAGTTTCCAGGGGTCTGACCATTTTATGTTTGAACCGTTAGGTATTCTACTTGAATACAATTTCGAATTCTTCTAAAATATAAGTAATATATAACAATACATAGGCAATATACAATAATTCCGAAAAACAGCTACAATTAAATATCAAGAGGCTGACAATAATATACTCTTAATAAAGGAATATATGTTCAACCACATAAACAAATATTAAAAACATCTCAAGTGCTTAGCCCAGACACTGAACTATATGAATATCCAAGGAATCTCTTAATGCATTATAAGGAACAATAAAGAAGAGAGAGGAAGCCTACCTAACGTCCTGGATTTTGACTTGAAGTACCCTAAGACCAGACTGGCGCTTCTCACCGGATAGCTGATGTCATTTTTGTCATTTCCTTGTTAGTATTGGTGAGCATTTGAAGCTATTTTTCGAAATTCAAGTCATGAGAGGTACTTTTTCTTTTGTGATGGATATAAAGTCCGTCACGCAGCGGCTGCGTAAACTAAGCAGATTTCCCACGCGAAGTTTTACAATAGAGAAATCTGCATACTAGTAACAGCAGCATTAGAGTCTCTGAACCAATTTCACGATAGCCGAACAGTTACGGAAACGGCCGAACTAGCTTTAGGCGGAGTCACGAATAGAACCGACATCAGCCGATCTCATCTCGTCCGTTATCCGCACACATTTAATAAAAATGCAAATATCTCGGTTAATATTCAAGATAGAGTATAAATGTACATAACAATATTTTTAGCTAATTTAATTTGCAATAAGATTGATTCTATACAATTTTTCGATCCGATGTATATTAACGGACATATTTCGAAGGCTCGAAATTCCCTCTCTTTAACCCCCCTCCCCCTTACACTGATCATTTCAGCCATTAGTTTTGAACGGATCTCATTTTCATCATCTCCTGGGTAGGATCGATTGACATTTGAAGAAACTTTTCGAAAATCGCGTCATGAGTACGACCTCAATAGCTAATTTCCCTTGAGGGAAATCTGCGAATAAAAAAAATTGACTGGAGTTCATTTTTGCTATTAATGAGGTAAGATCTGTGGACATTTCAAGTTTTGAGCAACCGCGTCATGAGAAGTGAAATGTGCTGAATTTCCTTTGAATGGGTTTCCTTGGGAAATTCTCAAAGTGCAATGACATTTCAATAGGCGTTTCATATACTCCGTACAGAACATTATTGCATTAGTGGTGCAATGTGTATATTTTATAGCGGCTGTTTATAACGTGGGACTGCTTGAATATGTATATATGTATTTAGTGTGCTAGGTTTGTAATCTAACAGCTGCCCACAGAGCTATATTGACAAGTGTCTGGTGTGCCTTCTGCTGCAAGTGTGGGACAATGGAAAGAATGAGAGAGAGAGAGATAAGGAATTGCACTCTAGCTGTGTCGGGGCTTATCAATAAATGTGTTGGTTTAATACATCAGCCGGTAGAGGGCGGTTACAATAATCGATAGCTTTGATTAATGGTCTCCGAGGCGGAAGGTGTGAGCCAACTCGATAGTGGCCCCTACGATCGATAGTCTCACCCCAACAGCCATTCATCCCTTACCAACTTCCGAGTTTCCTTTCGTTTCCTCTCGACAGATAATCTGAAATTTATCGATTTTCGCTACGTCAATCGATGTTTATAATTATCAGAAAGTCCGTCGCGCATGGGCTGTGTAAAATAAACAGATTTCCCTCGTGTACAACAATAGATAAATCTACATACTGGTACCACAGCCGTCAATATTAAGTGGATCAATATAAACGATAAGAAACCTCCCGACGGGAAGCGTCTGAAATTTAAACGAACAGGTCTGCCAACCTCTTACCGGAAAGAAAACCTATTACTGAAATATATCAGAATATAAAATACTAATTTTAATGAATACTCTTTACTATATTTAGTACTGTAATTTATAATGAATCATAATTATTTTTATCTTTATCAATCAAATGTTAGCAGTCCAAGAACTTAAGACGGGAAGGGGTTCACCAAAACAAATTTGTATGCATCTCATATAATAAATAATATATCTTTTGGGGCTCAGGTTAGCCATGCGTGTTAAAGCTTTGACCTTGATCTCACATGGTAAACCTAGAGCGGCGAGTTCGATTCTTGCCTGGGCAAAGGAAATTATTTAGTGACGAAATTCATTAAATAACGTCCTAAAATCCCACCCTAGCTAGAAAAGGGCGGTAACCTGCAGATAACCCGTCCCGATTAGCCTAAGTTGCAAAAAGTGGACGTTAATAAATAATAATAATAATAATAAAGGCCTTTTGAAAACAACATCTGGTATTTAAGCTTCGAATAATGTGGTTTATTACATAACAGTGTTGTTTATGTAACATGAGTAGAAGTGGCGGTTTGCTGAAAACTGAAAAATGCTAATATCTCGGTTAATATTCAAGACAGAGAATAAATGTATATAACAATATTTATAGTAAAGTTAATTTTCAATAAAATTGCTTATATACGTTTTTTCGATCCGACGTATAGTAACTATTTATAATAAATATAAAACTGGTGATATATTATGTCACATATTTCTATTATCGGGAGTTGGTATAGAACTGCAGAAAGAAAGGTTTCTTTCCAGCGGACGTTGCAACATAAGATGAAGTTGTACCCACGAGACTTAGGATAGGACACCTACATTTTAACACGCTCATGAATAGAAGGGGAATATCTGTCTGGCCCATAACCCCTAGCAATCAACTCACCCCCAGCAATTTACTTTTTGTTAAATGAGCAAGTTGATTTGCTTCTGATTGTTAGAACCTAGTCCCAGATGTTGCCTCCAATGATGCCAGCAGTGATTCATCCTTCTCCGAATCTAGACCCTGGCAACAAAAAGAGAGAAATCAGACAGAAGACATCATAGAAGGAGGGAAGGGGTCTTTGATGTCCTCGCAATGCGTTCCAACCATCTGCTCAGATTAAATCCCACAAGTGGGGAACTCCCCTTCCGTTTTATTACAAGAAGGACATACACTCTAGTGCCATGTATATAACTATGGTTTAACAATGTGTGCTTGGATTGGTTTTTGACAGGATATATATATATATATATATATATATATATATATATATATATAAATTACCGTATTTTTACCTACCTCTGTAGATTTTTTAACCTTTTTTATTGGTTTTTATAAGGTGGCTTTACCTTTACTATTTTAGAATCATAACAAGAAAATGTGTGAATCGCTTAAATTGCGACACACCTAAATAAACTAAATATATATATATATATATATATATATATATATATATATATATATATATATATTATAGATGATATCTGATTGTAATAAATACTATCCATGATTATGATTCGAATTATTCAAGGTGTTTCGAACAGTGGAGAGGGTCATTTTATTTGAGTTCTTACGTTTTAATTTATTCTTTAAAAATAAAATTTCTATTTTATAAGTCCCTACCCTTACCTGGCCGTTAAGGAAAAACAAGATGCCTCTATCTTCAATATTAACTGAGGTATTGCCATTTTTAGCAGATTTACCTTGAGAGAAATCAGCTATTGAGGTCGTACTCATGACGCGAGTTTCGAAAAATTTCTTTTAATGTCCATTGATCCTATCCAGGAGATGACGAAAATGATGTCCGTTCAAAATTATATATATATATATATATATATATATATATATATATATATATATATATATATATATATATATATATGTCTGTTACCGCTCTAGCGGTCGCAATTTTTGTTTGATCGTTACCAAACTCGATATTTAGTCATTTTTTGTAAAAAGAAAGATCAAGTTCGTTAACGGCTGAAATCGGACCAGTGGGAGGGGGGGGGGTTTAGAGGGGAGGATTTTCGAAAATTCAAAATATCTCCGTTACTGTACGTCGGATCGAAAAATAGTACAGAATCAATCTTATTGCAAATTAAATTTACTATAAATATTGGTCTATACATTTATTCTGTATCTTGAATATTAACCGAGATATTTGCATTTTTATTAAAACTGGGCGGCTAACTGGGCTTCCCCACCAAAAGCTAGTTTGGTCGTTTCCTTAACTCTCGGCTCTCGTGAAATTTCTATATTGTAAAACTTCACGTTGGAAATCTGCTTAGTTTACGCATTTTTTTTTATCAAGTTTAATTTTTATAATATTATTTACATTTAATGTGTATATATATGAATTTACATTTAATATATATATATATATATATATATATATATATATATATATATATATATATATATATGATCAGCCAAATAAAAACAAAATATTAATTGAAATACCATATCTCTATTAACAACTCATGTAATCTAAAATAAAAAAGTTGGAAACGCAGGGGCTGCGTAAACTAAACAGATCTCCTGCGTACTGGTATGGCACACTTCTGGTCCATATAACCACATATTCCCTATTTCTATGTAAAAAAAACATTTCTGTTACTGAAATCAGAAAAGAAGAAAACACAATTTTCTGCCAATAAGAAATATGATCTCTAGTGTAGCTAAAAAACGGGTAAATGTCGAGTATAGTATAGATTCGAATTTTCTAAATTTCCCCTTCTAAATAGCCCCGTATCGGTCGGACAAAAATTGCGACCGCTAGAGCGTTAACAGACAAATATATTTAAAATTCTGAAGGTACCTTATTTTTGTCATCTCCTACGTAGGATCGATGGACATTTGAAGAGATTCTTCGAAAATCCAATCACGAGTACAACCTAAATAGCTGATTTCCCCTGAGAGAAATCCGCTTAAAAAAGTGGTATTTATGTTTTTGTGGAAATATTATATAGCCTTGGTGAGAGGAATGTTGAATGATAAACTGGGTGAAAAGTGGTTCAGCAGAATTTTGCTCGTTATCAATTCAGAGATTTTTGCCAACCTTATAAGTGGAAAAAGATCCCGTTGCACAGATAAAGACCTCCATTAAATATATCCATAAAGCTTTTACGACGAAAACTAAAAAATCCAAATATCTCGGTTAATAATCATTAGGGCTAGGATTTTCATGTAATTAAAAATGCCAAATATGTAAATATATATGTATTGATTTTGATACAAATATGTAAATAATTATGTAAAATTAGTGAAATATGTAAACAGTGAATAACCTTCTAAAACAGTTTGTACTCTCATTTTTTTATTACAATACAAAAACGGTTTTATTTTAAACATAAAAATACAAAAACAAAAACTTTTTAATCACTGTAAGGAAAACAGTTTTAGACTAAATGCATTTTCAAATTTTCAAACATAAAACTACGTCGATTGAAAATAATCTGGGCAGAGACTTCCAACAATAATATTCGCAATGTACCGGCCTTCAACATCGGTTGTCTCGTCAACTGAGACCCAAATTGGCCCCTCCTTGATATTTTCCCGTATTTTGGCAAAAGTTTCTTGATATATATCTTGTAGATAGTTTTTTCTCAAGGTGGATTCATCAGGCATTTTTTTTTCAATGTACTTTTCCAAAAAAAATTTAAGAGACGGATTATTAATTTTGCTTAACGGAATGTCAGCCTGCACAAACGCTCGACATAAATCTGTATAAAAGGTGGACTTACTGTCTCCGCATGAGGTAGATGGTGTGATGAAACTTTGCTTCAGGTTTGACTTTTTCTCTTTGTTCGATTTGTGAGATCCTGTGCCAATGTGTTGGGTTACTTGGAATCGTTGCGTAGTGGATACAGCCTTGTCACAGCAAGAACAATATAACATTTCTCCATCACCCCTGAATGTTTCGTTTGGAAACTCACGAAGATATTTTAAAACTCGTTCTTTGTTTTTCCTTGCGACTTTCCCCATTTCGACAAAAATGAAAATTGAATTAATCACAAAATATAATTTTCAAATCGTGTTTGACAAGAGTGGCACGCACTTTACCACTCACAAATAAACACTAATTATGAAATAGGTTTGGTTTTGTTTATTCAGAGCCAAAACCAAGGGAGATGGAATCTCAGAATTGTTTTGTAGGGTTTGGTTCTAAGAAGCAATCAACAGTGGCAATAGAAGGGCCAATTCTTGTGAAAAAATTTCTTCATGCACTCGTTATTCAGTTTTGTTGTAAAGAAATAGAAAAATTTAAAAATTAACAAATATGGAGTAAAATTTCTCAAAGTATGTAAGAAATATGTAAATTTAGTCAAATATGTAATAATATGTAAAATTAAATTGGCTTAATTTGATCCCAATTGCGTTAAAACATATACTATGAGTTGATATAAGGTGATATCGAAGTCAGTAGCAAATATGTATTTACATAGGAATCCTAGCCCTAATAATCATATTAGAGAAAATGTGTGTACGAGCATAACTACCTTTATAGGCAATTAAACTTGTAATATATACAAGCATTCGATCGGACTCATAACAACAGAGATATTTTCAATTTTCGAAATCTCCCCCCCCTCTGACTGGACCTATTTCGGCCCTTAACGAATATGATCTTTAGTTTTGAGTAAAACGCAAATATACGGAGTATGGTGTCGATAACAAAATAATTGCGAAGAACGGTAACAGAGAACTATATATATATATATATATATATATCTATATACACTAGCCCAGATACCCGGCTTCGCCCGGGAATTGATTTGGGACTGAATGGTGATGGTATTTTTTTTGGCAAGGTTTTATTTTGACATTTACTCGTCCCAGTGTTTAGGGTTTATACCCGTTGTTGGCATTTGTTAATAATACAATTAATTTTTTATGTAAGACTTCACTGTCCTCCAAATTGTCATATTTGCCGCCTCCTGTGCATTATGCATAGATTTCAGTTAATAAAGACAAAATATTAACGTAGATTTGAATTAATTTTTCCAGGTGAGGTACCTGATAGTTCATATTGGAATGAATTGTTGAGTATATCAATAGTTCCACGCAAACAAACAAACAAATAAATAAACAAACACACACGAAAGAAACAAAATGAAGTTATGGTGTCTATGACATGTGAAACGAAAAGTTATCGTGAAATTTCGAGAAAAAAATCAATGCACAGACAGAGGTTACAATTTTATATATATATATAAAACTTTGAACGACCTCATTTTCGTCATCTCCTTGGTAGGATCGAAGGATATTTGAGGAAAATCGCGTGTTGAGTATAAAACCTATAGCTGACTTCTCCCAAGGGAAGTCGTGAAGGTCTGAGAGTCCTAAGAGGCGGGTCACAATCGATTCTTCCCAGAGAGGTTATCACAGCACCCAGCCATCTTGATAACACCTCTGACCTCACTGCACCTCACGAGGTGATCACTTAGATCCTGTAGCTAACACAGAGGCTGTGTATCGGCGTATATAGTGCGTGGATCCGGCGAATTGAGCTATTTGAATAACAAACCGGGCAGAGGTGAGGCGATGCCTAGCTTTGGCAAGACTAAAAGCCTATTTCCTATCGACCGATATAGAAGAGGGAGCGGATATCGATGATTTAGAATCGATTGTCGAGGGGAAAGTCGGGAGTATGGAGGTCAGGGCCGCCCCCTCCCTCCCAGACCTCCATTAATCATTGCCTCCTTTTATTGCTCTCCCATATTTTAGGGTTTAACATCCACTCCCCCCTCACGCCAGCCTATCCCACTATAATGCCGTCCTCGTATAGCAACGAAGGGCTAAAGTCCGTCACGCAGGGGCTGCGCAAACTAAGCAGATTTCCCACGTGAAGTTTTGCATAAATCTACACACTGCTAACTCTTAAAAGCACCGTGAATAAATACAAATGATAATGAGAATTTACTCAATCGATTTACATTTTAATAAGCTCAACAATGGAAAGCGTCTGAATTGTAAAGAAACAAATCTGCCAACCTCTCAGAGCTGAATAAAAGAAATATTATTGACCCGAAAGAATAACTATTACTGAAATATTTTTTTTTTATTTATTTCCTCTACATAGTAACCCTATGTGGAGGGATTTTATTTTCTGCACATCCCATGCATATTTGCATTATATGTGCATTTTGTCAAAATTTTGACATTTTTTTGCGAAATTGCCTTGTTGCGGATGCTATAATTAAACAATCAAATAACGAAGATATTTGTAAGCAGCTGTATGTTGATAAATGTATTATTCAAATTACTGAATAAAACATATGTTCATACGTGGGTGCAGTTATATTAAAACCCTTGCTCGCTAACTGCCATGAAATAAATAAATAATTGTAGCATGACCGTTCTATTTTCAATTAAATCTATTATACGGGTATTTCCCTATTTTTAACGAATATTTTAATCAATATCCTTACAATTAGTGATTATCGTTTTTGGAACTATCCTTATCTTATTTAGTTGCCGACCAATTAGCATGAAATACAACTGCATCGGTATAATTTATTACCTTTGCCAAGACGAAAGGGCCTATATTTTGGATATATCTTAAAGGATAGACAATTTTAAGAATCATCAAAATTAGAAATTAATATTTAATCAGATTTACAATATTTCCATAAATTATGATTATTGTTTATTGACCTTCATTTTTTTCTGTTATGGCTAATTGAGACGGGTTATCTACAGGTCACCACCCTTTTCTAGCCAGGGAGGTGACTAACGATATTATGAAAAACCTTCGGTAAGACCCCACTCTCTTCTCCTTTGTTCCTCTTTCTCTTCTTTATTTAAATAGTCTTTGTTTAAATAAGCTTTAATTTCCTACCTGTACCCACTTAATTTAATAAAAAATAATTGTTGATATATGAAATGTTTTATATGTTATTCAGTTCTACGTTATGTTTTATATGTTATTTAGTTCTATAAAAGATAAGTTTTTTGTTATATGTGTCTAACATATTTTAATAGAAATTGTAACTATTATTGTGTGTGTCAACAGGGCACTGACGATGATGCACAGCATCGAAAGCGCTTTGTCGTTACAATAAATTATTATAGTGGAAGCGTAGCCAACAATTTTTTCATCCTACATACATTAGAAGTCACTTCCTCCTGCCAGAATACCAACTCAGAATTATTAAAAGAGTTAGCCATTAAATAAATTCCTATTCCCTAGTTGAAGACCGAACTCACTACTCTTGATTTGCCGAACGAATAAGACTAACCCACATGGCTAACCTGAGAGGTCCGCTTAAATTTAATACCTAATTTTAAGAGACAGAAATTGATAATAACGATATTTCTGACGAGATGTAATCCGATAAATGCATGATTGGAATTCCTGAATAAAGAATATGGATGTTTGTGTGGGCGAATTTATATTAAAACTCTTGTTGGCCAAGTGGGCGTTACTGCCATTAAATAAATATTTAATTATAACATGTTCGTTCTACTTTGAATTATTCATCAATTAAAAGTATGGCTTTCTATATTTTTAGTATATTCTACTAACTGTCACAATAAGACATCAATATTTATTGAGATGAACTATATTTCTTTCACTATATAATAACCCCTGCTGGGGTAATCGGTAGAATTACTTAATAGATGTACAACTTGTATAAATGAAAGTATGTGACCGAAATCAATAGTTATGGAGTCTACAGAAAACTTAAAATAAGGGAAATCTGCTAAAAGTAATGTATAGCTAGTAATAATGTGTCAAGCAATTGCTTTTGATAGGAGTAACGAGGTATGCAGTTGGCCCTTTCTTCACTCAGTTCTATTTTAAGTTGTGTTTATCAGCAACTGATAACGAATTGCACCAACGCCACGATCTATTTACATTTTACCATATTCACAGAGACGCTCTTTGTTGTCCAATGCATCTTAGGAGTTGATGTTGGATTATGAGCTCGACTTAGAAAATTTTGTTCTTATTGTTAACTCCCTGCGTGAGAATGTTCAAGGACTTCGATGACATCATGATATCTTCTTAAATTTTATTAAGTTATTATTGCCCAACACCGTATTTGAGTTCCCTGACCATGGAAAATCGCAGACACATGCCCGCTAGGACGGATTTTATTATTTTTTATAATTATTCTTATTTTTCTTTTTTTCTCATTATTTATTCTTTTATTTTACTTTTTTCAATATTTCTTTTTAAATTTTTATTTTCTTTCTTTTTCCCTTACATTTATATTTTCTGTTTCAACCGCCCCTCCCTTTATTATGTATATATGTATGTATATATGTATGTATGTATGTATGTATGTATGTATATATATATATATATATATATATATATATATATATATATATATGGCCATACTAGGTCAATGAACTTTAAATTTTATTTTTTATTTCTTTTCTCAAAATAAAATAAAAAAAGTTTTAACGGCACAAAGTTGGACAATGCTGGGTTGGTAAGTAGATTTTGGACATAAAAGTGAAATATAATAATAGAAATAAGGATTGTATGTAAATAGAGTATTCAAAATTAACAAATATTGGAAATTGTATTTTTGGAGAGAAAGGATTTTGGATAAGGAGCTATAGAGCTTAAAACGCGTGTTGGGATTTAAATAAAACGAGACGAAGAATAGTTATTTATTATACAAGTGACGAAAGTAGATCATTTTACAACTCGAGTGAAACGTTTACCCACACGAGCGAAGCGAGTGTGGTAATTTCACGAGAGTTGTAAATTCTACTTTCGTCACGAGTGTAATATTAATTTTTTTCTGTAATCGTGTAATACATGATCAGATCTAACCAGAATATGAACAAAATTAGGATGTTGTGAAGATTATGGTATGTTGTTGGTAGGTTATAAGCATGGTTGTGAAAGGTTATAAGCATAGTTATAAAACAACTAGTGATGATTGTGAAGTAGTGGTTATAAACAAATGCAGGTTATAAACAAGGAAGGTAATTATTATTATATTTAAATTTTAAAATATATTGATTATTTCCACCAATAATTCATTCACATTTCAATTTATTTTGTTAAAATAAATTCTTACAATGTTAAGAAACATTTAAAAGCATTTAATTTTCAACTTCAAATTATTTTTTAATTTATACTTATTACTAATTAAGAATGCAATTCACTTTCTTCACTTGTGAAGAAAGTGATTACTTTCTTCACTCTATTGCAAAATGTTTCACTTTCTTCACTCATTTCAGTTTAGTAATGTTACCATTATTCAACGATTACAGAAAAAAGAAGTTTTTGTTCATTGACCCATTATGGCTGTCTTTTCAAACAATTTAAGCAGCTGGTCATTCTAGGGTTTAGGTGATATATATATACTTATCTGTTACCGCTCAAGTGGTAACAATTTGTTTTTGATCTTTATCAAATTCGATATATTAGCATTTCTTGTAAGACTAAAGGTCAAGTTTGTAAACGGTTTAAACCAGACAATGAAGAGAGGGAGTTTATTGGGAGGAAGTCGAAAATTCAAACATCTCAGTTATTAAGAGTCTGGTCTAAAAATGTAATAAATCCAATCTTGTTAAAATTAAATTACTTATTCCACTGTTTGTAACTAAGGCTAATTGGGACGGGTTATCTACAGGTTACCACCCTTTTTTTAGCCAGGGTAGGACTAAGGATTTTATTTAATGGATTCCGTCACTGAATAAATTCCTATTGGCCAGGCGGGAATGTAACTCGCCACTCTAGGTTTACTGTGTGGAATTAAGGTCGACGCTTTAACTCACATGGCTAAACCGAGCCCCAATATTGTTAAACAACTACAATTGTTTCTCTATATATTTTTGTCGTAACTCTGGATATTAATTAAACGAGTTATTCTACTTTTTTCTTTCGAGCCTTCAGTAAACCCTCACTTCTACGCATTGGAGTTTTTATTTTGGAATGGAGAATGCATGGTGAGATGAGATCAATAGTATGTAATACCGGCTTAGTTTACGCAGCTCCTGACGTACTTATATAAGCTAAAATGCCGTTTTAGGAGGTTTTATTAATTGATTTTTAAACTGCTGAGCAGTCCTACGTGTTCTGCGAACTTCGTACCCTATACTTCTAAAAAGCTAAAATACCGTGAGTCATTTCACATTAAGTAAAATTATATATGTTGTACATTTGTCGACTAATTTGCATCAATAAATTGATGTACCAAAAGTGGCCAGCGGAATAGGAAATATGCTAAGTATGCAAGTTCATGTCGTGAACGAGATCCTCTTCAGTTACAATTTATTCTTTGAGCCTATTGTGACCTTCTTTCTGTTAATTGTCATTGGAGCGGCAACTTTCTTTTGGAAGGTCTTTGAGAGGGACTCCCCACTGGCAAGGCTAGTTTTTATAACGGGAGTCACATCATTGGAGGAATGTCAGGGGGGGGGGGGCTTATGTGATCTGATTACCAAATCAGCTTTCAGTTCTCTCTTAAGGTCGGCTCTCTCTCTCTCAGCTGAGTTGTGACTCTCGTAGCGGATTTTATTGGTCTGAGTTAAGCTGGTGAAATGTTTGTGACCGCGGTGAAAACGTTTGTTGTGATTGTCATCGCGAACGTCGGGATTCCAGCGCAAGGACCGATGAAATGCAAAACGAGGTAATGAGGTAATTTGCTAAAAACAATTACTGTTCCTCTGTTGTATGTCGACGTAGTTTAACTACTTCAGGCTGAGTATGTTTTTGGTCGTGGAAAAAACGTTTGATGTTGTCATTAGGTTTTATGAAATCATTGAGAATGGTAGAAACCGATGAAATATGACGAGATAAAGAAATTATTTGTTAAAACTTAATTAATGTTATTTTATTCAATGTCAACTTAGCCTCACTAACTCAAACCGAGTGCGTCTTTGATTCCAATATGTTTCTGGTCGTGGAAAAAACGTTTGTTGACTTCATCCGTGTTGTGACTTAGCCGCGATTGGTAGAATCCAATCGCAAAACCGATGAAATACAGCGAGGTAATGAAGTAATTTGTTAAAACTTAATTACTCTTGCTCTGTCGTTGCCAACTTAGCCTCAGCCTCGCTACCTCAATCTGAGTCCGTCCTTGATTTTAGAATGTTTGTGGTCGTGGAAAAAACGTTTCTTGTTGTCATACGATGTTGTGAAATCATCGCGAACGGTAGAATTTAATCTCAAAAACCAATGAAATACAGTGAGGTAATGAAGTTATTTGTAAAAACTTAATTACTCTTGCTCTACCAAGTTAGTCTCACTACCTCAAACTGAGTGCGTCCTTGATTTCTATATCTTTTGTCCAATAACGTTTGTCGATGTCATCCGGTGTTGTGAAATCATCGCAAATGGTGGTATTCTATCGCTAGAGCCAATGAAATGCACAGCGAGGTAATACGGTAACCTGCTTAGGGGAAATCTGCTAAAACCACGTGTTGTCGCCTGCTGTTAGGTTAGTAGGAAACTCGTGGACAAGTTATAGTGAGTACACGAGGCTAGTTTGCAAGCAACTCCCTCACACACGGCGAGTGGCGGGTAACGTTGCGCGCAGTTCAACTTTTTCCAGAGCGTTTTTACAAGCAGCTAACGGAGCGAGTAGACTGGACTAGTTTACAAGCTGCTTGTGAAAAAGCCGGCTTGTAGCTTGTACACTCGCGCAGTGGACTCGAGCCTTAAATGAGATACAAGTTACAAAAACATCATACAGAAGAAAAGGCCCTTTTCTGCGCATCACTTGGCTCGGTATATCAGAAGAAATTCTTCCTATTCTGGGTCCAATATTATTTATATATTCTTCATATTTTATGGCAAGGGTCTCCAATAAAAAACTTTTTTTTTTGTGTGTTAACTTTATTGAAACTCTCCTACATGTTTAGTTGTTTACTTACCACCTCTTCAGGGGCTATCCATTTCTGAAGTGCTCGTTTCGCTTTTACATTCGTTGCGACTGTCCTCAATGAGGAGGTAGTTCATACTTGGAAGAAGAAATAAAATCTTCATTGCCTTAATAATTTAAATTATATCATGACTTCCAATTTATTGGTCAGTGCCCTATTCTTTTCAGCGTGAGACTAAGGATTTTATTGAGGTTTTACTCATGACCCGATTTTCGAAAAGTTCTTCATATGTCCATCGATCTTACCTAGAAGATGACCAAAATGAGGTCCGTTCAAAATTATATATATATATATATATATATATATATATATATATATATATATATATATATATATATTTCTCTGTTACCGCTCTAGCGGTCGCAATTTTTGTTTGATCGTTACCAAACCCGACATACTCCTAATTATAAATGTGGAACAATGATTGTGACAATCACTGTTCCTCATGTAACCAAAAGTGCATTACATAATGTATAAGAGAAAATAAATATTCTCGAAATATTGGCATAAACTAAAAATTATTTTCACCAACATTGACCAGAACTCCAAGAAACAATAACAATACCATATATAAATATAACCTGGTCGAAAACATCAACACAATTATATATACATAGTATTGTCATACCTCTCGGTGGAGACCGTCGTCATTGGCTGATGGTTGAGTACCGCTGGCAAGCGCTTTCGATGCGATGGCATCATCTTCGAGCCTGTTAATAGTTGTACAGTACAACTATTAACAGACTCGAAGATGATGCCATCGCATCTATAGCACAACACCAGCGGTACTCAACCATCAGCCAATGACGACGGTCTCCACCGAGAGGTATGACAATAGTATCATTTATATTGGCGGTTCTAACCCTTTATTTGAATTACCATATGTACATATCGAAAATTTGTATTAAATTTATTGAATTAATCTTATTGCAAGTGCAATAATCTATTATTGTTGTTATGTACATTTTTTCTCTATTTTGAATATTAACCGATATATTTCCATATTTTAGTTTTCGACCTTCAGTAGACCCCCCACTCCTACTCATGTCATATTAACAACAAGCTGTTATATAATGGGCCACTGTATTTGAAGCCTTAGTCCTAAATATTTTTCTCATTGAACTTTTACTTTTTGAAATAAATGCTGATACGTGGCGCAAGTAGGAAATCTGCTTAGTTAACGCAGCCCCTGTGGGACGGACTTTTTTGGTTTGGACATAACCATATCTAAATCTCTATTGCCCAGGCGGAAAACAAACCACTAACTGCTCTAAGAATTAACCCACATTGCACTTCGAGAAGCCCAGTTGTATAATAATAAGAAAATGGCAAAGAGTGCATTTCTCTATGATTGTATCAAGTTTCCTAATGTCGTTATATCCAAGCACATGAGTGGAGTTTGTCTTTATGAGCGTGCAATTGCTGCACAAATGGCAACTCCATTAAAGACTCAATTGGGATTGCTCAAATGGTAGAAAATGTTTCCTTAACGCCTCAACAGGTAATAGCATCTTGTCTTGTTTTTACTCTGGACTGCTTCTGGTTTCTCTACAGATTTATAGTTAAATTTTAGATGGAGTCTTGGTTAGTGCGTCAAAAATGCGTACAGCGAAAAAAAGTCCGTCGTGCAGAGGCTGCGTAAACGAAGCAGATCTTCAACATGGGTCACGTATTTGCATTTATCTCAAAAAGTTCAATGAGAACAATATTTGGTGTATATGCTTCATAATATAACAGCTTATTTTATATATGACATGAATAGGAGTATAGGAAAATTATAAAATCAAATATCTCGGTTAATAATCAAGATAGTGAAAATACGTACATAACAAAATTTATAGTACATTTAATTTACAATAAGATTGCATACATACACATTTTTGATCAGACGAATAGTAACGGAGATATCTCGGATTTCGATTTCAGCCGTTAACGTATCTGATATTTATTTATGAAGTCTCTCTATCTGCCTATTCAAGATAGAGAATAAATGTATAGAACAATATTTATAGTAAATTTAATTTGCAATAAATTGATTCCATACTATTTTTCGATCCGACGTACAGTAACGGAGATATTTTGAATTTTCGAAAATCCTCCCCTCTAAACCCCCCCCCCTCCCACTGGTCCGATTTCAGACGTTAACGAACTTGATCTCTCTTTTTACAAAAAATGACTAAATATCGAGTTTGGTAACGATCAAACAAAAATTGCGACCGCTAGAGCGGTAACAGACAAATATATATATATATATATATATATATATATCGATATATCGATCCAATGAGTACACAGTGGTTCCGCCTAAAAAGCCATACATTTAAATTTTGAATATTGACGACCTCCTGTTATCCGTATTTCATGAAAATAGCCAATGTCAATGCATTCAATATTAATAGTGAACTGGATCAATAAATCACTGTCTGGAGCATACCTTAGCCCGGGGAGCGGGGGATGTTAACACCCCAAAAGACATTGCTGCTAAGATATCAAACATTTCATGGATTTTATATAATATCCATTGATTGAATATGCAAAGCAAAGCATTTCCTAGACAACCCAGTAATCATATTTATGAGGAAAAGATTTTAGATCTTGAATGATGACGAATTATCCAGCACCTGCTATTACTGATTTCATGAAAGCGAGCTGATTTCATTGAGGCTCGGATTAGTATGCAAGTTAAACCGTTGCCGTAATGTCACATGGTAAACCTAAAGTGACGTGTTCGATAGGCAATAAGAATTTTTTTAGTGACGACCTCATTAAATAAAATCCTTAGTCCCACCCTTGCTAGAAAATATATAACATCTCATGATTTTTTTATAGTATGCATTGCTTGCATATAAAAAGCATAATACATCCCAGTGTTCACGGTGACTGCATCTACTACACCACCGTTAGATCTTGGTCGATGGCGGAATCCCTAACCCCAGTTTTGACAGATATGTCTGGATCAATGAAAAGAAATCTCGTTCCTTGACAATCCAATAATTTCTAATAGTGTGTGGAAACAATTAATCTCTGTATTGAGCTGACTTTACCCGAGGGCTGGGATAGAAAGGAAATCGGGCTGAATAGGATTTGAAAAAACATCAAACATTCCATTGGTAGACAATCTTCAAACCTTGGTCGATGGCGGAATCCCTAACCCCAGTTTGGCCCGATAGGTTGGAATCATTTTTTTTTTTTTTTTTTTTTTTTTTTTCCCACCTCTGCTCCCGCTGTTGGAAATCAATGAAAAGAAATCTCATTCATTGACAATCCAATAATTTCTAATAGTGAGTGGAAACAATTAATCTCTGTATAGAGCTGACGTTACCCGAGGGCTGGGATAGAAAAGAAAGCGGGCTGAATAGGATTTGAGAAGACATCAAACATTCCATCGGTAGACAATCTTCAAACCTTGAGATATGACGAAATGCTTATCCCAGGTTTTGCCTTGAAATCGAGCACTGTCTTTCCAATTAGTTCTTCTAGCGCGTGGAATTAATTGCTAGCTGCGTGGAGCAGACACTATCCCGAAAGGTGTCGGGCAGAAAGGAAAGTGACCCCAAAAGGCATTGGGAGGGAGACGAACCCTAAAGGGGATGGCGGTTGAATGAACTTGTGTCTGGTTGGCCAACGATCGATACTATCTACCAACTCGGGGTCTCTTCCTACCGACCCACTTTATACAACCAAATATCGTAAATACCCCAGACCACCTTTGTACACCAGGAGTAGCATCGCTAAGTTATTGCTGAGCAAAGAGAAATAAGTTGCCGCATAAACTAAGTAGATCTCCCTCGTCATGAAATTACGTACGGATGCAACTCTTAACTCACTATGCTCTATTTCAACCATAATACGAGACCTATTTATACCTTTTAAAGTGTTTAAATTAAATTATTATTTTTTATTTATTTATTAACGTCCACTTTTTGCAACGTAGCCTAATCGGGACGGGTTATCTACAGGTTACCACCCTTTTCTAGCCAGGGTGGGATTTTAGGACGTTATTTAATGAATTTCGTCACTAAATAATTTCCTTTGCCCAGGCAAGAATCGAACTCGCCACTCTAGGTTTACCATGCGAGATAAAGGTCAACGCTTTAACTCGCATGGCCAACCTGAGCCCCCGTTTTTAAATTAAACCTTGTAAAATATTTAGTAACTAGCTGTACCCTGCGCGCGTTGCTACGCCACCAACTAAAATACTAAATTATGATAAAAATGTACATAATAAAAGTTACTCTAAATATCAAATTAAACATCTTTTGCCATGTGCACGTTCGCCAAAAAAACAATAGGAAACGAAATATTTTTCATTTCATGCCTCCCTAACAACCTCAACTCCTGTTGGTTCCTAAAAATGTTTATATACCTTACAGTCAAAAATAGGGAGTTTCGTTGATTTTGATTTAGACTTTCGTGTCCTATAATTTTGTTGACCCCTTCTATAGTTCTTCTTGTATACCGCATTTATACTTCAGCATACGGAAAAAATGAATATAACAAAAGTTACTCTAAATAACAAAACAAACAACGTTTGATATATGCTCGTTTGCCGAAAAATGAATAGTTTATGAAATATCGCTATTTTTAATTTCAGACATTCCTCTAACCCCCACTCCTGTTCGTCTCAGAGAATATTAATATAGCCAGAATCCTAACCTGTTTTAGTAGTAATATACATACCAAGTTTCATAAAATTCGGCCCAGCCGTTTACGAGTCTATAAAGGGCATACAGACAAATATTCTTTTTTATATATAAGATGGATATAGAAGATGCAAAAAATATAATACAATACAATAGAAATAACTCGCTCAATATTCCACTTAGAACAACAGCCGTATGTCATTAGTAAAATAGTCTTTCCCGATCCCACTCATCCTCTAGTCTAATTTCGGGCATTAACAATCTTCAGATTTACTGTTATTTTTTTAATATCGATCGAACAATGTGGCCGCAGATAACCCTTGCTCTGGGACGATAATTTCTTTGATTACGTGTTCTCAGAATGACTTGCCGTATAGAATTGGGTTTTACGCCTTAATACGATGTTAAAGAAGTGGCGAGAACTTATGCTATTTATTTTTCAATGGAATTATCCGTCTTGACCCTCTCCATTTTAATTAGTTTAGGATTGACGTCTGTACGTATCTCGCATAACTCAAAAAGTCCTTCATGCAGGAGCTGCGTAAACTAAGCAGTTTTCCCCCGTAAAGTTATACAATAGAGGAATCTCCATACGAGAGCCGAACAGGTACGAAAACGGCCGAACTAGCTTTCGGCGGAATCGAATGGAAGCGACCATAGCTCGTCCGTTACACTTAATAAAAATATCTCGGTTAATATTCAAGATAGAAAATAAATGTATATAATAATATTTATGGTAAATTTAATTTGCAATAAGATTGGTTCTATACACTTTTTCTATCCGACTTATAGAAACGGAGATATTTCGAATTTTCAAAATTCCCCCTCTAGACCCCCCCCTCCTACTGGTCCGATTTCAGCCATTAACGACCTTGATCTTTGTTTTTACATAAAACGACTAAATATCTTTTACATAATAGGGATATCTTCTAAAACGTATAAATGTCGAGTTTTGTAACGATCAAACGAAAATTGCGGCAATAGACAAATATTTGCGGACCTTATCGTTCGACATGATGGATCTCCTGAAATGTTCGAATTCCTGACTGATTTGGAGGCTAACGGTGTTGGTTGCACAAGTCATGAGCCGAATTCAGCCCTTAAGGGAAATCTGCTAAAAAGTGGGCACGCAGAGGCTGCGTAAACTAACTAGATTTTCCGCGTGAAATTTAACAATAGAAAAACTGTTTGCTCTAAATAAATAGGGCAGCCAACATCGTAGCACTGAATGGATAGAATCTAGACCGGAAAGAAGATTGCCGGAATGAAATATATATGAATATAACATATTAATTTTTTTGAAAACTATTTAGTTATTCATTATAAATGAACCAGAACGATATTTATCTCAATCAATCAAATTTAAGTAGTCCAAGACCTTAAGACCGGGGAGGGGGAGGGTCACCAGAACATATTTGTACGTATCTCGTATAATAAAGGTCACTTGAAAACAATAATTGGTATTCAAAAATAATGTGGTTCATTATATAACAAAGTATTGCTTATGTAACATGAGTAGAAGTTGCTGAATGCTGAAAACTGAAAATGCAAATATCTCGGTTCATATTCAAGATGGAGAATAAATGCATATAACAATATTTATAATACATTTAATTTTCAATAAGTTGGTTCTAAACAATTATTCGATCCGAAGTATAGTAACGGAGATATTTCGTATTTTAGAAAATCCCACTGCCACTGGACCGATTTCAGCCATTAACGAACATGATCTTTCTTTAAACATAAGACGATTAAATATCAAGTTTGGTAACGATCAAACAACAACTGCGACAGCTAGAGGTTTCCCTCTCGCTCGACACGGAGAAATCTCTAATTAGATGTAATAAATCCTTTTAGTAGGAGGGGTTTTTGATGAGGACGAACATAAATATTTAAATATTCTGTACCTTTCAAAAATATAGGAAATTAGTATAGGACCGTTGTTTTTAGCAGATTTCCCTTAAGGGAAATCAGCTATTGAGGTCGTACTCATGATGCGAGTTTCGAAAAATTTCTTCAAATGTCCATCGATCCTACCCAGGAGATGACGAAAATGAGGTCCGTTCAAAATTATATATACATATATTTGTCTGTTAACGCTCTAGCGGTCGCAATTTTTGTTTAATCGTCACAAAACTCGGAATTTAATCGTTTTATGTAAAAAGGAAGATCAAGTTCGTTAATGGCTGAAATCGGACCAGTGGGAGGGGGGGGGTTTAGAGGGGGGGGATTTTTGAAAATTCAAAATATCTCCGTTATTATGCGTCGGATCGAAAAATTGTATAGAATAAATCTTATTGCAAATTAAATTTACTATAAATATTGTTCTATACATTTATTCTGTATCTTGAATATTAACCGAGATATTTGCAATTGTATTCTGCGTGTGGACTTTCCGCCAAAAGCTCTGGCGGCCGTTTCCATAATTATTCACCCCTCGTGAATAGGTTTAGAGGTTAGGTTAACTGTTTTTTGGGGCTAGAAACTACTGGGTTATTACGCCCTAAATAATGTTTTAGGTTTAGAGGTTTCTTACTACTACAGTTGTTATTAGGCAGATTTCTCTATTGTAAAACTTCACGTGGGAAATCTGCTTAGTTTACGCAGCCCCTGCGTGACGGACTTTTTTTTTTTTTAATTTTATTTCAAACTCATTATATATGAATAACGTTCTGCGATATTTTTTTCAGTATTTGAACGAAGTCATCAATTACAAACGATATACATAATTTTAAATGAAACGCAAACAAATATTTTGTTTATTCAATTTATTTATCTATTCATCAGGAGCACAAGAAAGTCGTATCATAATGTTCTGATTTTCTAATGAGTTTAAAGTGAGCGAGTGGGTGTTCCATGATTGGTGCAATCTGTGCAGTGCAATATCTAACCTTGGCATCCATTACTCCAATCCAGGCCAGGAAGTCAAATTGAAATTGAACATCATCAGCTCTAGAGATAAAAGTCCGTCACGCAGGGGCTGCGTAAACTAAGCAGATTTCCCACGTGAAGTTTTACAATAGAGAAATCTGCCTAATAACAACTGTAGTAGTAAGAAACCTCTAAACCTAACACATTATTTAGGGCGTAATAACCCAGTAGTTTCTAGCCCCAAAAAACAGTTAAGCTAACCTCTAAACCTATTCACGAGGGACGAATAGTTATGGAAACGGCCACCAGAGCATATTTCCCTCAAGGGAAATCCGCTATTGAGGTCGTACTCATGACGCGATTTTCGAAATTTTTCTTCAAATGTCCATCGCTCCTACCCAGGAGATGACGAAAATGAGGTCCGTTCAAAACTGTATATATATATATCTATATATCTATATATATATATATATATATATATATATATATATATATATATATATTTGTCTGTTACCGCTCTAGCGGTCGCAATTTTTGTTTGATTGTTACCAAACTCGATATTTAGTCGTTTTATGTAAAAAGAAAGATCAAGTTCGTTAACGGCTGAAATCGGACCAGTGGGAGGGGGGTTTAGAGGGGAGGATTTTCGAAAATTCGAAATATCTCCGTTACTATACGTCGGACCGAAAAATTGTACAGAATCAATCTTATTGCAAATTAAATTTACTATAAATATTGTTATATACATTTATTCTGTATCTTGAATATTAACCGAGATATTTGCATTTGTATTCTGCGTGTGGTCACCAGTAGGCTATGTTCGGACTTTCCGCCGAGAGCTCTGGTGGCCGTTTCCATAACTATTCGTCCCTCGTGAATAGGTTTAGAGGTTAGGTTAACTGTTTTTTGGGGCTAGAAACTACGGGGTTATTACGCCCTAAATAATGTTTTAGGTTTAGAGGTTTCTTACTACTACAGTTGTTATTAGGCAGATTTCTCTATTGTAAAACTTCACGTGGGAAATCTGCTTAGTTTACGCAGCCCCTTCGTGCCCGGACTTTTTTCCCCTCTGCAGTTGTAATGTATGTTGTGCCTTGGCTGGGAGGCCTCCCTCCATGATTTACTCAGTCTCAAGTGGCGAGGGCTGCATCAACTCGAGAGCAATTTATTGTTCCGGGAACCAACTCCGCTAGTCCCATTAGCTATGAAATGTTTTTCAATCTCCCACAGTTAGAGTGAACATCTTAATAGCTAGTAATTGAGTGAGAAATAGAACTTGGTCGAATTTCTAGAAGTTAGCCAACTTCTAGAACATGCTGTTAAAATAGTTATTTTGCTATAGGTTTAGCTTCATAATATTGATTCATAAGCAAAATTTAATTGTTTTTATATTGTTAATAATACTATCCTTATGTGATCTGATTGGCAGTCACTAAGGTTGAAATAAAACTACTGCATCTTGCTAACGTTTCGGTGCAATTTTTATTACCGTTGCCAAGGCGAGCTGATTGGTGGACAAGATCTGAATACTAGAGAGTTAAATGCTAAAATATTTGTCCATAATATAAAATATTGTCCGTCACGCAGGGGCTGCATAAACTAAGCAGATTTCCCACGTGAAGTTTTACAATAGAGAAATTTCACGAGAGCCGACGGCAGAACTAGCTTTTGGCGGGAAACTCACTCTCGCCCGTTATCCGCCCACATTTAATAAAAATTCAAAATTTAATAGGTCGGTTAATATTCAAGATAGAGAAAAAAATTATATAACAATATTTATAGTAAATTTCATTTGCAATAAGATTGATTCTAGACTTTTTTTTCGATCCGACATATAGTAACGGAGATATCCCTTAAGGGAAATCTGCTAAAATGCTCTTTCGGGAAGGAGAGAGTTGAGAATAACTTCTGTTATTTGATCGAACGGAATCACAAAATAGCATGGAGTTTTAAAATACATTCAACTCTTCAAGACCATTGTCATCCGCAATATAATTGTTAACTTGATAGAAATATACGTCATCTCGTGGGAATTCAGCTTAGTGTACACAGCCCGTGTTTGACGTACGTTTACTACTTGAGAAAAAGGGAATATTTCCTATACACTGACATTCCAGTATTTGAGAAATCTGCTTAGTTTACGCAGGGATGGCGTCTTTTGCCGCTTCGGCTTTCGATTTAAAAACCTGTTGATGATATAGTCGGTGAAAAGGTGAAAAGAGAATTGTTAATGCGGTAGAAGATGGCCTGTAGAAAGGCTGGCTCAGAATAGAAAGGGACGAGTGACTGGGAAGAAAGTGAAAAATAACAGTTCTGCAGTAACCGTTACTTGAACGGTACCCCCCCCCCCTGCCCTCATCACCACATTCCCAGGCTAGTACTTCACAGCCATCCAGTAGCAGCTACCAATATCAATCACCCCTTCTCCCCTATACGCGCTCTACATTTAATTAAATCAACTTACAAGTCTTTATCAATGAAACTCAAAATGTGACTTTTTATATAAATTCGTTGGAGATACATTTTTTTCACTCAAATTATAGTAATCCAAGAGCCAAAGATGAGGGGGTGGGGGAAATCTGATCGTATTAGCATGTATTTCGTATAATGAAGGTCTCCTGGAAAAATATTTGGTATTTGAGATAAGAATAAAGTGGTTTATTATATAACAGATTATTGTTTATGTGACGTGAGTAGGAGTGGGGGTTTGCTGAAGGATGAAAACTGAACATTGCGAATATCTTGGTTAATATTCAAGATAGAGAATGCATGTATATTACAATATTTATAGTAAATTTAATTTGCAATAAGATTAATTCTGTACAATTTTTCGGTCCGACGTATAGTAACGGAGTTATTTCGAATTTTTCGAAAGTCCTCCCCTCTAAACCCCCCCTCCCGCTGGTCCGATTTCAACCGTTAACGAACTTGATCTTTTATTTTTACATAAAACGACTAAATATCGAGTTTGGTAACGATCAAACAAAAATTACGACCGCTAGAGCGGTAACAGACAAATATATATATATATATATATATATTTTTTTATATATATATATAGATATATATATATATATATACAGTTTTGAACGGACCTCATTTTCGTCATCTCCTGGGTAGGATCGATGGACATTTGAAGAAAAATTTCGAAAATTCCGTCATGAGTACAACCTCAATAGCTGATTTCCCTTGAGGGAAATCTGCTAAAATTGTATAGAACCAAACTTATTGCAAATTAAATGTACTATAAATATTGCTATATACATTTATTCTCTAGCTAGAATATTAACCAAGATATTTGCATTTTTCAGTGTTGAGCCTTTAGCGAACCTCCACTACCTCCTACTCATATCATATTAATAATAAGCTGTTATATCCGGTTGAATACCAAATATTGTTTTCATTGAACTTTTGATTTGTGAGATATATGCAAATAAGTTCTGTGGACTCCCCCCCCCCTTCTTTGTTATTAGATTCCTAAAATTTAAGTGATTGATATAGAACTGATTCTGATTCATTACAAATTACAGAACTAGCTTTAGTAAATAATGTTCAATAAAATTAATATGTTACGTGTATATTCAGATATATTTCATTAATTATTCTTCTTCCCGGTCTAGAATAATTCTATCTATTCAGCGTTTCGAAGTTGGCTGCCCAGTTTTTGTTTACAGTTCAGCCAATTTCCGTTGTAGAGATTATAGATTACTTGTAAATTGACTGAACAATTTCACGTTACCGTTTGTATTTATTCACTTAACATTCACGGTAGTATTACCAGTATGTACATTTATCTATTGTAAACCTTCGCGTAGGAAATCTGCTTAGTTTACGCAGCCCCTGCGTGACGGACTTTTTTTTAGCAGATTTCCCTTAAGGGAAATCAGCTATTGAGGTCGTACTCATGACGCGAGTTTCGAAATATTTCTTCAAATGTCCATCGATCCTACCCATGACGAAAATGAGGTCCGTTCAAAAATTATATATATATATATATATATATATATATATATATATATATATATGTCTGTTCACGCTCTAGCGGTCGTAGTGTTTTTGTGATGGTTACGACACGCGGTATGTAATCGTTTTATGTAAAAAGGAAGATCAATTTATTTTAATTAACTGAAAGATTTCTGATTACCATTTGTATTTAATCATGGTGGTGTTGTGTTACCAGTATGCAGATTTCTCTATTGTAAAACTTCACATGGGAAATCCGCTTAGTTTACGCAGCCCCTGCGTGTATTTTTTTTTTAATAGAAGTTCATCCCTGAAGGGTTGTAGACCGAGTTTTTAGTTGTGAGTTACATTTTCCCAATTGCCATTCTCAACTCATTCCGAGAGAGAGAGAGTGCTCTATAAACCCAATTCGCTAACTGGGCGAGATATCGACCCTCGGCTTATCGTGCAACGAAACCTCCCCCGTTCCAGTTATAACTCGGAAGCACCCCCAATCATAAATCTACCTTAGAGCAGTATTAAAGATGGAGTTTCTCTCTTCTTGAGTCAAACCTTTGAAAGAAATAAGGGTTGTGATGCGCTATTTATTGGTCTGCCCCATGTTCTTTGCCGGTAATTGGCTGTTTTCCTCATTACCTACTTATAATACTTTTACTGGAGATCATTGGATACTCGAACTACCCTTCAAGCAGATTTCCCTTAAAAGAAGGGATCGATATAGATATATATATATATATATATATATATATATATATATATTTATATAATTATGACCTAAAGGACCTCAGACCGCCCTACCCAAATTACTTTAGAAATCCTATCTCTAGTTTTTTTTCCTATTGATAGAAAATACTTAGCAATTTAGAAACTTTGCGGTTGGTTAAGTGAGCTAAATCATTCTCAAGACTTAAGAAAATAAATAGACAGACAATTTACTAAATATAAAGTGTATATCAAATTAAAACGTGCCTGAAAGACTTAAACTTATTCGCTTCTTATAAAATTAAAAATAAATCCTTTATTTATTGATAGTGTTCCCCTAGCGATATACATCTTACTTTTTTTTTATATTTTCCTTTGCACATTACCCATGCACAAAGGGCGTTTATTTGCTACATGTACCATACTATTACAGTATATAACTTGTATGTTTATAATACATCGTGCTTTGTATACAAGAAATGATGTTCATAAATTTGTTCTTAAAATTAAAAAAATAAAAAAAAAAAAAAAAAGGGGGAGGAAACGAAAAATAAAAAAAATAATTTACATAATGAAAAAACAAATCAATCATGAAAAATGAGTACGCATAATAAGAAAAATCGAAACAATCCAATAACATGTTAATTTAACTTCATTAAGAAAGTTATGCCACTCATTCTATTGCATTATTTTTAATGTAGGCGTTAAAAAAACAAATGGAAGGAAGGCTTAAAATATTATTCTTTAAGTAAAGTGTTTAAAACGTCCGCTGTTTCTATCAAGGTTTTAGAAAAATGCCTAAATACTAATGGGTATTTTTTAAACAAACTCTTTTGATCTATTGGCCACTGGTCATTGTTTTTGATAAGTGTTTGTTGGAGTGTGTTTCGTAACTGTGTAGTCAGTGTGCAAGTATAGATGAGGTGTTCTATAGTCTGTTCACTCGTTCTGTCACAGGGGCAGTTATTGTCATTTAGTATTTTGAATCTATGTAAGTAAGATTTAGTAGTTCCGTGTCCAGTGAGTACTTGTGTCGAGTAATAGTCAGTAGCAGTGCAAGTGTATACAGCTTACTTGTCAGCTATCAAACCATTGATATAAATAACACTATAGATAGAATATATTTATAGAATATTTATATATAATATTTATATACAGGGCGTCCCAAGTTTCCGTCCCACCCACCTTAAAATCGCCAATTGTATTAATAAAAGGCAGAAACTTGGTATCGAATAATTGTGACCGCTGAAGAATCTTTTCAGTCCATATTCAATTTCGAAACCCTCCAGCACTTTACTTTACTTTGGAATATCCAATGGAATGCCCTACTTTTCATGACGGATTCCTGTAAAAAATAAAATTTTAAAAAGAGTTTATATCGGTGAATTTTTCGATTTGACGCATCTTATAGCCGCATCTAAATATCTTCATTATTATACGTCAGATTGAAAAAGTATTATGAATGAATAAATGATACCATTGATAGCGTTTATGATTACGAGGTAAAACCAACTCCAGGGTATTCTGACCACAATTTATGTATTATATGTCTCTTCGGAAAACACTCTAATAAACTATACTTTGGAAGGAAATTAACCATAAATCGCAGTGCTGAGAACCTTGAAATGTTCAAAATAATCTTACATACTTTAGACATCGATTTCAATTACAACGTAAGCCTCAGTACGCTAACTGAAGATTTTAGTAAAAGTGTCACTGATCTAATGAAGGAAGCTTCCATACTTAAGAGTTAGCTCATCAAAACAGATTCCAAACAAACCTTGGTTTGACCAAAAATGTATTCTAGCAAAAAAACAACTTACCTCTGCATACAAGAGATGTAGTAAAGCTTCATTTAAAGATGAATCAACTACTAATTTCCTGCATTCCAAAAAATGTTATAAATCATTAATTAAAAAAGCCAAGGAGCAGTACTTTACAAAATTAAGAGTTAGATTAAGCAAGACAAAGAATTCTGCGGAATTTTGGACAGCTTTACAAAAATTTAAATTTAAACCATTCCCAGAAAATGAACATACTCAGTGAGAGAATTTCCATAAAAGTTCTTTACCTCAAAAAATTATTGATGACACAATTTATTTTCATTATTATGACCCAGAACTAGATGGAGAAATTACTCTCGAAGAAACAATAGAAAGTCTAAAACGCGCAAAAAACAATTAATAAAATATTACTATTATTATAATTAATCATTATTAAATTATTACAACTTTAATGTACTACAAATATTATGTACATATTTTCACTATCATGAATATTAACTGAGATATTTGCATTATTCAGTTTTCGGTCTTCAGTAAACCCCAACTCCTACTCATGTCATATTATCAAAAAGCTGTTATATCGTGAACCATATTATTCTAAGTGTAAATACTAAATATTGTTTTCATGGAAACTTTGGGACCATATCTTTGCAGTTTCCAATGCCATACTTTATATGATGACGGATTCTTGTAGAAAACTAAATTCTAAAAGGAGTTTACATAGTTGAATTTTCCGATTTGACGAATCCTTTAGCCGTAAAATGCACAAATGTTTATTTCAGAAACGGCACATTTCGCTTGTGGTTTTTAGGTTTTAATATGGCTATTTCGTTTTTGACTATCTATTAAATTATTATACATTTTATCTGTAAATTTTCATTATTTATTTATACTGACTATATATACTGTGAAGGAGCGAGGCCTTTCTGTTCTTACCTGAGTACGTAAAAAATTGGCTTAGATTACGCAGCTCCATTTTTTTTTTTGTGATTTTTGTAAACACCAACTTGTATACTACCCCCTGTTATGCTACTATATCACTAATAATAAAGCTAACAATGTGTTTTTTCACTTAAGATGAATTGCGGGTTTAAGATTCGCACGCTTGTACCATTCAAGGGCGTAGATATAAATTACGTCTCTCCTACATTATAGTTGTTCAAATTTATTAATTTTAGTTCTGTTTTTTTTTATTTTTGTTAATCTATTATTTATGTATAATTGTTGTGTTTCAGAGCGATGGAGCCGTCGGGCCGACCGCCCCCTCCTCTATTAAAAACCCTCCAATAAGCTACCAGCTCACCTAATAGACGACCAATCACAACAAGGTAATTTGTTGGTAGTGTCTTTATTTTTTACTTTAATTAATTTGGTTTGCCATTTGTAAGAGTGGCGATTAAACGACAAACCATAAAACGATTAAATTCCGAGTTTGGTAACGATCAAACAAAAATTGCAACCACTAGAGCGTTAACAGTCAAATATATATATATATAAACAATTTTGCACGGACCTCATTTTCGTCATCTCCTGGGTAGGATCGGTGGACATTTGAAGAAAAATTTCGAAAATCGCGTCATGAGTACGACCTCAATAGCTGATTTTCTTTAAGGGAAATTTGCTAAAAATTCTTCCAACAGTATTCAAACATGCAATTTCAACTAAAACTATTTTAATTACTTATGCCTTTTTAAGCTACTTATTATATTTTAATCAAAATAGTATCTTTATTATATTTTTAACTCAGTATAGTATCTTTATCAAAATAGTATATTTTTAACTCAGTATAGTATCTTTATCAAAATAGTATATTTTTAACTCAGTATAGTATCTTTATCAAAATAGTATCTTTATTATATTTTTAACTCAGTATAGTATCTTTATCAAAATAGTATATTTTTAACTCAGTATAGTATCTTTATCAAAATAGTATATTTTTAACTCTGTATAGTATCTTTATCAAAATAGTATCTTTATTATATTTTTAACTCAGTATAGTATCTTTATCAAAATAGTATCTTTATTATATTTTTAACTCAGTATAGTATCTTTATCAAAATAGTATCTTTATTATATTTTTAACTCAGTATAGTATCTTTATCAAAATAGTATCTTTATTATATTTTTAACTCAGTATAGTACCTTTATCAAAATAGTATCTTTATTATATTTTTAACTCAGTATAGTATCTTTATCAAAATAGTATCTTTACTATTTAATTTCAGAATTAATTATAATCATCTCTTAATTTAGCTTTCAATGTACTTTATTTTTATAACTTTTTGTTGTTGTGTTTAGATTTATTTGTACTGGCAAGATAGGGGAGGTGGATTTAGATGGGGAACAACGAATATTCAAAATATTTCTGTGAACGAAAAATATATATAAAAAAAAGTAAAAAAAAAAGCTTTGTACAAATTTAATTATTTTCTCTATCGTGAATATTAAATGAGATATTTGCATTATTTAATTTAGCCTTTAGTAAACACCCCTCTAAGTCATCAAACGTTAACAATATATCATGTAATATCATATTCCAATCTTAAACGCCGAATATTGTTTCCATGAAACGGTTAAATGACAAGTGGTAATTTTTCGAAACTCATGATCATGAGTACAACATTGATAGCTGATTTCTCTTTAAGGAAAACCGATATTAAAAGAAATAAAAAATTGGTTTTTATGGCTCTGGAAATCTTTTATAGACCTTCCAAGAAGAATGTTGAATGATAAACAGGGTGAAAAGTGGTTCTGGAGAAAGGTCTTTTGTTCCTCATCAATTCAGAGATTTGTGCCAACCTTATAAGAGGAAAAAGATCCCGTTGCCGAGATAAAGGCCGCCATTAAAAATATCCATAAAGCTTTTACGACGAGATAAAGAACAGAAGAGTTATTGAGCCGAATATCCATTATGCATGTCAAATTCTCTTATTTGGTTACGGCCACAGCGGAAAACTTCATTCAACCATTCAGAGATGAATCATTTCTTTTTTTTATGTTGGTTTCGAAGTTTTATTTTTGCCATATAAAAAGGCCTGTTAACCATTCATAACCATATTGTATGGCAACGTCGGAGGTTTGTCCTTTCAAATGGAAAGGGATCGTTTGAATTCTTCATTAGAAATTTTATTGTGGGCGTTGTTGTTGCCTTTCAACTCAAAATTGACATACAAAAAGCCGACATAAAAATCTACAATTGGGAAGATAGGCGTGTCCAACATAAAGAAAGAATGAAAGAACAGACATACGTATATATCTAATTTTGAACGGACCTCATTTTCGTCATCTCCTGGGTAGGATCGATGGACATTTGAAGAAACATTTCTAAAATCGCCTCATGAGTACGACCTCAATAACTTATTTCCCTTAAGGGAAATCTGCTAATATGTGGTGAGGTGAGCTCACGTGTGTCACAGCAGCACGTGGCAAATCTGCTTAGTTTACGCATCTCCTGCGTGACGGACTTTTTGAAAACGAGACAATATCTCAGACGGTGAGGAATATCTGTAAATCCCAGAAAGCCGGGGGTATTATGTTTGAAGGACATTGCTAGTCCTGACTTGGCTGAGGTCGTTGCCATCCTCCTATAGGCCCCGTCCTAACAGTTCCTCCCCACAAGCCGTTCAGGTCCTGTAACGCGCCGATTAGCGGGATATGAACCAGCTACATCCTGTTGAAAATCGCTCTGCTTAAAACACATTTTCCTCAACCTGGTCTCTGAAGAAGTTTATTTTTGCTTAATTCACGAAAGAAGCTGTTGACAGGTGGTTTTACTTTACAGAATCAGGGGCATTGTAAACTAAAAAGAATACCCACGTCCTAGATACGCTTCAGTAAGCCTCCAGTTCTAGCATTCGCACGTTAGCAATAACCCAATATATATGAATCATCGCAAAACCTGAATATCGAATATTGTTTTCGAAGGACAACTACTATATGAAGTACATGCAAATACGTCGCGTTATGCTGCCATCAATAGTTTTTACGTTTTGGACTTTAATATGTTTATTTGATCTATTTTATGCTGTATATTTAACCTTTCCATATAACACTAAAGATCATATACGTTAATGGCTGAAATACCATGATGAATATGAGGGTTTAGATGTGGCCAGGATTTGAAAATTCGAAAAATCTCAGTTCTTCTGCGTCGGATTGTAGTATTTACTGGCTACACCTGGTAATTGGCTCCGTGAACAGGTAACCCTGATTTTCACGGGACCTATCAAGGGAGTAAGAGGGTCACAAGGACCAGCAGTGGCTTCCCATTGCCTTCTGTATCAGGCCATCCAGCAATAAAGGCATCATGAAGAAAATTCCATTCACAGCAATAAAAAGGAAAAAATCCACTTAAAGTCATCCCTGTATAGTCTGTACAAGCTGACTAATGATAAAACCTATTCGCCACTATAAATATGCAAAATACAACTTTAATCTACCCTCCAGCCTAGCCCCACTGACATGTTGTAATTGAGTATTTAGGCAGAGAGGGGGTTGAAAAACATTACGAAACAAATATTGTAAAACATATTTTTCCCTGCAATTTTTGTACATAGATTTTTCCCCTATCTTGAATATTAAACCGCTTACGTTTAAGTTTTCGCCCTTCAGGAAATTCCACTTAAACCATCTCATTTACTTTGAGTAACTGAGTCACTAGAAATGTCATTTACAGCGTACATTTAAATTTCATTTATTCTGCTTAGAAGAATTTCAGAATCGATAGCGAGATGAGATCAGTAGAGAGTCATTCCAACTCGTGGGAAGTCTGCTAAGTTTACGAAACCCCCGCCTGACTAGCTTTTTCAATTTGTTAATTCAGTGAATATAAAGTTAAAATTCATTGAGAACTCCACGTGTGTGATAAAATTCTCCTTAATTGCTCTGCAATATTACATGTATTAATTAAAATTGAAATACAATCCTCCTTCATTTATGAATTACTCAGTCGGTAATTATTTTTATTATAGGTTCGTTTTTAATCAATAATTTTTAGCTCGTTTTGAAACTAGAGTTAAGAAGTTTACATATTGTTACGTTTACTAATTAAAAAATAATAAACGTTGTTTATTAGATCCATTTTTGAGGTGCTGGATGGTGAAGGAATTATTATCTCAGGTAAGAAAAAACGCCTCGTTCATTCACTGTTCTTTATTCGTTGTGAGAGAGCGCTTTCAGAACATACGCTCCATCATCAGTGCCCTCTTCGCAATGATGCGACAGGAACCACAGGGAACGCGTGGGGTCACAGGGAATCCTTGGTTCCTGTCACATCATTGTGAAGGGCAGGGCACTGATGATGGAGCGTATGCTCTGAAAGCGCTCTGTCACAACGAATAAAGAATAGTGAATGAACGAGGCGTTTTTTCTTACCTGAGGTTGTTTATTAGAGTTCTTTTGGATTGCAAAATTAAACACACAAGCTTTAGCGTTTTTATCACAGCAAAATTTACTTGACAATGCACTACATACTTGGTAAATTATTCTTAACTATTACTCACAGAATGCACTTATAACTATACTTCTTATTGCACAGCAGCTCACGATCACTGAAGTTCAGCATGTAGCGCATGTGGGAAACCTGCTTAGTTAACGCATCCCCTGAGTGGCGGACTTTGTTCTCTATCTTGAGGATTAAGGAACTAAGATATTTTCATTTTTTAGTTTTCGGCCATTTCGGCCATCAGTAAATCCCCAGTCCTACTCATGTCAAATTAAAATGTCAATAAAATGTTTTTTCTGTAATCGTTGAATAATGGTAACATTACTAAACTGAAATGATTGAAGAAAGTGAAACATTTTGCAATAAAGTGAAGAAAGTAATCACTTTCTTCACTTGTGAAGAAAGTGAATTGCCTTCTTAATTAGTAATAAGTATAAATTAAAAAATAATTTGAAGTTGGAAATTAAATGCTTTTAAATGTTTCTTAACATTGTAAGAATTTATTTTAACAAAATAAATTGAAATTTGAATCAATTATTGGTGGAAATAATCAATATATTTTAAAATTTAAATATAATAATAATTACCTTCCTTGTTTATAACCTGCACTTGTTTATAACTGCACTACTTCACAATCATCACTAGTTGTTTTATAACTATGCTTATAACCTTTCACAACCATGCTTATAACCTACCAACAACATACCATAATCTTCACAACATCCTAATTTTGTTCATATTCTGGTTAGATCTGATCATGTATTACACGATTACAGAAAAAATTTAATATTGCACTCGTGACGAAAGTATAATTTACAACTCACGTGAAATTACCAGACTCGCTTCGCTCGTGTGGGTAAACGTTTCACTGGAGTTGTAAAATGATCTACTTTCGTCACTTGTATAATAAATAACTATTATCATGAAACATCTTATTCCAAACTTAAATATTAAATATCATTTCGAACGGATTTTAAATCTGAGAGATAAATAGAAAGTTGGTGATGTTTTCAATTAAGATTTTACGTTCTCGCCTTGAAAATGTTTATTCGGGCTTTCGTTAATGGCTGAAATCGGACGACGAATAAAGAATATATGGTGAGATAATATCACCAGCCATCTGCTTTTAGCAGATTTTCCTTAAGGGGATAAGCTATTGAGGTTATACAAATGGTAGGATTTTAAAAAATGTCTTCAAATATCCATCGATCATATCTAGATGACGAAAATGAGGTCTGTTCAAATTTTACACATATATTTATATATAGACATACCAAACTTGGTATTTAAACGTTTCGTGTAAAAATGAAGATCAAGTTCGTTAACGGCTGAAATCCGACCAGTTGGAGGGAGGGTTTAGAGGAAGGGAATTTCGAAAATGCTTAATATCTCCGTTATTATGCGTCGGATCGAAAATGTGTATAGAATTAATCTTATTGCATACTGGATGTTTTATAATTGTTGTTTTGCACTTTTTTTCATTATCTTGAATATTAACCGAAATATTTGCCTTTTTTTTTAGTTTTTGTCCTTCAGTAAACCCCCACTCCTACTCATGTCATATTAACAATATGCTGTTATATTATGAAGCACATTATTTGAATCCGAAATACTAAATATTGTTCTCATTTTGCTTTTACGTTTTGAGATAAATGCTATCACCACCATCACGTGGGAAATATGCTTAGTTAGCGTATCACCTGCGTGACTTTTGAACTAGTGTTAGAATCGAGTACTATCGTGGGGGCCACAGCATCAATCATGAAAATCCTCAATTTCCCAGAGGAAGTAGATTTATCAATGTCTATTATTTAATGCATAACTGGTTTTAGTTATCCATTTGCGAATAGTATATATTTAAATGTAGAGGCTATTGTAGAGGTTCCTGTGGGAACATTGTGTTCTCTCTCCCGCAGAAGTTGTTGCTGGGAATACTCCGCCTCGCGTATCCTGTAACGGGAACACATCCGCTACCTGGATACCGCCGGCAATCCTTGTTTCGAGCCTTCTTCACGCTCTTCTTCATCAGAAACATTCTATTAGCTAAGTAAACGGTTTAAAACGGCTCTTCTTTCTACTACCGGCTACGATGGGTTTTTTTTATAACGCAAAAATGCTGCACAGCTCATCACGTGGTCACCTAATGTCTTCTTCACCTCGTAAATGCTAGGTTTTCACTTAATTTCAAATTATTCTGTTTGAAAGTGATATACGACATGTCGTTTTCAAAACATTCTAAAGTCCATCACGCCAGACTGGGCATTTTAGAAAATTTTTCGAAAATCGCGTCATTTTTACACCTGAATAGCTGATTTCCCTCAAGGGAAATCTGGTAACAATGATCGATTGACACATTTCAGTGGAATTATCCCCTATGGTCTTCCTTGGGCCTATTTTCAGCTTATTCCCACTAACGGAAATCGGCCATATAACTCAAAAAGGACATACCATAGGATATTGTAATTTCATATTTGGAATTGTCGTAACGTCTAATTGTGCAACTCGCCTTTTTATCAAAATCGACTAAGGTGGTTGGGGGCAGAAATTAAAAATAAAATTTCTCTGGACATTTTAGAGACACAAAAAAAAAAGGTAGCGGCCGTTGTTTCTTTTATCCGATGCATGACACGGAGATATCGTATATAACTTTCAAATGAGATGGTTTTAAATGAAACGCAACCAGATATATATTTTTTTATATTTAATTCTATACGAGTACAAGAAAGTCCCAAAGTCTTAACAAGGTCATGGGAAGAGGGTGAAACGTCTTGGGCATATCATAAAGCATAACGACTTCATCACAAACATATTTGATGGTAAAGTCCTTGGGTATGGGAACAGACTGAAAGAAATTCTACTTTGAAAGCATCATCTTGTCAGTTTCGGAAGGTTATTAATATGAGATCATATGATTATGATGACAAGGAAATCCCGCGGTGCCCACATCTGATTTTTGAATCTCTAGTAAGATCAATGTTTTCGTTTGCCGTACATTTTCGTTGGAAGTTCAGATCTTTTTTGCACAGTAAGATAGGTGTCGAGGATTCTAGTCTGACCTAACGCCCTACCCACTGACTTCCTTATAATTCTGGATTTTAGCCGCATCGCTGGGGAAAGGTCAGATTAAAGTTATCCAACAGCTTCAGCTAAATCCTATTTTTCAATGTCCTTCGGACATCTTCACTTCCTCATTAAATGTTTATTTCAAGGTGTTCGTTGTAGAATGGAAATATCAATAGACCCAGAGCATAATGTGCTAATCGATTAGCAACGATAGCATTGATAGCAAGTAGCAAGACCCTACTCAGGATCCCGTTGACAGTGGGCTTACGTAAACTAATGCTGTTCAGAATCCTGGGGATACGCCACACTTCCCCGAATCTTGGGGTGACAACGGCAGATATCGAAAGCGCTTAATCCCCTTCCCCCTAAAGTGCGATTAGAAGTCAAATACCCCGGATTGACAGAAGGGCTTAAGAGGACTTTTCCCGGCGAGACATATGTGATCGGACTTAGACAGGCTTAGCTGGGTCTATAGAATGGGAGTCGGAGCTGATTGATGAGGCAAAATCGTGACGAGCTGCAAACCGAGGCGTGGCGTGATCACAGGCTAGAAAAATCACCGAGATCATTTCACCGTCCCATCATCTCGTCAGCGACGGCTTTATATCCCGAGCAGATGTTCCCATTCGACTCACCGTGTAATGCTTCCATAGACATTTAACTTTCTTTTTCTCCCTTCACGCGGAGAAAGTCTTCTGCCATTCCAGCGTTAAAGTATCGGTTTTTTTATTTGATTGTTTTTTCTTCAGAGTATCTCGTGTTATTTTTATATACTTATTGGTATTTTGTTCTATGCGCATTTTCCTAAGAAATTCCGTTAACAGTTCGCTTTTGTGACCCTAGAAGAAGCAACTTAAAACCACCATTCCCTTTATATATTATGAATAGTTTTATATATTATCAACATGTTAATATAGTAACGAAAGCCCAACATCTTTGAAACTCTGAAACTCGTAAGAAAAGTTTTTTTTTTCTTTTTTAATTTGTTATCTAAGATTATCAATATATCAATATTTCTGGAACGGGACGACTTTACAAAATAGTAAATATCTATGACCAGGGGGACAGACAGGGTATCTATGATCTAGGAAAGGCAGGACATTATTTAACAAGATTCAAAATTCAAGATAATGGCAAATGTATTTGTGACTCACAGACAACACAAACGTCTTTACGCATACTTTATTAGTGTTCAACGTTTAATCAAAATAAATCAAAATTAATAATGAAAATAATTTCAAAAGGAGATAATTGGCCAGAACCGCCACATATTATATTTAATAAATATAATAAAGAACTTATAAAGTTTATCAAAAGTATAGATATGGATGTAGCAAAAATACATTAGAATGTAAAGTTGATTATGAGGAATGGGAATTATAATTCAATATAATTACCTTACATAGACTCGGAAATTATTATTAATTAAAATTTTTCTTTTGTTTTTATTATAATTTATTTTTCCTTTATTTCATTTATTAATTTCGTTTGTAATTATCTTACTTATTTTAATATTTTATTTTATTGCTATTATTATTATATTTTTTATATGATATTTGATTAGATGGTTGATTATCATGTATATATTATAAAATAAAAATGTATTTAAACATAATCATACATGTAATATGCCATGTGGCAATGGAACATGAATTCAAATAAATAACTCCTCATAGGGTTACTATGAGAAGGAAAAAAAAATATCTATGTCCTATTCGAGATACTGTATTTATGTATACGATTCTTTGTTTCTGTAGTCGTAGGTGCTTCCATGAGGTTGAATCTTGTTCTGTTCTGTTTCAGCATTTTCAGTGGTTAGAGATAGTGGTAAGCCTCACATGATAATGTCACTGTTGAAAGCCCTCTCTTTGTATATTGACATGTTTCCTAGTATATCCAGTATTCGACTGTATGCAGCGATGACCCAGTAAATATAAGTTCGACATTTACATTTTCCGACTGGTCCAAAATGATTTATATGATAAAGCGGTGAAGGGTTGCCAATGATTAGTATAGGACGGGGAATAGTTATCTAGGTGCCTTCATTAATCAGATAATGAGTATTGATAAGACGGCGAATTGTTCTTATAGTGTACATGATTGATATGATAAGACGGGGAATAGTTATCTAGGTGCCTTCATTAATCAGATAATGAGTATTGATAAGACGGCGGAATTGTTCTTGAAGTCCACATGATTGATGTGATAAGACGGGGAATAGTTGTTTAGGTGCTTTTCATTGATCAGATAATGAGTATTGATAAGACGGCGGAATTGTTCTTAAAGTGCACATGATTGATGTGATAAGACGGGGAATAGTTGTTTAGGTGCTTTTCATTGATCAGATAATGAGTCTTGATAAGTCGGAGGAATTGCTCTTTTGGTGTAGATGATTGATATGATAAGACGGGGAATACTTTTTTAGGTGCTCTCTATTGATCAGATAATGAGACTTGATAAGACGGAGCAATTGTTCTTTGGGTGAATATGATTGATATGATAAGACGGGGAATACTTTTTTAGGTGCTCTCTATTGATCAGATAATGAGACTTGATAAGACGGGGAATAGTAGTTTAGGTGGTTTTAATTGATCATATAATCATATGATAAGACGGAGGAATTGTTCTTTAGGTGCATATGATTGATATGATAAGACGGGGAATAGTTGTCTAGGTGAATGTCATTCGTCAGATAATATGTCTTGATAAGACGGGGGAATAGTAGTTTAGTTGGTTTTAATTGATCAGATAATCATATAATAAGACGGAGCAATTGTTCTTTGGGTGAATATGATTGATATGTTAAAACGGGGAATAGTTGTCAAGGTGCATGTGATTGATCAGATAATAAGTCTTGATAAGACGGGGAATCGTTGTCTAGGTCCTTGTCATGGATCAGATAATGAGTCTTGAAAGGGGAGGGATTGTTCTTTAGGTGCATGGTGATTGATATGATAAAACATGGGAATAGTTCTTCAGGTGTGTATGCAACTGATATGATAAGAAGGGTTGATAAGACGGAAGGTAGCTGGGGGAGGGGGCGGGGAGTGGCTAGCGGTGTTTAGGGCAGGGGTGGGGGGAATCGATTCTCAAAACTAGGTCCTTACCCTTCGCTCCGTCTTACACAAAGATTTCCCACCTCTGAACAAATTCGATCTAAGCCTGCTTCTTTGCGAATTGCCGGGCCTCAGGTTAGCTGCGTGCGTTAAGGCGTTTGTCTTAATATATCGTTCAGTTCCCTTGTGGGTCATAATATATTTTTAGCGTACGACTCACTAGACAGTGTCCATAGTCTATAAAGGGCTACCATCGTCGAAAATGGGTGGTAACCTTTTGACAACCCGACCCAGTTTTCGAAACAACTAGTGTTACAGTAGAGAATGTGGGGGCTAAAATGCTTGTATATAACTGGGATTTAACAAGAAAAATTCTCCGTCTTCCTTCACAAGTACCTTGTAATATCCTTTCTTTGATCATATCAGCGTTACTATTATGAAGTCTGTCCAAAGAAAGAGGCTCACTTTTGGTGAAGTACTGTTGACAAATACCTTGGACTTGAGGCCGCTATCTTTCTACAGGATACTACTTCATAGGAAGGACAACAGAAACAGTTTTTTTTGGTTTGAAACTTATGGATATCAATCCGAAGTAACATGCGGGCTGTTAAGAGAGTTACGTTTAGTGTTTACAATAATATTTTTGAATAAATAGTCAACAAAAAATGATATAAACGTATTTCGAAATACTCAGTTTGAAATTGAGGATAATATCTGAAGTTGGACAGTGAACATTATGACGGAGAGAGGAGGAAGTTCTTTAAACCCTTGGATTCCCGACATGAGGAAATCGGATTGTTCTGATTATAGTTCCCGACAAACAATGAACACCATTGATTGATATAATTACTCTTTCACGAACGAGGAAACACATCAACGAACATGAACTTCAGTTTGATAGAGCACGTTTAAATATCTACTTTAATAAAAAACGTCCGCACGTCCGTAAGCAAAGCAGATTTGAGCTGTAATGACACACTGGTTATCTTATCTCGCCACCTATTGTGTATTTCTCGCTTAGAAAAATCCAATGTGAACAGAGAAAACGATTATTCAGCAGCAATTGTAGAAATTAAATGTTTAAAAACATTTCTCAATTCGACTCATAATAACAGAGTTATTTTCAATTATAAATCCACCCTAAACCGATAGCACCCCTTTGACCCAATTTCAACCATTAAAGAACTTGATCTTTAGTTTTACATAAACGGTAAACCGAGTTCGGTAACGATCAAACAAAAATTGCTCCCCCGACGAGAATATATATTCGAATGCGATGCCTTTCCAGTCCACTGCATGGAGATTGTCATTCTTCACTCTGTCAACCCATTCATGTTCGGTATTATTGCCTTGTAAGGGGAGCTGGTTGAGTTACTTTTGCCAAGTGCTTTCGTACCATTAGAGATCTAAAAATCAATTTTGATTATATTTATATATTTGGTTGGCATTATATACCTTTGAGATCTCTAGCGAGTCTCGAATCCCCGTTATCCAAGGCGGATCTGGAGTGAGATGTCTCCAATAGGCTGAAGGGATCCAATGTAGGGTCTGTGGCGAGTTCACGCTGTTAGTCTGGCTGTGGGCGGGATCTAAGTGATTCATAATCATTGGTCATCCAAAAAGGCTCTCAGACTCTTAGACACGCACTAGCGAGCTCTGGTAGTGAACTCCTGAATTAATGTTCTCCCTTGGCGGGGATCGAACCTGCACCTATTAGCAGATTTCCCTCAAGGGAAATCAGCTACTGAGGTCGTACTCATGACACGATTTTCAAAAATAGTCTTCATGTGTTCCCCTATCCTACCCAGTGTTTGGGGATCGAAGAGGCTTCCCATTAAAGGATATATAGGGAGATGCCCCTTCGCCCCTTATTTTGTATTTGAGAAAGAGTGGACTGTATGGTGCGATGAATGGTGGGGTATTGGTGGGGCAAATTATAAGGCATGGATATTTACAATGTTATAATTACATGGACCATTTTGTGGTCGATAGTACGAATAAATGATAAGTAAATCTTTGAGTGTCTGACGATGTTGGATTGGTGAGCTGCTCTGGGTTGGGTTGAACTCGTGGTGAAGTATGTTGCTCGGTGGGGCCCATGATGGGGTTTATGCCTGTTGGCTTCGAAGTGCGGTGAAATTTTAGATAAAGGTGAGTACTCACTATTTTATTGTCTGGATTTCTCCCCCTCCTTGCTTCCTGGCTTCATCGCCCGACGGGCCCTTTTAGGCCTACTCCAACATTTTGAGGTGGTTCTTCACTTCGATGATAATGACTCCCTTTCACTAGCCGCACTAGGCTCCCATCTTCTCTCGTGTCCTTCTTGCTCTTTCCTGCCGGTCTTCCTCGTGGCTGGATGCGCTAGCAGCGAGGTCCCAGTCCAGGGCATGGATGAGTGGCGGGGTATGACGTCATAGAGGTCTTGTGCCTACATCACTCTTCGCGGAGTTGATTCTTCCGCGAACACCCAGGAGATGACGAAAATGAGGTCCGTTCAAAATTATATATATAGGTATATTGTTCTGCTAACGCTCTAGTGGTTAAAAACTTCACGTTGGAAATCTGCTTAATTTGCGCAGCCCCTGCGTGACGGACATTTTTACCTTCAGTTGTCATCAGTGGTAGACGGTCCCACACCTTAACCTGCACAGCCACCGGCTCCCCACATATAGTCGATTTTATGTACATGAATGTGTGTGTATATGCAAATGATTTTGAAGGGTTTTCATTTTCATTGACGCTTGTTCTATTTGCATAGCCTTAAGCAGGCTATTTGTTTCATCTTCCGAAACAAAAAGTGGAATTGCTTATTTAATTGTGGTCAAAAAACCTTTTAGAATTTATAACTTCATGCAAGAATAAGATCAGCATAAGACCTAGGAGGATATTCGCGTTAAGGTTATTTTGCCTATTCAGTATTTCTGCCTTGGGCCAGTATATTGTTGGAGATAACTGCTGAACTCAAGAAAACCTTAAAGGCAACTTGATGGCGAGATTCTACCGACTGCTGACTCAACGCACAATTATTCTCTCTCTCTCTCTCTCTCAAAATAACCTCTCTCTATCCGCCTGTTCTATTTCCTTCTCATTTAATATTATAAAAATTAGTTATATTTGCCTTGGAAGACGGAATTAAAAGTCATACTATATTTATTTTGATGACATCATTAAAATATAAAACACTAGCACTTTGAGTAATAAAGTAATCTGAAGACGTTTCTCATTAATTTTTATCCTTGATGGCTTAGTTTATTCAACAGCTCATGTAACTTTCAACTATTAATAGAACCTGAGAAATACGCCTCATAAGCATCTCAGAAGGGAAGGTAGGAGGTTTTATTAACATTGCAGGCTCCATACTGATACTGGCTAATAGTCTATCATTAGTCAGCTGATGCAGGCTGCAGGCTGCCGAGGGATGGCTATCTAACAACTCTGCCCTTGAATAGTTGCAGCCTGCATACTGATACTGGCTAATAGTCTATCATTAGTCAGCTGATGCAGGCTGCAGGCTGCCGAGGGATGGCTATCTAACAACTCTGCCCTTGAATAGTTGCAGCCTGCATACTGATACTGGCTAATAGTCTATCATTAGTCAGCTGATGCAGGCTACCGAGGGATGGCTATCTAACAACTCTGGTCTCGAGTGGAATTTTCTCCACTCGTGCCGTTGTAGGTGTGAATGGAGTTTTGTTCATGTGGTGATGGTTCTGATGCAGAAGCCAAGGGGAAACCACTTTTATCTACACGAAGCTCGCATTCCCTTTTTCGATCTGTGCAGACTACGACCCAACCTCATTTAATTCAACCCGGGGCTTAGGTTAGCCATGAGAGTTACATCCTTGGTCTGGCATACTCGATATTTAACCGTTCCAGTTATCACTAAAAATAATTTTTTTATTAGCTGAAAACGGATCAGGAGTAGTGGATCCTTCGACAATAAAACATATTTCCATAATTTTGAGTCGAATAGTAAAAGGTTAAAGAACCAATCACGTTAAACTATTGATGCTCTACAATTGTTGTTCTATTCATGTTTTCTTGCCTCAAATATTAAGCAATTCGCAATTTTGTTTTCAGTTAGAATAGGAACTGAGATGAGATTATTTGTTTGTAATACTATCACGTGGGAAAACTGTTTAGTTTACACAACCCCTGGATGACGGCCTTTTTGAGTTATGCGAAATGCGTTCAGATGTCATGCGAAAATTGTTAAATTCAGTCCAGGTTGCCACCATTTTTCGCGACAATATTTCCTTTACTTCGTACAATGAGGTTGCAAAAAAGTTTAGTTGCTGCTATGTTTAGGAATTAATTCTAACTCAGTAACTTAAAAAGCAGAGCATTCCCAACAAGCTAATAAGCATTCCCTTAAGCTTAATGAGGTTGTGACACCGAATTCTATATATTTCTCCCAATGTCCATCGCTCCTGCCTCCATTGTATTAATCCATTTGTGTATCTGTTGTATTAGAGATGAAATGTAGAATTAGGTTAGTTGTAGTATTATGCAATCTGGGATAATTATGTAATCTGGCCCGTTGCCGAACGGCGCGCTCTTTCATCGAGATATTTGCCTTTTCAATCTATCTTCAATCTCTCATTTATGATCTGCTCGAAATTAATTGTAATCTGACATTAGATTACTCATGTGTACATTTTGTGGCAGTATAGTTCGTTAATATGATATTCCATACAGTATACAAACATAAATAAGTAAATAAATATGATATTTCGTTGAATACGACATGAGAGTTGTTAGATAAAAGGACCAAGGAATGAAAATAATGTGAGAGACCCAAAGGCTACGGAATAAGGAGGTTATTTATAGCGTAAGTTAATGCTATCTTTAAATTTCTTAAGGATACCATTTTTTACTTACGTCTGCGAATCAAAGGAAGCAATGGAGTAGCAAAAAAGTTCAGTTTTAATGGAATTATTAGTGTGCGCCATCACTGAACCCATTTTTGCACATTTCAAGGGTAATCAGCTATGGGGCCGTTCTCATGACGCGATTTTCGACAAATGTCCATCGATCCTACCCAGGAGATGACGAAAATGAGGTCAGCCTAAAATTATATATATATACATACAGATATATCTATATATTTACCTATTCACCGCTCTAACGGTCCAAATGTTTGTTGTATCGTTACCAAACTCAATATACTAGCTTTTTGTGTAAATCGTAAAAAGATGGAGTTCGATAAAATGGGACCGGGGGAAGAGGGGTTTATATATATATTTACTTGATATGCTGCTACAATGGCGATTCATCTTTTGACATATTTGAATATAATTTTACAAAATTAGATAAATATTAAAATTTTGAGAATGCTAAATGTTACAAATGTACAAATTAAATATAACCATGCTGCTTCAATGGCGATTCTTAACCCTAGAACTACCAAGGGGGGGGGGGCTCACCCAATTTTAATGGGATATTTTTGATATTTTATGTATTCCTCAGAAAAACATCCTAGAGTGAGGGCCTAACAATAAAATTAAATAAAAAAAACTTCTATGTTGAGAAAAAAATTTTTTTTTGACGTATGGGCTCGAGCCCCCCCGTTGGTAATGCAAGGGGTAGTTATACACTTAAGTACCAAGGGGGGGCTCCTCGAGCCCACTGATATTTAATACTACTTTTAACTAGTAATTCAAGTGTTATTAATTATATTGCTCAAATAATAATTACTTTGATGTAATTTTAACATACACAAACCTTCTCAAGTTTTTTTTTTTTCTCAAAAAAAAATATATATATTCTCCCCTTATATTTTTTTTTTCATATAAAAATATATTACTGAGATGGTTATAATTATTGCTCCTGATAGGTACTTTTTTAGAAAAGAGAAGATTTTCTAGGTTGTTCCCAACTAGGGGAACAGTTAGTCCATGCTGCATCCTGGATAAACACTCGGAAAAAAAATTATTGTGCAAAAGCACCGATAATTGCATTACGAATCTGATAATTATATTTTCTTAAATTATTATTCTATTATAATGTTATAATAACTTAGATATAGATAACTTTTTATTCTAACAATGTTTAGATATGTTCCTCCAGTAGAATAAAATTACATTTAATTTAAAGTCATCCTTTTTTCCCCATCCGAACTTTTTTTTTTAATTTATTTTTATTTTTGTATTCAATTTTTTTTTTCACAGGTGTCATAAGAAACGTTCATTAAACATAATCCAATAGAAATAAAAAATTTTAAAAAATTATAGAACCAAAATAAAAGGTTTTTAAGGTTGTGGGCTCGAGGAGCCCCCCCCCCCTTGGTAATCCATGCGACCTGGGAGAGGTCGGTAATACTAGGGTTAACATGCTAAAATATAATTTCACAAAATTAAATAAATATTAAAATTTTTACACAGCTAACATTTACCAATTTATAAAATAAATAGAGTGGACAAAACTAAATATAAATTGTTACTATATTTACAACATGAGGAAAAAATATAAAATAAAAATAAAACAGACAAAAAAAATCTAAAAGAAAAACTATAAATAGTTAAACTGGAAGAAGGCAAAACTTATATTCCACAGTGCTTGCTATATATAACTTTCATAATTGTAGATAATAGCTTTTATATTTCATCAAATAATCCATTATTTCTTAAATACTTAAAAAGATCATCTATAAATTGGCTACTGTCGGCCAGTAGTTCGCATCCATTTGTGGGCCATGGGTACGTTTTCACTTGTGTGCAGTCAGTCAGTATGTGTTTTACAGTCAGCGTTCTGTTGCAGTAGCGACATATAGGTTCATCTTCCATCCTCATTAGATATGAATGTGTTAGTCTAGTGTGCCCTGTGCGTAGGCGTGTAAGTACAATTTCTCCTCTTCTAGAGTGTCTATTACTTTAAGCCCAGTTGAGCGTGTTTTGTTTGATTTCCCTAAAGATGGGTTTAGAGGCAGGAAGTTTCGAAATATCTCCGTTGTTATACGCCCGTTGGAAAAGTGATATAAAACCTATATTGTTGCCTATCAGTATTGTTATATACATATTTTGCTCTACCGACATATTTGCTTTTTTAGCAGATTTCCCTTAAGGGAAATCAGCTATTGAGGTCGTACTCATGACGCGAGTTTCGAAAAATTTCTTCAAATGTCCATCGATCCTACCCAGGAGATATATATATATATATATATATATATATATATATATATATATATATATATATATATATATTTGTCTGTTAACGCTCTAGCGGTCGCAATTTTTGTTTGATCGTTACCAAACTCGGAATTTAATCGTTTTATGTAAAAAGGAAGATCAAGTTCCTTAATGGCTGAATTCGGACCAGTGGGAGAGGGGATTTTCGAAAATTCGAAATATCTCCGTTACCATACGTCGGATTAAACAATTGTATAGAACCAATCTTATTGCAAATTAAATTTACTATAAATATTGTTCTATACATTTATTCTGTATCTTTAATATTAACCGAGATATTTGCATTTGTATTGTGAGTGTGGTCGCCTATGTTCGGGAGTTTCCGCCGAGCGCTAGAGTGGCCGTTTCACTAACTATTCGTCCTCATGAGAATAGGTTACTACTACTGTTATTATTAGGCAGATTTCTCTATTGTAAAACTTCACGTGGGAAATCTGCTTAGTTTACGCAGCCCCTGCCTCACGGACTTTTATAATTTTCATCTGTCAGTAAGCCCTCACTCCTAGTTATGTCATATTAACAATAAGCTGTGTCATGAATCACTGGTTTGGAAGCTTAAATACCAAATATTGTTTTTATTTAACATTGTGTGAGTTTCATGGAAATATGTTGTGTGACGATGTCAAGAATTTACGTTCTTAAATGGAAAATGTTTATTTGTTCAACATCATAGTCGATGTTTAACTGTTACGAAATCTGGTTTAGTTTATGCAGCCCCGCGAAGCTTCTTTTTTATTGTGGCAATACGATGTATTTGACTGTTGTTCTTTCGTCAATCGATTCGGGAGTTGAAGTTAACAACAAGGACTGAGCTTGTACGAGGTCTGGGGACATAGAGGTATACCGTTGCTAGCCGGGCTGTTACCTCGTTGGGAGACTGCTAGTGCTGACATGGCAGAGAAAAGGAAAGGGCTGGGAGGTCAGTGCTCTCCTAGTTGCCGCATCTACCGCTGGGTGCCGCCACCTCACCGCTCACGCTCCAAAGAGATCACAAAAAACCCCTTCCAAAGCATCTCCTTTTTTTAACGGGGTTATTTTAGAAGGGGAAATCATCTGTAAGCAAAACGGAATTATGCAATACTTCCTTCAAATGACCATCGATCCTATCCTACCTTCTCGACGAGTAATTGAACAAAGAGAAAAGATGTAATCTGAATGGCAATTACATTGAACTTGTGCAGTTGCACTTTCGGACATTGATTACGATCAAATAAAACATGTCCGTCTCGCAGGGCTCATTAAACTAAGCGGATTGCACACATTATTGCATGCGGTGTTTCCCAAAATTATATTCAGTGTTCTCCAAGGTTCAATATTATGTGCATTACTATTTTAAATATATATGTATAAAAGATCTACCAGCTAACTTTAAACCAACAAAATCTATTCTTTATGCTGTTAGAATAGATTCCTTTATAAAGCTTTTAAAAATCGGGTTTGATAACGACCAAACAAAAATCGTGACCGCTAGAGAGCTAACAGACGAATATGTTAATCTATATATAGTTTTGAACTGACATACGTCCGTCGTCCGTCGTAGGTCGTACTCATGACGCGATTTTCGAAAAATCAAATGTCCTTCCATCCTACACAGGAGATGACGAAAATGAGGTCCGTTCAAAATTATATCTAACTACCTACCTATCTATTTATATATTTGTCTATTACTATACGCTGTATTTGTCTATGATATATGCTTATATATATATATATATATATATATATCCGATTACTGAGTTCTGAAAACAAGAAACAAAGAATAACTCGCTGAATGCATAGACAATCGATTGTGTTGGTAATACTTAAGACGATATTCGTCAATGGCTGAACTCGGACCGAGAATAGTGGGCTTTTAAAGGAAAATTCAGAAAATCTCCGGTATTATGAGGTTGGAAAATGTTATTAAAAAAATCCTGTTAAACTATTAATGCTCTGTAATTGTTTTCGTAGCCCAAAGAATAAGGAAGTTACTCTATTTCTTGTTTCCAACCTTCAGTATACCTTCTGATGATATTTATTTAGAAATATCAGAGAAATATTAGAGATCAGTAGTTTCTCGTATCAGGGAAATCTGCTTAGTTTGCGTAGCCCCTGCTTGAAGGACTTTTAGCAGATTTCCCTCAAAGGAAATCAGATATTGTAGTCGTCCTCACGACGCGATTTCCTAAACGTTTTTTCAAATGACCATCGATCCACATTCAAAATTATATAAAAGTCCGTCACGCAGGGGCTGCGTAAACTAAGCAGATTTCCCTCGTGAAGTTCAGTAATAGATAAATATACATACTGGTAACACAACAACACCGTGAATAAGTACAAACGGAAATAAGAAATGTCTCATCCAATTTCAATAACCTGCCGACAGGAAGCGTTAGGTTACAAATGTAAACAAACTGGCCTGTCCTCCTCACACCGGAAAGAATAACAATTACTGAAGTATATGAGAATATAACACATTAATTTTATTGAGAACTATTTACTATATCTAGTACTGTAATTAATAATGAGTCAGAATAATTGTTAACTCAATCAATAAAATTTTAGTAGTCCAAAACTTTAAGATGGGGGGGGGTCAACAGGAAATATTTACTTGTATCTCGTATAATAAAGGTCTCTTGAATAAAATGTTTGGTATTTAAACTTCCAATAATGTGATTTATTATGTAGCAGAGTATTGTTTACGTAACATGAGTAGAAGTGGCGGTTTGCTGAAAACTGAAAAATTCAAATATCTCGGTTAATATTCAAGATAGAGAATAAACGTATATAACAATATTTATAGCAAATTTAATTTGCAATAAGATTAGTTATATACACTTTTTCGATCCGATGCATAATACTGGAGATATTTCGAATTTTTGAAAATCCTCCCCTCTAAACCCCCCCTCCCACTGGTCCGATTTCAGCCGTTAACGAACTTGATCTTTCTTTTTACATAAAACGACTAAATATCGAGTTTGGTAACGATCAAAGAAAAATTGCGACCGCTAGAGCGGTAACAGACAAATATATATATATATAGATATATATATACAGTTTTGAACGGACCTCATTTTCGTCATCTTCTATGTAGGATCGATGGACATTTGAAGAAAAATTTCGAAAATTCCGTCATGAGTACAACCTCAATAGCTGATTTCCCTTAAGGGAAATCTGCTAATATATATAGATATATATATATATATATATATATATATATATATATATAATTTTGAATGTGGATCGATATATATATATATATATATATATATATATATATATATATATATATATATATATCTGTTACCGCTCTAGCGGTCCCAATTTTTGTTTGATCGTTACCAAACTCGATATTTAGTCGTTTTATGTAAAAAGAAAGATCAAGTTCGTTAATGGCTGAAATCGGACCAGGGAGAGGGGGAGTTTAGAGGGAAGGATTTTCTAAAATTCGAAATATCTCCGTTACTGTACGTCGGATCAAAACATTGTATAGAACCAATCTTATTGCAAATTAAATTTAATATAAATGTTGTCATAGACATTTATTCTTTATCTCCAATATTAACCGAAATATTTGCATTTTTCAGCCTTCAGTAAACCCCCACCTCTACTCATGTTACATAAACAATACCCTGTTATTCGAAGCTTAAATACCATAAATTGTTTTCAAGAGACCTTTATTACACGAGATACATGCAAATATGTTCTGGTGACCCCCCCTCCCACCGTCTTAAATTCTTGGACTACTAAAATTCGATTGATTGACGTAAAATTATTCTGATTCATTATAAATTACAGTTTTAGATATAGTTAATACTTTTCAATAAAATGAATATGTTATACTGGTATTCTGATATGTTTCAGTTATTTTTTTTCTTTCCGGTGAGCCGTTACGGACCTGACCTGTTTGTTTACATTTCCCATTGCTTACGCCTCCCACTAGGAGGGGAAAGATTTCTTATTACTGTTTGTATTTATTCACTTCATATTCACGGTTGTGTTGTGACACCAGTATGTAGATTTATCTATTTTTAAACTCCACGAGGGAAATCTGCTTAGTTTACGCACCCCCTACGTGTCGCACTTTCTATAACTCTCCCTCCAATTCAGATTCCTTAGAAATCCTTTTCTCTGGTATTCTTCTATTTTCTCCCTCGTTTCTCTCTCTTCGGCTGATAAACACATTTCGTATAGCAATTTAAAACTGGCTCCATTTAATTCTCTCCCTCTCTCGCGTGTAGTTTGATTGTGGTAGTCGGCGGAGGAACGCGGGGGAAATGTTAAAGAGAGCCAATTAAAATGCCGGCAGAGTAAATATGGCACAATCTCCTCCGATCTCGGCACCAAGATGTCAGCTATCGGAAACCTTCCAGGAATGTCTGAGCCCAGCTCCTTATTGATTCCTCTACTCGCTTCACGGAATAATAGCATATTATGTATCCTTTCCTGTTCATACCGCCCATTTATATCACAGCAAAATATTCAGGAATGGAAATAGACGCAACAACCCTTTTCAGTCATGTGCGCACCCAACGCAAAATGTCTCTCACGCAGGGGCTTCGTAAACTAAGCAGATTTCCCACCTGCTGGTATAACATGTTTGTAATCTCATCTCATCACAAATTTTCTATTTATAACTTCTATTTAAAAACCGATTGAAAGAATGGGCGGGGGTGGGGGTGGGGTTACTGGATATGCAAAGCAAATAATTTAATTTTCCATTAATACTGTTCTATATACTTTTACTCTATCTTAAATATTAACCTAGATTTTTACATTTTAGCAGATTTCCCTTACGGAAAATCAACTATTGAGGTCGTACTCATGACGCGATTTTCGAACTTTTTCTACAAATCTCCATCGATCCTAAACACGCGATGCCGAAAAAGAGGTCCGATCAAAAATGTATATATATATATATATATATATATATATATATAGATATATATATATATATATATCTGTTACAGCTCTAGCGGTCGCAATTTTTGTCTCATAGTTGCCAAAGTTGATATATAATCGTTTTATACAAAAAGAAAGATCAAGTTCGTTAACGGCTGAAATCGGAACAGGGGGAGAGAGGGTTTAGAGGGGGAGAATTTCAAAAATTCTTAATATCTCCGTTATTATGCGTCGGTTTACTTTTTTTAATTTTCTACTTCCATTAAACCTCTACTTTTAGCAGATTTCCCTCAGGGAAATCAGCTATTGATGTCTTACTTATGACGCAATTTTCGAAAAATGTCCTTAAATGTCCATCTATCCTACCCAGGAGATGACGAAAATGAGGTCCGTTCAAAATTATATATTCTGGCAGGTGGAAGTGACTTCTAATGTATGTAGGTAATATATTTGTCTGTTAACACTCTAGCGTTCGCAGTGATTGCTACCAAACTCGATATTTAGACGTTTTATGTAAAAATTCGAGTTCGTTATGGCTGAAATCCGACTAGTGGGAAGGATGGGGGTGTTTAATTGGAGCAATTTAGAAAATTCTTAATATCTCCTTTAATATGCGTCGCATCGAAAACATCTATAGAACCAATCTTATTGTGAATGTAAAGTTCTATAAATGTTGTTATGTATATTTTTTCACTGTCACTTCACCTACTTCACTATTTTTATTACTTTATCCCAAGATATTTGCACTTTTTAGTTTTCGGCTGTAAATCACTTCTACTCATGTCTTATTAACAAATAGCTTTAATATTATGAATCACTGTCTTAGAAGCTTAAATACCAAATATTGTTTTCATTTAACTTAGTGTGAGTTATGTTTTGAGATAAATACCAATGCTTGGCGAATGTGGGAAATCTGCTTAGTTAACGCAGTCCTGCATGAAGGACTTTCGTCATTTCACAATAAGCGGATATGTTATGAATCGTTTTTTTTTTTTTTCCAAATTTAAATTCTCTATATTGGTTTCAACAGACCTTCACTAGATGAGATACATGCAGCTATTGAGGTCGTACTCATGACGCGATTTTCAAAAAATTTCTTCAAATGCCCATCGATCCTACCCAGGAGATGACGAAAATGAGGTCCGTTCAAAATTATATATATATATATATTTGTCTGTTAATGCTCAAGCAATCGCAAATTTTGTTTGATCGTTACTAAACTCGATATTTAAACGTTATATGTAAAAAGACAGATCAAGTTCGTTGATGACTGAAATCGGACCGGTGGGAGGGGGGGTTTAAAGGGGGGATTTTCGGAAATTCAAAATATCTCCGTTATTATGCATCGGATCGAAAAATTGTATATAAACAATCTTATTGCAAATTAAATTTACTATAAATATTGTTCTATACATTTATTCTCTATCTTGAATATTAACCGAGATATTTGCATTTTTATGAAGTCTATGGGACATATGGGGGAAGGGTATGTTCGGATTAGTTCGGCTGTTTCCGTTAACTGTTCGGGTCAGGTGGAAGCTTCTTCTAACCTTACCTGTCGTTTCTAACCTTATCTTACCTTCCTTACTTTGTGAGATTTATGCAAATACGTTCTGTTCATCCGCCCCCCTCCCTTCTTTAGTTCTTGGCCTACTAAAATTTGAGTCATTAAAATATAAATTATTCTTACAATTCAGAAGCCGTTTCAGTTGGGAATTTATTTTAATTAACTGAAAGATTTCTCATTACCGTTTGTATTTAATCACGGTGGGTTTGTGTTACTAGTATGCAGATTTCTCTATTGTAAAACTTCACATGGGAAATCGGCTTAATTTACGCAGCCCCTGCGTGACGGACTTTTATTTACTCCTACTCATCGGTTTTGTATTTGGAAATAGTGAATTAATAGTGGAATGAAATGAGTCATGGAAATCTACTCAGTTTGCACAGCTCCTGTCTGAAGGATTTCTCCGTATTTTGCCAGGATGAGGGAATTTTGCTTAGTGTTCACAGCTGTGCGTGACGATATTTTGCCAGAGTTGACATTTCACAGCGTGCTTGAGTACTGTTGTAATCGCTGATTTGAATACAGATACATTTCTTTCCCAGTGAGTAATTAATTAGCCTATAATCCGTAAATGAGCTAACACATTGTTACGTGATCGATTTAGAAAGGGACTCGGGGGGAAAAAAAGAGAAAAAGAAAAACATAAACGACTTTTTTTTCTTTTTTTGTATGCGGTCCCAGAGAATGTTATAGAAATGATTCTATGCTCATTAATATGCATACCTCGGCTTATTTAATTGGTATTTCCCTGTAAGGCCCGTACAACATGCAAATAGGCTGGCTGCATATAGACACACACACACACACACACACACACACATTGCTTCTATGTTCGGTTTTGTTAATCCTATTGAAGCCCAATTAAACCCCTTTTCCTCCGTCAATCTACTTCACCCTATCAATGGAATAGTCCTTTTCTATATATAAATAAATTTATTCTTCATATTTTATGGCAAAGGTCTCCAATAAAAAAAACATTTATTTCAGTGCAAAATTTATTGAAACTTCCCTTCCTCGATCATATATCCCATAACATTTTTTCTTAAATTAATCTATTTTAAATTATGACGCAAAATAATCGAGTTCAAAATTTAACTGTAAATAATCGATTTGTGGTCAGCTGACCTAACCTACCTCGGGAACCTCTCAGTATCAACTACCTCCTCTGTGAGCACAGTCTCATCGAATTTTAAAAGGGAAACGAGCACTTCAAAAATGCAAGTAGCAATTTATAATTAGAATTAATAAATATATCATAGATGTAGGCACCTACTAATACAATATATAGCAAAATAATTACTAACGAATGTGTTAAATTAATGTTATTAATTTTTTTTGAAAAGGGTTAGCCCATGAAGAGGTGGCAAGTAAGCCACGAAACATGTACGGCAGTTTCAATAAAGTCTGCACCGAAAAAATGTTTTTTATTGGAACCCCCAGACATAAAGCATGAAGAATATATAAATAATATTGGGCCCAGAATGAAAATTATAAATAAATCATTTAGTATGGTGGTGAAATATATTTTATTTCCAAATAACCACAAAAAATTATAACATCCATTAAGGCAGTTTTCTTTTCAACAAAATCATGCATTAAAATGGACTAGAAAACTTGAGAGGACTATAGTTTAAACAGATTTAAATGTACCATTGTTTATCAGTTAAAAACTAAGATAATTTGGTCTTCTAAACAGATTATTTATATGTTATTAATTTCATATATGCGTGTAGAAACCAACACAGACATACATATACATACATACACTCTTACACACACACGCATGCACGCACGCATGCACACACACTCAAAGGAGAAGTCCTACATCTGGTTAGAAGGCCTCTTAATAGAGCAATCTATAAATAGGGCATCGTGGGAAAGATCGAAGAGGCAAGTTCACTCATAACTACAAACTGTCTACCTACTTCTCTCTCTCTCTCTCTCTCTCTCTCTCTCTCTCTCTCTCTCTCTCTCTCTCTCTCTCTCTCTCTCTCTCTCTCTCTCTCTCTCTCTCTCTCTCTCTCTCTCTCTCTCTCTCTCTCTCTCTCTCTCTTTCTCTCTCTCTCTCTCTCTCTCTCTCTCTCTCTCTCTCTCTCTCTCTCTCTCTCTCTCTCTCTCTCTCTCTCTCTCTCTCTCTCTCTCTCTCTCTCTCTCTCTCTCTCTCTCTCTCTCTCTCTCTCTCTCTCTCTCTCTCTCTCTCTCTCTCTCTCTCTCTCTCTCTCTCTCGCTCTCTCTCTCTCTCCTCTCTCTCTCTCTCTCTCTCTCTCTCTCTCTCTCTCTCTCTCTCTCTCTCTCCTCTCTCTCTCTCTTTCTATCTCTCTCTCTCTCTCTCTCTATCTCTCTCTCTCTCTCTCCTCTCTCTCTCTCCTCTCTCTCTCTCTCTCTCTCTCTCTCTCTCTCTCTCTCTCTCTCTCTTTCTCTCTCCTCTCTCTCTCTCTCTCTCTCTCTCTCTCTCTCTCTCTCTCTCTCTCTCTCTCTCCTCTCTCTCTCTCTCTCTCTCTCTCTCTCTCTCTCTCTCTCTCTCTCTTCTCTCTCTCTCTCTCTCTCTCTCTCCCCCCCCCCTCTCTTTCTCTCACAGTTTACAATCGAGACTTACAAAAATGTATTTTTAATAGAGGCTATAATATACCTAAAACAGCTGTCACCGTTGTGCCTTGCTAAAAAAAATACCATCATCATTCAGCCTCAAATGAATTCCCGGGCGAAGCCGGGTACCTGAGCTAGTAAAAGGTAAGATCATCAGCGTGCCACACCAACAGTTGGGAAATCTGCTTAGTTCTCTCAGCCCCTGCGTGAAGGACTTTATTTTAAATTGCTTGTGACAAACTGGATGGGTGACCATTTATGCTCGTGGCTAGTTGTGAATTGGAGCGACGGAATACGGGCGATATAGCCCCGCTGGCTGCCCTTGGATGAGCTGGGCTAGTGAATGGGTGACCGCCATACACTCTATCGGCCACACTCATAACTACAACACTTCCTCAGAACCACTTATCTATCCATTTATATGTTAAGCTGACTCGCTCATCTTTATATATTGACATAAAACTATATTTATTTCAAACTATAAAGGAGCTTAAATTTACCCAATAGGCATGGCATAATTCACATGTAAAACTGTGATGCCGTATCGGAGGAACATCATTCATGTTATGGGAATAAAAGGATTATCTAGTTCTTGTGTAAACCCATTCTTAATATTTCACAGAGGAACTATTTTTATTTAATTTATGGGCAAAAGGAATTCTTAACGAAAATTCGTTAACATGTCTTGAATCAACAGTTTTTCCTTCCCCAGCATACAAATTCATGTTTATGACGAGATTACCTACTTAATGCGCCCAATCTTTATATTGTCATTATTAAATATTTTTTTGCGCTCAGGTTAGCCAAGTGAGTTAAAGACCTTAATCTCACATGGTAAACCTTAAGTGGCGAGTTCGATTCCCGCCTGGACAAAAAGGGATTTATTTAGTGACGGAATTCATTAAATAAAACCCTCAGTCCCACCCTGGCTAGAATAAGGTGGTAAATCTAATTAAATCCCCCACCAATACAGCCAGAGGAAACTGTGTTGCTTTGCTCATCAAGATTTTGAACAATTTATAAACACTTAGTTTTTCATTCATCGTCTTTTGAGGTTGTACTCATGGCGAGATTTTCGAATAACTTTTCCTGGAATGGGTATCGATCGAGCCTAAAAATGACAAAATTCAGCCGTTCAAAACTTCACACACACATATACGAATATGCCTGTTAACGCTCTAGCGGTCTCAATGTTTGCTTTGACCCTTTCCAAAATCAACATTTTAATGCTTTATGTAAAACCAAGAGTCAATTTAGGTAGAGGTTTCAAATTCAAAATATCTTCGGTACTATGTGGCTCGAGCATAATCAATCTTGTAGAAAATTTAATTTTGAATAAATGATTATTCTATCTTGAATTTTTACCGATATTTTTGTATGTTTAATTTCTCAGTCTTCAGTAAACCCCTGCTTTTAGACATTGCGTTTTCATATTAACCGAAGATATCATGAAACGCCTTATTCGAAGCTTAATTACCAAAATTTGGTTCCAACAGATCTTTATTTGAGATACTCACAAATAGTTTGTGTGATCAAACTAAAAGATTTTACTTTCTTGACTTTCACTTCCTCTTCTTGACTTGTTACAAGTAAGAATTTAGAAAAGGAGTTTATGAATGAGGAGCGTATGCATGTATGTATATATATATATATATATATATATATATATAGGTATCTGAAAGACAAATACAAAGTTCAAAACTGGAGCATGGACGGATTGCTGTTTGGGGCAAGAGGAGTAATACCAAAAAAAAACGGCCGACTTACTCCAAAAATATGGACTGGAGACCGGAGATGTATGACAAATGTTGACATCAATTTTAAAAAAAAGAAAAAGAGAATAGGAATTATAAACAACCATTTGTATAAAATAAACATAAAGTTGTCATCTAAAACTAGTCACTCATCAGCACAAAATGAAATTAAATCAAATTCAATTCCTTAAAATATATATACCCGATAGATATTCCTGTTTTAAAGAAACTAATTAATTTCAGTTTACAAATATTTCCACTCCCAGAACGTAGGTTGCCGTGCAGGTGGTTTGAAAAATTGGTTGTTTTGGGTAGTAGGGAACCAGATGAATTTAGTTGGGTTACTCAAATAAAAATGATTGCAGCTTCAAATTTTGTACAGGTATATCTTACAAATCTATCTAACCATCAAACCCTACTTGCAAATAAAAATAATATAATAGTAAACGCCAGAAATAATTTAGTTTGTAGAGATATTGACCGGGCTCTTAGCTCAAAATATAATCCCTTTTATAGACTATTCTGTAACTTTATACTTACTTTGAATTACTTTCAATTTAATGTCAGCATAGAACAGTTAAGAACCATATGCCAACTGAGAGTATGTAATAGTGAATACATTAAAATATCCCATACGGGTAAGGTAAAGCCCAAATCATGAAAGGGAGCTAGTTATTTGTTTTGTTGTATATATATGCATTACCTCATTTTCGTCATCTCCTTGGAAGGGTCGATGGTCGTTTGATAAAAGGTTTGAAAATCGTATTTTGAGAGTAACCTCAATATCTTTTTCCTTTTAGGGAGAAATGTTAAAAGTAACAAGTAACCTTTTGCCCTAATCGACATGGCTTCAAGATGTCGGAATTGATGGAGATAGTTAGTAGAACTTTTTTCATATTACCACCATTATGTGCTGTCGTTTCCTCGGCGTTTTCTTATTGACCAATTGTTGGATAATTGGGTATTTTGCCCGGGCTGTACGGGCAGTGACTAATTTCTCGGTCTGCTGGGCACGAAGGAGCCTTGAAGAGAAACGGAATAAAAAAAGGTTGAAACAAACAGAAAAAGTGATATTGAATAAGAGAACGATAGACTCGTTGCTGGCTGCTTCAAGGTCGGGCGAGGAACGAGTTGATGGCTGTGTTCCTGGAGTTCGGCCGGGGCAGCGATCGGTGGAACGCGTCATCTCATGAACATGGGTGTGTCGAGGAGTCAGGGCTTGTGTCAACTTAGCAGATTTCTACCAAGAACATATTACGCCCTGTTACATCAGAGTGAGCCATATGGACGCTAGCTTCACACTCAAAGAGTTATTTGTGCAGGGTTGAAATATTTCTGCTTCCTGCAATCAATTTTGCTTTATTAGTAGTAGATTTCCCACAAGGGATATCAGCTATTGAGGTCGTACTCATGAAGCGATGACGAAAATGAGGTCCGTTCAAAATTATATCTATCTATCTCAGTTACCACTATAGCGGTCGCAATTATTGTTTTAGCGTTATCCAACTCGATATATCACCGTTTCATGCAAAACTAAAGATCAAGGATAGTTAACGGCTAAAATCGGAAAGGGGGGGGGGAGTTAGAGAGTGAGAATTTCGAAAATTCGAAATATCTCCGTTAGTATACGTCGGATCGAAAAATGGTATAAAACCAATCTTACCGAAGTTAAAATGTGGTCGGTTTTAGGAAATTATAATTTCAGGCTACAAAATAACACGCCTCCGTTTATCGTAAACTGCATTCTGTGATAATAATTAGCAGTTTATAAGCAGATATGAGAAAATGTAATCGTAAATATATTTTTGAGTATGAAATTGTTTGGCTTGTTCTTTGTTAGTGATAAGATAAGAGAATCGTATTTATGCAATCGTCCTTTCGTGCCAACTCCCGCGTATTCCATTTACAAAAACAAACTCCTCACTTTTCGAGCGTAATGTTTTTAGCAGATTTCTCTTTAGAGAAATCAGACATTGAGGTAGTACTCATTAACGCGAATTAGGAAACCTTTCCACAAATGTCCATCGATCTCCTACCTAGGAGAAACCAAATTGAGGTACTTTCAAAATTATATATATATTTCTTTACACATTGCCCGTGCACAAAGGGCGTTTATTTACTACATGTACCATACTATTACAGAATATATCAGGTACGTTCATAATACATCATGATTTTGTATACAAGTCATGAAGTTCATAAATTTGTTGTTGTATTAAAAAAAAGAAAAGAAGAGAAAAATGAAAAAAAAAATAAATAAACATACGAAGTGATGAAAAATTAAGTCGCATAATTAGGATAAAGCGAAACAATCCAAAACATACTAATTTGACTTCATTAAGAAAGTTATACTGCTCATTCTATTGCATTATTCTTGACGTAGGTTAAACAAAATGGAAGGGGAGACTTCTTCTTTAAGTAAAATATTTAAAACGTCTGCTGTTTCTATTAAACTTTTAAAAAAATGCCAAAATAAAAATTTATACTTTTTAAAGTAATTCTTTTGATCTATTGGCCAGTGGTCTTTGTTTTTGAGAAATGTCTACTACTACACAGTTAAGTAGTCAGTGTGCAAGTGTAGATGAGGTGTTCTATAGTCTGTTCTGTCACAGGGGCAATTTTTGTCATTTAATATTTTGAACCTATGTAAGTAAGATTTAGTAGTTCTATATCCGGTGAGTACTTGTGTGGATTATTAGTCAGTAGCAGTACTGGTGTTGATGTATTCCTCAATATTTGGGATGAATGTTTTTTATTGCTTGCCTTTCTCTGTTTTGTCCGATCGCTCCTGCCACTGTTTTATTGTGTCCGTGCGTAATGTGCATTGTAGGCTTTCTTTTGTTATGTTGGAATATGTGATATATATATATATATATATATATATATATATATATATATATATATATATATAAACCGTATTTGCTCGCGTACGACGCGCCCCCACAAAAATGGTAATAGAAAATATATGGTGAGATGAGATGAATAGTGTGTTGTTATAATATGTAGGAAATCTGCTAAGTTTACACAGCCACTGCGTGACGGGCACTTTTTTTTTCTTCTTCCTTTATGTTATGATTTCCTATCGAGCTTTCCTTTAAGACCCAGTAACCTAATTTTCCCCCAGGCTTCCAGGGTCTTTACCATCATTACCAATAAGGTCATTGCATATTGACCGTGTCGCCAGCCCATGACTTCCTTGTGCTCCTATTAAACAAATTATACAGAATGTTTTGTTGTGCACTTCATTCAAAACTATTTCAAAGGGACATAAGATTGTCCCAATGCATGAGATCAAAAAATGCAATACTCCATGGTTTATTGGTATTTTAACGATGAACCAAAACGTATCGAAGTGAAGAAATGCTTGTAAACAAGTAGAAATTTACAATTTCTGATAATTGGTTGTCGATAGTAAATGACTTGTGAAGAGAGATTCCCCTAGTCCAAAGAGTGCTAAGTGTTATTTATTGACGTTCAGTTTCTGCTGGTAAGGCTAATTGAGGCTAGTATTCCACAGGTACCGCCCTCTTCTAGCCATGGTGGGACCAAGGATTCTATTTAATGAGTTCATTCTTATTGACCATGTGAGAATCAAACTCGCCATTCTAGGTTTATTAATTTGATTGAAGTTGATTAAAGCTGATCACACGACCTCTCGCCAAAGCTGTCAGACAAGCCTTGGTCCTTCATAAGCTGCTGAGCCGAAGGATGCCATTTTTTAGTTTTATTAAAAAAAAAATAAATGTCTTACTTTTGCTGTTTTTGGAGTTTTCGGCATCTTTCGTAGATATTGTGAAGGTATCGCCCAAAGGCTCCCGCGTATTCCATTTACAAAAACAAACTCCTTACTTTTTGAACGTAAAGTAATTAGCAGATTTCTCTTTAGATAAGTAAGTTATTGAGGCAATACTCATGACGCGGTTTTGGAAAAGGTCTCAGATTTGAATGTCCTCTTGAATTAAACGACGGTGTACGATTAAGAAAAATGGCACGGCGCTGCAATTTGCGATTTAAACTAGAGTGTTTCTGAGAAATATCGGATTAGTGTTCCGACTAATCTAGTCAAATAATGTGTGTTTTTGAATTTCCTTGTTTAGTCCATATTCGTGCACATTATCTTTTCACGTACTCAACTCGAGAGATAGTCGAATGATAGTCACCGATATTATTTCCATTCAGCAGTTCGGATTGCCAGCTGTGGCATTATTTGTGGAGTACGGTGAACCAGATTTGTTACTGAGTTACACTAGTAATTCCTCCGCCTGACTTGGATTAGAGTTGTCTTATGGTGAGTAGATCGCGAGTCGAGTTCCTTTACCAGGATCAGACAAGAACCCAAATACAAGAAGTCAGACAAATCCTGGAGTCCTCTATGGGAACGTACATGCAATCCTTTACTAATTCGAGCTTTGCTTTTCCAGATGGACGTGAGCTTCAATAACGTCGTGGAGAGTACCAGACAGTATTTCCAGGGTGTTCCGAACCCCGGCGGAACGGGCCAGTCTTCGGGTCCCTACGGGACGACCCCGTTCTGGCCTCCAAGCTTCCAGCAGAAGCAGCCTCAGCCACAGCAGTTCGCCAGAGATGGCTCTCAAGACCACCATCAACAGCAGCAGCAACATTCTAATCAGAGGTATCCTAACATATCACTAATAGTGCAATCAAAATGCTGGAAAGGTAATTTTATTTATTTATTTGGTGAAACACTATTTAAGCGATTTTCACCAGTATATCTCCAAAGAACCTAAGATGCTATTGCAGTTATAGCTGAATCATTAAAACCAATGTTAAAACTTCCCTGAAATAGGAAGAGATTGACAATTACAAGACTTGGTAAACAAGTTCTTGTTTTAAATATAACGTACTAAGAAATCATAAAAATGTGTACTTTTGTCATTTAGTAGTTGGTCCAGATTGTAATGTAGTTTGATATTATATCGTCTTCTGGAATCAGTAAATGGTTGATAGCGAGTAGTCTATTACATAGGGAACATGTTGGTGGTTTAGATTCTGCCACAAGGTACTTGTGCGTTAGTCGTGAATGGCCATCTGCTGGTCGAGCAAGAACGATTTGTTCTCGTCTTGAACTTCGACTGCTTGATGTGTTTACACTTCAACATCAACGGATGTTGAACTGCGGAACTCCGACATTCCGCTGTTGTGTTTAGGATTTGACCAAGTAAGATAGTTCGCCTAAAAGAAAATTCAAACGATCTGGCGAATACGTCTTGAAGCAGTTGGTAAAAGATTGACCAAATCTCATTATCTTCTTGATCCAGGAAACCTGTGGACTGGACGATATTGGTGAAATTACGAATACTGTTCTCAGTTCATCTCCACCTTAATGTTGCGTAAGGGCTCAGGTCAGCCATGTGAGATAAGGCTTTGGTCTTAGTAAACTTGGCAAATCTGAGGTTGTGGGGTGGCCCGTAGGAACCCCAAGTGGCCAATAGGAATTTCTTTAATAACCAACTCATTAAATGGAATCTTTAGTCCTATCCTGGCTGGAAAAGGACGGTGACATGTTCGTAACTCGTCCCAATTAGCCATACTTGCTTAGTAAATGATGTTCAATAAATAACACAACAACAATAATGATGGTATATGTCATAGCCTGTTTTAGGAGAGCTTGATAACATACGTATGTTAAGGTTTTGACAGTCGAAGGCCAGTTACTAAAAGCATGAACTTTACCACAGATTGTTCATAGTTTATTATCTGAAAAGGAATCCGAAGAAGAATTATTACATTTCAGATCTCTTGCTACTGCAAGTCCCTTTCTGGCTGTTTTCACCTCGCCCTACGCACTTACCGTATGATATTGTTTTTGGCTTACCAAAAACAATATCATACGGTAAGATTGGATTAAAATCATTAAACATGCCTCACGCATCGCAGTTTTCCATTTTATACTAAAGTAGCGGTAATTAACATTGGATTTTGTGGTAATTTACCGCCCAGAACAGATCATTTTAAAATTTCCTTTAATAAACCTGTATAATAAAAAAAGTCAGAATGACCTAAGCGGCTACTTTATTTCATTTTTTTATTGCGTCCACTCCCCAATATTCAATGCCTAGTGGGAAATAGGCCCCATAGAGGTTGTCTGAACATGTTTCCAAAGAGGTAAAGGACAGATGAGATTAGAGGTTTCAAAGGACAAGGTTAATGCCCTCAGCCTCTGAATGCGTAACTGCTTCCGCGTTGTTAACATCGGCAACTCCGCGACTCAGCTTCAAAGCAGTTCACGTTCACTTCTTTTCTTTTAGCAATTCGTTTTTGGAGGAATTTCCTCAGACTTGAGTCCGAGTTTTCCCAAGATTGAAACAATTTCCTTCATTAACTTTTTAGAAGTAGACTTCTTTTGGCTCATCTAGTGAGTCTTTTATGGCGCAAAGTTGGCAGTACGCTTAAGTAGAGTAGAGACGCATATGTTAAGGTTCGTTCTATCTTTTCACATCGAAATATGACACATTTTTTTCTTTCTTTTTTATCAGAGGTTTTGAAAACTTTAAAAATCTTTCTTTACTTGCCAAAAAGTATTTCGCGATCAGAGATTATTAGTCCTAAGAAATCATCTTAATGTTCTACATTCTATAGTCAAAAGGATCTTAAATGAGTTGTTTGCCCGGTCTCATATCTGGCCAGTGCCAAAATCACCTTCCAGGTAGCTTTGCCAGCAGCCATCTTGTCCGTAGGAGTGTTTGCTAATTTGTAGAGATCAAAGCTACGATGTTTTTTTTTGTTGTTTTTTTTTGTAGCCAAGTTAAACCACGAGCTAAATGTCATAAGAATTTCTAAAACTTTTATATTTTCGTAAGCCTCAGTTAAAAAAAGATGCTTTAAATGGATAACAAATAGTACTTCATCTTGAAATGAAATTACACCTCTTTTCTACCTGGCATTGAGTTATCATTTTCTGGACTTTTAAAATAGTACAAAATAACATTTGTAAATGAATTTGGTTTTGCTGTGAAGGCATATGTAGTTGTTTTTTTTAATCCAGAGTAAAAGAAAACACGTACAAGTGTCAAAGATATCTGTGTGGACATATGTACTTCAAAATACGATTTGATTGGTGTTAATTTTATTCAGTTGTTTGAATACAATGAGGCTGAACAATCCGTGTAATGTGTTCCTACCGTTGTAGAAATGATGGGGTTAGTTATTATTAACAAGTGAATATGGAAAGTAACATATATAGATGTACATATATATAGAGTAGGTTTTTTAAATGACGTAATATTCGGCCATTGATAGTAGGGGTCTAGGTTTTATCTTATCACTAATTCATTGATAAGAGCATGCCAGCTCTTGTGCTGGGAAATTGTGACTAGTTGAAATAGAATTTGTTTGTTGCAGGCTGCCTTCTCTGGCTCCGTTCTCGAGCCTGCAATATCGGGGATCAGGGGGGACGCTCCCATCCATGTCGAGCCTGAAGGCGGGGCAGGGAGGGTTCGAAGCTGCCAGCGTCCCCCCTAGGTACCCCAGCCCCGGAGGAGCTTATGCCGCCTACTTCCAGCATCATCAGCAGCAGACGCAGCACCATTCCCAGCAGCAGGCCCAACATCAGCAGCACCAGCAACATTCTCAACACCAACAGCAGCAACAGCATCAACAACAGCATTCTCAGCACCAACAACTTCAGCATAGCCAACACCAGCAGCAACAGCAACAACAGCAGCAGCAACAACAACAAAATCAACAACAACAGCAACAATCGCAACAGCATCCCTCGCAGCAGCAATCGCAACACCATCCCTCGCAGCAACAGTCGCAACACCACCCGTCGCAGCAACAGTCGCAACACCACCCCTCACAGCAACAAGCCCAGCATCCCTCGCAGCAACAAGCCCAGCATCCCTCGCAGCAACAAGCACAGCATCCCTCTCAGCAACAAGCACAGCATCCCTCTCAGCAACAAAACCCCCAACAGCATACAAACAAAGAGCAACAAAATCATCAAGGGCAAGGATCTCAGCAAAATCAACATTTAAGCCACAAACAGCCCGTAATTCAAAATCACCCGCAATCTATGCAGAGCCACCATTCTGCGCAAAATCCCAATATTCAACACCAAGGGGCGCCGAGTAATCAACAACATTCTCAGAACCTCCAAAGCCACCAGCAAGGAAATCAAGTGATTCATGGTCCTTCAAGCCATCATCAACAAGCAATGCACAACCACATGAGCAGTCAGCAAGCGCCAAGTGGCCAAAGTCAACACTCGTCTCATCAACAAAGTAACTCATCCCACCAACAACATAGTTATCATGAAAGCCACCCGAGCATTCAAAATCAAGCTCAGCTTTACCACATGCAGCAAAGCCATAAACAGGTCATTCAGAACCATAAACTCCAGCAGCAGCTGCTGCAGACTCATCACTCCTTGCAAAGCCAAAGCCATCACCAGTACCAAAGCCACCAACACGCATTACAAAATCACCAGACTCACCAACTTCAGATGTCTAAATACCAGTCTCATCATCAAGGTCTGCAGAATCTTCACCAAAGCCACCATTCGGGTGCGCAGAACCATGTAAACCAGCATCCTCAGATGCTAAATCATCAGTCTAGTAACCAACAACAACAACAGCAGCAGCAGCAGAGTATTCATCAGCAGGCTTTGCAGAGCCACTCGCAGTCGCTGACAAGACAGTCCCCTCATCAGCAAACCTTGACGCGGCAGTCACCCCACCTGTCCCACCATCCCAGCCTCCCTAGCCCGTCTCACCACCTCAGCAACCACCATCAGGCGACGCTCACACGACAATCGCCACACCTTGTCAGCCATCAGCAGACACTGACCCGGCAATCTCCATTGATGGCCACTCATCAGCCCAATCTTCCTAGCCCTTCCTCTCATCTCAGCTATCAGCAGAACCTCACAAGGCAGTCTCCACTAGCAGCTAGCCACCATCCTAGCATGTCCACTCCATCGCCACACCTTGCCAGTGGCCATGTACCTCAGAGCTTCACCTCTCAACCATCTCCAAATCACACGCCCAACCAACAGGTGAGTGATTTCTGTGCTTTATTTAGAATTACTTTATTGGTTTCAGTGATTTAAAAAAAGGAAAACAAAAAAATCGTATTCCTCAGATTACTTTTCTATGTCGTTCCTATACAACTTCGTACGTATTCCCTTGCTCATTTCCTATTATTACTTAATTTTTTATAAGTTGAATAAAATGGATGCTTTACTGAGGCATTAAAACAAATTATTTTAAGAAATGGTACTTTTCCTTAGCTATAAAATAAGTAAAAACTATAGTTAAAAAACTTTATTCTGAATTAAACTTTATTGAGCTAAATATAAATGTTATTTAATTAACAGTAATTAATTAAAGAAACGTTAAAAAATAATCGTCTCATTCTACAATACTAAGCTCTTCACTTGCTTCCTATACATATTTAGTTTTAGACTCATTATTATGAAGTAGAATTAATGAGTAAGTTTTCTTTTTCTTCTGATTCTCTTAATATTTAAGTTGCTTAATTTTTTTAATGAAGGAATTACCGAGATTCTTATTCATGTCTTTCAAGTCCGCTCCCAATTTATTTTTTCTGTAAATATAAAAGTTGACAGCTTCGCTTTCCGTTAAAAAAATTGAATATGTTTTATCTGACTGTTGAATATTGAATCTTAGTGAACATTTTGATTTTCAAATCGAATTTTTAAAGCACTTTATTTTAAAACATTACTTGAAATCCTAGTGCTTAACCCACTGCATTTTATAATGAAGCTGACTTTAACCTTCTTCATTTTTTCTATTTTCAGAATGTATTTACAACCCCTACAACACCGGTGAACGTAACCCGTACAACTCCGCAACCATCACCTGCTTCCACGTCCATCCTTCCAAATGTCAAAAGGGAATCTCCGTTGGACTTATCAGTGAAGACGATAAGGCAGTCAGCGGACTCTACGGCAGATGCCGAGCGAGTCTATACCTTCCACAACGAATTCATGTGGGGCAAACCCAGTGGTTCAGGGTACGGTCAGCAACCTGCAACTATAACCCCGACCCGCTCGGAGGTGCAGTTCTCACAGAGCCCTCACCCGAGCAGTGCAGAAAGCAAGAAGAGAAAAGAGTCTTACTATACCTTGCCGTCCGTCAACAGCTTCAGCAAGTCCTACGACAAGATCTACCAGCAGCATCAACAACAGCAGCAGCAGCAGCACCAACCGCAACAGCAGCAGATGCAACAGCAGGCGCAGTTGCAGCAGCACGCTGCTCAGCAGCTGCCGAGATCGGCCTACCCCCAGAACTACCTCAAGAGGCCTCCTGAGCACTCGCCAGAGAAGCAGCAGGCTCCGCCTGCCAAAGTCCCAAAGATAGATACCTGGAAGCAGACTATCGACAAGCAGATAGAGAAGAGGTTCAACTCGTACCTCTCGTCGAGAGGCGTCAACGGCGAGAAGAAGACTTCGCTGCCTTCCATGTACGGTGGGGAGCAGAAGCAGAACGGTGCCGACAAGAGGGTTCTCAGCATCCTCAGGAACAGCCTGGAAACGCGCGAAGCCAGGAACCAACAGATCCAGCCTCCCAAACCCGTGCTGCCCAAGTACGCAGAGACCCGACACCCTGCTGGCTCTTTGGTAAGTCGACTTTAAGCACTTATATATTTTCATTGTCGCTAACAATTTATTGTTTTAAACTTCTCGTGAAAAGTCCCATTCCAACCTTAAATACCAAATATTGTTTTCAACAGAGGTTTAATTTGAGTGATACATACAAATGCGTTGTGTGATGACGTCTTCGATTCAGATCAAACGTTCATGGCTCGAGCATTTATTGCTTTACTGTTGTCCAAGGGATTGACTAAGTTGCTGTGTGCTTCAGCATCTCAATGTAATTGAGCAGTCCTGCAAACTGTATAAAAATGTTGTACAATAAAGTGATTCTCTTTCTATACCATGTAACCGTTTCATTCAGCACTAAAGGTCATGTTCATTAATGGCTGAAATCGGGCCTAGAATGGAGGTGGAGACGAATTCCAAAATTCAAAAATCACTTTCGTTATGGTTCAGATTCCAAATTATGTTATAGATCCAATCTTGTTAAAGTAATGGTGCTGTAGAAATGTTGTACACATTTTTTTGTAACTCAAGTATTGACTCGAGGGAGTTATTCCGTACATTATTGTTTCCAGCATTCAGTAAATTCCTGTATCTACTCATGAGATTTTTACTTAGAAATAGGAAATATATGATGAGATGAGGTCACTAGTGTGCTACGGCGGCACGTAGGACAGGCCATTTTAACAGATTTCCCTTAGAGGAAATCAGCTATTGAGGTTGTACTCATGACGGAATTTTCGAAATTTTTCTTCAAATGTCCTTCGATCCTATCTAGTCCGTTCAAAACTGTATATATATATATATATATATATATATATATATATATATATATATATATATATATATATTTGTCTGTTACCGCTCTAGCGGTTGCAATTTTTGTTTAATCGTTACCAAACTCGATATTTAGTCGTTTTATGTAAAATGAAAGATCACGTTTGTTAACAGCTGAAATTGGACCAGTGGGAGGAGGGGGGGTTTATACGGGAGGATTTTCGAAAATTCGAAATATCTCCGTTACTATACGTCGGATCAAAAAATTGTACAGAATCCATCTTATTGCCAATTAAATGTAAAATAAATATGGTTATATACATTTATTCTCTATCTTGCACATTAACCGAGATATTTGCAATTTTATTACACCTGGGTGGCTAACGGACGGGTGACTTTCCCGCCAAAAGCTAGTTCGGCCGTTTCCTTAACTGCTCGACTCTCGTGAAATTTCTCTATTGTAAAACTTCACGTAGGAAATCTGCTTAGTTTACGCAGCCCCTGCGTGACGGACTTTTTCAGTTTGCAGTAAACGCCCACTATTAGTCATCGTACTTTAATAATAAGCGAATATTAAAGATTTACACCAATCCTAAGTGCCCAAATATTGTTTTCATTAGGCCATTATTATGCGAGATACATGAAAATGCGTTGTGTGATGACGCAATCAATTAAGATTTTATTTGTTGTCCCGAAAATGTTTATTTGATCAGTGCCATAGTCAATATCTAACCATTTCATTAGACCAATATTTAGCCAATGCTTGGTTTACGCAGCCCTGCGTGACCGACGTTTGGTTACATTTATTGCTTTAACGGCATGCCTCAGAGATGAATTGGCTCATAACCTTCTTAACCTATAAAAGCGGCCTGGCTGACACATTAAACCAGTTCTATATATAATGAATTACGTAATATTCTTAGTACATTTATTTTAGAATGCATTTCCCTTTGACAAGTTGCGGGAATCCCAAGGCCGATCCCTATCACCTTTTCAATTACTCATTCCAATTAATGATACAATCTTAGGTGGCTTTAATTAAAACATACTTTTTTTACACTTTCTCACTTCGCCAGAATCACACTTGGGAATGTAGTTACGAAGAATCCAACCATTATTTTGTTTGGGAGTATTTAATTAAAATGCAATGTCTTTAATTATATTGCAGCTTCACTCTTCCATGCCTCGGCACATTTTAAAAAGTCCGTCACGCAGGGGCTGTGTATGCTAAGCAGATTTCCCAAATGCAGATAGAATCACTACTGATCTCATCTCTCCTCATATTTCTAAAAAATCTGCTAATAAAAATTAGCAGAAGGTTTAATGAAGGTAGAAAACAAGAAATAGAGTAGCTTCCTTATACTTTGGGTTACGAAACAATTATTCAGCATTAATAGTTTAACAAGATTTTAGCAGATTTTTCCTAAGGGAAATCAGCTATTGAGGTTGTACTCATGACGGAATTTTCGAAATTTTTCTTCAAATGTCCATCGATCCTACCCAGGAGATGACGAAAATGAGGTCCGTTCAAAACTGTATATATATATATATATATATATATATATATATATATATATATATATATATATATATATTTGTCTGTTACCACTCTAGCGGTCGCAATTTTTGTTTGATCGTTACCAAACTCGATATTTAGTTATTTTATGTAAAAAGAAAGATCAAGTTCGTTAACGGCAGAAATCGGATCTGTGGGAGGGGGGGGGGTTTAGAGGGGAGGATTTTCAAAAATTCAAAATATCTCCGTTACTATACGTCGGATCGAAAACTATTACAGAACCAATCTTATTGCAAATTAAATTTACTATAAACATTGTTCTATACATTTATTCTGTATCTTGAATATTAACTGAGATATTTGCATTTGTATTCTGCGATGCTCGGCAGTAATCTATGTTCGGACATTCCGCCGTGAGCTCTGGCGGCCGTTTTCGTAACTATTCGTCCCTCGTGAATATGTTTATAGGTTTCTTACTACTACAGTTATTATTAAGCAGATTTCTCTATTGTAAAACTTGGGAAATCTGCTTAGTTTACGCAGCCCCTACGTGACGGACTTTTTTTTTCTTTGAATTGCCGTTTACAGGGGGATTTCGAAAATTCATAATATCTTCTTTATTATAAGTCGTACCAAAACGTATTATAGAATCAATCTCGTTAAAATATTGATGTTCTTCAATTCATTGTTTAGCAGATTTCCCTTCAGGGAAATCAGCTATTTTTTTTTGTCGTACTCTTGACGTGGTTTTCTAAACATTTCTTCAAATGTCCATCGATCCTACCCAGCAGATGACAAAAATGAGACCCGTTCAAAATTATATATACATTTGTCTGTTAACGCTCAAGCGGTTGCAATTTTTGTGTGATCGTTACCAAACTCGATATTTAATTATTTTAGGTCAAATTAAGAACAAGTTCCTCGGTCTGTTTATAAGTCGGATCGAAATATTTTATAGAACCAATATTATTGCAAATTTAATGAATGCTCTATAAACTTCGTTATTTACATTTTTTCAATATTTTCATTATTAACCAAGATATTTCCATTTTTTAGTTTTTGGTCCTCAGTAACCCCCACCCCCCACTCCTACTCATATTAAGAATAATCTGTTAGTTTATGAAGCACTTTATTTGAACCAAATATTGTTCTCATTGAACTCTTACGTTTTGAGGTAATGCAAACACGTTACGACGCACGTGGGAAATCTGCTTAGTTAACGCAGCCCATGCAACAACGCCATGAGTAGAACTGCAATAGCTGACTTAAGAAAATTCTTCTGACAGTCCTACGAATTTCATCAAAAGAATTCCCTAGTTATTTTTATATTTTCTTTAATTTAGATCGGTATCTTGACACAAGTAGGTCATTGTTCACGTGTGGCGTCAATCAATCGCCTTGGAGTTTATAACTGATTACAACTGATAGTGTTGAAAAATAGTCATTTTCATGGAAAAACTAATGCGTTGAAATAGTTTTAATCAAACTGGAATTTTTCTTAGTTTTCCACCTTTTGTATTCTTTTTACGAAGTAAAAGTAGTATAATATTGAGTGATCACTGTTGCAGTATCTTGCAATTAGGGAAAAGAAAGATGGAGTCTTCCTGCATTAATTGTTTACTTTTGGAAACCGACTTCACCACATCTGCTGAAATCCGAAAAGTGGGAGGGGTGATTTTGAAAAGTTGCAATATCTCCGTTATTATACGTCGGATCGAAATATTGTATAGAACCAATCTTATTGCAAATGTCGTGTTCTATAAATGGTGTTATGCACGTTCATTATTAACAGAGATATTTGCATTTTACAGTTTTAGGCCTTTATTGAACCCCCACCCCTACTCATGTCATATTAGGAATAACCTCTTATATGTATTATGAGTCACTTTATTTGAAGCCTAAATACCAAATATAGTGTAAGCCTAAATACCAAATATAGTGCCTAAATACCAAATATAGTGCCTAAATACCAAATATAGTTAACGCTGTCCCTGCGTGAGGGACTTTTTTTACCTTCAGCTGCTAACGGTAGTGGTAGGTATACTTACGTGTTAACTTTTACGGCCACCGGCGCCCCAATGCTCAACAAGTATAATTGGTATGAAATCATTATTCTTTTCTCCCACAATACTGTGCAGGGGTTTCTTGAATATAATTTTTCTTATATTTTGGTTTGCATGATAATTTTTCCAACCCCTGGTGAATTCGTCTAATTCTTCGGGTTATCATCGCCTGTTTTCGGGTGGAACTAAAATGGTTATTGCAATCCCAAAATTGACGGATTTGTTTTAGTCATGAGTTAGGAAATAATGATATATAAATGCAATTGCTGTTTTGCAGGTTCGCCAAAACCTGCCTCCGTTCGGGGCCATAAACCTGGAGAGGACCCGTGCTGCCTCCTTCGGGACCAGACTGCACTTCCCGAGAGCCATGGACTCGATTCCCGGGGAGAGACTGCCGCCCCCGCCCGTCCAGGATGTGGTGGATATCACAGATGATGATGACCTCAGCCCGCCACCCTCGTCCTCCAGCAGTCAGCAACCCTTGCAACTCCACCACCCTTCCCAGCAGCAACAGCAGAACCAACAACCGGCTCAGCAGGGCCAGACCAAAGGAGAGCTGGATGGATTAGCTGCGTTCCTTGCTGCCAGAATCAGAACCAAGGCCGAGCTCAAGCAGGTTAGTCATATTGTTGCATCTATTACAAAATCAGTAATAATAAGTTGTTTATTAAAGTACTTTTGGATTGCAAAATTAAACACACAAGCTTTGTAGTTTTTATAACTGCACAATTTATTTAACAATGCACTACTCACTTGGTTAATTGTTCATAACATCTACTCACAGTATACACTGATAGCTTCACTGTTCTTCTTATTGTAGAGTCCAAAAACTCACTCACAATCACTGAAGTTCACAAAAACACGGCACTGCACGAATCTTCTTTAAGATAACGCTACTACAATGTCCCTTTACTTTTACACGGCACAACAGTTCTTCATATAAAACACTTTACCGCACTGCAACTAAAACGCACTGTTCACTAAAGCTGCACTGAACGCACTGTTGATCACTTGAAGAGAGCTGAGAACAAACTAAACTCTCGGGGTGGGCTGGACCTCTTTTATAGCTTGTCGGATTACATCAAAGGAGACGTGTCTAGACACGTCTAGATCCTGGACGCGTATTTCCAAGAACGATCTAGACCGTCTGTCGGCTCCTTTGATCTACTTCGTACTTCTTAAATATGTCATTAACTCAGTTTAATTTTTCATATACGTAATTTTCGCAACAATATCCTTCAAACCTCTTATTTGTTTTGGACATCTTACAGTAGACAAATTATCATTACTATGAATTATTTAGGTTATAATAAATAAATTAACATAACAAAAAATAAACACATAGTTACGGTACAATCAGCCGAGCAGACTACTTCAAGTATCTGGATGAAACCAACGAGAAAAACTAGCTCAAAAGTTGTTAGAATTATAGATGATAAAAGACTTTCAATGGAAAAATTGCGACACATATTGTTACGTTTATTACCAAAAATAATAAACGTTGTTTATTAAAGTTCTTTTGGATTGCAAAATTAAACACTATTACTCACAGTATGCACTGATAACTTCACGGTTCTTCTTATTTGTACAGTAAAATAACATACGATCACTGAAGTTCACAAAAACACGGCACTGCACTGATCTTTACAAATAACACGGCATTGCTCTGTCTTTACATAATCACGGCACTACACTGTTCGTTACATATCAACACTGAACCAAATCCAAACGCACTGTTCACTAATGCTATACTGAACGCACTGTTATTCACTTGAAGAGAGCTGAGAACAAACTAACCCTCGGGACGAGCTGGGCCGCTTTTATAGCCGCGCGGTTTGCTTCAAAGGGAAGGCCGAGAATGGGCTAGTCGAGACACTTCAGGCGCCAATGGTCCTTCCATCGGTCGGCTCCTTTCATCTACTTCGTACTTCTTAAATATGTGATTAACTCTGTTTAATTTTTCATGTACGTAGTTTTCGCAACAATATATAAAAAAAAAAAAATGTCTGAGCTTTAACACACAAATACGGCATGACGACACAGTTATAAAGCCGGAAACTCTATATGCCAGTAAGAGCCTTAACCTCAATTACAAATATGACCTCGATAACATAAAGAAAGCTGAAAGGAAAATCATCAGAAAAATACAAAACTAACACAGGAAGGTTATAAACTGCATTCACACACAGTTACAGAAAACTATTCCAAAATGGAGACTGACTTCCGTAAACGCCGACTGAAATTCTTTGGAGACGTCATGAGACTGGCGCTCGACTAAACAAGGAAATCTCAATACACACTCGTAATCTGAAATGGATTGAAAACGTCAAAATAAGCCAAAAACGTCAATATTGACGTAGAAAAGGTGGTAAAAAAAATAACAGACGCCAAAGACCGCAAAAAATCTATAACTGGAAAGTTAGATCTGAGATCAAGACCCGAGCAACAGCGAGAGGGACAGAACAAAGACGAGTCCTACATAGTGAAAGAATGAAGTTTTTCAAGAGTGGACGCACTCTCCCACCGGCACGTGAGAAATTCGCTTGGATTACACAGCCTAAATTTAATGAGTTCCTTATTAAATTTATCATCTGATCCACGGTAGAATCGTCTGTCCAAAACTTTTACAAGACAGAATAACAAATTATTGAGGACGCTAACCATGCCTTGTGCAACAATGAGTTCCGTTAGTTGAAAGACCTTTTCAGTACTAATTAAATCTTAAAAGGATTAAGAAATTAGAATCTCAGGAATGGCATGAGAACGAATGGTGACACAACAGAAATTTTGATATGTGATGTACCACACTGACAAACTCAATATCTGACTTCCCTGAAGAGCACAACTTAGAATCGTCCTGTATAAAATGAAGTATACTCCGACAAAGACGAATAACGCAACAACTTTGGCATAATAATAAAATGCATTTCAGATATCTGAAAGTGTAAATGTTTCATATGAAGGATATGTAGGAAGTAGTCGTCATGAGATCCTGACACCTAGATTTGATTTATACAATAATACATCTTGGTCAACCATGAGTTTCAATAACTAGAAGAGAATAAAACTAGCTAATGCATGGAACCATTACATTTGGGATACCTTGAAAACTAATGGTGTCATCTTAACAATTTTGATACATGATGTACTACAATAACCGAAAACTGAATTTGACGCTACATTTCCTTTAAGTATTTCCGTGATGGCGATTTACTCTCCTAAAGATGATCTACTATTATAGATTGGGGTCTCCGGCAGGAATCGTATATAATAGAACATAAATGGCCGTGGCCGGAAGTGTTTAGGTCGTGGGATATTTTTTCCGTATCCGGTAATTATAGGCTAGCCCCTAATAATGCTATAGAAATAGGACAGCCGTGTCGTTGATTACTTGGGATGACCATCTTCCGGATTCTTTTGGTATTTCCAGTCCGAGTTGAATAAGATATGTTAGCGTTGATCTCAGGCTAAGGCGCACTTCAAGCCCTAGTCCTTATGAACTGGGAGTCCTTAATATCACGAAGAGGTACAAGGAAGAAAGCCACAACGATATGATGTATCTTTGAATTTCCTTTACTTCCCAGGAAGTGAAAACTGGAAATAGATATGTTAGCATTGATACTAGGTTGATGCAAACTTCCATCTCAAAGTCAGCTGTCCTTATGAACTGAGAGTTCTTAATTTTCCACGAAGACGTGCAAATAAGAAGTCCACAATGATATGCAGTATCGTTGCAAATTTCAACCAACTCTTAGAAATGCATAAGATTCGCGTAAGAACATTTGCTAATCATATAAAGCCTGTCACGCCAGGGACAGCGAAACCTACGTAGATTTCCCACTTGCTGAAATGTCAGCTCACCATATATTTTCTATTTCTAAGACTAAATTCCATTGGAGCAGTAGTGGGTTTACTGAAGTCTCAAAACAAGAAAGTATCAATAACTCCCCTAATATTTGAGTTACGAGAAAGTATATAGAACAACACTTATTGAGTATCAGCAGTTCAAAAACGGCCCCTGTACGATTTCAGCCGTGTCTTCAGTTCTACAAGAAAATCGTATATATAGAGTTTAGTTACGACAAAGAAAAATTGCGTGCGCTACCTTAACATACAAGTATGTATGTATATAATTATTGAACGCACCTTATTTTTGCCATCTTACATGTAGAAGTAAAGCCTAAATAGCTGATTTCCTCTAAGGTAAGTCTGCTAAAAGGACTTGAAATTATGTTTAAGACATTTTTCTATCCGATGCGTTTGATCAGATGCAGCGGACGTGGCAATCAAATGATGAATCTAAAATGAAGTTCTGACAAACAGATTATATATTTAATTCAAAAGGAGACTTTTGTCTTCAATAAAAGATCGGTGGACGTTTGATTGTTTTTTCCGAAAATCGCGCCACGAGTTCAAGCTCGATAGGCACCTGATTTCCTGTTTTTTCCGAAAATCGCGCCACGAGTTCAAGCTCGATAGGCACCTGATTTCCCTTTGAGGAGGAAATATGCTAAAATGTTGTGTTGGCCGAGTAGGAGAGAGTGAGTGGTCTTGGGATGGGGATCAACTAGTGGGGCAAATGCTGGACGAAGAGGGAACGAGGAGGGAGGAAGAGAGAGGAGGGGCCTTATTAATTCATCGCCAGGAGGGGGAGCTGCCAGTCAGCTGATCGGCCTTGACCCGCCCTAAATCAGCTGATTCCCGCCCTCTCTCTCCCGCCACTATTTACACTCCCGCGTAAAATCCCTCCGCCCCGACCACTTCCTAGTCCTACAATCTTCTCTTGCCATTATCCTCTCTCGGCCCCAACTATTCTCCAATGAGTGTACGAGATATTTCACTTCATTACGGAATATTAATTACGAGCATATAGCCTATATGCTAGTTATTAACACGATTTTTTTTTTTTACTTGTCTCTTTTTATGTGACACCAACACATTCAAAGATATTTTTAAATGAAAGGACAGAAAAAATACATATATGAATGAATCATTACATCTCCAAGATTTTAATTCATAAGTAGCCCGGAACATTTAGCAGATTTCCCTTAAGGGAAATCAGCTATTGAGGTTGTACTCATGACGGAATTTTCTTCAAATGTCCATCGATCCTACCTAGGAGATGACGAAAATGAGGTCCGTTCAAAATTATATATATATGTGTGTGTGTGTGTGTGTGTGTGTGTGTGTGTGTGTATGTCTGTTACCGCTCTAGCTGTTGCAATTTTTGTTTGATCGTTACCGACCTCGATATTTAGTCGTTTTATGTAAAAAGAAAGATCAAGTTCGTTAAGGGCTGAAATCGGACCAGCGTGAGAGGGGGGGGGTTTAGAGGGGAGGATTTTCTAAACTTTGAAATATTTTCGTTACGATACGTCGGATCGAAAAATTGTATAGAATCTATCTTATTGCAAATTAAATGTTCTATAAATATTGATGTATGCATTTATTCTGTATCTTGCATATTAACCGAGATATTTGCAATTTAATGAAATCGGGGAGGATAACGGATAAGAGTGAGTTTCCCGCCTAAAGCTTGGTAAAACTGTTATAACATATAACTCTTCGGCTCTCGTGAAATTTCTCTATTGTAAAACTACACGTGGGAAATCTGCTTAGTTTATGCAGCCCCTGCGTGACGGACTTTTTAATGATGTTATGGGGACCAGATTTTACAATGACGTAGAATATCAAAGATATGGAAATGCCCTTTGCTGGTTGTTTCATAACTTTTTAAGGGTTTTGAAAGAGAGTAATAAAAAATACATGTCATCTGACATCAGCGTCAACCGATCATGGTCAGACAAAGCTGAAAAATAATGCTCTAAGGTGTAACTAGATACCAAGACCTAAACATTTCTACTCTTGCAGTTTTTTTATTAAGTCATCCGTTTATAGCAGTGAAAAGCATATGATCGGGGGCTCGGGTAGGCCGTGCGAGTTAGGGCGTTGGTCCTAATCTCCCATGGCAGACCTAGAGTGGCGGGTTCGAATCCCGCCCTGGGCAGTAGAAATTTATTTAATGACGGACTCATTAAATAAACTCCTTGTGCCCACCCTGGCTAGAAAAGGATGGTAACCTGTAGATAACCCGTCCCGATTAGCCTAGTAGCATAAAGTGGACGTAAAATAAAAAAAAAGCATTTGATCCGGTTGACACCGTGCGTGTGTGCCTAATGAGTATTCCTAATGTAACCAGAAGTGCAACACATTACGTACACTAGTTTTTAAGTATCTTTAGTCTTGCCCTGAAGAAGAGTTTTTTTCACCAACATTGACCAAAACTACAAGAAACAATAACAGCACCATATATAAATATAAACTGGTCGAAAACATCAACGCAAATATATATATATATATATATATATATATATATATATATATAATTTTGAGCGGACCTCATTTTCATCATCTACTAGGTAGGATCGATGAACATTTGAAGAAATTTTTCACGTCATGAGTACGACCTCAATAGTTGATTTCCCTTTAAGGGAAATCTACCAAAATACTACAAATATCTCCTTCTTGTCTGATGAAAACATTATATTGAGTCACGAGTACGACATGTATTGTTGATATCTCTATTTTGGGAATGACTCTAAAATATATGGTCCTAGTACTGAAACAAGTGAAGTAGCTTTCCACTTGTTTTGAAATTAAACAATGTCAATATACCTTCCAGGAAATTTAGTCAGAAATTATTTGCTTAATTTTGAAAACTATAAATTTCAACCAGAAGGATTCCATAATTAGTTTTATATAGTCTAAGCCTGTCCATCCGTTTTATATATTCATAGTTCCTACAAACAAGAAAGTGGGGGGGGGAGGCTGTTTTAAACTGTTTTATGTCTTGTAATAGCAACTACCACTTACATTATTTTCAAAGAAATTTTTGTTTAATATAATTGTTGTTTAGTATAATAATTTCCTTGTAACTATTTTACGAAAATTGGTAAAAATTAATTAATTTTCAGGCATATTTGTTATGATTTCGAATTTAGTAGTGCTCTCTCAGTGTTGCCACTCAGCAGTTTGATTCTCATTTTCTTTTTCGAGGTGTTTTTTTTTTAATCTATTAACGTATCCTGCGTTTATCCTTCTCTATTTGTTAGAAGTATCATCCAGTAATAGGAATTGTCTTAGTTTGGTTTTTCTTTCTGTATATTTTTTCAGTTTTCATTTAAATTCGGTCTTAAAAAAATGACGAAATTGACGATTTTCATAAGAAAAACTGGAACTTCGAAGTGGAAAATCGTTTCATTGAACAAAGACGTTAAATCGGTATGTAATTTTTGTTTACTATTTTTTTAGTTTATACTTTGGACCTCCTTCGCCGTGGGCCCTTTACAACAACGAGTTTAGATCAACAACAACTTGACAATATTACCAAAAAGAGTTTCTAATATCTCACAGAAGTGAAAATTATTCCAAATGAATTCTGATTGATTACAAAATATAGCTTTGAATCTTTGTGAGGAAATAGGAACCGCTTCAACAATTCCAAACATCCAAAAAATAGGATAACACGGAAACATCCTGCCCCTTTTTAGCAGATTCCCCCTTAGCAAAATGAACTAGGTATGATGCTATTTTCGAAACATTTGTACAAATGTCCATCAGACCTGCTCAGGAGATGACGAACATGAAGTCCGGAATTTTTATTTTTTTTTGAGGGGGGGGGTTCCGGAAATATTGTTACTGGAGGAAGATTTATCCAAAAAGGATTACTTCAGTTGGCACTTGAGGAATTTTCGCAGATTTCCCTTAGAGGAAATCAGCTATTGAGGTCGTTCTCATGACGCGAGTTTCGAAAAATTTCTTCAAATGTCCATCGATCCTACCCAGGAGATGACGAAAATGAGGTCCGTTCAAATTTATATATATATATATATATATATATATATATATATATATCTATATATATATATATATATATATATATATATATTAACGCTCTAGCGGTCGCAATTTTCGCTTGATTGTTACCAAACTCGATATTTAAACGTTTTATGTAAAAATAAAGATCAAGTTCGTTAATGGCTGAAATCGGACCAGTGGGAGGGGGGGGGTTTAGAGGGGGGGATTTTCGAAATTTCCGTCAAGAGCTAGTTCGGGCCGTTCCTGTCTGTTTGGCTCTCTAGTCTGAAATGTTTCTATTGTATAACTTCACGTGGGAAATCTGCTTAGTTTACGCAGCCCCTGCGTGACGGACTTTTGTTCTTACTATTCTGGCAGTTTCTAATAATACAGACTTTTGTGAACGCAAAATTAAGACATCTGGTAAAATAAAATATTTTGTGTTTATGTTATTATTAAAATAAATAACAAAATGGGGCTCAGGTCAGCCATTTTTTTTTTTTTTTTTTTTATTTTTTTATCTGAGACCCAGCTTTCAAGATGTTTGGTAATAAGGTAGTGCGACCTACCGGGGGTGAGAAGAGATAGTTCCCCTTCTCCTGAACTTATATTCCATTATAAGGGAGGTGGTAATGTTGAAAGGGTGTAATGGAACTCGATAAGGGTAGGTGACCCGGTAGCTGGTGATACCGGCTGGGTTGTAATGCCAGGTCAGCCATCTGAGGTAAAGCGTTGACTTTAATTTCACTTGTTAAACCTAGAGTGGCGAGTTCGATTCCCGCCTGAGAAATAGGAATTTAATTAGTGACCGACTCATTCAATAAAATCCTTAGTCTCTTCCACCTGCAATTCTATTAATTAATCACGAATATTCTATTAATTAGGCACGGATATTCTATTAATTAAACCCGGATATTCTATTAATTAAACACGAATATTCTATTAATTAATCACGGATATTGTGTTAATTAAACACGAATATTCTGTTAATTAATCACGAATATTCTATTAATTAAACACGAATATTCTATTAATTAAGCTCGGATATTCTATTACTTATTATTAACACATTATTAATTAATGTCGAATATTCCATTAATTAAACACGAATATTCTATTAATTTAACAAGAATTAATTATTCAATTAGTTCAATGTGTATTCGAATTAATGTCTATTAAATAAATATTACTATTCTATTCCTTATGTTAAATTAAATAATATATTAGAATTATTATTATTTAAGAAGATGTATGCATATTCTATTTAATATGTTAATAATAATGTTTTGTTATTTACATCTATAGTTTAGTGGTTTTTTTTTATTATAAATAGTCAAAAAAAATAGAAGTGTTTTATAGATGTCACAAAGCCTGTGCAATGCTTGTTTACCTTATGGTTGAGATTAAAAAATCTGTCAAGTCATATTGGCTATAACTGTATTTATTTGTTTATAATTTATTCTATTTTGCGATGATAATATATGTTGTTTTCTGCCAGCAGGTGGTTCCGAAGGAAGCATGCAAGTCGCTCACACCAACTCCTGGTAGTTCTGGAGGCGAGCAGTCATCACCCAGCTCCACACCTACATTCGCTTCTTCTTATGATAATAAAGGTTACAAAAATACATATAACTCATTTAAGAGTGGTGGTAGAGGACGGTTGGGTATCGTCTATAACATACACTCTTAATTCTTCAAATAAAGAAGTTTATTGAGTGTGCTAACAGTTTCGGGCACGATTGGTTCCATTCTTCAGTGCTGACAATGAACAAAAACCCAAATTTGTGAACGATTGTGAAACAAAATATCTTCATTTATATGAACAATGGTCATAAATATAAACAAATTTATTTTATTTTATAAGAAGAGTAACAAGTAACAATGACACAATTAAGAGTCACCATCACAAATGCACACAATTTCTAACGGAACATGGACAGACAGGACATTATATAACAAGATTTAAAATTCAAAACAATGACAAATGTACTTGCGACTTACAGACAACACAAACGTTTTTACATATACTTTATGACTGTTCAACATTTAATCAAAATATATCAAATTTAATAATGAACAGAATTTTAAAAGGAGGTAATTGGCCAGAACCACCTCATATTATATTTAATAAATATAATAAAGAACTTATAAAGTTTATCAAAAGTATATATATGGATGTAGCAAAAATACATTAGAATGTAAAGTTGATTGTGAGGAACAGGAATCATAATTCAATATGTTTACCTTACATAGACTCGCAAATTAAACATCCGTTGAGTTTAACTTTAATTGATATGTTTTTATTCTTATTGTATTTATTTATTTACTTCTTCATTTCATTTATTAATTTTGTTTGTAATTATCATACTTATTTTATTATTGTATTTTATTTTATTATTTTATTTCTTGAATATAATATTTGAGTAGATAGTTGATAAACAAATATATATTGTAAAATAATGATGTATTTAAACATAATAATACATGTAATATGCCATGTGGCAATGGAACATGTATTCAAATAAATAACTCCTCACAAGGTTACTGTGGAAGAGGGGAGAGAAAAAAAAAAAAAGTGACAATGACAAAAAGGGAGGGTGGATGTAAAGACTATATCAAGAAATTCAAAAATTAGATATGGTCCATACCAATCAACATAGAGGAGCCCCCCCCCCTTTTTTGTCAATGTCACGTCACTCTTTTTATGAAAAAATAAATTTAAAATAAATTTGGCCATTGTTCATTCAAAAGAAAATAATTGTTTCACAATTGTTCACAATTTTTTTACATATTTTGGTTTTTGTTCATTGTCAGCTCTGAAGAAGGAAACCAATGGTGCCCGAAACTGTTAGCACACTCAATAATTTATTTGAAGAATTAATAATCTGTATTATAGCCAATACCGAACCATCACTGTTTAACCAACGGCTAACAATACAACTGATGATCATAACTCGTTTTATTTTTGTCTTTTTTGTTTCTGCAGCACAGGTTGCCAAGCGAGTTAAGGTGTTGGCAAAACTATGTAACCCTAGAGTCATAGGTTCAATTCTCATGTGGGCAAAAGGGATTTATTTAGTGACAACTCTCTAAATAATTCCTCAGACTCATTAAGGGGACTTAATAAATTACATTTATTTTTATTTCTTAGGAGTAAGTTTTAGTTTCATTTGTGCTTATTGATAATTAGGACAGCTCTAATCACGTCCCCTGACCTGAGACGGGATTTAGCGTGAAATGGGTAGATAATGTATAGTAGAGGCAAAGTCTGTTGGTAATTCTTATTTACATTGTCCACACGTTGGAAGAGATTTTACTCATTATGTTTTAAACAATGAACTGGGATTGAATACTAGTCACTTAATGTTTAGTCTGAAAGACTCGGTAATAGCTCACTGATTGTTCATGTTCCCAGAAAGTTGTAACACTTAATTAAAGTAAATAAGTTTACATATATATATATATATAAATAAAGTAAATAGAGAGGGCTTATTTTAGCCTTGCAATGAATAAAATTCAAACTTATTATTCGGCCTAAATATTTCCCAAGCAAAGCTACCTCTGTAATGATGAATGCTATTCATTATTGCCGACGCTATTTTGAACAGTACTGATGGATTGGTCAGGATATCATTTATTATTATTCTTGAAGACTAAAAAGTTTGCTTTAGTTGCTAGATGATATAAACCCTAAATTCCAAGATGGGAAAATGTAAAAATATTGTGCATATTAAACCCTTGCAAATAAAAATGCTATATTCAATCTGCAAGTAATTGATTTCCCTTAGCAAAGCCTTAAAGGGCTATTAAAAAAATGTTGAGCTATCTTCATGATCCAAAGGCTATGTCTTGTAGTTGCATCCATTAAGGTCTTTCGGAAACTGCTCTTTCATATTGATATGCCCGTCCAAATCCATAAGATGTTAATTTGACTCAATATTGTGTTTTAATGTTTTAGATCTAGTCAAGAGCGCTCTCAATCAAGAAAGCAATTCTGTTAGCGGAAATGGGACTAAGAGCCTCACTTGGGGACACAATTCCCTCCGCCTTTCCAAGGAAAATAGTATCCTCGCTTCATCGATACCTAGAAGAAGGTAAACAATCTCAGATATAAATCTAGAAAAAAAAATATGTAAATAAGAATGTTCTGTCACATTACGGCACTCATTAGCCTTCAATGTGAATTCTATTTATACAGCCGATAGCACTTGGAAGTTTAACACCAGCATTCTCAAACAAAGAGATTTTGGGGCTCAGGTTTGCCATTTGAGTTAAAGTGTTGGTCTTAATCTCACTTGGTAGACCTAGAGTGGTGGGTTCGATTCCCGCTTGGGCAATATGAATTTATTTAGTGACAAACTCATTAAATAAAATCCTTAGTCCCACCCTGGCTAGAAAAGGGTGGTAACCTGTAGATAACCCGTCCCAATTAGCCAAAGTAGCAAAAGTGGACGTAAATAAATAACATTTATTGTACATATTGTTCTGATTAACTGATATTTTACAAAGAGTACCTGTGCCTGTCAATTAATAGCATGAAGCCAATCCTTAAGGCCTTATAAATTGTATTACTTCCATATTAACAATTATTGGAGTTTGACTTTTAGCATTCTACTTGGGATATGGTTCTTCATTAAAAAACCATTTGGTTTCTCTCTGCAGCTAGTACCTCTTTAGTAATGTACCTTTATTGTTTGTTTAGGGCCATTTGGTCCCTAAGTTCAAATTAGGGACAAAATGGCCCTAACCAAATACAATAAAGTCTATTTCACTCTAATATCCCGTTTAATGTTTAAGATTAATTCAATACATTTATCAATTATACTGAAAAATCCAAATATATAACAATGTTTATTTATTGTTAGCCCATAATGGAGCTTTCTGGTTTCCACAAAATATTCAACATATTAAAACAGTAAAGTGTAATACTTTTATTTTACACTTAACGCTCATCTCCCAGACGAGTGACAAAGATGGGTAATTTTTTTAACAGATTTCCCTCAAGGGAAATCAGTTATTGAGGTCATACTCATGACACAATTTTTGAAAAATTTTACCTGTGTGATGATAAAAATGATCTCTCCCTCTCTCTCTCTCTCTCTCTCTCTCTCTCTCTCTATATATATATATATATATATATATATATATATATATATATATAAATATATATATATATATATATATATATATATAGATAGAGAGATAGATAGAGAGAGCGGGAGAGTAAGTTATAGTTTTATATATATATATATATATATATATATATATATATATATATATATATAAAACTATAACTTACTGTTCTAAAATGATGAATGGGATGTTCATAATCATGGATTCGTTTATTGTCGAAACACCAAGAGCTCCATTATTCGTTTTATAAATGAATAAATTTTGTAGTGTAATTGGGTTTTATTAATACATTTCAGTTTTATTATTAAATTTATTTATTCCGTTATTTGCTCCATATTTGTTTTTCTCTTAAGAGACTTTCCAAATGGTTTTTTTTTTTTTAATGATTAGCAAGAGATCTACTAATGAGAATGTAATTAACACCTGCATGGAACTGTCACTAACTACTGATTTAGTAAGCACTGGCTACTCACTTATATTTGCCACTTTCTATTGTAAAGTCATTTCCTTACTAAACTAAACATAATAATGCTAAAGGGACTCAGGTTAGCCATGTGAGTTAAGGCGTTGACCTTAATGTCACACGGTAAACCTAGAGTGGCGAGTTCGATTCCCGCCGGGGCTATGGGAAGTTATTTAATGATGAACTCATTAAATAAAATCCTTAGTTCCACCCTGGCTAGAAAAGGGTGGTAACCTGTAGACAACCCGTCCCAATTAACCGAAGTAGCAGAAAGTGGACGTTAATACCTTTTTTTATTAAGTAGTGGTTTGGATCTACTGTTGTGAAATCTATTGGAAGAGGTCATCATTACTGGCTGATTCGGCCAACTACGGCTAGCTGTGATGGCGTCATCTTCAATGTCCATCAAAAGTTGTACTGAGTAGTTGCTTGGGTATCTCTAGTTTGTATTTAGCCCAATCATTTGCCTTTAGGGGATAGAGTGATTAGTAGCCCCAAATACATGAGGTGGGGTGAGAGTATCATTTCGTCCTTCTAAAAATTTGATGTACAAAACTTAATAAATAAAGTAAAATAAAAAGCAAAAGAATAACAAGTAAATGAGTAGTTGCATAAAGCTCCAGTTTTAGCATATTTCTATTAACAGAAATCAGCTGGTGGTGTACTCATGACGGAATTTTATCTAGGAGATGGAAATGAGTGATTTCAAAGATATACATTTATATTAGTCTGTTAATGGTCTTGAGGTCACAATTTCTGTTTCATTGTTACCAAATTATATTTAAACGTTTTATGTATAATATTAAAGATCAAGTCCCCACTGTAAAAATATAATGTAAACAATATTTTATATTTAAACTTGGAATAACGTCATGCTATAATATATCAGCTTATTGTTAATATGAGATGAGTGGTGTTTACTGAAGACTTAATACAAAAAAAAAAAATCCAAATATCTCCATTAATATTTGAGATTCAAAAAATTAGTGCAGAACAACATTTATAGGAAATTTTATGTATAATAAACGGGTTATATACAATTTTTCCATCCGTCGGATAATAACAGAGGAATTTTGAATTTTTGAAATGCCCTCTCTATAAAAAACTGCCCCTCCTCCAGTCCAATTTCAGTCATTAATGAACTTGATCTTTAGTTTCACAGGAGTTGTTTAAAAATCGAGTTACGTAATTATGAAACAAAGTTGTGACCACTAGAGCATTTTAAGAGAAATATGTCTAGCCCCTAACCACCCCTAACTTATATTTAATATGTCATTATTAGGATTGGGGTTTTACTGAAGACCAAAAACTAAATAAAACAAATATCTCGGATAATGTTCAAGATAGAGAAAATGTGTACATATCAAGCAAGCATTAGCACGTTACATAGCAAGTTGAAGTTTAATTAGATTGGTTCTATACAATTTTTCCATCTGAAATATAATAATAGAGATGTTATGAATTTTTGAAATTCCTCCTCTAAATCCTACTTTCACTGGTCTCATTTCAGGCACTAAAACTTAAACTTTAGTTTTATATGTATGTTTTCCTCTCATGGATAGGATACGATAACGAGCAAGGTCTCAGGTAAAATCATGTCACGAGTACAAGCTCATGATCCCTTTAAAGGAAATTTTCTAAAATTGGAGCCGTCGGATCAGATACAATCCCCATGTATACTTAACGATAGCCAGTAATGACTGCCTCTACTGATAGATCCTAAGATAGTGCCTTATAAATATAATATAACTAATTGGTAGATTTACTAATGAACTTTGGTGATGGAATTTTGCCTAAGCACGAAGTGTTCAGGATAAGTTGCAGAAATTCCACGAATCCATTCCATCTGACATTTCCAAAAATATAAAACATGGCATTGTAGCCAACCAACAGCTGTAATTAAAATAATCTTGAGATTAAGGGTTTAAAAAGTGTTGCGATATAAAAAATAAATTCCATTCTCAAAGTTGTAAAAAAGATTTATATCTCCGCCAATTAGTCAATCATACATCCGCCAGCAAAGCATAATAAAACAATTTACTGTCTCATATTTTTATAATGCTTTTTAATGATTTGATTTCTTTCTTCGAAAACTTAATCATGAGATGTTTGTTACAAAGTTGTTTGAGTTTATGTCAATGTTTTTCGAGTGTAAAATTTTGTTCAAACAAAAATCCATTTTTAAATATTACATACGATAAAAAATATTCAGTCAAGAACCTTAAAAAGGTTTTTAAATATTGTTACATGTTTACTGCATTGTAAAGTTTCTTTTTAATTCTGGAGGTAATGGCTGTGATATTTTTTTTACTTATAATAGCTTTCCTTCACCAAATATTCAATTTAAATTTTAAAGGTCAGGATTGCCAAAAAAACTGCTTTTTCCCATGCAGAATGTTTCGAAAGAACTTAACAATTCAGTTAACATGCTCCTCACTTTGTATGCAATTTTGTGTTGGAAACAAATCTTCCCAAAGTTAGTCTTAAAATGACAATGTAAATATTCATTATGATAGTAAGGCAGGTGAATAACTTGAGCACACTTAAACTGGATTCTGGAGGAAGACAGCTCCTGCCATGTAATTAATGCAAAAGTTTTATTAGTGTAATTAAATAAAAACTATAAACAGATTGAATTTCATTCGAGCTCAAGTTATTGAACTCCTGCATAATTACCACGGTTAAATAATCTTGCCCTGAACATTGCATCTACTAACAAACAGTTAAGTATTGGGAATGAGCCACACACAACACAACCTGATTTTGCTTGTTGACAATGGTTCAGAATTTATAAAAACTCCAAATTTTTTCCATTCGTTTTATTAACACTCTTGAAATTTTTTGAATTCAATCCTCCTCGAGTGTACACAAACCTTGATAGTAAAAAGTCCGTCACGCAGGGGCTGCGTAAACTAAGCAGATTTCCCATGTGAAGTTTTACAATAGAGAAATCTGCCTAATAACAGCTGTAGTAGTAAGTAACCTCTAAACCTATTCACGAGATACGAATAGTTACAGAAACGGCCACCAGAGCTCTCGGCGGAAAGTCAGAACATAGCGGACCACACGCAGAATACAAATGCAAATATCTCGGTTAGTATTCAAGATACAGAATAAATGTATAGAACAATATTTATAGTAAATTGAATTTGCAATAAGATTTATTCTATACATTGTTTCGATCCGACGCATAATAACGGAGATATTTCGACTTTTCGAAAAAAAACCCTCCCACTGGTCCGATTTCAGCCATTAACGAACTTGATCTTCCTTTTTACATAAAACGATTAAATTCCGAGTTTGGTAACGATAAAACAAAAATTGCGACCGCTAGAGCGGTAACAGACAAATATATATATATATATATATATTTCCCTTAAGGGAAATCTGCTAAAAGTCTGTCACTCATGGGCTGTGCAAACTAAGCAAATGGTTTTGTAGGTATGACAAACCTCTGATCTCATCTCACCATATATTCTATATTTCTAAATAATAAGAACCCAATGAGTTGAAATGGGGGATACTGAGGCTAAAAACAAGAAATTATGAATAACTCTTAAAATTTGAGTTACAAAGCGTGTATGGATCAAATTGTAGAGCATCAATAGTTTAACAAAATTGATCCAAATTTAACATATTTCGATTCTAGTCAAAGTAACAGAGAAACTCTGTCATGTGGCAGCGTTCCCACGTGCATCATGTATTTGCATTTACCTCAAAACATAAATGTTTAATGAAAAAAATGTTGGTATTTAGTCTTCAAATAAAGTGCTTCATATTATAACAGCTCTTTGTTAATATGACATGAGTAGGAGCTGGGGTTTACTGAAGGCTGAAAATTAAAAAATGCAAGTATCTCGGTTAATAATCAAGATGTTGAAAAACTGTACATAACAACATTTATAAAACATTAAATTTGCAATAAGATTTATTGTATACAATATTTTCGATCCGATACGTAATAACAGAGATATTACGAATTTTCAAAATTCCCCCTCCCCTAGTCGGATTTTTGCTGTTAACGAACTTGATCTTCATTTTTACATAAAACGTTTATAACGATCAAACAAAAATTGCAACCACTAGAGTATGTAGCGCAGCGCATATATATATATAGTTTTAACGGACCTCTTTTTTGTCATATCCTGGAAGGATCGATGGACATTTGAGGGAATTTTTCAAAAATCGCATCATAAATATTCCTCAATATCTTGAACTGCTAATATGTTGAACTTTTGAATTCCCCTGTCTCTAAAAAAACCCTCCCCTCTATTTCAAGTTCAATTTTAACCATGAATGAATATGATCTTTAATGTTGAATGAAGCAGTTAAATATCAAGCGTGGTATAGATCAAGTAGACATATATGTTATTTAGTCGAGCCATGTAATACTAAAAGCCAATGGCCAAAATTGGCCAGAGAAGAGGGAGGGGAGTTAGAGGGAGAATATTTAAAAATTTGAAATCCATTTGATGAGAATTTTTTAAGGTAAGCATGTTAGCCATATATTTTATATGGCTTTGCTAGCCATGCGTGTCAAGGCATTGGTCTTAATAAACTTAGCTCCCATTTGGCATTAGAAATTTATTTAGCGATGAACTCACTAAATAAAATCCTTAGTTCCATCCTGGCTAGGAAAGGGTTGTAACTTGTAGATAACCCTAATAATAAATCTTATATAATTAATCCTGTTTTAAATTTAATTTTCGATTACAATTGTTCTACACTTGTTTCCTTTCATTTGAATATTGACTGAGTTATTTGTATTTTGTTGGTTCTACAAATGGTTGTGACAAATAGAGAATAGGAGATGAATTGGGATAACCTTGCGTTTCATTTGAGCTCATGTGGGAAATCTGCTTAGTTTATGCAGCACCTGTGTAGCTGACTTTATTAAGCCTCATATATTCATGAAGAGGTGTCAAATTCAAAAACACGAAACATGTAGAGTGTATAGAAAAAATGTGATATTTTTATTAATTCTGAGCCATTACTGACAGGGGTCATTAGATTTAAGTCTTGAGAATGTGGTACATTAATCCTAATCTAAAGGCATCTGATAATTGCCGATGCTTTGCTAAGCTGTTGCTAACATGACTAATTATTGTATTGCTACTAGTCTTAATGCTTGCTTTGTTAACACTGCTTGGGTTTTGGGTTTGCTTGGAAGTTGTGCTTGTTGTAGGGCTTGCCCGGTCGCCGCTACTCCACAACACCGCAGCTCGTCTGAAACTTCAGTCTTTGATTTCAGGGATTCAGACTCTGAAGGAGCAGATATCCCTCTCTCCGACCTGAGGCGGGCGGCTCATCCCCCTCCTTCACTACCGCCACCTCAAACTACACAAATATCGGTTTGTATTCATAACTCATACATTATTTTTAATTTTTATCCAAGGTTTTAGGCAGAAGTTAAGAAAAAAGTACTCTTCATCTACCAACTGTCAGGAGAATAGTGTAGTCCCATTTTTAGAAGGTTACCCCACCGTCCAACTATCAAGAGGTTAACATGTTAAGTGCGGCACGGGGTCAAATGCCCCCGTACGTAACTGTCTTCCAGTGCGGGTTGGGTTTGAAGATAAATGTTAAAAAAATACTTTGACGGTTTTTGCTTGTACTAGTAAATATAATTAGAAATAGTACGTTTATGTATTTCAAATTCAAAAAATACGTTGTATATCATTGAAAAATGCACGGGGCTTTATGATCCTGTGCCGGCCTGGAGAGTGGTATTTGGGCTCAAGTCCGGCACGGGGTCATATAGTCATATGATTGTAATGTGTCGTAATTTAAAGTTAATTCATATTCACCCATTTTTATGTATAACAAAAAATATAATTAAAATCCTTTGTTGATCACCAAAATTATCACATAAAGGAGAAAAAAGTTCCCGACAAGGTGAAAAATGTAAGGTAAATATTCATTTCTAAGACGTAACAAAAAATTGATGAAAACACAGCCTGCGACTGCCATACATTGTTTGATGTCCTAAAAGTAAAAAAATGTTTGAATATAGCAATTTAGTTCATTTTACGAGTGGTAGTAGCGCATTAAAAGGGGACATAAGTCGGGGTCAATTGACCCCGTGTCATACTTGTGGATAGACCACTTTTTTGAAGTCCGCTGAATAGAGGTTATTATGATCTAATTGTTGTGAGTTTAGTAATAGGTTGTAAAATAAGTTTGTAGCGTTTTTTAATGGTGATTTCAATAAAAACTTCAGATTCTTGTAAATATTTTTAATCAATTATATTTGACCTATATTGATCTATTACATGCTGAGCTCTTTAAGGTAATTTTTTAATTCCGTCCTCCCAGAACTTTCTCAGATTTTGTGCACAATAAATTCCTCTATGTGCGTTTCACAGTCCTCGAACAAATTAAAATGTTTCCCATTAAGAGAGTTTTGAAGGGCTCGAAATAAGAGAAAATATGTTTGTGAAAGGTCTGGTAAATAGGGTGGGTGGGGGATCACATACCAGCTAAACTCCAATAATTTCTCATGGAGTCAAAATGTCTGGTTCTGGACAGAGCAAACCACTTACAAGTGGTGCTTTCTCCTAAAACATCATAGCCATACACACTGCAAATTTTGTTAACCTTGTTTTCCTTTTCAGAAATAAAAAATCATTAAATGACAAAAATAATTTTTTCTTCTCCTATTTCGAGCAAGCATACCACTTAAAGATAAAGAATCTTGATTGAAACTGATGCATAAAAACACTTTAACTAATCCTTTTTTAGAAGGAATAATATGTAAGCATTACTTACCAAGTAAACATGATTTAATAAATACAGAGAGAATTAAATTGAAATATTGATAAACACCATAAACTTATTTTACAAACCAATAGTTATTAGGTACATAATACATGTTGTGATTTGGGACTGCTTTGAGAAGAAGGAAAGAAACTTTAATCTTACATGGTTCATAATATAGAACCATTTTTCATTTACTCAATCAGATTCACCAATTGTATATCAATTCTCTATGGTTCCCCGGCAATTATGGTAGTTCATAAAATTGAATACTTAGGTAGGAAGTGTTAACAGACTGTGTACAGATAGCCATGCAATGAATAAAATTCACATTCATTATTTAGTCTAAATATTTCCCAAACAATGAAGGCTGCCTCAGTTGTGGTAATGATGGATGCTATCCACGATTATGGCAGTGTTTTGAGCAGAGTAATTTTTATTAATTCTTCAAGTCTAAAAAATATTCCGTAAGTTTGCTTATGTTATCAGACTCGTTAGCAAAACATGTAAGCACAGAGACAGTCTCTAATGATTTCCTGAGCAAAACTTGGTAGCTTAGCTAATTTTAAAATAAGGTATAGATAATTCTGTATTCTTTTTTACTTACTTAAGGTTGTAAACCAGAAATCAGAATGTAAATGAAAGTTAATTGACAAATTAATTAATAAAGATATTTCCTGCTCTAGAATAAATTATATCTTCACCTTTTCTGTTAAGCAATGATCATGGAAGTTGCCTTCTGCCTAAAACCCTATGAAAATATTAGTATATTATTTGTAAGGTTATGTTATTTATTTTATTTGCAGTTCCTATTATTAAATTGGGGCTCAGGTTAGCCATGTGAGTTAAAGTGTAGACCTTTATCTCACATGGTAAAACTAGAGTGGAGAGTTCAATTCCCGCCTGGGTAAAGGAAATTATTTAGTGTTTCATTCATTAAATAACATCCTATATCCCACCCTGGCTAGAAAAGGGTGGTAACCTGTAGATAACCCGTCCCAATTAGCCTTAGTTGCAAAAAGTGGATGTTAATAAATAATAATAATAATAATAATATTAAATTGATTGGCTAAACTGTGACTGAGTTCCTCTAGCTCTTCACCAGAAGTATATTTCACTCATGTTGCGGTTCTTTGTAACTATTTCAATAAAAATATGGGGCTCGTCATAACATTTATTATATCCAAGCATGATGGCCGATTAATAGTAGTTTTAGCTAAAATGTTGAGCTAATTTAATAGGAGTGGGGGAAGGGGACATGATTAAATGCAAAGTTGTTGATAGCTGCTGCCATCTAGTGGTCACTTCTCAATCACTCTCTGCCGTCTACACAACAAATCTTCTCAGGCTTGCAAAGGCTTCTCCTTCAATTATTGTTTCAGATAGGAAGTATATTGTTATAATTACCAAATTTCATGTTAGATACATTCAAAACATACTTTCTAGCTCCCCCTCTTCCCATGTGTCCAAGAATCTTACCTTAAAATAAATTTGTAATGACATTTTAGCAGATTTCCCTTCAGGGAAATCAGCTATTGAGGTCGTACTCATGACGCGATTTTCAAATTTTTTTTTCAAATGTCCATCGATCCTACCTTGGAGATGACGAAATTGAGGTTCATTCAAAAAAAAAAAAAAAAAAAAGTATATATATATGTCTGTTACCGCTCTAGCGGTTGCAATTATTGTTTAATCGTTACCAAACTCGATTTAGTCATTTTATGTAAAAAGAATGTTCAAGTTCGTTAACGGCTGAAATCGGACCATGGGGAAGGGGTTTAAAAGGGAGGTATTTCAAAAATTTGAAATATCTCTGTTAATATATGTCGGATCGAAAAATTGTATAGAAACAATCTTATTGCAAATTAAATTTACTATAAATATTTTTCTATACATATTTTCCGTATAATGAGTATTAACCGAGATATTTGGATTTTATAGTTTTACGCTTTCAGTAAACCCCTGCTCCTACTAGTGTCATATTAATAATAAGCTGTTATATCATGGACCACTTTATTACAAGGTTAAATACTAAATATTGTTCTCAACAATGCTTTATTATACAAACAAATACGTTCTGCTGATGCCCCCCAACCTTCTTTTGTTCTTGGATTACTATATTTTTAGTTATTGAGATAAAAATTATTCTGATTCATTGTAAATTACAGCACTAGCTATAATAAATAGATTTCAATAAAATTAATATGTTATATTCTGATATAATTCGATAATTGTTTTTCTTTCCTGTGAGAGGTTAGCAGACTTATTTGTTTAGATTTCAGACGCTTCCCGTCGGGAGGGGAAAGATTCCTTATTACCGATTGTATTTATTCACCCAATATTAATGGTTGTGTTGTTACCCGTATGTCGATTTTATCTATTGGTAAACTACACAGGGGAAATCTGCTTAGTTTACGCAGCCCCTGTGTGACGGACTTTTAAAAGGTTACTCTACACTCCAACTGACAGGAGATTTAACTGCACAAACATCACTTATTCTGTCATGCAAAATAAAAACTCTTTTTCCCTGTATTGGAATTTTTTTAATGGGTGCACAGGTTAGCCATGTGTATTAAGGCTTTGGTATTAGTTTGCTTGGTAAACCATGAGTCATGGGTTCTATTACCTCATGGGCAGTAGGAATTTCTTTAGTGACAACTTCATTAAACCTTAGTCATACCCTGCCTATACAAAGGTAACCTCTAGATAACTCATTCTCATTAGCCTTAGTCGTTTAATAACTAACATTTTTGACTGTTTAGTGGCGCACAGAGCTAGGATGAAAATTTTCATTCTCATAGACAAAATCCATATCTATCTCAAAGAATATAATAATTATTAGGTTACTAGAGGAATGTTGCCCTAATTTCAGTTTTAGTTTATTAATACAAATATTTATAAGTTACTCCTTTCCCATAAATAAATTTAATTTTATCCTGATACTGCTCTAGATGTTTGTAGATCATTACAATCCCTCCTTAGGATCATAATTACGATGAAAATAAATTGTGCCTTTATTTTTACGTTGATTATAACAATTCTCCAATATAAAAAAGTCCGTCATGCAGGGGCTGTGTAAACTAAGCAGATTTCGGTTGTGAAGTTTTGCATTAGATAAATCTACATACTGATAACACTTAACAATAAATTCAAACAGTAATGAGAAATATTTCAGTCAATTTTAATAACCTCTCAACGGAAATCATCCGAATTGTAAAGAAACAGCTCTGCCAACCTCTCACAGCTGAACAGATGGATAGAGATATTCTTCACCGGAAAGAAAAACAATTACTGAAATATATCTGAATATAACACACTAATTTTATTAAAAACTGTTTAATATATCTATTACTGTAATTTATAATGAATCAGAATAATTTTTATCTCAATCACTCAAATTTTAGTAGTCTAAGAACTGAAGATGGGGAGGCAGGGACAACAGAACATATTTGCATGTATATTGTATAATAAAGATCTCTTGAAAACAATATTTGGTAACAGAATATATATATATATATATATATATATATATATAAACACACACACACACACACACACACACACACACACACACACACACACACAAACATACATACAATTTTGAACGGACATCATTTTCGTCATCTACTAGGTTAGGATTGAAGGAAATTTGAAGAAAAATTTTGAAAATCGTGTCATGAGTACATATGAATAGCTCATTTATCTTAAGGGAAAACTGCTAAAAATTGTTTTAAGAAACTAGTTTTCCACTGAAATTGTGTTATTAACCTATTGTTTTATTTTTCCAGCCTGAAGAAGAAGACGAGTTTAACAAGTGGATAGCATTGTGCGAAGAATTCATGACTCAGTTGAAGGATAACAAAATAATGAGGAAAAAGATGAAAATCAAATTGGAAGATGGGACAGTAATTAAGGATGAGGTTGAAGATGATTATGAAGGCGATGGAGTCAGACTGATGAATGAAGAAAGGAGCTACGGTGATGATGATAAGCCGATGATGAGAGAGCACGGTCACAGCCTGAGCAAGAAATGCAAGCAGAGTGGAGCCAAAGCTGCGAAGAAGCCGGTAGGTAGGAAGAGGAAAGTGAAACCTAGTCGAGGGGGTTGGGAGGAGGAGGTCTGGGAGTTCAAGCGATCTCTCCAGATGCCAGGAAGAACTAGTGGTTGGAGGAGAGCTCCAGGCTCCCTCCCAGATCTAGAGAGGTTGAGCAACCCTCCTCAGGAACCTCCCAGCGAACCTGACGAAGACAGGAAATCCATAGCCAAATCCCTCGGGGAAGAGAAGTCCTTCTTGGACAGGCTCATGCAGCGCTATTCCGATAGGAGGAACAAGTCCAAGAAGTATGACAATAAAGATGCTCGCTGTTCCTCTTCGGAACTACTCCCGACCCCTAAGTCTGGCGAGAGGGAGCCCAAGAACGAAACCATTGCTGGGTTCAGGGACGATCTGCCTGCTGAAGGAGATCTCCCTCCAGACCTCAAACCCAAGAGCCAGCAAATCAAGATGAGAACAAAAGATATATTCGAGAACGAAAGGCCTGCATCTGCGCCTCCCCCTGGCATTACCAAGCAGGAGCTCAGGCGCAACAATGCGAAAAAGAAATCTCGATTAGGGAAGAAGAAGAAAGGTCTTCTACTGAAAAAGGGTGAAGCTCCTCGCCTCATTCCCGAAAAGAGATTCAAAACTATCAGAAGGAAATTGAAGTCTTCGGGATTCGACTATATTAGGAAGAAGAAGAAGGTGACAGTGAAGCGTGAAGGAGAGCCGGTTCGGGAAAGGAAAAAGGTATGCACCAATGACAATTATAAATTTCATTACTCATTTAATTTTTTAAACATATTATCAAATTTCTTTATATTTGTGTAGAAAACTGCACCTATGACCGAACAGGAAATCCTCGCTGAAATCAAAGGCTGGGTTTTAAACAAAGGAATCGGTGAAACTCTTCTCCACAGAGCTGCTAAAGTTGGCAATGTTGTAAGTATTCCAAAGTATATTTTATGAACTGAAATATGCATTCTTATTTCTATCGTTCAGAAATTAAATTGGGTTAATGCTATTATTATACTGTTAAGTAAAAGTTTGGTGGGAAAACCACAAATTTCACTCTCAAGTTAACACTCAACAGAATTAATGATTATACTTCAATCCTAATGGAAGTTATCAGTTAATGTGTCAAGCTGACCTGGTCCTTGACCTCCAATCAAAGCCATGTGACAGATCTTGGTACTTCAGGACTGTTGAGCCAAATATATTCATTCTCATATAATGAAATCTGATTTGGGCACTACATGACTTCCTTGTACTCTCTTTTAATTGCATATAAAGAACGTTTTGCTCCACTTTACTATTTATTTAGTTATTTCATTTGAAAGTGCTTTACAATACCTCCACTGTATTGCATCATATCAAAAAAGAGTGTAGAGCATAATTTGTAGATTTTTTTTTATAAAAGAGATATGTACAAATCTTCTGAATCTCTAATCGCTAAGAAGAAATTTGTAGTTTTAATATTTTTTTCTCCACAAGCCCTTCCCCTAAGTTAATTTTGATCAAAAAAGGAGGTGCGCAACAAGATGATGATAGAATTTTTATTTAGTAATAGAAAAGGCAAATCAGAGGCAGTCTACTTCAAGGTCCTATTCTCAGCCCACTACTTTTTCCTCTTTACTCTGCAGAACGAAAAAGACAGTCGCTTCAGCATTTGTTGATGACACACTAGTAATTAGTCAAGAAGAAAATTTGAATGAGGCGATATTTAATCTTCAACAGGCAATCGACAATGGATTGAAATTCTTACAGCAATGGAAATTGCTACTCGACACGGATAAATCAAATACCAAGGTCCACTCTAAATTTAAAATTGGTGAACTCAATCCCATGGATGCAGAAAGACCATAGCATTTGCTATCTAGGAGCTTACTTTGTCACAAGATTTATTTGGAAACAACATATTCAAAAAATTACAAGACACGCACACTGGCAACTTTATGCCCACTTATAAACAGAAAAAAGTCCGTCACGTGGGGGCTGCGTAAACTAAGTAGATTTCCCACGTGAAGTTTTACAATAGAGAAATCTGCCCAATAACAACTGTAGTAGTAAGGGATCTCTAAACGTATTCACGAGAGACGAATAGTTACGGAAACGGCCGCCAGAGAGCTCGAATTTTCAAAAATCGCCCGTCTAAACCCCCCCCCTCCCACTGGTCCGATTTCAGCCATTAACGAACTTGATCTTCCTTTTTACAGAAAACGATTAAATTCCGAGATTGGTAACGATCAAACAAAAATTACGACCGCTAGAGCGTTAACAGACAAATATATATATATATATATATATATATATATATATATATATATATATATATATATATATATAATTTTGAACGGACCTCATTTTTGTCATCTCCTGGGTAGGATCGATGGACATTTGAAGAAATTTTTCGAAACTCGCGTCATGGGTACGACCTCAATAGCTGATTTCCCTTGAGGGAAATCTGCTAAAACATCACTGAAACTGACTTCCACTAAGTTACTCTGCACACAGCCATTACTGTCTTGTGCCTTTCCTGTTTGGTTTGGTAGCAGTGAAATACATCATCATAGACTAAAAATTTTTTTCAAAGTCCTCTGACAAAAGCTCCATGGCTTGTAAGAAATAGCCAACAATATAGAGAATTGGGCATCAACCGCTTTTCAGCTCACCTATAGAACAACAAGTGAGGAAATATCACTCTCATTTACCGAAGTTGAGTGGAGCACTCCATTACAACCTTGGATGTCAAATGACTAAGTGTCTCCGAAAAAGACTGTCAAGACATTGTTTAAATATTAACACTTATTATTTATTATTATATAATAGAGTATAATGTTTGAAATTGTATTATGCGCAGGAGGTGGTTCACTATTGCCTTGAGAAGCTGCATCATAACCCTGCCCCTAGGGATAATGCGGGCTACACCCCACTCCATGTCACCTGTTCTCGGGGCCATCTACAGGTAGCCAACCTCCTCCTCAAGTATGGAGCCAGTGTCACAGACAGTGCTCTTGGAGGTGTCAGGTAAATACTCTTCTATCTATAATGGCTCACTTCTGTTGTATTCACTTGTATATGAACATTATTTAAATTATCAGGGGTAACATAAGTTTAGTTTAGTGTCCTTTTGCATTTTTTTTTACAATATTAAATCGTACAACCTCTAAAACAATTAAAAGAATAAACAAGCAGGGAAGTAGTCAGCAACTAATGTCCACCTTGTACTACTACGGCTAATTGAGACGGGTTATTATCCTTTTCTAATCATGGTTGGGCTGAGGACTTTTTAAAATGAGTTTGTCACTAAATAAGTTCCTATTGCCCAGGTGAGAATTGAAGTCACGACTCTAGGTTTATCATGTGAAATTAAGACCAATGCCTAAAGTCACACAGTTAATCTGAGCCCATACAATAATGTACCATATTTGATATTAAGATTATGAGGCTCAGGTAAGCCGTGTAAGTTACATTTATATCTCAGTTGTTATTTATTAGCCCCACTTTTTCCTACTAACAAATTATGGTGGGTTATCTATAGACAACAACCCTTTTCCAGCCAGTGTGAAACTAGGGGTTTTATTTTTTTGAGTTTGTCACTAAATAAATTCCTATTGTCCAGCTGAAAATCGAACTCGTGGCTCCAGGTTTACCATGTGATGCCTCAACTCACATGGCTAATCTGAGCCCCAATCAAATTGATTTATTTATTTCTAAATTCAATTCACTGAAAAAATATTTAAATTTAACATTCACTAGTAAAAAAAAAAAAAAATTATAGACTCCTCTTACCAGTTAAATTATTATTTTTCTTTTCTAATTTATTAGAAAAGGGAGGTACCCATAGACCACCTGTCAGTTAAGCCTTAATAAATAACAATTGTAACAGGTTAATGAATGTATCTTGAAGTACATAATAATTTTTGGGGCTCAGATTAACCATGTGAGTCTTAATCTCACATGGTAAACCTAGAGTTGCAAGTTTGATTCCTGCCAGGGCAAAAGGAAGTTACAAACTCATTGAATAAATCCTTAGTCCCACCCTGGCTAGAAATGGGTGGTAACCTGTAGATAACTCGTCCCAATTAGCCATAGTAGCAGAAAGTGGATGTTAATAATTCGTAGGTTACTAGACAAATTTTGTTTTGGTTATAACAGTCTGTTTCTATTTCTAATACAAATATTTATAAATTACTCACTCCCTTTCCATCAATAAATTCACTTTTATCCTGATTCTCTTCGATCCTCTAATGAATACTCATCTACATGTTTTGCATCATCGCATCCTTCACTGGAGCATAAATATAACTAAATAAATTACGGCCATCAGAATGGACAAAATTAAACAACTACTTCTGCAGTATCAAAAGTACAATTAAGGAGTGGCCATCGAGCCATAGGAGTACTAACTAGATGGGAGGAAGTAGTTCTTGCCAGACTCAGGATCGGCCACACATTGACACTTAATGACAAGGACTGATAACCCTAAATGTAGTTACTTAACCAATAACTAACAATAGAATACCTACCGTCAGACTGCATTCAAGGATAAGACCTTGTCATAGCCCATGCATGATATGACTGAACTAACTATTAACTGACAGCAACCAATACATTGCACATATTCTAACATATATAAATATTTATCAATACATATAAAATTAAACTACATTAAGTCTACAATGTACATACGAAGATTTACAAGAGATAATTTCTACTATATCCTAATAGGCAAAGTACGAATATGATGAAACCTTAGATATTTTAGGGTTTTTTTCCATGGTGAATAAATAAAGTATTAGGATTTACATGATGAAATAAATAGATAAATAAACAAAGATTCGACATGCTGCTTAACCTCATGTCAATCCCTTTCGAATAAATGGAACACACTAAAAAATTAAATGCCAATAATTCAAAAAAAGATTTTTTTATTTATTTATTAATATTAAATAAACACCCTAGAAACAAAAAATGAAAAAAATCTAGAAAAAAAATGCACTTCCGGTGAGATTCGATCTTGAGATTTCCGGTTACAAAAAAGAAGCACTACCAACTGAGCCACTGGGGCTCCCTGAAATATATGTCTAACTCAAGATCTTCAGGCAAACTTTAACATTTTTTTTAGACAAGCGCATGAGAAGAGCATTCTCTATTTTTTTTCTGAATTGGTTTTTCATTAGGTACTAAACACTAAAACATTTTTGTTCAAATCGGTGTGTGGAAGGCCGTGCACTCATCTTGTCAGTACTAAGAGTATTTCCATAATTAGTTAACTTGTGGTAGTGTGTATTATGTATTGATATATATATATATATATATATATATATATATATATATATATATATATGTGTGTGTGGTGTTGTTGTTTTTTGGAGTTTTGGTCAGTGTTGGAGACAAAAATTTTAGTTCAGTCCAATATTTCGAGAATATTATTATTATTATTTTCTCTTCTTCAGGGCAAGGCTAAAGATACTTAAAAACTATTGTACATGGCTGTTGTACGGCTGTTTACATTAGGAGTACTAAATATAACCTTCTATATTTATATATTAGATTTAGTACTCCTAATGTAAACAGAGGTACAACAGCTATGTACAATATAATAGTTTTATCTTTAGTCTTGCCCTGAATAAGAGAAAATAAATATTCTCAAAATATTGGAATGAACTAAGATTTTTTCACCAACACTGACAACTAAATATTATCAATCTTGTCAATTATTACATTATATATATACACACACACACACACACACACACACACACACACACACACACACACACACACACACACACAAACACACACACACGGATACATTGGGGTGGCTCAAAAAACATTTAAATGTTTATCAAACTCAAATAAAAATAAATTAATTAAATGCTGCATTAATCTTCAGATGTCTAATAATTAAATTGGCTTTTTATTTCAGACCGCTCCACGAAGCAGCCGAGAATGGTTTTACAAAGTTGGTGAAACTGCTTCTTGAGCATGGAGCAGATCCACTATTGGCAACGTATTCAGGTGCTACAGCCCTCTCATTGGCTACCGATGAAGAAGCTAAGCACCTCATGGAGCTGCACATCGCCAGCAGGCCAGTCCTCGACATCAAACCAGGTCAGCAACTCAACATAATTCATCAAACTTAATCATTTACACAAATTAAGTAGTGTTACGCTCAATTTCCCATCCGCATTGCCTGTAAATATAAAAAATCCATTGATTTCAGCCATTAACGAACTTGGTCTTTGTTTCTACAAAAAATGGTTAAATATCAAGTTTGATAACGATCAAACAAAAATTGCAACCGCTAGAGCATTAACAGACAAATATACATATATGTCTATATATATATATATATATAATTTTGAACGAACCTCATTTTTGTCATCTCCTGGGTGGGATCAATGAACATTTGGAGAAATGTTTGAAAAATCGCGTCATGAGTACGACCTCATAGCTGATTTCGCTTAAGGGAAATCTACTAAAAAAGTCGGTCACTGCAGGTGCTGTTTAAACTAAGCAGATTTCCCACGTGCTGGATGACACTGGTGAAATGATCTCACTATATATGCTCAAATTTATGATTATTTTCATACCTCCCCCCCCCTTATTCCTCATTGGATTTTTAACTATTGACTAATATGGTGTTGAATATAATAAGTATGGTATAGAACAAATAAACATTTTTGAGTAAAGACTGCAAAACCTTAATTGATGACGCCATCAAACTGTATATGTGCATGCATCTCACACGGTAAAAGTTCAATATTGGATGTTTATTTTTAATCAGCTTATTGTGAATATAAATGAGTAGGAGTGGGGGTTTACTGAAGGCCTAAAACTTAATAAAGCAAATGTCTTGGTTAATATTTAAAATAGAGAGAAAATTGTATAAAACAATATTTATAGAAAATTAAATTTACAAGGTTGGTTATCTCCAATTTTTCAAGATTCAAAATTTTAAATTCTTCTCTAAAACTCCCCCCTCCTCGTGGTCCGATTTGACCAGTTAATGAAATTATACTTTAGTTCTACACAGAACATTTAAATATCGAGTATGGCAATAATCGAACAAAAATGGTTAGCTCTAGAGCGTTAACAAATAAGTATGTATGTATATATATTTATAGTAGTGCAATCTTATCAGGCACCACTATGGATAGAGTACTATCATAAACTAAAAGCTATCTGCCATGCAGGTGCTGTGTAAACTAGGCAGATTTCCTACATTGCTCATATGACACATTTCTAATCTCAGCTCAGCATTTACTCTATTTCTAAATAAAAATTCGATGAGTAGAAGTAGTGGTTTTTCTTAAGTTTAATAACATGAAAGTAGGAATAACTCGCTTAACATTTGAGCTACAAACAAATGTATCGAACAACAATTGTAGAACATGCATAGTTTTACAAGATTTGTTCCTGCTCATAAAAAATCTCTAATCCTACTCCAATCAGGGGATTTTAGGTTGTAGTCTTGACATGGTTTTCAAAATATTTCTTCAAATCAATCTACCTAACAGATGATGAAACTGGTCTGTACATGAGAATATATTATTATGATGTTCTCAGATTTAGAGAACAAAGTCAAATCAGGGTTTAGTATTCTATACAAAAATATGGAGGTAATCCCAGGATTTTATCAAAATCATTTTCATTTAAACCTCTCTTATTCAATATTGACATCACACATTAGAACCCCCAGTAATTACCATATCAAGTAAACAGTAAATAAAATTGTCTACACAATAAACCCCAGACTAAAATGCAATCTTTGCAATATGGCTGTGCAGGAGGATATATACCATATATTCATATATTGCTCAATTTACTCTGCATTAAGGATCAAACTCATGTACAATATTGTTCTTGTAGATATTGATAGGTGGTTCCATGGTGTTATTAACAGTTCATCTCGAGATGATCTAATATTACTTTTTAAATATAGTGCCAGTATGGTTAAATTAAGGTCATAATTATTAGCTTTGTAACATAAACATCACTTTTATGATCCATATTTTTTCTGTTAGTTAAGTTTTCTTTATTCATTTTCAGTATATATGACATTCTTCTTTAATTTTATTTATTTATTTTAAAAAAAAAATTCTGGTTGCTTTAAATCATTATATTTTTATTATCGTTTAGTCAAGAAAGTATTTTTTTTTTAATTTACAAATTTGTATTAATTACATATAATCAATAATTGTATCATAAAACAACCAATATAGATTAACACAATTATGTAAGCTGAACCCAAATTTCATGGGAATAATCCTCTATGTGATTGTAAATAAAATACTTAATCTTAATATTATATAAGTTTTCTGATCCATTAGTGTGTAATGTACTCATATGATTGTTTTATTTTGGCAGACGTCGATTCTCCTGGGAGCAGCCACCAGACGACTGATCAGGCTTGCCAACTACAACAGCAACAGGAGAGTTGTGACGGAGGATCATGCTCGGACGTGGATGGGTTCGAAGTGGAAGAGTCTTCGGTCATATTGCCTAACCTGTACAGGCTGATGAACGAGCCTCGCTCTGACTCCTGGGTCCTGTTCCATGAGCTAGCCCCTCTCCTTCGAGTGAAGACAAGGGAAGCCCTCCTCAAGCAGCTCGGTCAGGACGCTAAGGCAGTCCTGAGGGACATGAAGCTCTCAGAGTTCTATGAGAAGGCCCATTGTCGAGCTATCAAGGGTTCCGTCGGCCCTAAAACCCCCAAAGTCACCCTCGTCAAATACACAGATACTGTCAAGTTCCTCCTCGGAGTTGAAACGACTATTATACCGAGGTGACCATAAAAAATTGTGCGTCATATTTTTGCCAGACAATATGTTATTCTTTTTTTTATTTTGTTTTTCGTTATAATTGTAAATTTATGTTTTGTTTATACACTTATAGGTCTTCCTTTTTTTGTTAACATTGCTTAAAAAGTATAATGCAGACTTTTGTTTATAAGAATCAGTCCATCTCAATATTTGGTTGAAGGAACTCATTGAGAACATTGCTAAGCCTAGGAGTAATAAGGGATGGGGAGCGGCAAGTGATCAGAGCTCTTTATCTCCATGGGAGACTCCAAACTTTCCTTATTCTGCCAGCTTCATGCAAAATTATTTCATCCACTACACCGTTAGACAATCACCGTATACAGCCAACGGCTTACTCAGAAAGCCTGGCTAAACATACCTCGCAACAGCTCAGAGGAGCACCTCACGCCAACAAATTATTTTTCAGGTTTCACCTTCCATTTTATAGATAGAGAAATTTTATGCGAATAAAATTTTTCCCAACTTGTTGCTAATGTTACTTTTTAGCTACGAGCTCCCCCCCCCATCCCACCCCTCAGTGCTGCCAGGGAAATCAAAATTCTTATGTAAATATTATTTAACATTTTTTCAAAAAAGAATTAAAATTTCTCTTAAAAACTTAAAACTTTTGAGAATTTACGTTCTTCATTGAGTTCTTTCGAAAATGGGGCATAGCAGATTTTCGAATGATTAAAGTGCGTGAATAATGAATGTTTTTATCACTATTTGGTATTAAATGCAGTTATGTTGTGTCAAACACAAAAACCTTTTCTTTTTTTTTTTTTTTCAATGTTTTACTCATTTAATGAGTAATTGAATTTTACGATTTTTTTTTTCCAAATGTATATATTTGAAAGTTAAGTATGTATTGTGGAACATTGTGTGAGGACCGTTGATATATTTTAATAAAAAAGTGAAAATACATTTGGTTAAAAAATTTAAGTATAAACAGGATTTTGTAATCCCAGTTAAAGACTGAACTTTGATAATCTCTACTGACTTGAATAAAGTAAATGACTGTATTAATTATAATAAAAATTGAATAGCTTGAGGCACACTCATCTCGACAGTATGTGTAATATATTGAAGAAACCCTGTCTGCTTAGGTTAATTATGAACCACTAGGGTTGAACTATTAAAAGACTGGAAATGTGTATTAAAAAAGTTATATTAAGTTTGTCGCCCTTGCGTTTGGTAAATATTGAGGTGGACCAATCCCTTTTAACTGTTGCAAAATATTTAATTAAGGTTTCGTTAGAAGTAATTCATTTTCAACTTTTTAATTTACGAAGGTAAATTTCCTTCTTTCAAAGAGAAACTGACTGGTTTTGTAAAGATATTTTTAGTAATCCAAAGAGTAATGGTATGTAAATCTTAATTTTTATTAAGAAAGATGAAATGAATTTGCAGAGAGTTGTATAACATAATACTTGTAGTGTGAGATGTCGGACATCCCAATATATATATCTGACAATATTCCGTAAAATTTATTCAAACGGCTCGACTAAGAACATTCTATCTCAAAAAACATTGGGTCTTATTGAGTTAAATTAGTACAACATATTAATAGTTCTCATATTAAAAAATATTGGTATCTAAAGATTTAAAATTAGAGTTCTTTGATTTATCTGTCTCCTATTTATTTTTTGGTCATTAAATTGTCTCAGTGCAACTGAGATTAATTAGGAAGGGTTGTACAAAACCCATTGTTTTTTGTTTTTTTTTTTCATTTCAAGGATAAGTATAACGCAAGCTTCTGATTGAATCAGAAACGGATGAAATCCCAAGCGTTATGTTATCTCTGATGAATTGTGTCAGCATTTTTTATGAGTTAAGGAGCTAGTATGATAAGGAACTAAACCAGAGCTTGGAGAAATTAAAAATACGCCTCCCATTTTCCTTGAATGAGATTATGAATCGACTTACGGCTGTCCTATATTTCTTATATTTAACTCAATTAAAAATCTTTTCATTTTCAACTTCAAACTGAACCAAAGCACCTAATCTGCAGGAAGTTAGTTAACCGCTGGTACTTAAATGATGTATATGAAATTTGGGTATCGAATGACCATATTTTTAGTGGGTACAGATCCCGACCTTTTTTCTACCCTTTTTCAAAGCTACACTATTTCAGGGAGAGCTTGGATACACTATCTCACTTGACTGAAGATGGTCATATTTTTGTTGGAATTTACATTGAAAAAATCTGAAGTAGTCAGCACATGACTTTCTTATACACCCATTAAATTAAATGAACAAAATGTTTTGCTACACTTCATTTAAAATTATTAATATTATAAGTAAATGAAAATAATATATGATAGCTCCCCTCCAATGGATTGGGTTGAAAAAGTCGTAGAACATACTTCATAGAACTTTTCGTGATAAATAAAAAAGGCCCTATACACATTTTTTTATCTCTAATACTTATGGAAAAAAACTTGCAATTTTCTATGTTTGCTCTCCTCTAACCCCTCCCCCCTCCTTTACCCTTAGACAAAATGAGTCCAGGAAAACCAAAATGGATAATCCTTACCTATACTTCCTTTACTTCATAGAAGAAAGTTAAAATGTTAGCATCAATGAGTGAGATAGTATTTCCCAGCATTCCATTATACAATATATGAATATAGTAGCCCTGTAGAAGGATGCCCAATAGTATCCGAAACTGTAAGTCTCAAAAATGTATTCTTACACAGACATACATCAGTTAAACTAAAGCACATTTCCATTGCTTTGAGAAAGTCAGACGTTGGATCCATTTCCGACCTAAATTTGGCTACAATTGTCACTGCTAGATCATATGAACTGGGAGAGGGGTAGAGGGGGTACTAAAATATTGTAAAAACTCCTAAACAGTCAGTACTCCCTCCAGTTTTTCTATAAAAAAAAATATATCTTATTTAATTCATAAACAATTTTTACACTTAGTGTATAAAGTTTCATTTATTCTAAAATGATTTCTGAACACGAAGCACTCAATCAGAATGAAGGTGTTTATTTCTGAACTGACAGTTTTGGACACCTGTTATCCATGAAGAGTGGAGAGAACCTATCTCATCGGGAAATCCATACAAAAAAATAAAATGCCAACAAGATACATTCTCCCGAGTTTTCTTATTGAACTTAGTTGCTATGAAGACAGTTACCAAAGGTGCCTGAAACTATCAGCTCAACAATAAACATCCTTCGTTCTGATTAGGTACTTCATTAGCCGATACCAAACTAAAAAATATTTATATATAATTGTGTTGATGTTTTCAACCAGTTTATATTTATATATTGTGTTGTTAATGTTTCTTGGAGTTTTGGTCAATGTTGGTGAAAAAAATCTTAGTTTATGCCAAGAAACATTAACGACACTATATATATATATATATATATATATATATATATATATATATATATATATATATATATATATATATATAATTTATTAACGTGCTCTTTGTGTTCATTGCTTGTCTGCAGGGTTGCACCCTTTTCTAGTCAGGGTGGGACTAAGATTATATTTAATGAGTTTGTTGCTGAATAAATTCTTATTGCCCAGAGATTTATCGGATTTGGAATTGAATTTGCCACTCCAGTGTGACGAACGTCTTAACTCACATTGCTAACCTGAGCCCCTTCAAAACAGTGTCTGGGCAAAAATCATACAGAATAATGATTAATGAATAAAACTTACATTTCATTTTGAGTAATGAATAATCTTTTCATTCATGGTCTATTCAAATGACAATTTTTTTTTGAAAGTCAGACAATCCATGTAGAATTAATGACTTTTAGAAACTTTAGGTGTCCAGAAAGAACTATAACAAAGTTATTTGTAAGACAATTTTACCCTTGTCCATAGATTTTCCCCACACCAATAACCTTATTTTTTCCCCCACTCACAAGTGGGGTTATGGAATCCGAAAATTCTGAAACTTTTTCTGCAAGTAGAGTAGTTCATCCGGAACACAAAACTATTTTATTACTGTGTGCTATTACGATTTGAAAGGGTAAAATCACCTCTTGAAAAAAAAAATTGGTTTTATATTTCTGAGCGAACATTGTTGAAACGGTAATTGATATAAAAAAAGTTTTTTAATGTTAGTTTTATGTTTTTTAATGTACTTTAAAACTGTGCAATCAGATTTTATTTAAATGTCATATTCTTGTATACCATAATTCCAGTGATTTTTGTCGTGGATAATTTATAAGAGTACAACCAAGCATAAAGCCACTTTTTAATTTGAACATTTTAAAACAAATAGTTAAGGGAGTTAAAGGTTATATATCTGAATTTTGATCTGTAGTTCCTTATAATGCTAGGTATCTCATTTAATAGCTTCCTTCGATGAATTCATACTTTAATGTTGCCATAAAATTTTTTGTGAATGTCCCCCCCCCCCCCCCCGAGTTATTTAATTCATATTTGTAATAGTTGCAGCACCTTTCCGACTGTTCTTTCGACTATTTAAAATGGGGGTGGCTGCATATAACATTAACAACGAAACACCCAAACATGCTCATCATTAGTTCCAAGAATGTAATTTAATTAGCCAGAGAACTTATAAATACAACTTGTAATATCTGTCATATACTTGCAAGAATATTATTTTAAAATCAAAATGTATTTTTTTGATACATTGGTTTTCACTACTTTAGCCATCAGAAAATAAATCCTTGGTTGGCCGGCCACCCCTGAGAACTTTTTAAACCTAGTCTGTTTTTGAATTATGTTCTTAGTCGATCTTCCTAAACATTTAAACTGTCAGTGGTCTAATAATTCACTATTGAAAAATGTATCTAATAAACGCAACTCCTGCCAATTACAAATATACCGAGTTTATCATATAAATTAATATATTTTCTTGTTTATAAAATATTATTGTTAAAGGTTGTGTGATTTAATAGTTTCTTTTTAAATTGTTGTACAGAAATATTCATTTTCCTGTGTATATTTATATATAAATAGCGGCTTTTTTTAGCCTTTAACTGTATGTATGGGTGTGTTTATGTATTTTAAATAAATATATATATATGTGTAAACTAGAGGTGCTTTTATATGTGAAATATAACAGTGATACACTATTGTAAATATTCTTATATATTTACTTCTTTCTTTTTTTTTAATTATTATCTATCGTGTTTAACATAAGTGATAAATTGTTTTTATTACTCTTTACTAAGTGCTATTAGTTGTTTTGTTTTATGTATACCTCATAAATGTAATTATTTCTAATTTGTGCAATATTGGGTTTAAATAGCCCAGTATCCCAACTTTGTTATTTATTGTATTCATATGATGAGTTGAAGGGTTTTAAAACATGCTGAGTAAGTATTGTTCCGATGCATGGATAGTTGTCCGCTATTGATACATTTTCAAAAGGTCGGTTGAGCTTTTAAACAATTTTTATCTCTCAGGAAAGATATTGCTGTCAAGATTATTTTCAAAACTATGAACCTAAGACTTTGATAGAAATATTTACAGAGCTTAATTACAAAAGAACCCAATGTTATTGGCATAATTTGAAGATAACATTTCCCTGAATGCCACTGTTGGGGGATTAATTGTAAACTTTAACCAAATAGTTTCGATGATATATAAAAAAATGCATTATATTTACTCATCCTCTGCCGCCTATCATCTTGAGCTCTGTACCCCCAGACTTTATCATTTGATCAATTGAGAAGCATTGATTAGTTATCCAGTTCTTGTTTATAGTGTGTTTGAGAAAGGAAACATCCACGTTGGATATATATATATATATATATATATATATATATATATATATACAGTTTCCAACCAATATAATACGTACAACCACTGATATCGATGGACATTTGAAGAAAAATTTTGAAAATCGCTGATTACGACCTCAATAGCTGATTTCCCTTGAGAGAAATCTTCTAATATTTGTAAAATAAAATTATTTACAACAGAAAGAAAAACAAATTTAGGTTTCAATGATGAATAATTAATTAAATAAACTGTATTTGAGTTTCAAATACTTCAGACACTTATACATTTCTTGAGAATATTTTTTTAATTGTTTGTTGTGTTTAATTATCTTGTAGGCATTTCAATTCCTTTCTAAATTCTTTTCTTTGGTCTGTACATAGTCTGCAGTAATAGAGCAAGTGTCTGTAAGTCTGTTCAGTAGTAAAGTTGCAGTAACAATTTGGTTGATCTGTGAGGCCGAAACCATTAAAATAAGAGTTTGTTGTTCTGTGTCCTGTTAACAATTGTGTTAAGTAATAGTCTGTTGATGTTAATTTTGTCCTAAATACTCTTTAATGTCTGAAATAAATAATTTTAGTTGTTGTCCTACTCAAAGCTAACTGTAGCCTTTTATTACACATATTAATATTAATATAACTGCCATAAAATGGCTATTGCCTTAATAGATCATCAACCGACCTTTTGAAAAGTTACGAAACGTTAAGGAAAACTGGGGGGGAAAAAAGGAGGGAATAGTTTAATTGTGATGTGTACCGTTAGTGGAGTTATATGGATTGCTGTATTTATAAACGTCTTTCCGAACTTTCTGTGTTTTATGTACATTGAATTGTAGGTACATTAACCGTTTTTTTCAGCACATTACCTATGAAAAGTGATAATGAGAGAGAGCGAGGAATTTGATTTTAGGCTAATAAGTTGTTAATATGTACATTTTTTTTAGTATTTAAAAATTATACTTTATACTGTTGATTTTGCATCTTATTTTATTGTATTCTTTTGTTTGTTTTTTTTTTCTCAATCTCTTTGAACGTTTTAATCTAAAAGATATATTTATAAATTATTATTTTATTTTAATGTAGGATAAATAAAATGTGTCTTACGATAAAGGCAAATGACTGGGTAGCGTACACTGTTTGATATATATATATATAAAAATGAAACATACGGTTTTCATATTTGTTATGTGTTTCTTGAAAACTTTGTAAAATATAATTTCATTGTCTTATACGTACATAGTAAGTATATATATATATATATATATATACGCTATGTATTTGTATGTGTATTTCCTGTGTAGGACGTTCCACCTAAAGTAACTGTGATGGAATTTTTCTAGCTGTATATATGAGCCATTTGTGTATAGTCGTTGAGAAAAATATGTGCAATTTATATTGTTTATAAATAAAGAAAAATTGGATTTATATAAATATATACCATACTTTTTCTTTTATTATTTTTTTTTGTAAAAAAAAAAAAAAAAAAAGAAGAAAAAATCATAATGTGATCGTATGAATAAGAGAAATATAGTATATAATAAATTATAGAATGAGTTATGTATTCAACCTATTTCCTTTTTCGCCTATGTATGAAAGCTAGGCTACTGTCAGAAGCTAAAAGAAGTCCGTCACACCAGGGCTGTGTAAACTAAGCAGATTTCCCACGTGCTGGTATAATGCAGTACTGATCTCATCTTACCAAAAATTCTCTATTTCTATGTAAAAACCGGGTGAGAAGGGGGGGGGGCTGCTGAACACTGAAAAAAAGGAAGTAAGGGATAACTCGCTTAATATTTGAGTTATGAAAAAATGCATAGAACAACAATTGTAGAGCATCAATAGTTTAACAAGACTGGTTCTATAAAATTTTACAATCCGACTCACAATAACAGAAATATTTTGAATTTTGGAATGACCCCTTTTCCAACTCAGATTTCAGACAAGAGCAATGGCGCCTATTCATTGATTCATCCAGAACTAGTCTTAAAGTGGTGGTATTGCACAATCGGAATAAATTTGCATTGCTTCCGATGGGGCATTTCTGTGCATATGGAAGAAAACTATAACGATTTGACCATTATCCTGCAAAAAATCAAATATAAGAACCATCAAGGATGGTTTGTGGAGACTTCAAAATACTCACGATGCCTTTGGGTCAGGAGACAGGCTGTACTAAATACCTGTAGGTACTTGTTATGCTTGTGGGATAGTAGAGCCAGAGAACAGCACTGGGCTAAAAGTGTTTGACCGCAACGAGAAGCTTTAATAAAGTCCATCACAAAGGGCCTGCTTAAATTAAGGTGATTTCCCACGGGAAGGTTTACAACAGATAAATTTACATGCTGCTAACACCACCGTGAATGTTAATGGAATAAATACAAACGGTAATAAGAAATCATTCAGTCAATTTACATGTTAATAATATCTGCAAAGGAAAGCCTCTGAATCATAAACAAACAGGGAAGCCAACTTCGCAGCACTGAACAGATAGGATTATTCTAGAGCAGAAAGATGAACAATTAATGAAATAGACCCGAATATAACATATTAATTTTATTGAAAACTATTTACTATAGCTAGTGCTGTAATTTATAATGAATCAGAATAATTTTTATCTCAATCACTAAAAATTTAGTAATCCAAGAACAAAAGAAGGGGGGGGGACCAACAGAGCGTATTTGTTTGTATCTTGTATAATAAAGCTTTGTTGAAAATAATATATGGTATGCAATCTTGTAATGAAGTGGTCCATGATATAACAGCTTATTATTAACCCGAATAGTTACCAAAACGGCCGCCAGAGCTCTCGGCGGATAGTGCCGACCACACTCACAATACAAATGCAAATATCTCGGTTATTATTCAAGATACACAATAAATGTATAGAACAATATTTATAGTAAATTTAATTTGCAATAAGATTGGTTCTATACAATTTTTCGATCCGATGCATAATAACGGAGATATTTCGAATTTTTGAAAATCCCCCCCTCTAAACCCCCCCCCTCCCACTGATCCGATTTCAGCCGTTAACGAACTTGATCTTCCTTTTTACATAAAACGATTAAATACCGAGTTTGGTGACGATTAAACAAAAATGCGACCGCTAGAGTGTTAACAGACAAATATATATATATATATATATATATATATATATATATATATATATATATATATATATATATATATACCCCTTACGGGAAAACAATGCTCCCAAACGGGAAGTGCAGTTCTACATGTAGAATCATTGCCGAAAACAAAATAGAACATTTCCGCCTCAAATGATTTCCCGAGCGAAGCCTAGGTACCTTAGCTAGTACATTTTATATAACGGCGAATTGTTAATATATCTATATATATATAAAATTGTAACCTCTGTCTGTACATTGATTTTTTTCGCGAAATTTCACGATAACTTGTCGTTTCACATGTCATAGACACCATAACTGCATTTTGTTTCTTTCGTGTATGTTTGTTTGTTTGTTTGTTACCTTTTCACGCATAAACGGCTGAACCGAATTTTATGAAACTTGGAATGTATATTACTACTAACCCAACTTAGACTTTAGGCTATGTTAATATTCTCTGAGACGAACAGGAGTGGGGGTTATAAGGGAGGCCTGAAATTAAAAATAGCGATATTTCGTTTCTTATTGGTTTTTTGGCAAATATGAACATAACAAAAGTTGTTTATTTTGTTATTTAGAGTAACTTTTGTTATATACACTTTTTTCCCATACCGAATTATAAACGAGATATACGCTAAAACCTAAAGCGGAAGTGAACAATTTTATTTGGCACAAAAGACTCAACCGAACTCAACCAAACTCGGTATGTGAATTAGCACTAACGTCTTCCTTATAATTAGTCATTCTAACGTTTCTAGGGACGGGCAGGAGTGGGGGTTATAAGGGAGGCCTGAAATTAAAAATAGTGATATTTCGTCTCCTATTGGGGTTTCGGCAAATATGCACATAACAAAGTTGTTTATTTTATTACTTAGTGAAATTTGCTCAACAATTCTTTGGAACTACAAGGTACCTCACCGGGAAAAACTAATTCAAATGTATGTTAATATTTTGTGCTTAATAATTCTAATCTATGCATAATGCACAGGAAACGGGAAATATGACAATATGGAGGACAGTGAAGTCTTACATAAAAAAATAATTTTATTATTAACAAATCCACAGAAACGACGGGTATTTAAACTAAACACTGGGACGGGTAAATGCCAAAATATTGTGCAAAGTAAAGCCTTGCCAAAAAAATACCATCACCATTCAGCCTCAAATGAATTCCCGAGCGAAGCCGGGTACCTGAGCTAGTATATATATATATGACTGTTACCGCTCTCGCGGTCGCAAATATTGTTTAATCGTTGCCAAACTCGATATTTAGTAGTTTTATGTAAAAAGAAAGATCAAGTTCGTTAACGGCTGAAATCGGACCAGGGGGAGAGGGGGTTTAGAAGGGAGGAATTTCGAAATATCTCTGTTACTATACGTAGGATCGAAAATCTTATAGAAACAATCTTATTGGAAATTAACTTTACTATAAATATTGTTCTATACTTATTTTCTGGATAATGAGTATTAACTGAGATATTTGGATTTTATAGTTTTCCGCATTCAGTAAACTCCCACTCCTACTAGTGTCATATTAATAATAAGCTGTTATATCATGAACCACTTCATTACAAGATTGCATACCAAATATTGTTTTCAACAAAGCTGTATAATACGAGATAAAAACAAATACGTTCTGTTGATCCCCCTCCTTCTTTTGTTCTTGGATTACTAAATTTTTAGTGATTGAGATAAAAATTATTCTGATTCATTATAAATTACAGTAATAGACATAAATTAGTATGTTATATTCTGATATAATTCGGTATTTGTTTTTCTTTCCGGTGAGACTTTAGCAGACCAGATTTATTTTAAATTTCAGATTTCCTGTTGAGAGGGGAACGATTTCTTATTTCCGCTTGTATTTATTCACAGTTGTGTTGTGTTACCAGTATGGAGATTTCCAAGTTTGATAAACCTACATACTGCTAACACAACACCACCGTGAATATTAAGTGAATAAATACAAACGGTAAGAAGAAATCTTTCCCTTGACGGCGGGAAGCGTCTCAAATTTTAACAATCAGGTCTGCCAACGGTTCAGCGGAAAGATAAACAACAACTGAAATATATCAGAATATAATATATTAATTTTATTGAAGACTATGTACTCTATGTAGTACGGTAATTTATAATTAACCCTTCACAGACAAGGAATATGAAAATTACATTGCAGGCAAGCTGGGTCACGGGTGATTCAGTCATATTTATAGCACATTTTTTTTCAATTTAACAAAACTATTCCAGTTTTTGTTGTTTTTATATAAAAAAAGAAAGTATAGTTTGGAAAATTTATTTTATTTAGCAATATACATAATATGATAAAAATACAAAAACTTACTTTAGTAGGAACTATACTTAAATTAGTAGGAACGTAGAGTTCCAGACCTTTGGTATCCGTATAGGATAAAAGATAAAAATTAAACGAGTAAACTCCTAGAAGGGAAAAAATAAGAAATTTCCAGCTATAAAAGACGAGAAAATTTAATAAAATCTTAGTGATTAAATAATTTTCAGTAAGTTATCAGTCTTCCATTTCATCCGGCAGTCCAGCAATAATTTTTCCTACTCTGAACAGTCAAAAACTTTCCAGATCAAAATAAATAGTTTAAACTCTTACAGAAAAAAATATATATAAAAAATACTCTACGGAAAAAAGAATAAGAAAATATGAGGGATAAAAAATCAAAAAAAGGGAATAAACTCTTAGTAATGAAAGTTCACTAATACTTCAAACTCAAACAATCTAACAATCTTCTATTTCTTCATCTTCTTCAGGTGAGACTCTGGTAATGCATCGAGAACAAATACTTAGCCTATGCTCAGCACATAGGCTGCGATTACAATGAGCGCAGTTTGATGTACCCTTATAATCTCTTGATTTTTCACAAAAAGCACACCGACGTCTTGAAGTGCTGGGTCCAGGCTGATTCTCAATTTCTTTTTCATCAACTTTCGGAAGGAGGGGAGGGGTACCGTGCACTCCCCCTCTCCTCCTTCCCTTACTTTACTCAGAATATTATTTTTACCAACCTCTGGGTCACCGGCGACCCAGCCTTGCCTGTGAAGGGTTAATCAGAATAATTTTTATCTCAATCAATTAAATTTTAGTTGTCCAATAATTTAAGACGGAGGGGGGGGGGCAAAAGAATATATTTGCATGCATCTCATTTGATATAGGTGTCTAGAATACAATATTTGGTATTTAAGCTTCGAATAATATTGTTTATTATATAACTGAGTATTGTTTATGTAACACTAGTAGAAGTAGGGGTCTACTGAAGGCTGAAAATATCTCGGATAATATTCAAGATAGAAAATAAATTTATATAAGAATATTTTTTTGAAAATCGCGTCATGAGTACGACCTCAATAGCTGATTTCCCTTAAGTGAAATATGCTAAAACGTATTCTTTATCACAAAATCGCATACTGATCAGAAAATTGCAGCATGACTATCATTTCACTATGATTGTTCTTATTTCCCAGGCTTAATTTTCCAGTAGTTTTGTCACGGATATGACCACCCATTATAGAATTAAACTCTTTCATAAATACAACATTAATTTTAGATGTGGTGATATATATTTAATAATTCTTCTATTTAATCAGCCAAGCATCTCCGAAATTTTCTAAGAGTTTGGCTAAAACTTAGCCATTCATATTTAGCATACTTCTGCTGTAATCATATGAACTGAGTTGCCCTTCTCTTCCAATCGAATCTCACATAAACCTAAAATGTCTATACTGTACCTTTTCATCTGCCCTTAAGGGAAATCTATTGAGGTTGTACTCATGACGCGATTTTCGAAAATATCTTCAAATGTCCTTCGATCCTACCAGGAGATGGCGAAAATGAGGTCCGTTCAAAATTATATAAATATTTGCGTGTGAGTCTGTTAACGCTCTAGCGGTCGCAATTTTTGTTTGAACGTTACCAAACTCGATATTTAATCGTTTTATGTAAAAAGGAAGATCAAGTTCGTTAATAGCTGAAATCGGACTAGTGGGAGGATTTTCCAAAAATCTTAGTTAATATAGTCTGATCGAAAAATTGTATAGAACCAATCATATTACAAACTAAATGATCTATAAATATTGTCATATAAATTTATTCTCTATTTTGAATATTAACCGAGATATTTTTATTTTTGAAAACCTACACTTCTACTCATGTCATATAAACAATAAGCTGTTTTATAATGAATCACTTTATTACAAGGGCAAATACTAAAATTTGGTTTTCATTGAACTTTTACTTTGTGAGATATATGCAAATACGTTCTGTTGACACCCTCCCCCCTTGTTTTGTTCTTGGATTACTAAAATTTGAGTGATTGAGATAAAAATGATTCTGATACAAATGACAGCACTAGCTTTAGTAAATAGTTTTCAATAAAATTAATATGTTATATCCAGATATATTTCATTAATTGTTTGTCTTTCCGGTCTATCTGTCTATTCAGCACTACGAGGTTGGCTGGCCTGAATATATATTTATATATTATAAACCATCTCGTGGGAAATCTGCTTAGTTTACGCAGCCCCTGCGTGATGGATTTTTAAGTTATCATCGTGCTTTGGCAACATCGCATCATCCAAAGTTTTTCGCATGGTCTGGGAGAAGCTTTGCCACTCCTCCTGTTGGGCCTTGCTATCCAAATCCCAAACAAGTTTATCATTATCCTTTGGAACTTCCATGGTGCTAACGAGGGAAAAAAATTATTGTTTGGGCAAAATTTAGCTGTTGAGCCACAGATACAGTCATTGCCCCCTAAGGGTGCGATTTGGGGACTATTGTATTTATACATTTTTTTAAATTGTGTATCCCACTCATTAATCATCATATTAAAAAAAGTCTGTCACGCAGACACTGCATAAACTAAGCATATTTCCCAAGCTAAGGTTTACAATAGATAATTATACATACTGGTAACACCACCGCGAATATTAAGTGAATAAATACAAACAGTAATGAGGAATCTTTCAGTTACAAGTTAATAACTCTTCAAAGAAAAGCATCTGAATTGTAAAAAAACTGTCCAGCCAACTTGAATTCTAGATCGGAAAGACAAACAATTTATGAAATATATCTAAAAATAACCCATTAATTTTATAGAAAACAATTTACTAAAGCTAGTGCTGTATTTTGTAATGAATCAGAATCAGTTTTATCTCAATCACTCAAATTTTAGTAATCCAAGAACAAAAGAAGGTGGGGGGGGGGGCAACAGAACGTATTTACATATATCATTACATATAAAAGTTCAATGAAAACAATATTCCTTATTTAACCTTGTAATGAAATAGTTCATGATATAACAGCTTATTATAATATATAATGAGTAGGATTGGGGGTTTACTGAAAGCGAAAGACTATAAAATCCAAATAACTAAGTAAATATTCATGATACAGAAAATATGTATAGATCACTTAATTTGCAACAAGATTGGTTCTATACACTTTTTCGATGAGATATATAGTAACGGAGATATTTCGAATTATCAAAATTCCCCCCTCCCACTGGTCTGAACCTTTATTTTTGCATAAAACGATTAAATATCGAGTTTGGTAATGATCAAACAAGCTGTCTTGCGACTGCTAGAGCGTTAACAGACAAATATATATATGTAATTTTGAACGGACCTCATTTCCATCATCTCCTGGGTAGGATCGATGGACATTTGAGGAAATTTTTCAAAAATCGCGTCATGAGTACAACCTGATTTCCCTCGAGGGAAATTGATAAAATGGGTAAAACAAAAATACAAATATGTGAGCTTATAGCAGTTTTGAGGATAGTTCCTTAGATGACTATGGCATTAATAGTGCTGATGAATGTTAGGCTCCACTAGATTCATACAGTAAAGATAACTGGTACTGCATTACCCCAGTTAAGCATCTGCTGGGATGAAAGTTAGGTAAAGGATAAGAAATAACTACTAATAGGAAAGGTCAAAGATATCAAGTCAATGAAGAAATGAATGCCTCAAGAGTATTTGAATGCAGTTTTGTTGTAAGAACCATTTGGATTTTAATCCTCGTGTTTTACTTGGAGACATAAGGTTCCATCAACTTTAGGAAATATGTAAAAAATTAACTTTGTTAAAATGTTTAATAAAGTAGCCTTCAAGCACTTAACTATAGACTTGACTCTTTGTAACCTAGTTTATCACCTTATTACAATATCAATTTGGCCTGTGAGAAACATCAGTCTTTAAAATGCTCTACTGTGAAATTTAAAAAAAATGTAGATAGAACACTCTGAGGTTCTCTAGTCTAGATATACCTTGCTTATTACTCGTATTCAAGGCTAAAAAAAAAAAAAAAAAAAAAAAAAAAACATGTGCAGTTGATTATATTTGTTAAGGATTGGATATATAACTTTTTTTTAATTCAAATCATAATATCAGCTATTTTGAATTTTCTCTTTTTCCATCCTTACACCCCTCCCACAGGTCCGATTGTAGCCGTTAACAAACTTGAGCTTTATTTTGACATAAAACATTTAAATATGAAGTTTGGTATTCATCAAACAAAAATTGTGACTACTAGAGCATTAAAAGATAAATATATGTATTAGTTTTGAACAGACCTCTATTTTTGTTATCTCCGGGGATGGACATAAGAAAAAATTGTTCAAAAATCAGATCATGAGTACAACCTCAATACTAAACTGTCCATTTCTTCAAACACGACACGACTTAAAGTTATTTTAATTCTGCTGTAACAAACTAAGAATTAAATACAGTGAACATAAGTTTTGATTTCTAGTATCTTTTAATAGATTTGAGTGACGCAATTTTCAAAATGTTTCTTCAAATGTCCATCAATCCTACCTAGTAGATGACGAAAATGAGGGCCGTTCAAAACTGTGTGTGTGTATATATATATATATATATAGATCTATCTATATATTTGTCAGTTACCGCTCTAGCCGTCACAATTTTAGTTTGATTGTTACCAAACTCCATTTTATGCAAAAAAAAAGATCAAGTTTGTTTCGGCTGAAATCGGATCAGGTGGAATGGGCTTTAGGGGAGAAATTTGAAAATTCGAAATATCTCAGTTACTATTAGTCGGATAGAAAAAGTGTAGAGAATAAATCTTATTGCAAATAACATTTACTATAAATACTGATATATACATTTATTCTCAATCTTGAATATTAGCCGACATATTTGCATTTTTCCGCCTTCAGTAAACCACCACTTCTACTTGTGTTACATAATAAACCACATTATTCAAAGCTTAGATGCCAAACATTTTTTTTCAGAGACCTTTATTATCAGAGATAAATACAAATATGTTCTGGTGTCCCCCCCCCCAGTCTTAAATTCTTGGACTACTAAAATTTGATTGGTTGAGATAAAATTTGTTCTGATTCATTATAAATTAGAATACTATATATGGTACATAGTTTTCAATAAAATTAATATGTTATATTCTGATACGTGTTAAACAATTAATATTCATGGTGGTTTCGGTTAGCAGTATATATGTTTAACTATTATTAAACTTCACGAGGGAATCTGCTTAGTTTACGCAGCCTCTTGACAGACTTTTTTTTAGTTGCGATGACCTGTTATTGAAGTATATTAAGGAGGGGTAATTAAGAGAGGGAAAAGGGATAAGAGATTTTATTAACATCATATAAAATGTAAAAACAAAATACAATCTTATTTTAATAATAACAAGTAGTCATTTTTCAAAATGTAACAATATAGTAGAAAACTTTTAGTTTAACAAATAACGGGGAATCTATTATTACAACGTAATTGGCATTTCCTTAAATACTAAATTGACGCTGAAAGAGACTAATGAAAAGTGGGAATTAGAAACGTAAATAAAATACTAGAAGCTAATTTTTCTAAAAAGGTAAAGAAAAAGGTTTCAAAACAAAAGTTCAATTGAACGACAACTCAAAAGGATATTATAAAAAGCAACCACTTTTCAGAAGTATTTTAAGCGAATTGATAACAGTTACTTATTCATTATAATTTTTTTTTCTTTTTTTTTTTTTTTTAATTATTCATTTTGCATCTTAAATAGAATAAATAGTTCCCCATTGCAACTACAAAACTACAAGAATAGATTCTCTACAAGTCATATATTAATAACAATTCGAAAAATTGGTCGAGATTAACCAAGCATCAATTGCAAAAAAAATAATACTTTTAATATCACAATAAAAACAAAAAGAGAGTTTCAAAAACAAAACGTATTTAATAACAAAAATAATACATTAAGTAGTTAACATTAATAGGCATACAACAAAAACAAAACAATAAACTCTTATCTAAATAACAAAGATATTTCAGCTCGAGACGAATATGAGACGTTGGAATTAGAAGTGTAAAAAAGCTTGGACCATTCACATACAAAAGTCCATTAATAATAATCTCTCAAAGCTAACTACAAAATGAAATAGAAAATAAAGATTAACGAAGCTAACAGCGAAGAGAGGATTATGAAGAGATATACACCTAACTGGCCTGACTAGCAGTGCATGGCACAAATAACAAACATAAATTAACATTTTGATATAACAAAAAAAAATTGGCAGTAACTCAGAAATAAGCTAAACCAATGTATTTTTTTTCCCATTTTTAAAAATGTAATCTCAAAAAAAAAAAAAAAAAAAAAAAAAAAAAGAACAGAAAAGAAGAAAAAAAAGGAACCTTCAAAAATTAGAAAAAAACTAGATCAATGCAGTCATTAGTTTACCTTCAGTCTTCCTTTTTAAAACAAAACAAAGTCTTTTAAAAAAATATATATCTTAATCATTACTAATTTTGTGTGTTTACTCTTCTCTAGGAAAATATAGTTGAATTAACTAATTGGACCAAGAGTACTTGAGGCAGGAAACATTAGTCGAGTTTTGTTTCCATTCTTTGTTCTTTTCTTGAGTGGTTAAAAAGTTAAAAATAGAAACTTAAAAAAAAAAAAAATTAAAAGTAAATTGACAGAAAAGTTATTAGAAAGATGTAAAATATTAAAGCAAGAATCAGTCATAGATATAATTAACTCGTTTAAAATGATGTCAGATATACATAGACTCTATAGTCCTTGGAGGTTAGAGCGACTACCCCGTCAGACGAAATAGCTGCATCGTAGCACTGGGCGTGTTTGACTTTGCTCTCGACTGCAGTTACAAATTGGCCTTCTTGTGTAAAGACGGTCAGGTTGAAGTTGTTATGGTTGTCAGCGACGATCACATGCCCTGCTTTGTTGAGCATCACACCTATCGGGTAATTGGTCAGCCCTTCCTGCCCGATCTGACGTAGCTGGGTCCCTTCGTAATTAAAAACGAGAACACAATGAATACGATTGTCTGATATGAATATTTCCTGTTTGTCGTTGACTGCGACGCCGTTCGGGAATTGGAGAGTGTCGTGAGAGATGAACTTGTGCTTTATGTTGCCCATTATATCGAAGATAATGACGCGCATGACCTTGCATTCTACGACAATGATATGGCCTTCTTTATCTACGGCTACAGCCCTCGGGTGCATGAGCACTGATGCGCCGAACTTCCTGATGAACTGCCCATACTGGTTGTATATCTGGACTTGGTGAGTGGGGGCACGCTCAGTCACTACTATATCCCCACTCTTCTCCATAACGGCAACTCTGTTCGGGAATAGCAGTGTCCCATTATCACCGTTGTTCCCGTCACCGAAAGAAAATTTAAATTTTCCAGAGCGATCGAACACCTGGACTCTATTGTTGTTAGTATCCGCTATGATAATATCGCCCTCAGCGTTGATGCAGACACCATTAGGCTCTGTGAACTGTCCTTGCTGCGAACCATATGCGCCGAACTTCCAGTTATAAGTAATTGTGACGCGAGAGACGTTAGACTTGATGTGATACGGACGATTTACAACGGGAGGATTGTCATCACAAATGCTTAATTCGGAGAGTGCTTTGAGATCATCGAAACCGGAATTGGACCACTTCTCGTAACGGATTGGAAATGCAGGTAAATCTAATTTAGAAACGTAATGATCGATAGAAATAGGACTCTCGTTATTGATTCCATTCATTTCGTAAATCACACGACCAAAGTTTTTGGAGAGACTGTTGGCAAAGTCTACGTCGTCTGTCTCGAATCTCAAGTTGCAATGGAGAGGTTTGGCCTTGATGGTACAATAATTAGCGATTTCACTCTCTAGAATCTTTTTGTACTGCAAGCACTGAGCTGTATTGCCGTAATATACAAGGCGTGAGAAGAACTCTATTACACGATTCAGTCGATTGACTGCTTCCTCCGAAAGCCTGGTGTTAGTGCGAACAGCCGAAACCATCCGATTGTATGCGGTTTCGAGAATGGAAAGCTGCTGTTCCTTGTACTTGAGCAGCTGGGCCGAATGGAGTTCGTACATATGGTTGATTTTGCTGATGATTTCCGAATACTGGTTATGCAGCGACCACAGGGTCTGATTGTTGCATTTGACTGAGAATTCAAAGTCTGCCATATGCGATTTACTGTCTTTCACTTTCTCCGACAAATGGTTAACAAGTGTGCCTCCTATAGCATTTATATCTTCGACAAAATGATTATTATCAGAATGAGTTTCGTCGTAACAAAGTTGACACATTAAAAGGTTACAAGGAACACAAAAATATTTGATGAACTCAGAAGGGTGTATTTGGCAGTGCGCTGCGATATCTTCACTAAAAGTTTCACTATTAGAATCGCTATGTCTATAGAAATCGATGACCTTGTGGCCGGGATAGAACAAGAGGATGTTATGAGATATCATGCAACTGGAACAAAGGAACAAATTACAATCTAAGCATTTACCTACGGCCTCTACATTACTATCACCTTTACAGCTAGTACACAACATGGGCCTTTTGTTAATTGACTGAAGAAAATTGGTGGATCCGTTATCTGGTATTAAGCCGGTGAGGGGTGTGTTAGTGAGGGGATGGCACTCCAAGCAGAGACCGCTTTGGTAGGATGAGAGGGGCCTAGCCTCCTCCAGACGCCCTCCACAGCTACTGCATCCCAATCTCTGCTTACTGCTCTGCGGAGGGCTGCTTGGAGACAGCGAGTTCTCCGTCGATCTCGGCGTGTCATAAGGAGAGTCGTCGTCTGATGACAGGCTCAAACGCCCCACATTACCTTCCATAAGCTTCTGAAACAATGCAAACAAAATATGTATATTTATTTAAATGTGTTTCTGTGTGTGTTTTGATCTGTAATAACAGAATATTCAAGAATCCCTCTGTAAATCCCCTCCCATTCGTCCAATTTCAGCAAACAATGAACTTGGTCTTTAGTTGTATAGATGTAGAAATGTTTAAATATAGTTTGGTATAGATGAAATAAAAATTGTGACTGCTAGAGAGTTTAAATATATATATATATATATATATACATATATATGATTTTGCTGTGTTAAAATTGTGTCATGGCTCATTTTCGATAACTGATTTCTCTTATGGGAAATCTGTTAAAAAACATAAAGTCCATCTTGCAGGAGCTGCATAAACTAACCAGATTTCGCACAAGTTTTACAATAGATAAATCTACTTGTCAATATTAAGTGAATAAATACATACAGCAGTGAGAAATCTTTCAGTCAAGTCAATCTCCCAAAGGAAAGCATCCGAATTGTAAACAAACAGGTCTGCCAACCGCTCATAGCTGAACAGACAGAAATACACTTCACCGGAAATAAAAGCAATTACTGAAATGTACCTGAATATATTTAAATTTTACTGAAAACTATTTTCTATATCTAGTGCTGTAATTTATAATGAATCAGAATATTTTTCATTTGAATCACTCTAATTTTAGTAATAAAAAAAAAAAAAAAAAACCAGGGGGGATCAACAGAAGGGGTTTGCACGTATCTTATCTAGAAATGATTCATTGAACAAAATATTTGGTATTTCAGTTTGAAATAAGACGGTTCATGATATTTTGGCTTATTCATTACATTGAATAGTGTTTATGAGAGGTGAAAATTAAAATATGCAAATATCTCGGTTAATATTTGGGACAGAGAAAGAATATATAACAAAATTTATAGGCAATTTAATTGGCAATAAGATTAGTTATATACAATTTTGAGGTTGGTAACGATCAAAAAAAAATTGTGGTCGCTAGAACGTTAACAGACAAATATATATATATATATATATATATATATAGTAAAATATCTCAATAGCTAATATCCATGACAGGGAAATCTGTTTAAAAAAAAACTGAATAAAACATTTCGTTTTTGTGAAAAATTAAAGAACATACTTATACAGATAATAAACAAACAAGAATGTTTATCAAAGCGATAATCTTAACTAAGAAAACCACATGAGCCTTGGCTTTACACATTATAAAATACGGGTGAGGCATAGAGTTTATGTCATCAACTAAATAAACCACCTAACATCTTATCACATTCAACAATGTAGTTTCTTGGAACTCAGTTCTTCATATCTATATCTTAAATGACATTGAAATTTCCATATTTATAGATCTTTTGCCTTTCAATATTTCATTTGCTTTATGCATAATCAAAATTGTTAGCCAAAAAGTTGTTAATAATTATTAACTCAACATTTTTTAGGATTTACTTTTTGGTATGCAGCTTATGTTATACATAGTAAAAATATCCTCACGATTTTTCAAGTATTATTGAATAAATTCTGTCACACAGGGGCAGTGTAAACTAAGCAGATTTCCCACAAGGTTTACAACAAATAAATCTCCATACTGCTAACACCACCGTGAATGTTAACGGAATAAATACAAACAGTAATAAGAAATCATTCAGCCAATTTACAAGTTAATAATATATACAACGGAAAGCGTCTGAATTGTATACAAACAGGGCAGCCAACATCACAGCGCTGAATAGATAAAATTATTCTAGACTGGAAAGATGAACAATTAATGAAATATGTCCGGATATAACATATTAATTCTATTGAAAACTATTCAGCTAGTCGAGTAACTTGAAATGACTCAGAATAATTTCTATCTCAATCACTCAGATTTTAGTGATCCAAAAACAAAAGAAAGGGGGCCAACAGAATGTATTTATTTGTATCTCACATAATAAAGCTTTGTTGAAAACAATATATATCTGGAATATGCTGGATGGTAGAGGAACCAATTGATAAGGATCAATAAGAAGGCCAAGTCCTCTACTGTTTTTTTTTAAAAAAAAAAAAAAAACAGTAGAGGACTTGGCCTTCTTATTGATCCTTATCAAAATATTTGGTATTTAATCTTGTAAGAAGTGGTTCATGATATAACAGCTTATTGTTAATTAGTATGGCACTAGTAGGAGTGGGGGTTTACTGAAAGCGTAAAACTATAAAATCCAAATATACTCATTATATAGAAAATAGGAACAGTACAATATTTATAGTAACTTTAATCTGCAATAAGATTGTTTCTATACAATTTTTCGATCCAACGTATAGTAACAGAGATATTATGAATTTTCGAAATTCTCCCACTCTAAACCCCCCTCCCCTCACTGATCCGATTTCAGCCGTTAACAAACTTGATCTTATTATTATTATTTATTAACGTCCACTTTTTGCAACTTAGTCTAATCGGGACGGGTTATCTACAGGTTACTACCCTGGACGTTATTTAATGAATTTCGTCACTAAATAATTTCCTTTGCCCAGGCAAGAATCGAACTCGCCACTCTCGGTTTACCATGTGAGATAAAGGTCAACGCTTTAACTCGCATGGCTAACCTGAGCCCCTAACTTGATCTTTCTTTTTACATAAAACGACTAAATATCGAGTTTGGTAGCGATTAAACAATAATTGCGACTGCTCGAGTGATAACAGACAAATATATATATATATATATATATATATATATATATATTTATATATATAGTGTTGTTGTTTCTTGGAGTTTTGGTTAATTTTGGTGAAAAAATCTTAGTTTATGACAATATTTCAAGAATATTGGTTGAAAACCATAACACAATAGACAACAACCTGGTCGAAAACAACAACACAATTATATATATAGTTTTGGACCTCATTTTTGTCATCTCCTAGGTAGGATCGATGGACATTTAAGGAAAAATTTCAAAAATCGTGCCATGAGTACGACCTCAATAGCTGATTCTTTTAAGGGAAATCTGCTAAAAGGTAGATGGGCTCAGGAAGAGATTGACTTGTAGAGGCTAGGGTCCAGAATTGGAGAATACTAACTGTAGATCGTGTGGAGAGGGTAAAATAATTTGCCAAAGACCAAGGGTCGTAGGCCTCTGCTAGTTGGTAATCTTCCATAATACAATACTTTTACTTCAAAAGTACCAAAATAAATTTCATGAAATAGTATGTATATATAAGCAAATTCTTGTATAATAATATTGTAGTTAAGTTTATAAAACAATAGAGTGAAGTTTTTAATAAAACAAGTTATAAAAGTCTGTCACGCAGGGGCTGCGTAAACTAAGCAGATTTCCCACGTGAAGTTAAGTAATAGAGAAATTTCACGAGAGCTGAACACTTAAGAAAACGTCCGACCTAGCTTTCGGCTGGAAAACTCACTCTCATCCGTTATCCGCCCCGATTTCATAAAAATGCAAATATCTCGGTTAATATTTAAGATAGAGAATAAATGTATATAACAACATTTATAGTAAATTTCATTTGCAATAAGATTGATTCTATACAATTTTTCGATCGACGTATAATAACGGAAATATTTCGAATTTTAGTAAATTCTCCCCTCTAAACCCCCCCCCTCCCACTAGTCCTATTTCAGCCATTAACGAACTTGATCTTTCTTTTTACAGAAAAATTACTAAGTATCGAGTTTGGTAACGATCAAACAAACATTGCGACCGCTAGAGCAGTAACAGACAAATATATATATATATACAGATATAACAGTTTTGAACGGATCTCATTTTCGTCATCTCCTGGGTAGGATCGATGGACATTTGAAGAAAAAGTTCAATAATCGCGTCATGAGTACAACCTCAATAGCTGATTTCCCTTAAGGGAAATCTGCTAAAAATAAAAAAATTTGAATTATTATAAGTCGTGTTGTAAAATGTTATGGAACCAATTTTGTTAAACTATTGATGCTATACAATTATTGTTCTATGCTTTTTTTTCGTAACTTAATTTTTCCTTGTTTTCAGCCCACAGTAAGCCCTCCCCCCCCCAACCAAGCTGCACCTCTTTTCATCATTTTTTTTACATGTAAATAGAGAATATATGATGAAATGATTTAATGTTTATGTTTTACCAGCATGTAGGAAATCTCCTTACTTTGCACAGCCCTTATGTGACAGACTTTATTTTGTCATCTCTTGGGTAGGATTGATGGACATTTGAAGACAATTTTCAAAAATCGCACGATGAGTACAACCTCAACAGCTGATTTCCCTTAAGGGTAATCTACTAAAACGACAATCCTACATGAACTTAGTTGAAATGTGAGATGGTGGGAGATGATGATATCTACAGAGTTTATATATTGGAAACACGCACTTTATTCCTGTTAAAAATATTCTGAGAGAATGATTTGATTGATTTGTTTTATCAGTGTCCAATCATTCAAACAAAATGTTCTAAGTTCTGTAACAACGTTGTTGATCGATGCCTTGATTTTTGGGGAAACGTGGGAAATCTGCTTAGTTTGCACAGTGTGTGTTTATTTTGTCGTCTGTTGGGTAGGATTGGTGGATATTTTAAGACTTTTTTGAAAATCACATCGTGAGTACAATCTCGATAGCCCTTAAGGGAAATCTGCTAAAATTTGGTTTATTCTGCAGGCCTAATATTTTGAATATAATAAACAGATGAAAATTATTTACATGAAACTGTTTCTCATGCGTAGGACATTATCTAAAAATGTGGGTGTTTTGATAAGGTTTGAGCAAAAGAAGTTTTGATATAAAATGTGCTGTAGGTTGCTCGTGTATCCTGTAGATTAGATAAACGTTATCATATTTCCTTATCCATCAACTGGCGGATGGTAGAAGTCGAAGAAAGCCACTCATTCTATTAGAACAGAACTTGACTTGGTTTTCAACTCAAATGGAACCAATAAATATAGATTAAAATATGAGCAATAAAGCTCCTCTCTCTCTCTCTCTCTTATCTATTAGTAATGTGTAATCAGGGAGATTATGTTTGAAAATGGAAATTTAAGCCTTTGTAATTCTGTGCATACATAAAAATATTGTATGTATTTTAGCAGATTTCCCTTTAGGGAAATCAGCTATTGAGGTTGTACTCATGACGGAATTTTCGAAATTTTTCTTCAAATGTCCATCGATCCTACCTAGTAGATGACGAAAATGAGGTCCGTTCAAAACTGTATATATCTGTGTATATATATATATATATATATATAAAATATATATATATATATATATATATATATTTGTCTGTTACCGCTCTAGCGGTCGCAATTTTTGTTTGATCGTTACCAAACTCGATATTTAGTCGTTTTATGTAAAAAGAAAGATCAAGTTCGTTAATGGCTGAAATAGGACTAGTGGGAGGGGGGGGGGTTTAGAGGGGAGAATTTACTAAAATTCGAAATATTTCCGTTACTATACGTCGGATCGAAAAATTGTATAGAATCTATCTTATTGCAAATGAAATTTACTATAAATGTTGTTATATACATTTATTCTCTATCTTAAATATTAACCGAGATATTTGCATTTTTATGAAAGCGGGGCGGATAACGGATGAGAGTGAGTTTTCCAGCCGAAAGCTAGGTCGGACGTTTTCTTAAGTGTTCAGCTCTCGTGAAATTTCTCTATTACTTAACTTCACGTGGGAAATCTGCTTAGTTTACGCAGCCCCTGCGTGACAGACTTTTATAACTTGTTTTATTAAAAACTTCACTCTATTGTTTTATAAACTTAACTACAATATTATTATACAAGAATTTGCTTATATATACATACTATTTTATGAAATTTATTTTGGTACTTTTGAAGTAAAAGTATGTATTTTGTGGAAGATTACCAACTAGCAGAGGCCTACGACCCTTGATCTTTGGCAAATTATTTTACCCTCTCCACACGATCTACAGTTAGTATTCTCCAAATCTGGACCCTACCCTCTACAAGTCAATCTCTTCCTGAGCCCATCTACCTTTTAGCAGATTTCCCTTAAAAGAATCAGCTATTGAGGTCGTACTCATGGCACGATTTTTGAAATTTTTCCTTAAATGTCCATCGATCCTACCTAGGAGATGACAAAAATGAGGTCCAAAACTATATATATAATTGTGTTGTTCTTTTCGGAGCTTTGGTCAATGTTGGTGAAATGAATCTTAGTTTATGCCAATATTTCGAGACTTTTTATTTTCTCTTCCTCAGGGCTGTCAAAATTACATGTACTACATTATAATATTGCACATTGGTGTTATACATTGTTAAATAAGGAAAACACCCTTTTATAACAATGTATAACACCAATGTGCAATATTATAATGTAGTACATGTAATTTTTACAGCCCTGAGGAAGAGAAAATAAAAATTCTCAAAATATTGGCATAAACTAAGATTCATTTCACCAACATTGACCAAAGCTCCGAAAAGAACAACACACCTCATATATATATATAATATATATATATATATATATATATATATATTTTTTTTAATGAACCTCATTTTCATCATCTCTTAGGTAGGATCGACTGGACATTTGAAGAAACATTTTGAAAATCGCGTCATGAGTACGACCTCAATAGTTGATTTGTCTTAAGGAAAATCTGCTAAAAATAGTAGGAACTTGAAAATTTAATGTTCTATTAATGTTGTTATATATGTTTTTATCTTGATTATTAACCCAGGTATATGCATTTTATAGTTTTCAGCCCTCAGTAAATCCCTACTCCTACTTATTTATGTCTAACCACTTAATTCTAGGCTTAAATACCAAATATTGTCCATTTATGAAGTGTTGGATAGTGAAGGAATCCCAGGTAAAAAAAAGTTATTTAAAGTTATTGACTATTGTATAGATCAAATAAACATTTTTGAGCCAATCCAGAAAATCTTGATTGATGGCATCATCAGACTATGTATTTGCATGTCTCACCCCGTAAACGTTCAGTGAAGACAATATATAGTATCTCTGGTTAGAAAAGAAAGGCCTTGTCCCTTCACAGTTATTTATTCTACGCGACAGAGAGCTTTCAGAGCATACACTACGGGTATATCATCAGTCGCCTCTTCATAACGATGCTACTGGAACTAAGGATTCCTTGAAACTCCTTGGTTCAGGAGTATCCTTGTGAAGAGGACACTGAGGATGGAGCTTATGCTCTGAAAGCAATATGTTAACATAGAATAAATAACTCTGAAGGAACAAGGCCTTTCTTTTCTAACCAGAGATACTATATATTGTCTTCACTGAACGTTTACGGGGTGAGACATATCCAAATACATAGTCTGATGATGCCATCAATCAAGATTTTCTGGATTGGCTCAAAAATGTTTATTTGATCTATACAATAGTCAATAACTTTAAATAAAGTTAAGGGCTCAGGTTAGCCATGTTAGTTAAAGCGTTGACCTTAATCTCACATGGTAAACCAAGAATGGCGAATTTGATTCTCGCCTGGGCAAAGGAAATTATTTAGTGACAAAATTCATTAAATAACCTCCTAAAACCCACCCTGTCAAGAAAAGGGTGTTAACCTGTAGATAACCCGCCCCAATTAGCCTGAATTGCAAAAAGTGTGCGTTAATAAATAAAGTTATATAATATTTAATATAATAAATACATTTTTGAACATAAAAATAGAGAATATATATATAGATATATATATATATATATATATATATATATATATATATTTCCCCCTTGGATAATGGGGATTGTACGTCAAGGTGACCACTCACTACGTAAAACTCAGATCACGAATCCCTTGAGTTTCGCATGGGCAGCTAAGGATCTTAAGGGTAAAAACATTCCTGTTTCCATTAAACATTTCTTAATGGTAAACTCTAGTAGTCCCAATTTTTGTTTGCTCACCACTTGACTCAATATTTAAACATTTTATGTAAAACTAAAGATAAAACTTGTACATGAACAATGGGAGGAGAATTTTGAAAATTCGAAATAATTCCATTATACGTCGATCAAAAAATGTTATAGGGCCAATCTTATTGCATAATTAATTTCCTATAATTGTTGTTTTTTACCTTTTTTTTTTAAAAAAAAAAATTGAATATTAATTGTGATATTTGCATTTCTTTACATTTACGGGATGAGTAAACCCAGAAAATTACACGAATTTCGAATATTATACCTCAGATCAAAACACAATACAGAGCTAGTCATATTGGAAATTCAATTTCCTATAAACATTGGTATATGCATGTTTTCTATAATTTGAATATTAAACGAGATCTTTGGATTTTTTTCGTTATCAGTAAACATGCATACTTACTCGTGACATATTTACAATGAGCTGGTGTATATTATAAACAACTTTATTCGAGGCATAAATACCAAATATTCTTTTCATTGTATTTATACTGTGTGATATGTGTAAATATTCTCAGTGTGACATCATATAAGATTTTACGTCCCAAACCATCTATATATATATATATATATATATATATATATATATATATATATCTATATATATTTTATCAACACCAGACTCGAATTTAACAGTAAAACTAATGATAATTAGATAATGGCTGAAATCTGAAACTTAATTTTGGAAAAGCTACACTCCATAAATACATAAACCATTCCAGGGAAATATAAATAAATTGAGCAGGAAAACACAAGAAATTCAAAGGAAATAAAAATTGAATAAGACAAGAAGTTTAAGATAATTAAATTTTGAAGTAACAAATCGCTGGGAGAATGTGAATAGAGTTGTGTTCTGTGTAATAAATTCCAAACACTTCCTCTCCGGGTAAAAGGTGACTCATACAAGTTCTCTAGGAAATGCAGCTAATAAAAATCAATAGCCTTTGAATAATCGTTGTAAGGAGCAACAGATTCACTCAGGAAGTCATTAATAATTCCTAAAGGCGTCCCGAGAGACAAGATTGATATAAAAGAGAAAGGGAATCCTGGAATTGTTTACTCGCCAAACGAAAGCCAATAAGGAACGGGATTAAGACAAAGCTGCTAAAGCAGGCGGGAAAGGCAGAATAATAAAAAAATCAATAGTACAAACTTACCCAAGAGGTGCTTCGTTTATTCATGACAACTGGAGAATAAATTAAAACAGAACAACATATAACGTCTCAGCTAAAAAAAGGAAAAAAAAAACGAACATATAAACAAAGGACTAATCGGCGAGTTGTATAAAATAACTGAAAGGCACTACAAGCTATAACAAAAGAATAATTTGTGTATTATCAGTCGTCAGCTGTGTGAAGCACGACTGATGCTAGATAAACATATGTTTCTGCCTGGAATATACACAAAGGAAGGAGCTTTCCCAGAAATGCAAACAGATTAAAAGAACGTCAGCGTCCCCCCGTAATGACAGCGCTACAGGTTAATTAACTCTCGCAGCGTCTCTAGTAACATACATACACCCTACATTCGAAAATAAAAACATTTAAATACGATATATCGCTCTAAAATTCACATTTCCACACTTAGCACGGCTCGGATATACTTACAATACTGTAATTGACGGTAATTCGTTGGTGAGGGCAAGTCCGCCCAACCGCCAGCCTCCAATCGGACCAATTGACTGATAATAAGTCACTGCTTATAATTTATATTCCATTCAATAAAACATTCATAAACCCCAACACGCTTCAACCACTTAGTACATTAACACAAAAAAATATTTATATTTTCTTATTACTCTTCTTGAATAAATGCACTCCTCCCATTTAATATGGAAGTTAATGTAAACATATACTACCAGCTTTTTAAAGTTATCTTCGCAACTTTAAAAAGTCTCTCTCAAATTATTCTATTAAATAAATATAAAAATATAATTTTTTCCGTACAAAACATACAAACTTTGCATTAATATCATTTGCATTACTGCTGTGGTAATTGTGTTTGGAAGTTTATACAGGAGCAGGTTAGCATCAGTGGTAAATAACATCAGAAAGGGTAGAGCTGTCTTCAAACCTATTTTCAGGATAATTCCTATTGTTTTCACGATTTCGACTAGGTTTGAAAGACGAATTAATGAATTGTTATGTTCAATTTTATTGTATATCTTTCAATATTTAATTTTCTCAGCTTTCTAGGCCATTAAGGACTTAACTAGAGGTGAATATATTCATATCAAATGTTACAGTTTACTATTTGACACCAAATGATTGAAGAATTGTCATGCACAGCTAGCTCTGATTTGCTTATTTTCTAATAAAAATCTCGACATTGTCATTTTATAACTTTGTGTAACATGGATTTAAACCTGCGATTTTAGGAATATTTATTCATAGTTATCGGCATTTTAAAAATATACTGCTCTGATTTTGAATTGTGAAGGTCTCTTGAAGACCGATGGTTCTCATATGAGTGGTAGGAATTTAAATACTGGTGCTGGTTATATGGACCAAAGTCACATAAACTTTCTTTCTCAGATTGTCACAAGGTTTTTGTCATATGTTCTGACATTTTCCAATGATTGTTTGTGTAAAATTATTTATTAACGTCCACTTTTTGCAACTAAGGCTAATTGGGGCGGGTTATCTACAGGTCACCACCCTTTTCTAGCCAGGGTGGCACTAAGGATTTTATTTAATGAATTCTGTCAATAAATAAATTCCTCTGCCCGGGCAGGAATCGAACTCGCCACTCTAGGTATGGAAAATTAGCTTTCTCTCCTTCCTTTTCTTTCTATTTACTAATTTATTAGATACATGCATTTTCATTAAATGACGATTGAAATAAGTAGGTGACCATAGTTCGAGTTGTCTGCTGGTCAATAATTTACCCTATCTAATTCAGAATACTATTAGTAGCATTATACATTGGGCTATTTTTTCAGATATTTATTTATTCAGGAACACCCACAACTCAGTGATTTGGCTCAAACTTCAACTATGTAAAATAAAAACAAAATTATAGAAAAATAACTAAAAACTGAACCCAACAAATAAAAATTAAAAATACGTTATTCCTATATACTATAATATGGATGTTATTCGAAATTGTTCAAAATTATACCAAATTTTCCACTGTCAAAATCAAAAACAAAGAGAAGTTAAATTTTGTAAACAAATTCAATTTTTTTAAGATGATTTAGTATATTGTCAATATGTGGGCTTGTGTCTGTCAGAAGTTCGTACATGTTATGTGGGGTCTCTAAGTATTCAATGTTCCTGCAGTTAGTCAGTATGTTTAATGGTTAATAATTCATGGGTTTTTCTGCAGAGAGGCCTGTTCTCGTCATGAGCTATGAGTATGTTAAATGTGAGTGTCCTAACCTAAGTCTCGTTAGTACAACTTGGTCTTGTCTATTGTCACTGCTGCTGGACAGCCACTCGCTTATACAATGCTTTATTTATAGACAACACATCAAAGGTGATTTGTCCTTTAACCCTTTAACAGCTAAGGAGGCGAGCGGAGAGTTGCAGCCAGTAGCTGGGGAGGGCCAGCCGGCTATCACTCTCCCAAGCTAAGGGGTCCAGGCAGCTGCCTCCTTCAATACCTCACTCCCTTTTCCGACTATTTCTTAATGTTTTATTTTCTTTGTATGATTCTGTAATACCTATATCATTATTTCAATAAATTAAAATGCTATTGTAATTAAAGATTACGTGATTTATGAAGAAAATCTTATATATTATCTTAATATATATAAATCTCCTGACACGATGTTTGTCCACGATGGACTCCTAAACTACTTAACCGATTTTAAATTAAATTGGCACCCCGTAAGCAGTCTGGTCCAACTTGAAAGATGGGCTATATTAATTTTCTCTGAGACGAACAGGAGTGGGGGTTATAAGGGAGGCCTGAAATTAAAAGTCGCAATATTTCGTTTTCTATTGGTTTTTTCGCAAATATGCACATAACAAAAGTTGTTTATTTTGTTATTTAGAGTAACTTTTGTCATAAACACTTTCATCGTATTCCGAAGTTTAAATGAGTTATACGCTTATGACTATATTATCAACGCTATTATACGCTTATCAACAATATTATTTGGGACAAAAGACCCAACCGAAATAAATAAAACTCGGTATGTGTATTAGCACTAACGCTTTCATTATAAGAAGCCATACCAACATTTCTAGGGACGGGCAGGAGTGGGGGTTTTAAGGGAAGCCAGAAATTAAAAATAGCGATATTTCGTTTCCTATTGGTTTATCGGCAAATATGAACATAACAAAAGTTGTTTATTTTGCTATTTAGAGTAACTTTTGTTATATACAATTTTCGTATACCGAATTATAAACGAGATATACGCTAAAAATTATAGCGGAAGTGAAAAATTTTATTTGGCACAAAAGACTCAACCGAACTAAATAAAACACTCAGTATGTGTATTAGCTCTAACGCCTTCCTTATAAAAAGCCATACTATTTCTAGGGACAGGCAGGAGTGGGGGTTATAAGGGAGACCTGAAATTAAAAATATTGATATTTCGTTTCCTATTGTAGTTTCGGCAAATATGCACATAACAAAAGTTGTTTATTTTGTTATTTAGAGAAATTTGCTCAAGAATTCTTTTCAATATGAACTACCAGGTACCTCACCTGGAAAAATTAATTCAAATGTATGTTAATATTTAGTCCTTAATAATTCAAATCTATGCATAATGCACAGGAAGCGGGAAATATGACAATATGGGGGACAGTGAAGTCTTACATAAAAAATTAATTTTATTATTAACAAATCCACAGAAACGACGGGTATTAACCCTAAACACTGGGACGGGTAAATGTCAAAATATTGTGCAAAATAAAGCCTTGCCAAAAAAATACCATCAACATTCAGCCTCAAATGAATTCCCGAGCGAAGCCGGGTATCTGAGCTAGTATTTTATATAATTTTTTTATTTGGAGTAATATTTTAATAATTTACCTTTTTTTTTTTTAATTTGAAGTTATATTTTAATTATTTACCAATATACAATAGCAGGTAGAAAAGGAGTGGGTTGGGTTTCTCTCCTTGAAAACCCAAAGATTCCACAGTTACGAACAAATATTTCCCCATTATAGACACCCCTGCAGCCTAGCGGCCGCTAGAAATATTTATTAACTCTCCCAGGATCCACTAGGATGTACCACAGTCGGGAAGAGTATTCGTCTGGTGCTGGAGCGGTAAAACAGTGGGAAAACGGTGACGAGATATCTTGTCTGGAACTGGAGGGGTTCATCTCCCTCCGATGAGATATCTCGTCTGGAGCTGTTAAAGGGTTAAAAAGTCTAATATATTAAACAAATATCAAATAAAAAATAAGTAAAAACAAAAGAAACTATTAATATAAAAAGTAAATATATTAGTAAAAATCAATATATATTAACAAATAAATGGAGAATGAAAGTGTTTTGTGTGTGTGTGTGTGTGTGTGTTAGTTTTATTACCTTTTTGATTGTACGTTATGTCTTTAGTATGTTGAAGAATTGCTTTAGTTGTGTGAGCTACCTTCTGTCAATTGCTCATAGTTTTTCATACGTTTCATACCCAAAGTAATATAGAGTGTCAAAAATTTACAAAGAAGTCTATATGGACCCCTAGTGCTCTGTTCTCATTCACATACAAAATAAGGGTTTCTAATCACAAAAAAAATTGGTGTTCAGCTTTCATCGGATAATCCAGTTTGATCCTCCCTGAGCCCATTTTGATTAATTTCAGTGTGGCTTCTGTATAAACATTTGTTCATATCTCGCGTAACTCAAAAACTTTTGAATTTAGCAATGTTGAAAGTCATATTTATGATTACTGTAACCTTTAGTTGTATGACTCCGTTTTAGATAAAAATTGACTAGGAGGGAGAGGGGAGGGGGGACAATATCGCCTTAATTATTAGAGTTACAAAAATTTGTTTTCAGCTTCTTGGTTTATTATGAAAAGATCTTTAAATTATGTTCTGTATCATTTTGCAACCCGATGCATTTGAATGGGGATATATAATTTTTAAATGAAATGCACCTGAACATTTTATTTTTTTATTAAGGTGGTACTCTTGCCGAGATTTTCGAATAATTTTCTCAATGCCCATTGAACTTACCTAGAAGATGACGAAAAGGTAATGGTTGTACTAAGCAGATATCCCATCACTCGAATATGAACCGCTGATGATCTCATCTATTATCTATTTCTTCTGAAGTAAGAGGCCTATGTAAACAATAATGAAAAAGTCCTTTATGCAGGGACTGTATAAACCAAGCAATTTCCCACATATGCCACAAAATTTGTATTTATCTCAAAAAGTAAAAGTTCAATGAGAAAAATATTTGGTATTTATGCTTGAAATAATGTGCTCCATAATATAACAGCTTATTGTTAATATGGCATGAGTAGGAGTGGGGGTTTATTGGAGGCTATAACTGAAAACTATAAAATGCAGATATCTCGGTTAATAATTAAGAAAATTAAAAAAAACGTACATAGCAACTATTACAGAACTTTACATTTGCAATATGATTGGTTCTGTACAATTTTTCAATCCGACGCAATATAACCGAGATATTAAGAATTTTCAAAATTCCTCCCCTCTAAACCCCTCTCCCCCTGGTCCGATTTTAGCTGTTAATGAACTTGATCTTTATTTTGACATAAAACGACTAAATATCGAGTTTGGTATGATCAAACAAAAATTGCGACCACTAGAGCGGTAACAGGCAAATATGTATTATATAATTTTGAACGAACCTCATTTTTGTCATCTAGGTAGGATCGATGGACATGAAGAATAAAAGAAATTCGGAATTGAAGAAATTTTTTGAAAATCGTGTCATTAGTACAACCTCAATAGCTGATTTCCCTTAAGGGCAATCTTCTAAAAATGTTAATTAGTCCTGAGATGTTTAGTGACTGATGAAGCGGAGGTTTATACTATCCTGAAACCAAAAACTTAAATAAAAATAACTTCCTTAATATTTGATTCACAGAAAAAAAGCCAGAGAAAATTAAAATTCTAACAACATTGTTTATATAAATGTTTTTGAAATTACCCATAGGAGCCGAGATTTTTAAAATTTTCAAACATTCCCTCCTTACCCCCCCCCCCCCCCCACGCCAAGACCAATTTTAGCCATTACATAATATAATCTTTAGTTTTCCATGAAACTGTTTGGTATTGAATGTTGTATTGATCAAATGAAAATATTTTCACAGTGTTCATTAGAATGTTTAATAGTTGAAGTAAAAGTTCAATTAAAATAATATTTGGTATTTAAGCTTTGGATAAAGTAGTTCATGATATAGCAGTGTATTGTTAATGTGTCATCAGTAGGAGTGAGGGACTTATAGAAGACTGAAAGCTAAAAAAATGCTAATTTCTCAGATATTATTAAATATAAAGAAAAAAATGCATTTAAAAACATTTACAGGAAATTAAATTTGCAATAAGTTTGGTTTTATACTGTTTTTGAACCCGACATTTAAAGCGTAGTTATTAATCCACTCCTACTGGTCTTATTTCAGCCAGGAAGCATTGTTATCGCAGCAAAAATGTTTGGTTTTCAAAGTAATTATCCATTTTGAGTATTTTCTGTATGACGTCTGTACATGCATACATATCTCGTATTACTCTAAATCGGTTAGCTTTAGAACATTGAAAGTTTTTATCTGGGATTGTTGTAATATCTAGTTGTATCCCTCCCCTTTTTGCCAAAAATAAACTAAGGGGAGGCATGGGGGGTTTACAAATTTCAGAATGAGAGATACAAAAGATTTTTATGAAACTTCTTTGTTCATCATCAAAGGTCTATAAATTGTGGTATAACATTTTTTTATCCAATGCATTAGTAGAGAGGTACTGTATAGCACTTTCAAATGAAATTATTTTAAACGTAATGAAACCAAACATGTTGATATATTTTAATAGCACAAGGAAGTCATGAGATGCCCACATTAATTTTTTTAAAAGCTTATTCCTCTTATGGGCTTCTTTAAGAAAAAGAACCATTGAGTGATAGCCTTTATCTTTAAATGCAGTTCAAAAAGTCTCTAGATGAAGGCAAAGCTCCATAAGTGTCAAGGAATTAAAATTACCAAAGGACTCAATTTTTAGAACGATGTGAAATATGGAAAAAAAACTGGTCTCTGTCAAATTTAAATGAAGTTTCAGACAAGTCTTAGAGGATTATTTATGAAGATTAGCGATATTCAATTTTTTTTTTTCTCTTCTTTTCTTTTTCAATGTCTTAATAGTAATTCAATTTCGATACGTCATATGAACGATTTGGTTGAAGAGCTGACTGGGGGCTAGTGTGTTAGAATGTAGAAAGAAGATGTTTCTAAATAAAGTTTTTCTAACTGTCCTGTTATTGTCTAAACTTGAGAAATATAAAGTGGTAATCAAAGAGTTTTAATGAATTTAATAGAATTCAGATTACTTCCAAAAATGGTGTATTTAAAGAGCTGACTGGAGAAAGCATTTCAAGCAACGTTGTTATGGTTTAGAACTAAAAAAGATTAGGATATTACATGACTAGTTATTTGAAGAGTATTAAAGGTGTAGAATAAAATTCCTATTAGTCACACGGATAGAGTCAGTAGAAAATTTTTATGGAGACCAGAGAAACCCTATGAAGCAGAATTGTTCTAAAGAAAGATTTTCTAACAGTCGAGTTATTTTATGGAGTAAATTTGAAAAATACTAAGTGGTAATAAATTTAATACAATTCAGATCACTCACACAAATGGTGTGTATTTAAGAGCTGACTGGAGAAACCTTTTCAGACACTGTTTTTATGGGTTTAAATTAATAAAGATTATGCTAGTACACAAAGAGTAATTTCAAGAGTATTTCTGGATGAGTTTATAGTTCTGTTACTCAAATGAATGGTGTTGGAGAAGAATATGGAGTCTGGAGGAACCCTATGAAGCAGTGTTGTTCTATTATGGTTTAGAATGGAGTTTCTAAAGAAAGCTTTTCTAAAAGTCTTGTTCTGTTGTGGTGTAAACTTGAGAAATATAAAATTAGTATTCAATGAGTGTTAATGAATTTAAAACAATTCAGATTACTTACACAAATGGTGTGTATTTAATGAGCTGACAGGAGAAACCTTTCCAAACACCGTTTTTATGGTTTATATTCGATAAAGATTATACTAGTGCACGAAGAGTAATTTCAAGAGTATTAATGTGCTTGTTTACAATTGTATTACTCAAATGAATGGTGTAGGTGAAGAATATGCTGACTGAAGCAGTGTTGTTCTGTTGTGTTGTACAATGGAAAAAAGTAGAGGTTATGGCAAAATTATAAAAATGGGGGGGGGGGCTTATGCTTCACAATGGGTCCACCAGGTGTCTCCACAGAAGAATGACATCATTTTATAGCCTCTCTCTCTCAGGTTGACCCTTTTCTCTAAAGTGTTATTTTTGTTTCATTTTATTTTTCTGTTAAAATGGGAAGAAAGAAGTCACACAAAAAGAAAAGGTACTAAAGCCAGTTTATTATTTGGGTATTCCATTTCATATCAACACAGTTCTTACTGTTTCAAATGTTGAAGTGGTCTGTATTTAAAGTTACTCACGGTTTCAACATTAAATTAGAAAGTTTGAAAAAAATAAAATAAAATGGGTTTGTAATCAAAGAACACTTTTTCACTCTTACTTCAAATATTCCAATGCAGGACTCACTATTTATAATATAAGAATTCCAAGTTACTGTTCTCATCCTTAAGTAAGATTTTAAAGATTGCTATACTTTTAGTTTTAAATGATGAATGACGTTATATATTCTTTACTTAATAAGTTCTAGTTGGTGTGATCATGCGTGCTGAGACCTATTATTAGCCAGCTAGTGTAGACTACTGAGGGATGGCTCTCTAGCAAATTTGATCTTTATCTCCATTCTTCTTCTTGATGAAGTACGTTGAGAAGATCTATAAAGACATTAAATTCTTGTGACAGTTGTTCTTTTTTCTCAACAAATACATTACTTTCTCTTAATGAAAATGTTGGCCATTTTTTGATTCAGCAGTACTAAAAGAAAATGTTATTTATACATATAACAAATGATAGTACTTGCATAAATATTATAGTAAAATTAAAATGAAACAATTCCGATTTCCAGTTGGAAAAACGAAATGGCTCCAGTACCATTGGAGGGGCATCAGACTCCTATCAGCAACAATGTCGGGCAAGAAGGTTCCCGAGGAGGTTCCATTTCTTTGGGAGTGCTTATAGATTTCATCGTCCAACGTACTTACCATGAGCTCACTGTCCTTGCTGAACTGTAAGTCATTTTATCATTATTTATGCTTTATTATTTTAATTACATAGGATTAAATTATAGAACGGAGGTGTTTGAAAGTCAAGGCTTAGCAGATTTCTCGTGTGCTGTAGACATAGTACTGATTTCATTCTCTATGGATAAATGAAAGTCCGATGAGTAGAATTGGGGTTTTCTCCTGAAAATTCTGACTGATAGAGAAACCAATTGATCAGGATCAATAAAAAGGCCTCGCCCTCTACTAGTGTTTGGACCCTTTTTATTGATCCCTTATCAATAGAATTGGGGGTTTACTGAATACTAAAAACAAGAAGCTTAGTTTACGCAGCACCTGCATGGTGGACTTTAATCTATTCAAAATGAATGAAGGCACAGAAAGCGTACAGATTAACAGTAATTCCGTCCAGGCAATGGAGGCTGTAACTGATTGATTTGATTATATGTACTGGCAGAATCAATCCATTACTTAGCAAAACATATACCTAACAGTAAACCTGTTCATTGCAACAGACTTGCAGATGACAATTAGCAAATTCCAAATCTTAACCCACGACCTGGACCAGTTTGAACACAATTTAAATACACATAAGACAAAAGTTTTGGCAGTAGTGAACAAAGAGAGCAAAGATAATATAGATATTAAAAATCACGGTCACGCAGGGGCTGCGTAAACTAAGCAGATTTCCCTTGTGGTGTTTTACAATAGATAAATCTAGATACTGGTAACACTTAACACCACCATGAATATTAAGAGAATAGGTACATACAGTAATGAGAAATCATTTAGTTAATTTTAATAACCTCCCAACGGAAAGTGTATGTTTGAACACTAGTAGAGGGCAAAGCTTTTTTATTGAATACTGAAAACAAGAAAGTATGAATAGCCCCTAATATTTGGGTTACAAAAAAAATATGTAGAATAACAATTGTAGAACATTAATAGTTTAACAAGATTAGTCCTATAATATTTTTCAATCTTACCTAGCTCTTACCTTCTAGAGCTTTTATTGTTCCATGTGATAGGAAATAAAATCTTTGGTTCAACTACTCATAAAGAGCCAAGGCTTGCCACACTATGGTTACTTTACAGGCCAATGTCAATTTCTGCTTATTCCGATTGCTACTCAATTACTTCACAATGCTGAATATGGATTGCTACACCCAAGAGAAGCTCATCTCCAAAGCGTGGTAATCATAAAGGTAAATAAAATCATGTTCAGGCCCCGACACCTTTAATGCAAGAGTATCGGCTTTCATCAACTACATCAGCTCTGTTCCATAATTTAATCTTAGATAAGTAAAAATATATTTTTAATTAAAAGTTCTGGAAGATAAAGAATCATAAAACATGATTATCTTAATATTTGTTAACACTCCGTATATTTTGACACTCATTGATGATTTGGATTTATGACTCATCAGATATTTTCCTTATTTATTAATTATTTATTCACTGATGACTCATTGAACCAATACCACCAGCCTTGTTACAAACCTCTGTCCTATTGTTTACATTTTTCATTTGATCATGCAGCACCATATGCTTTAATGACAATACAACACAATTCATCATCACCAAGATCAAACAAACGCTATGCCTTGTAGTTGTAGCTACTGTTTCTTGTTGGAGCCTCTTCACTTTCTTATTAGTATACTAACAATATTCATAAGTTGTGTGTTGTCTTAGAAAAATTACTTCCTTTGCCCTTATAATCTTACCTTTAAATACATTTGTGATGAAATTAGTATGCTCTCATATATACCCAATATGTTTCTCCATGCCCTTGGTAAGACTTTATTTACCTTGTTCAGAAGTTTGTTCAAGATTTCTTTTGATCCCAACTTTTTTTTGGTGATTCTGCGCCAAATCCACTTATCCGTTACATCTAACTGATTATATTTCCTTTTGTCAACATTTCAATCTCGATCCCATAAAGAATTTCAAACAAATGGCTTAGCAAAACATTTATTGGTATCCATACTTATGCCCATTAGTTAAAATATTCATTTTGGTTTGGAAGGCTTGCTTTCAAAGTGTTATTCTTCTATTAACATCAGATATATATTCTTTGTCTTGTAACAAAACTTTTTCACTTTTTCAAGAATAATCTTCCCATTTTTAATGTCTATATAATCTTTTCTGTCTTTCTTCTCTACTACTAAAACATTTGTCTTATGTGCTTTTATATTGAGCTCAAACTGATCCATGCTGTCCTTTAGGACTTGGAGCATTCTATTCATTTCTATTTCGGACTTTTCTGCCAGTTCATTTGCAAATCTGACGCAATAAACAGATTTACTGCTAGGCATATGTTTTTTTAAGTAATGAATTGATTCTGCCAGTATGTATAACCAAATCTATAAGTAGCGGTGCTAGTAGCTTCATTCATTTTGAACTGATAAAAGTCCATCACATAGAGGTTTCGTAAACTAAGCAGATTTCTTACATGCTGGTATAACAAACTAGTGACTAATCTCACCATATACTTTCTATTTCTAAGTAAAAATCCAATGATCAGAAGTAATAGTTTCTACTGTTTAATGAAACTGTTAAATATTAAGTATGATATAGATCAAATGAACATTTTCAAGTTAGGAACTTAAAATGGGAATTGATGATGCCCTCAAACAATGTATTTGCATTTATTTCTCATTGTAAAGATCCATTGAAAACAATATTTCGCATTTAAGCTTGGAATAAGGCGGTTCATGATATATGTGCTTATTGTTAATGTGAATGACTAAAAGTGGGGGTTTACTAACATTTAAAAATTAAAACGAAATATCCCATTAATATAATAAAACTATGAAGTTATTTAAGTATTGTTTTATATTTGTATTTTTTTTTTTTTTTTAGCCTTCCCCGGAAAACAGATATGGAGAGGAAGCTGGAAATATTCAATTTCTCCGTCAGGACGAGGCAGCTCTTCGTCAGGCTTTTGGCATTGGTTAAATGGGCCAATTCTGCATCAAAAGTCGATAAATCAGCAGTACGTATTTTTCATTGATTAATCTATTTGTTGTTTGAATCAAAATTGATTTACTTAAATAATGTAATTGTTAATCTGCCTCTGAATTTTAATTGAATGGGTTTGTGCTTATAATTTTTTCTACCATTATTAACAGGTTTAGGGTAGCAATGAATGCTAAGTTCCGTTAAGACTCCCCGTCTATTTTTAGTCTTGAGTTGGAGCCTAAAACTTAGTCACATGTGAATGGGAATTTAGTTAGTGGTGAGCAAAGTAAAAAAGTCTGTCATACAGGGGCTGCGTGAACTAAGCAGATTTTCAATGGACTGGATATAATAAACTGATGATCTCATTTTGCTTTCTATTTTCTATATTTCTTGCAGTAAGAAGCCTATGCAAACAGCAAATAAAATGTTAGTCAGACTTGAGATGTTTAGTGACTAAGGTAGTCAAAGTAAAAATTGGATGTGTAGATGTGTGGAAAAATGATACTTTTCGGCATAGTGTATATTTAATGTTATTTAATAAAATAAATAACTAAAGAAGTCATCTTAAGAATATTCACTTGATTGTTTAATTCCACAGCACATCATGGCCTTCCTGGACAAGCAGTCGATGTTGTTTGTGGAGACAGCCGATATGCTGGCTCGGATGTCGAGGGAGACGCTCGTCCATGCTCGGCTGCCTAATTTCCACATCCCTGCAGCGGTTGAAGTACTCACAACTGGAACATATTCCCGTCTCCCTTCATGCATTAGGGTACCTGTTCACTTTAATTAGTTACTCATAATATTCCTAATATAATTTCTTAAAATTTACTAAACACATTTTTTCATCAGGATAAGATAGTACCTCCCGATCCTATTACACCTGCTGAGAAGAAAGCCACTCTCCTGCGGCTGAATCAGGTCATACAGCATCGGCTAGTGACTGGCAACCTACTTCCGCAAATGAGAAATCTTAAGGTAAGTCATACAGGTTCCTTTTTTTAACATTTTGTCTTAAAAGTAGCTTTGGAGGTTGCTCTCACAACAAATTAAACAAAAATTCCTTCAAATTATTGTGAATCATAGGATTGTGTTTAAATATTGATTATCGTATCGATCAAGTGAATATTGGTCTCTGTAAAAATTGCAATCTTTATTAATGATGTCACATCAAAAATATTTGCATGAGTCTCACATAATGCAGGTTTGATGAAAACCATATTTCATATTTAAGCTAGAAGTAAGATATTTCATTAGATAGGAGGTTATTATTAATATGAGATCAGTAGGAGTGGGGGTTTATTGTGGATTGAAAACTAAAAATGCAAATGCCTCTGTGAGTATTCAAGATAGAGAAGACACATATAAATTATTATTATTATTATTGTTGTCATACCTGTCGGTGGAGACCGTCGTCGCTGATGGTCAAGTTCAGCTGGCAAGCGCTTTCGATGCGATGGCACCATCTTCAAGCCCGTCAAAAAGTTGTACTCCTATGGAGGTAGTAGTCAAAGTACAACTTTTCGACGGGCTTGAAGATGGTGCCATCGCATCTATAGCACAATGCCAGCTGTACTCGACCATCAACCAGTGACGACCGTCTCCACCGACAGCTATGACAACAGTATCATTTATATTGGCGGTTCTAACCCTTTATTTGAATTATTATTATTATTTATTAACGTCCACTTTTTGCAACTAAGGCTAATTGGGACGGGTTATCTACAGGTTACCACCCTTTTCTAGCCAGGGTGAGACTTAGGATTTTATTTAATGAATTTCGTCACTAAATAAATTCCCTTGCCCAGACGGGAATCGAACTGGCCACTCTAGGATTACCATGTGAGATTAAAGGCAACGCTTTAAAGTGCATGGCTAACCTGAGCCCCACACGTATAAAACAATATTTATAGGAAATAAAATTTCTATTATGATTGTCTCTATACAATTTTTTAATGTGGCTCATGCTAACAGAAATATTTTGAATTTTCAATTTCCCTTCTCATTTGATGAAATGCTTCAAACTCATGTCCTCTTCACCAAATATTTTAAAAGCACTATATTTTATAATTTTATGAATTATTATATATATATATTATCTTGCAGATTGAAGCTGGTCGAGTTACATTCCACGTTGACCATGAATTTGAAGTTAGCCTCACAGTTATGGGAGACTGTCCTAACATTCCATGGCGGCTCTTGGACATTGACATTCTTGTTGAGGATAAAGATACTGGAGGTACATACTCAACAAACAATATTATCAAGTACATATTTAGTAGATTTCCCTTAAGTTGTATTCATGATGCGATTTTCAAAATATTTTTTCAAGTGTCCATCGATCCTACCAAATAGATTCCCCACCCTTACTCTCATTGTTTCCACTTTTAGTCAGTGAATCACTAAAATCTCATCTCCAGCATAAATTTAATTTCTATTTGTGTAGTCCCCTTGTTAGTGGAACAATGGGGAATAGTTGGTGAGATGAGCACTGCTTATTTGGAATTCTGCTTAGTATAAAGCCCCTGTGTGATGGAATATTAGCATTGAATACATTTTCAGTAATAATTAATTTATTACTAATATAAGTAATTTGTAAATGTTGTTTCAGATGGCAAAGCGCTTGTCCACTCTCTTCAGGTTAATTACATCCACCAGGTACTGCAGGCTAGGCTCCAGGACCACCCCAACCCCCTCCACGAGGTCTACTCCTTCCTCCATTATTTCTGCCAATCGCTTCAATTAGAAGTAAGTAATTATATTATATATTAGCAGATTTCTCTGAAGGTTTCAGCTATTGAGCTGGTACTCATGACACAATCTTTTAAAAATGTCTTCTAACATTTAACATTTCTATGCAGGAGATGATGATCATGAGGTTTATTCAAATTTCTCTCTCTCTCTTTCTCTCCTGTAAAATAAATTAATATAAAACCTTCCTCTCCTTTGAAGTTAAGCTAAAACTTGTCTAATTTTGCCACTAATGTGGTACTGTGATTCCGTCTACATAAACATCACATCTACAGATGACATTAAAATACAGAGAGTATATAATTCAGCTCTCGTGTGTGTGTGTGTGTGTGTATATATATATATATATATATATATATATATATATATATATATATATATATATCAGCATATTCAATGCTAACAGAGATGAGCACATTACTTCATACACAAAAGCTCTTGGGTAGCTTACTTTGGAAGGTGTATATACTTAATATATTGTGCCTTGCAAAAAAGATTCTGGATCTTGGAGGACCTAGAAATCTGTATGAAGGTTTCACTCCTGTGCATAGTGAAAGATTGGTAAATACTTTCCAACTGACAGCCTGCAGAACCAACATATATCGCCAGTATTTCTCTGCTGTCCCTTCCTCCTTAAAAAAAGGGCTAATTGGAAACATCCTGACTTTCTATCAAATATAAATCTTATTGCTTCCTTTTGCAATTTATTTATATCTTAAAATATGATTTTTTTTTAAGTCGCACCATAATCTTTGACATTTAGCCCTACTTTCAGGTTTGTCATCATCTAAACACTATGCTTTATAGATGTCATACATTTTATGAATTACATCTGCTGAAATCCATGAGATATTGAGTGGCTTATTCAGTTATTCTGTTGCAGGTTCTATACTCTCAGACGATGCGGCTTTGTGTAGACCGGTTAGATGGATACATCTATGTTGATGAGTACACACCAGGGAAATCCTTAACTGTATCTTATTGGAGGTATGCGTTATGTTGTTTCTTTCTGCATATTTAACTATTTCAGTTGCTAACCACTTTTAGCAGATTTCAATACAATTGGTTATACTCATGACAGAGATTTTTGAAATTCCCTTACCGTCTATCGATTTCAGCTGTTGACTAACTTGATTTTTAGTTTTAAATGATACACCTATACATTGAGTATGTTAAAATACACATAATTTGGAACGGATCTCATTTTCATCATCTCCAGGATAGGAGGAGTGAACATTTCAAATTTTTTTTCAAAAACCCCATCATTAGTACAACCTGAATAGCTGATTTCTGCAATGAAATGAATCTCTAATAAATGGTTCCTTGTTAGAGAGCTGACGAGCAAGGACCCTAGATCAGAGCTGGGCTACCGGTTGATAATGAAGGTTGATGAGAGGAACCCTGCCCGCCCGCTGTCTATCACCCACATCCCAGCACTAGGGGCTGCAGAGAGCAAGCAGGCTGACCGAGCTGTTAGGGCTGAGCTCCTCTCTATCGAACGCCTTCTAGTACATACCATACACCTCAGGACCAAGCAGCGACTCAACGATCTCAAAGCTGAGCTGCAGACTATGCTCAAGGACGTAGAATGTGAGCATACAACATTTTACTTTATACATTATTTGCACTCACAAATTATATTAAAAGTCCATCATGCAGGGACTGCTTAAACTAAGCAGATTTCCCACGAACAAGTAAATTGTATAGAACCAATCTTATTGAAAATTAAATGTACTATAAATACTGTTATATACATTTATTCTCTAACTTGAATATTAACGGAGATATTTGCATTTTTCAGTTTTTAGCCTTCAGCAAACCCTCACTTTTACTCATGTTACATTAACAATATTCTCTTATATAATAAACCACATTATTTGAAGCTTAAATACCATATATTGTTTTCAAGAGACATTTATTATATGAAATATAAGTAAATATGTTCTGATGAACCTCCCCCCCCTTCTTTTGTTCTTGGACTTCTAAAGTTTGAGTGATTGGGATAAAAATTATTCTGATTCATTATAAATTACAGTACTAGTTATAGTAAATAGTTTTCAATGAAATTAATATGTTATATTCAGATATATTTCAGTAATTGTTTTTCTTTCCGGTGAAGAATATTTTTATCTATATGTTCAGCTCTAAGAGGTTGGCAGACCTTTTTGTCTACAATTCAAATGCTTTCCGGTGTGAGGTTATTAAAATTAACTAAAAGATTTCTCATTACTGTATGCATTTATTCACTTAGTATTCACAGTGGTGTTAAATGTTACCAGTATCTAGATTTATTTATTGTAAAAATCACAAGAGAAACCTGCTTAGTTAAAGCAGCCCCTGCATGGTTGACTTTACTTCCTTGTACGAATTAAAAGATAAGTAGTTATCAGAAAAAAAGGTTTTCAGGATTCAATGAATATTCTGTTTTGATTCTCTCTGAACAAACTCATTTTGACAAGTTTTAGTGTTGCCTCTATATATATGTGTACTTAAGGGGTGTGGCTATTAATAATAACTGACGCTGTACGCTGTAAATTTTTTTTATTTTATTTCATACATTTTTACTTATTATCACCTTCAATATACACCCCTCCTTTATCCCTACACCATGCGAACCTTCCATTGTTCGAAACAGTGCTGGAAGTCTTTTTTTCTGTCAGCTCCTTCAGGAGGCGTGCCGCTTTCTCTTTCACAGCTTCAACAGACTCAAATCTTGTTCCTTTTAATGCAGATTTCACCTTAGGAAAGAGATAGAAGTCGCACGGCGCAAGATCCGGCGAATAAGGCGGATGGTCTAACACTGGGATGCTGAATTTGGCTAGAAACCTCTTAACTTAACAGACAATGCGAAATGAGCTGGCGCATTGTCTTGGTGGAGAACCCATGACTTGTCCTTCCACAATTCAGGTCGTTTTTTCCTTATTCTTTCGCGGAGTTCAGCAAGAACGTGAAGGTAGGGTAGTAATGTTGATTAATCGTTTGACCTTCAAGAACCCAGTGAAGGTTCACAATCCCATGAATATCGAAAAAAACAATCAACATTGCTTTGAATTTTGATTTACTCATTCGAGCTTTTTTGGCTCTCGGTAAAGATGGGCTCTCCAGATGGATTGGCGCTTTGTTTCAGGATCATACATAAAAAACCATTATTCTCACATGTTATTATCCTTTCCAGTAGTTTGGGTCATTTTCAATGTCACTCAAAGTGTCAGTACAAACATTTTTGCGAGCTTCAGTTGTTCAAATGTGAGAATTTTAGGCACCATTTTGGCACACACTTTTTGCATGTTAAAATTGTTATGTAAATATTTTGCCGTACGGATTCTTTTATCAATTCGCACAGTTTCAGCAATCGTACGAATACTTAACCGACGATCAGATCGAATCAGATTACCGATTTTTTTTTGATATTGTCATCCGTTTTCGACGTGGAAGGGCGGCCGGGCGTGAATCATCTTGAACGTCTTCTTGGCCATCTTGAAAACGCTTAAACCACTCAAAAAACACGTGCACGCGATAAACATTCATTGCCATACACTTCTTTCAATAAATTATAAGTTTCAGTAGCGGTTTTTTCCAAGTTTCACATGAAATTTCACAACAATTCGTTGCTCTACTGCTACACTTATCATTTTTCCGGCGAAACAAAAAAACAACTCTAATGCGAACGAAGGCTACGGCTGTACTGATTTGTTTTACAGAAGCGAGAGGATGGCACTATATTCGAAAGAGGGAAGCTTCACGATAACAGCGTTAGTTGCTGGCGTTTGGCGCATGCGCACTTCTTCTGTAGCAGCGTCAGTCTCGTTATTTAATAGCCAACACTCCGTATATACGTACTTATATTTGTCATGTCCTTAAAGATCTGATGTGGTATAATAACTTATATTTCAAATCCCCTTTACTATCCCTGGTCCAATTTCAGCTATTAATGAATATGATCTTTAGTGTAGTATGATAGAGTTAAATATCGACATGGAATAGATGAAATTAACATTTTTTACTAAATGTAAAATCTTAATTGAATGATATCATCACATAATGTATTTGCATTTGCCTCGTATAGTAATGATCTGTTAACACTATTTTGTATATAAGATTGGGATAAGATGCTTCTTGATATATTGGTTTATTGTTAACATGCGATGACTAAAAGTGGGTTTACTGAAAATTTAAGAAGTGGCTGTTAATAATTGAGATTAAGAAAAAGTGTATAAAACAATATTTTATAAAAAAATTAAATTTGCAATAAAATTAGCTATTCACAATTTTTTTTTTTTTTACGCGACTCATTTTAAATGAGATATTTTGAATTTTCTAAATGTTCTAATTCGAAATCTGCTATTAAGCACTGAAATGTTGGCAAAACACCTCTGACTTAATGAGTACTTCAAAAAAGGGGGGGCGGGCATCCAATTTTTTTTTCAAAATTAGCCTTATTATTTATTTATTTTTTTGTGTTGAAATCCTAATTTTTGTATTTAGGTTCCGTGGCCGGATCTCCTGCAGTGCTTTCAGTGACTATAGTGCAGCCTTCACTGCGAGCAGAGTCCTTGCTAATCACCGTAGACACACACACTGGGATGCTCCAAGCTCATGTGCCCAAGTATGAACCTCCCATTCTCACTGAGCTAGAAGCTGCCCTCAACTCTGATCGTTCAAGGCTAACTCCTCTTATCTCTGATCTAAGGTACGTACTTCATACAGTTGGCTATTATTTTATCATGTAGCAGTTACAAACCAAGAAATGAAAGTCTGTCACAGGGGCTGAAGTCTGTCACGGGGGCTGTGTAAACTAACACGTTCCCCACATTCTGGTGCACACTATTGATCTCTTTTCTTCATATATTTTCTATATTTAAGTAAAAATCCCATGAGTAGAAGTGGAGGTTTACAAGAAAGTGCAAATATTTATTTAGGTGTGTTGCAATTTGAGCAATAAACACTATTTCTTGTCGTTAGTGTATAAAGTAATTGGTAAAGCTATCTAATTATAAAACCTATGTAAGAATATCTTCACGTCATAGTAAAAGAAAAGCACAATTACATATTCTCCAGTTGATAGTAATAGGAGCTAGTTCTGTAAATATTCATTTCAGGTTTTTAGTGTGCAGTTAAATTTGTTTGAATATACAGGGTCATTTAAAAAGAATGAACTGATTTCAAAGCTGTATGTTGCTTTACACCAGCATCACAGCAGAACACGTTGTGATGCGATGCTGGAAATGGTACATGATGATGATGACATCATAAAACTTCAACACCAGTTAAATACATGTGTCTATTGCAATATTGTATTACTGTCTGTTAATAAGATGTAGCTTAATGAAATCGGTCCATTCTTTTTGAAAGACCCTGTACATCTGTGTCTCTTGGAGATGTTCCATGAGTGTGTCAATGCATGGGCTGTTGTCGTGTAGCAGTTCTGTAAGGTTTATAGGTAAGTTCTTGTCGGTTATTAGTCTGCAATTTGTAAGTAAATGTTTGATAGTTAGTTGTGTATTGCACAGTGAGCATGGTGGTTCAGTCCTAGTCATGAGGTGTTCGTATGTTATCCATGAATGCCCATATCTCAAACGTGCAATAACTACTTCTTCTCTTCTAGTATTCTGATTACTTGATAGTCATTCATGTACTATGTATTTATTTCATGCAGTTTTATGTGTGGCTGATGCCATTCCACTTCTCATTTGACCTCTTTTTTAATAAGTTTAATGGCATCGTGTGCTGTAATTAATCAGTGTGTAATACGTCAAGGTAGCCACTACTTTTGCAAGTATGTCAACATAAATATTTTCCTTGATGTCCTGGTATCCAATGGATAGTTATTACTTTATTCATTGAAGTTTGTAAGTTATTTAGTAGTTCCTAAAGCCGTCTCCGTGAATTGAGTAAAGGTCAAGATTTGACTCTATAGAGTCAGTAAAAACATGAATGTTGTCTTGTACGTTAGTAAGGTGTTGCAGTCCAAGAAGTAAGCATTGTAATTCTTCTGTGAAGTTACTAGATATGTCTGCTAGTTTACAGATTTGTACTTCATTAATTAAAAAAAGCTTGAATAACTTATTTAATATTTAAGCCACAGAAAAATGCATAGAAAGACAGTTGTAAAGCATCAATTGTTAAACAAAATTGTTTCATAATTATGAAGATATTGCAAATTTTTGAATTTCTGTTTAAATAGGCTTGTTGTTGTGGGTGAAATTGAAAATAGGTGGGGGGGGGGAACCCTGTCATATACCAGCTCATGTGAAATAGTTTATGCTCTGTATGACATTGTTTTCTCCTATTATATATTTATTTTGAAATAATGGTCTGTATTGATAATTATTGTTTTTGGTGGTATGTGTAGATACTGGATTACCCAGAGGAGATGCGAGAAGACTCTCCAGCACCTGCCAGCGACGCCCCATGAGCGCCTCCCTCTCCTCCACTATCCTGATCATCCTCTCTCCAAGATCGGAAGGCACCGCATGTTCATACGACTACACAGGCACAGGAATACTGTACTTGTAAGTGCTATTGTGCCAAATTATAATTTTCGAATAAAACAATAATTATTCTTAATATAGAATATTATAAAAAATAATTTATAATAATACTTATCAATGTGTTGGTGGATGTGGGAATGCAGATCTGGGAAACAGATCTTATTAAATGGAAGTCTTCCCACCGAGTTGTTTATTCAGGCACAAGACCTTTGGCACTAGCCTACCATCATCGGGTGCTAACAAGCAAAATAGAAACGTGTTACTATATGGCCACATATTTGTAGATATTAGATCCGCAGGCAATGTGCTAAATGAAGTGCAACCTAACATTATGGTCATTTAATTTAATAGAAATTTAAAAGGAACCATGTGGTGCCTGTATCAGATGTTTTCTTTATGTTTAATAAATGGGATGTCAGTTGTCTGAAGACAGGAATTATATTTATTTTTATTATGTGTTTTAACCCATTAAGGATTACTAGAAGCATTTTATGATCTGTTGTTCATTTTATTTGCCCAACAGTTCTTCATTCTTTCACTATGTTGGACTCGTTTTTCTTCTCTCCATTTGCTTACTGTTCTGGGCTTGATCTCAAATCTCTTAATTAACAGTCTGCATTTAAATGCAATTTGGTAATGTGAATGAACAATACAATCATCCTCCATCACTCTCGACAGAAGCTATACCCCTTCAGCACAATGAGAGGCGCAGCACCTCCCTGCCTGGCAAGGAAGTCAACAGCTAAGGAGGAATGGCACTTGATAAGAAAATAGCCACTGCTTTCTCTTCACTTTACACTGCTATAGGAGATCTCTGGGCCATTGTCTCTTGTCGAGGAGAATATGGATGAGTGCTACTGGAAAGGGCTAGGATTAGGATGATTGGATAGCCTCCTGTGGAATTTTCTGAATCTTAAGGGAATTAGGTCCTTTACAAATGGGATATTAAGATCTTTATGGAGGGTGTGGTTTGTAACATAATATGGAGCATCTACTATGGTGCACAGGACTTTGGATTGGAAAGTCTGGATGCGTCTGATGTTGGAAGGCTTTGCTGTAGCCCACACATTGGTGTAAGTAGTAACTTGTATATTGTTAGTTTGTTTTTGGTAGACAAGTGAGATCTATTTAGCAGTCCGTAAGTTGTCTGAATCATCTGTTAAGTTCCTGTCTTTTAATTATTGTGTGGGATTTCCAAGTATGTCTGGTGTGATCTCAGATCTAACTTCCCAGTTGTAGATTTTTTGTCTGTATTTTTTATGGTCCTTGGTGTCAGTTATTTTTATGTTGCCAGTTTCTGGTCGATTTTGATTTTTTTGGTCCATGTTGTTATGCATATGAGCTTGAGTGTGTGTACTAAGATATTCTTGTTTAGTCGAGTGTCGTCCAGTCTCATGATGTCTTCAAAGAATTTCAATATTTAGTTTTTATAAACTCGGTTTTCTAGAGATAGGAATTATTTATGTTTGCATTTTATTTTTGCAGATAGTTGAAATGAAAGAAAAAGAGAACAGCCCTACAGAAATGGATTATACGTTCTACCTTGCTGTAGTGAAGCAGTCTTCGATAGAGGATGACCCTCATGATGATTCTATCGAGACGGAGATCCCCAAGATGTATCTCAAAGTTCTGACGCTCATAGAATTCGACTCATTTGTTACCACTCACGGCCCCTTCACCCCTGTTGATGGTAAGCCACTCACTTCTTATCAATAAGTTTAAGTTTTGTTTATTAATTAAGTCATAAATTATATTTTTCTATGATTTTAACGGATTTCCCTTAGTGGAAATCAGCTATTGAAATCGCATGCAAATTTCAAAACTTTTCTTCAAATGTACATCGATCCTACCCAGGAGATGATGAAAATGAGGTCTGTTCAAAATTATATATATATATATATATATATATATATATATATATATTATATCAAGTGGCTGAAATTGGACCAGTGGAAGGGGGGGTTTAGAGGGGAGGATTTTCGATAATTTGAAATATCTCCTTTACTAAATGTCAGATCAAAAATTTGTATAGAAGCAATCTGATTGCAAATTGAATGATCTATAAATATTGTTCTATACATATTTTATATATCATGAATATTACCCGAGATATTTGGATTTTATAGTTTTTGACTTTCAGTAAACCCCCACTCCTACTCATGTTATATTATTGATAAACTGTTATATCATGACCCATTTCATTCCAAGGTTAAATACCAAATATTGTTTTCATTGAACTTTTACTTTGTGAGATATATGCAAATACGTTCTGTTGACAACCCGCCTCCCTTCTTTGGTGCTGGGATTAACATAATTTGAAGGATTGAGATAAAAATTATTCTGATTCATTGTGAATTACAACACTAGCTATAGTAAATAGTTAAAATTAATATGTTATATTCAGATATATTTCAGTAATTGTTTTAATTTTCACTCTAGAATATTTCTATCTGTTAAACTCTCAGAGGTTGGCTGGCCTGTTTGTTTACAATGCAGACGTTTTCCGTTAGGAGATTATTAAAATTAACTGTAAGATTTCTCATTACCGTTTGTATTTATTCACTTAATATTCACGGTGGTGTGTTTATTACCAGTATGTAGATTTATCTATTGTAAAACTTCTAGTGAGAAATCTGCTTAGTTTATGCTGCCCCTGTGTGACAGCCTTTTTAAAATTGAATAAGAATAAACAAATTGAAATAATAAATGCTAATTGGGCCAAGGAATATCACATGAAATAACTCATTCAATGCCATCATAACAGTATGTTAATAAAAGTTCCCACACGGGGGCTGCCAAACAAAGCAGATTTCCCACATGCTGCTATGACATCTCATTCCAATATACTTTCTATTTCTGAGTAAAAATCAAATGAGTAGAAGTATGGGCTTAGTTGTATTGAATGAAATGGTTAAATATTGAGAATAGTATAGATCAAATTTAATTTTAGCAGATATCCCTTAAGGGAAATCAGCTATTGAGGTCGTACTCATGACGCGATTTTCAAAAATTTCTTCAAATGTCCATCGATCCTACCCAGGAGATGACGAAAATGAGGTCCGTTCAAAATTATATATCTATATATATAAATATATATATCTATATATATAAATATATATATATATATATATATATATATATATATATATATATATATATATATATATATATATATGTCTGTTAACGCTCTAGCGGTCGCAATTTTTGTTTGATCGTTACCAAACTCGATATTTAAACGTTTTATGCAAAAAGACAGCTCATGTTCGTTAATGGCTGGAATCGGATTAGTGGGAGGGGGGATTTAGAGGGGAGGATTTTCGAAAATTCAAAATATCTCTGTCACCATACGTCGGACCAAAACATTGTATATAACCAATCTTATTGCAAATTAAATTTACTATAAATATTGTTATATAAATTTATTCTCTATCTTGAATATTAACGGAGATATTTGCATTTTTTAGTTTTCGTCCATCAGTAAACCCCCACTCCTGCTTATGTCAAATCAACAATATGCTGTTATATTATGAAGCACTTTTTTTGAAGTCTAAATAACAAATATTGTTCTCATTGAACTTTTATGTCTTGAGATAAATGCAAATATGGGACGCACGTGGGAAATCTGCTTAGTTAACGCAGCCCCTGCATGACGGACTTTTTGAGTCTAGAAATAAAATCTAAATTGATAACATCATCACGAGCGTATTTCCATGAATCTAGTTTTCAACTATACTTGGTGTTAAAGTTTGGAATAAGAAGTTTCATGACGCATTGGCTTATTGTTAGTGTGCAATGACAAAAAGTGGAGGTTTACTGAAGGCTAAATATTAAAAAATGTTAAAATTTGGGTTAATATTATTGTAAAATAGAGAAAATGTTTACTGAACAACATTTAAAGTAAATTAAATTAAATTAGTATTGGTTATATATGATTACATCTGATTGAGTAGTGGAGATATTTTGAATTGTATATTTTATTCCTCTCAAAACCGTCCTCCCGGTTCGATTTCAGCCATTAATGAAGTTAGTTGTACATAGAACACATATTATCGAGATTTGTAACTATCAAACAAAAAATTTGACCCCTAAAGTGGTTTGAAAAATGTTATAGAAATAATTATTGATGGGCTACAATTGTTCCATTGTTTTTTAACCCAAATATTAAGTGAGTTATTCTGCTTGTTTTCCGTCTTCAGTAAACTTCCTTCACTACTCATTGGATTTTTATTTAGAAATACAGAATACATGATGAGATGAGATCAGTAGTGTGTTATACCAGCACAGGGGAAATCTGTTTAAGCAGCCCCTGCATGACAAGACTTTTTATTATTTTGGATTTATCTAATAAAATAAAATTTCTGTAGATCATGAGAAAGGAGGTAAGCGGAAATTGAATTGGAAGTCAGACATGGCTAGTAATAAGAACATTAAGCCTGCATACTTCATTCCTGAGCTGGCTCATGTTGTTGCTCTCTGTGATGAGAGAATCCCGTTTGTGACTCTTGCTCAGGAGGTAATGTTAGTCTGGAAATGCATTTTTTCTTTTGTTTGTGGTTGCTATTGTTGGTAGGCCTTGGTGATGGTCGAATCGAATATTAAGTAAAATTATACAATTTTATACCTATGGTTAATTTTTTTTAGTATTTAATGTGTTTAAATGACATAGAGGATATTTGGTTGTTTATTTATTAACGTCCACTTTTTGCAACTTAGGCTAATCGGGATGGGTTATCTATAGGTTACCACCCTTTTCTAGCCAGGGTGGGATTTTAGGACGTTATTTTTATTTTTAATTTCGTCACTAAATAATTTCCTTTGCCCAGGCGAGAAACGAACTCGCCACTCTAGGTTTACCATGTGAGATAAAGGTTAACGCTTTAACTCGCATGGCTAACCTGAGCCCCTCGGATATTTGGTTATGTGGTACAGAAATACTCAGTCAATCAGAAGATGAGTTAATTTTCAATGCTTACAGTTTAGGACTCCTTTCCTACCTTCTTCTGAGCCACAATAATGAATTAAACTGTTTAAGACTATGGTGGATGTAATTTACCAATTACTTTTTTTACAGTTTGAGAATGTAGAAGTTATTTGGAGTAACAAAATTTTGAATAAAAGGAAAAACTAAAAAAAAAAAAAAAATAAATAAAATGAGGGCAAAATACTACAATGTTTTAATGCAAAAAAGGAAGTTCTGAAAGGATGATGAAAGGGAAGTCACAGGGAATCCTTGGTTCCTGTCACATCATTGTGAAGAGCAGGGCACTGATGATGGAGCATATGCTCTGAAAGCGCTCTGTCACAACGAATAAAGAATAGTGAAGGAACGAGGCGTTTTTTCTTACCTGAGATAATAATTCCTTCACCATCCAGCACCTCAAAAATACCAAATATTATGTTCAAATAATCTGTTCTAGATGAGATACATGCAAAGAAAAGGCTTTACCAACATAAACACAATATTATAAAAGAGGACAGACAGTTCCACTCTAACAAAACGTGCCATTACAACAAAATCACACTTTTGATTTTGGCAACGCCTCTATCATCACAGAAGTTTCATTTCTGAAACATTGAATATCAACATGAATCCATATTCTCGTATTTTGTTTTATGATTACATATTCTACTTCTATTTTCGTAAAACAAATTTATGAAACTCTTCTAACTAAAACCTACCATTTGTTGCTCCTGGATATGCTTATTAATATTGACAATTGTACTATGTCTCATCAATTTTTCTATTAATTGGTTGAAAAAAGTATGTATTTTTAGTTGCTGACACTTCATTCCGTTACTATTATTTGCCAATTCCTGTACTACTTTCCTCGTATGTTGTGGGCTCATTGGTGAAAATATGTTTGTGTTTTCAGTTGTCAAGAAGGGAGATAGCTCACCAAGGGCTTCAGGTAGAGGCCAACGCTACAGCACTAGGGCTGAAATTGGTCCAGTTGCCCCCTCCCCCAGGCGTGGACAGGGGTGCTGCAGCTCGGCTGGCTAGGCTAGTTCTCTCTGTCACTGTCAGGGCTCACTGCCCCAAAGGCACCTCCAAGAGCTGGGTTGTAGAATTCGTACTCTTTGGCAGTCCACTTCCTACACAACATCCGAAGGAACAAGGTAATTCATTTTAGTAGCTATTCAGCTTCTACTCATGACACAATTTTTAGCAGATTTCCCTTAACCCTTAATCAGACAATGTATGACAACATACATGATTTTATTATGTTTTTTTTTTTTTTAAACATAATCCTTGGAGGGGCTCTCAAAAAGGATTTTTTCAATCCTAGAAATTGTTGTTGGTTGATTTAAAAGGAATTTTTGTGAGAATGGTTGGCAATGGTTCACATTTATAACAGTAAAATTGCACGCTTTCAGTGCCCAAGAGAACAACATGGCACAACTACTCAGAGCACGTAAGTTCACCCTTGTTTTTACTGATTTTATTAAGATTTTTACTTCAAACTTTTATTTAGCATATTCTTTGAAGATTACTTGTTCATTTTCAAGTACTTCCGAAGCCTGATTTTCTTTAGCTAATTTGATATAAACTGTAAATAGTATGTATAAAAAAAAAGAAGAAGGAATATTAAATTAGTATCCACTGTGATGTGTGAGCCCATTTTAAGGCCCATAAACAAGGAAAACAAAATTTATCATCCCAATTCACTTTTGTCTGATTAAGGGTTAAGGGAACATTATAAGCTTTTGTTCCACTAGGTTGGAACATAATTTATATATTGAGAGTATAAAATAATAATCCATGTTATAGGTATGAGGAGACCAGTATATTTCCAGTATGATATGTTGCCAGCAGAACAGGTTGGCAAGACTGTAGATGCCCTTCTCAGTGACTGGGCGCAGATAGTTCATCTATACACTCTCGTTGAAGATCTCGCTGAATATTTCAGGATGCGTGAGTACTAAACACAATTTCACTTTCCACTTGTATACATTTTCTATATTATTATAATTGAAGGGTTGCTAGTTAAAACCCCACTAGTAAAAAAAAACCTTTTTTTTAGGTAAATTTTAAAAAATAACGCTTATCTTCATTCCATGAGGGAGTAAAATTTTGATATTTTTTTAATAATCTCCTTGGGGATCAGGAATGTTATCTATACTAATTTACGGGGGCTCAGGTTAGCAATGAGAGTTAAAGCGTTGCCTTTAATCTCACATGGTAGATCCTACAATGGCGAGTTTGATTCTTGCCTGGGCAAAGGAAATTATTTAGTGATGAAAGTCATTAAATAACATCCAAAGTCCCACCCTGGCTAGAAAAGGGCGGAAACCTGTAGATAACCTGTCCCAATTAGCCTGAGTCGCAAAAAGTGGAGGTTAATAAATAATAATAATAATATACTAATTTACAGATGATTAAATATATACCTTTCAATGGGGAGGAAGAAAACATTCTGGACTAATGGGGTTTTTAGTGGAATTCAACAAAAACATAAAAGTCAATTATCATATAGATAACATGATCATGCAGAAGAAATAGTATTCTTATTGATTTACTTGTTTATTTGATTTAATAATTGTAACAAGAAAAATGAACAATTTAAGAAAAAGTTTAAAGCAAAATGTTGAATAATGTGTACAATAACATTGGAGAATCACTCTTCACATCCATCACTATTGTCATCGTTGTCAGTTTGGTAGTGAAGACCGGAGGAGCTGGCTGCTGCAACAAGGGGCCAACAGTCTCGTGTGCAACTCCTTGCCGCAGCATGGCCCAGCTAGTCAGCAAGTTGGAGAACGCCCTTAGTCGGCTGCTGCAACAAGGGGCCAACAGTCTCGTGTGCAACTCCTTGCTGCAGAGTGTCCTAGCTAGTCAGCAAGTTGGAGAACGGCCTTAGTCGGCTGCTGCAACAAGGGGCCAACAGTCTCGAGTGCAACTCCTTGCTGCAGCATGGCCCAGCTAGTCAGCAAGTTGGGGAATGGCCTTAGTCGGCTGTTGCAACAAGGGGCCAACAGTCTCGTGTGCAACTCCTTGCTGCTGCATGGCCCAGCTAGTCAGCAAGTTGGAGAACGGCCTTAGTCGGCTGCTGCAACAAGGGGCCAACAGCTTGTGTGCAACTCCTTGCTGCAGCATGGCCCAGCTAGTCAGAAAGTTGGAGAACGGGCTTAGTCTGCTGCTGCAACAAGGGGCCAACAGCCTCGTGTGCAACTCCTTGCTGCAGCATGGCCCAGCTAGTCAGCAAGTTGGAGAACGCCCTTAGTCGGCTGCTGCAACAAGGGGCCAACAGCTTGTGTGCAACTCCTTGCTGCAGCATGGCCCAGCTAGTCAGCAAGTTGGAGAACGGCCTTAGTCGGCTGCTGCAACAAGGGGCCAACAGCTTGTGTGCAACTCCTTGCTGCAGCATGGCCCAGCTAGTCAGCAAGTTGGAGAAAGGCCTTAGTCGGCTGCTGCAACTAGGGGCCACCAGCCTCGTGACATCTCCTTGCTGCAGCATGGCCCAGCTAGTCAGCAATTTGGAGAACGGCCTTAGTCGGCTGCTGCAACAAGGGGCCAACAGTCTCGTGTGCAACTCCTTGCTGCAGCATGGCCCAGCTAGTCAGCAAATTGGAGAATGGCCTCAGTCAAAGCGTTCCAGACTAGTGAGGTTTTTGCCAAATCGCTGTATTTTTAACTCAGGAAATGGTCTGACGAGAGGTGTTTATGAGGAATTCGATTGTATCAGTATATGAGTAATACTCTACACTACATAATGGCACCTCAAACTCATTTTTCAGTTTTTATGACTAGTGGGTTTTGCTAGCAACCTTTCAATTATATCACTCAAGCTTAAAAAAAGTCATTACACAAGTGCTGTTTTAGCAGATTTCCCACCTCCTACAATTCCATACTGGTGATGTCATATCACATTCTATTCTTTATTTCTCCTTTAATAAGAGGAATATGTAAAAAAAAAAAAAAAGGTTTGAAATTTAACCTTGACACAAAATGTTTATTAATACAGTTGCTTTCTTTAAGAATCGTATGGGTGGGGTAGGGGTAACAACTAAAGACTGAAAACTAAAGAAAATCATGGTTAATATCAGAGTTAGGAAAAAAATATATAAAACAATAATTGTAGATTTTCAGAATGATTCGTTATATAACACTTCAATCGGAGTCACTTTGAAATAGAAGAAATACTTGAATTAGTTGTTAGCATTTTCCATAGATCTAATTGTGGTGTTTTTCATTTGATGGCGTTACTCCTCCTCCTCCTCCTCCTACTGTCATTGGGCTTCGTTTGTAGTGTACACCTTCGGTTGAAGCGTAAGAAACTAATCGTTTTACTTCATCAAATATATCTAACTTCTTATAGGATAAATTGTTTTTGAGGGAGTTCTTCTTCATTACCATACCATCGTTCTGTAGTTACTGTGTGATATTAGTCGGTTCATACCTATCTCTGATTAGAACGGAGATATTTATCACTTTCCAATGAAATAATTTTAAATGAAGCATAACAGAACGTTTTATTTAATAGAAATTAAAGAAGGTAATGGGTCACGCGCATCAGATTTTTATGATTACTGTTATAGAATAGAATAGAATAATGATTTATTTGTCTTACAGAGTGCAATATTTTTAAACAAAATATAATACAAAATAATAAGAATAATACATATATATTTATAATACAATATATTTATATATACATGAATTTTATATGTATAAGTATTTAGTGAAGAGCTGATATGGGAAATTACATCCTTCTTATCGTGTTTCTTCGTGCACACTTCCAGTAATCTCTGATAGCCTTAGTGTTATTGCTGTACTTGCAGATATTATTTAGTTTGTCCAGAGATGTGATCTGGAGGAAGCCAGCAACGCTTCCTTGTGATGAGATGTTGAACTCTTTCCTCGCAGCTTGCTATCGTCGGCATAAGCACATCAAGTGTTCTAGGCGTTCATAGTCCTCATGCCATACTTGGCATACAGCTGTCATATCGATGACGTGTAATTTTTTATTACGTTTTAGTCTTATCACATTATCCCTTCCTAGTCTTAGTTGGCTGAGCATTCTTATTTTCTCAATATTAATTCTGTATTATAAGTATTTATTGTAAACATAAATATGTTGATATATGTGACTAAACGTGGAAGACTTTACTCTATCAGGATTACTGTTACAGCAATTCTTTAATTCATATTGATTAAGGATTTTTTATGTCCCTATGCTTACCCAAATTGAATTAATAACTTCATTAAAGGCTTCTGTCTGTATCAAAAATGCTTTTGATATTTTAATATAAAGTAAGTTATTATAAATTATGTGTTGATTTAGTTTTATTCATTGTTGCAGCTAAGTACAGCAATTCATCGATGGTGACCGTGAAGTCGTACAGCTACAGCAAGCTGATCCTCGGCTATGGGCCTGATAGGGCTGTCAACGTCACCGTTCAATGGAGTCCTGCAACTAAAGCTTTCACTCTCGTTTTTGGTTAGTTTATTTTCTATTGTATATTTTTCCTTCCATTCAAAAAAAATAAATGCTTTTTGACAATATATAAACTGAAGATCAAAATATATTTGATTACTCCATCGCAGAAGATAAGTATTTCAATGGGTGAAATTTGAGAAACAATTCTTAAACATACATGAAACTATTTGATTGTTAATAGGGCATTTGGGGTAGCCATGTTGGTTAAGAAGGAGATCTTTATGTTCTTTGTCTACCTAAAGTCATGGGATATTCCTGCATTTGCTGTAGGAATTTATTAGTAGAGGAAATCACTAAGTAAAATATTTAACTCTACTCTGACTTGAAAAGAGTGTTAACCTTTCTGATTGGCTTGTAAATCTAAATTAATCTAAAATTATTCTTCAATTTTATTTATTTGAACTATGGGTGGCCATTTTCATCATAGTGTTTAGCCAAATTTTTCCAATTGTAAAATAATGTAACGCTTAAATATATTTGAGTTTCAAATGTTGTACATATAGAATTTTGATTACTTTTAAACTACTAACCTTATCTGAACCAACAATTTTACTGTTTGTTAATGCTTATGGTAGTATATGTTTTTTTTTCTATAAATAATACTATTTCCATTAATATATTTTGATTCCTAAGGTTTTTTTAAAATTATCTGAGTAAATTTAAAAATGTGCAATGCCGTGTTCTCAAAAATTAGGTCGCAAAATCAATTTAAGATTATTGGTTTCATAGGAGTAATACTAAATGAAAATAGCTGAATGGGGGTTAAGAACTTCCAACATATTTTGTCTAACACATGATTTTTGATTAATAATGTTGAGTTTAAAAAAATTACTGAAAGTGTTATAAGATGTGTATTTGAAACTTGGAATTTTTATTTTAACGTGTTACCACGACACAGGCTTAAGAGGCTCTGTATATCATATTTGCTCAAATGATGAATGTGTTTATAAAGTCAACTTTGAATTTATGATTTTAATTTTTTTTATGAGGTAGTCATACTTGTAGTGCTGTCCTATCAACTTCTTGAAATTATATTCAAACATAATGTATTGTAAATAAATTGATTAAACTATACAAAATAAAATATTAACTATAAAATAACAAATATTATTTATTTAATTGTGGGATGCTCTAGGAGGCGGTGGTAATTGAATGATAATTGATTATTGATTAATAATGTTAAGTTTAAGAATTTAACTGACATTGTCATAAGAATTTATGATTTTAATTTTTTTTTTTTTTTTTTTTATGCCATCCTGTTGGCAGTTTTTTTTAATTTATGGTTGGAAAACATCACAGAGGATGAACTGACCACTGCTGCAGAGGCCAATTGGTTACAGTCGGGTGCTATCAACTAATAGAAATTACATTCACACTTAATGTATTGTTAGTATATTGATTAAACAATGTTAAAATCAAATATTAATTATTTCATAACTTATAATACTTTTTATAATATTTTCTTATTTGAATTTGTTATACTGTAGGAGGCGGTGGTAATTGCATGAACGCCCACAGTATAATGCGGGAACAGCTGGAAGGGGAGTTGAACCGAGAGAGGAACTTGGTACAGCTGATCCAGTTGCTGAATGATTCCTATTCTCCGCTGGTTTCCATCAGCAAGCTGCCTACTATACCCCAGCTAGGCATACATAACAATGTAAGCATACAAAATCGAATATAAACCTTGATTAAAAAGTAATTGGTAGGACCGTTCTCTGTCATATATCTACGTCTCTTCCATTTATTGTTAGATTTCAGCTATTTAAGTGGGACCCATGATTTGATTATTGAAAAATTTCTTCACATGCCCATTGATCCTACTCACTTGGGAAATCTAGTGTATTCAATTTTTTTTTTTAACAGTACACTCATTTAAATATTTGTAACATCGTTCAGATGAATGCATTAATGCTCTAAAAGGTGAGAGTATTTCCTGTTTAACAGTAGGAAATATTTTGAATTATTTATTCTTATTTTCAACAAATTCATAAACATTTCATAAAAAAAAAAAAAAATAATTGAGAAATTACCTTAAGTATAGGATAGAATAAATATTTTATCCATTAATGTCCATTTTGTGGTAGTATTGCTAATTGGGATGGTCTATCTACAGGTTGCCTACCCAGGTGAGACTCAATCCCAGTACTCTATCATGTGAGATTAAGAGCAGTGTCTTAACTCACATGGCTAACACTTGAGGGGCTTAGGGTAGACATTTGAATTAAGACGTTGGTTTTAATTACTCGCTTGATAAACATAGTGTTGTGAGTACGATTCTCACGGGGGAAAAGGAATTTATTTAGCTACAAACTCATTAAATGAAATCCTTAGTCCCACCCTGGCTAGAAAAGGGTGGTGACTTGTAGATAACCCGTCCCAATTAGCTATAGCAGTACATAGTGGACTTTAGCTTATAACAACATTCTTCTTATTCTGGGCCCAATATTCAAATATTTTTCATAATTTAGTAATAAGGGCCACCAACAGAAACTCCTTTTTTCCCCATGCAGAAAATGATATTCATACACAAAAAAAAGTAGCTGTAAAAAAAAAAAAAGAAACAGAATTTAAATACCTTAATCATACATTCTTCAACATTTTAGCTTAAAATGAAATAATCAATTTTAAATTATAACACGAAATAATTGATTTTAAGATTTGACATGAAAATAATCGATTTAAAGCCTGCTGACATTACCTGATTTTGGAGTCTCAGTTTCAAAGACTACAGTGTGGAAGGTTCGTTTCAACTAGTGTAAAAGGGGACGAGCTTTTTCATAGCTGTATCTAAACAGCATGTAGTTAAATTTAAATATTATATTATTATAGCTAACACATGAATATTTAAAAAAAAAAAAAATAAATATAATGAAATATATAAAAAAAATATGTATATTATACAAAAGTCCGTCATGCAGGGGCTGCGTAAACTAAGCAGATTTCTCACGTGAAGTTATACAATAGAGAAATCTCCACACGAGAGCCGAGCAGTTAATGAAATGGCCGAACTAGCTTTTGGCGGGGAAGTCACTTCGTCTGTTAGCTGCTCAGATTTAATAAAAATGCAAATATCTCGGTTAATATTCAAGATAGAGAATAAATGTATATAACAATATTTATTATAAATTTAATTTGTAATAAGATTGATTCTGTACAATTTTTCGATCCGACGTATAGCAACGGAGATACTTTGAATTTTCGAAAATCCTCCCCTCTAACCCCCCCCCTCCCACTGGTCCGATTTCAGCCGTTAACGAACTTGATCTTTCTTTTTACATAAAACGACTAAATATCGAGTTTGGTAACGATCAAACAAAAATTGCGACCGCTAGAGCAGTAACAGACAAATATATATATATATATATATATATATATATATATATAGATAGATAGATAGATAGATAGATAGTTATATATATACAGTTTTGAACGGACCTCATTTTCGTTATCTACTAGGTAGGATCGATGGACATTTGAAGAAAAAGAAAAATCCTTAAGGGAAATCTGCTAAAATGAATTGATAAAAAACACAATCATAAACAATATATAGATAATAAATAGGTAAGTACACACAAACACACACATTCATGCATATACACACACACATTCATGCATATACACACACACACACACACACACACACACACCCTTATATTTATTTATGTTTATATTGTATAAGTTATATTAGTAGAAGGAAAAATAATGATAGTTTTTTATTCCTTAAAATATGTACCTTATTAATAAATATTATCACTAACTAGAATATAAGATAACCTGCAACACTGTAGAAGCAATTTTTAAACTACGTTAGTTGTTTGAGCACTACATGTTCACGTAAAAACATACATACGGAAACACTCTAATTAGGGCATAATGACCCAGTAGTTTCTCCCCCAAAAAACTATTAACCTAACCTAAATGTTTTAATGTAACATAGAATTATTTTTGAGATTTTAGTAGATTTCCCTTAAAGGAAACCAGCTATTGAGGTCGTACTCATGACGCGAGTTTTGAAAAATTTCCTCAAATGTCCATCGATCCTACCCAAGAGATGATGAAAATGAGGTTAGTTTAAAATTATATATTATATATGTATATATATATATATATATATATATATATATATATATATATATATATATATATATTTGTCTGTTAATGCTCTAGCGGTCGTAATTTTTGTTTGATCGTTACCAAAGTTCATATTTAATCGTTTTATGTAAAAAGAAAGATCAAGTTCGTTAATGGCTGAAATCCGACCAGTGGGAGGGGGGGTTTAGAGGGGGATTTTTGAAAATTCGAAATATCTCCGTTTTTATGCGTCGGATCGAAACATTGTGAAAAATTAATCTTATTGCAAATTAAATTTACAATAAATATTTTTCTATTCATTTTTTCTGTATCTTGAATATTAACTGAGATATTTGCATTTGTATTGTGTGTGTGGTTGGCAGGAGTCGGCTTTGTTCGGGACTTTCCGCCGAGAGCTAGGGCAGCCGTTTTCGTAACTATTCGTCCCTTATGAATAGGTTTAGAGATTCCTTACTACAACTGTTATTATTAGGCAAATTTCTATATTGTAAAACTTCACGTGGGAAATCTTAGTGCTTAGTTTACGCAGCCCCTGCGTGATGGACTTTTTTTTATATATTAACTTTATTATTTGTAGAAAAGGGATGGCCCCTAAAGAGGTGGCATTTTGGCCATAAAACATATATGACAATATAGAATGAAGTCTGTGGTAAAAAAAAAAAAGGAGTTTCTGTTAGTGATCCTTGCTATTTATGTATGAACAATTACATTGCGGAGATATCACAAATGTTGAAAATGATTTCTGTTTACATTGATTGCCCTTTTGTTTGCAGCGTCCTCAAGTACCTGTTCAGACATTCACCGTGATAGCAGAATCTACATCAGTTGTGCGAGTGGCCTACCTCGGGATGTATTGCCTGGAGATGAGGCTGAGGGGAGGTGGGCTAGTTGCTATACGAGATGCTGCCTACTCCAGGTTCGACCGTGTTTCTGTCCTCAATGAGTTTACTCCGACTCCAGGGCTAAAGGTACAATATTTTAAATATATTAATTTCAGGCCATAACATTCTTTCAGTTTTAGTATCATATTTGCTCTGTTTGTTTTGGCCATGGACAAAATCTGGTGTGGACACCTCATGACTCTTTGTACTCCTATTTAATTTAATAATAAAAATTTTTGGCTGTACTCCAAGTGATATAGAATATCTATATGTCAATGTGTTGGTTCAAAAAATGGCATAGGGGATATTTTATAGGCCTTTTCATGATTAACAAAAATAGTTCTTAACTATTTTTTTTGTATTTTTCATGGATAAGAAAAAAAAATAGGAATTTGCAATTTTTTACTTCTTCTCTTCAAAACCCTCCTTCCAGTTGCTTAGCCAATTTTGATCAAAAAGGAAGGCGCACAACTATACAGTACAACCCTAAATATGAAATTATAACATTCTAAAACTAGTGATTTTTCCACCAGCCAGCCCAAATCCTGAGATATGGTATTTTTTTTATAAAAGAATTGTTTAAATTAGTGTGCTACTTGTAGGATTAAGTGTCTGGAGGCAAAAAGCGTTAATACTTTTAGTTTAAATGGATATTTGAATTTATTATATAATTTAGTTCGATTCAGAATAAATAAATTAATCAAAGTTGAAAGAAAAAATTCCAAAAATTGTCTCAGAATGAAAATTAACATACTTACTTTTTTTATTTTTTATTTTTCTAGTTTTCAAATTGAATTTTGAATCACAGGACCACTAATTATAAAATATTAAGTTAATTATGGCTTGCAGGCTTTAAAAAAAAATTAAACCTATTGGGCTAGTTAGACCTTTTGGTTTTTTATTTTAAGAGAAATTATTGGTTTTTGAATTAACTCATAATAGCTTGTTCTCAACGATGATGCTATTAGTGTGGTTTTGCAATGTCCTGATTCCTCCTCCACGTAATCCTACTGTCTTAGGGCTTTGTTTTTAGTTTAAGTCATTCTGTTGAAGCATAAATCCTTTTACTTTATCAAATATGTCTAACTTCGTTAAGTGTTTTTGTGGGAAGTTCTTGTTTATTACTTGAACTTAAAGAAAAGAGCTGATGAAAGCCATAGAATTTTAGTGGGTGTTTATGGAGAGCATGTTCTAGCTGAGCAAATGTGTTGGAAGTGGTAGGCTCCTTTTAAAAGTAGTAATTTGAGAAGAAGGAGAATCATTGCTTGATGAAGATCTATGTCAAACTCTTTAAGATTTTTCTGGATAATTGGGAGTTCACTTTTCAATCATCAGCAAATGCCTGAAAGCCATGGGAATGATCCAAAAGCAGGGGAAATTTCAATTTTTTAAAATTGCTTCATATCAATTCAAACACCCAATAATTCAATGTACATTTCATTTTTGTTTCACTATATCTTTTGTTATGTTGTTGCGATCTGGCTGCGGGAATAGGCAGTGGAAGCTGTAAGAGATGATAATTCTCATAACCAAAGCACTAACAAAGAATTTAGGAAGGTTTCACCAACAATCGACTCTACTCAAATTTAAATATATATATGAATTTATTTATAATTAGATATTCACTAATAATAAATATAAATTAAAATGATAAGTCACTTTTTAATAATAATATTAAGAGGAACTCTTATATCTACTTAGACTAAATTACAATAAAAGACTGAATAGAAGTTCTCTATCAGACTGCCATAAAAGTCTTATTTACAGGTAAAAACTAGACATTGAAGTATTCATAAATAATAATCTTAATGTGCTTTGTGCTGACATTATTCAGAATATAAAATATATGGTCATTTGTGATGAGTTTGTGTAATGCAATGTCAGATTCATTACAAGGTTCATTTAGAATTTCTCTGATATATCTTTTATTTACATTTTTTTTTTGTAGGCGTTCCTAAGCAAATACGTAGATGATACAGTCGTCTATAGGAGACGATCACAGTCTGAAGATGACAATCCTCCTTCGCCAGTGACGCTGGATTCTGGAGAAGGAGGAGGCTTCCTGGGAGTGGTTCGGACTCCACAGTCTCCGGCTAGAGAGAGCTCGGGTCTCCGATTCCACCCTCCTCTCACCCCTCCCAGCAACCCCCACACACCTGCAAGCCCTCACACTGCTAATATTTCACAGGTAATCTATTCAATATTATCATGTCATATTAACAAGAAGCTGTTATATTCTGAATTACTTTATTTGAAGATTAAATACCAGATATTGTTCTCATTGAACTTCATTTTCCCTTTTACATACGGTTGTTTTTATGGGAAAAGTAGTGAATAGGTGGTGTTGAGATTACCAACTGCCATTCCCATACGTGGAAACCTGCTTAGTTTTACTGCCCCTGCATTAATTACGAACCTTTTTATATTGTTGTATGTTTTGTTATTTATTAGTATATCTTAATTTCACTCTAGAAATTGTTTCTCTAAAGCAAGGATTACTATTTTGGGCAAGAGACCACTTTTCCAAAATGAACTGATAACTCCAAATTACTTTAAAAATCCTACCTCAAGTTTTTTTTTTCTCTTGTTACAAAATGCTCATGAAACTTTGTGGTTGCTAATGTGAGTTAACTTGACATCATTTTTTCATCAAAATTTAACCGAATAAATGGACGTAAACTTCAGTAAATTTCAAGTGCAATTAATAATTAATAATACAAATTACATACAAATATTTAAGTAGGTATTTTTTTTTTGAATAATACATTAAAATCATATTAAAAATAAGAAAAAAATTAGTGCGATGGATGAACCAGGCAACTTTCTACCAATCTGTCTAAGTCTGGTTCAATATTGGTGAGTTGCAGCCTTAAATCTCCAACTGCATGCAAAATATTAGCCATTCTTATAATAAGTTGCTACACGTAACACCAGTTATACAGTATCTTGAAAGTTTCAAATAAGAACTTGTGCTAATTAATAGGGGTAGATTTTTAAACCTTCTCGACTCCCAAGATCAGTTTTCGCGTAAGTCGGACCCAAGGGGTCGCTTTCGACTACTGTGAGATACCCGGTCCACACTTTAGGACTAACATATTACAAAACTGACCAAAGTTTTGTATTTGTGCCAATAAATTATGATCTATTTATTTATTTATTGCTTTGTTTACTAGGGACCAACACACCAGAGCTTTGGTTCATCTCCGGCTACATCATTCAATTTGGCTTCCCCTCCATCACTGCCAGCGAATATCAACCCCTCCCCTTCGATGCTTCCCCACCCTTCACCAGGATCAGGCTTCCTAGCCAACTCCCCTTCGACTCTCCCTGCACCTTCTCCTATGCCCATATCCAGCCCTGGGCCTCTCGGACATTCCCCGGCTGCTGCAACTCTTATGTCTCATACAGGTAACACTCAGAGTCAATCCATTTTTTTTTCTTTAAATAAATGAAATTTAATCAAAGCAAAATAAAATTTGATTTAAAGAAATTTCCCTTGGTAATTCATAGTTGCTGTTGTGTCCGAGACCTGCCTGCAATTAGGTAGGAAACCTCCAACACAACTGAACTGTGATAGTAGATCTGTCTCCATTTGGTTGGTTGGAAAGTAATATATATGAGATACATTTCTTAATGTATATTGACATTATTAGAAAAATGGGAGGGATAGCCGAAATGTTTTACAGAAGGGTTAGTATGTTATTGAATTTTGAATAACGGGATTTGGACTTTAGATTCATGGAGCTGATAAAAGGTATATTTTTACTCGCTGACTCAATGTGTTAGAATGAAGAATTAAAGTCTAAAAATAAAAGCGGTCTGGATGCAAGATTTATCAATATTTTTGTATTGTACAAGTCTGTATACTTTTGGATTACATACTGTTATTTACATATTTTGGCCAATAGCTAATGTAAATTCTAATTCAGAAAGAGCAATTTTTTGAAATTAGGAAAAATCTACATAGGAGGGGGGCCCTCCCTAGGAGCCCTTCCCTCAGTTAACAGCTAGCTGTCCTACTGTCTCCACAAGACTTTGATCTGTCACTCTACTCATGAACCACCAGGGTTCAAACTTTATGTATGAATTGAAGTGTATATTTTTAAATATCTGAAACAATTGAAGGTAAATCATTATAATACTTTTTTTCTCCTTTATGCTTCCTGTTTTTACAAGGCATTTAATTCCTTTAGCAAAATAAATTATAGTCCCCATAAGAAGAGGAACAGTGCTTATTATCAATGTTCAACTGAACAGTTACTTAGATGATCGAATGAAATACACCAAAATATGTAGATGCTGCATTGAGAGAGAGAGATTGTTGCAAGGTCATCATAGGGTATGTTGTACAGAGGGTGTTTGAGCAGATTTCCCTTAATGGAAATCAGCTATTGAGGTTCTGCTCAGGAGACGATTTTCATAAACATTACCTCAAATGTCCATCCATCGTATCTAGGAGATTACAAAAATAAGGTCTGTTCAAAATTGTATCTATTTACGGCTGAAATTGGACCAGTGGGAGGGTGGGGTTTTGAGAAGCGAATTTCGAAAACCCAAAATATCTCTGTTATACATCGGGTTGAAACATTGATTTTCTTAAAATGTTGCTAATACATTATTTTGCAGTATTATCTGTATATCTACTTGTCCTGTTACCATTCTACCGGTCGCATGTTTTGTTTGATTATGTGAAACTAAAGATCAAGTTCATTAACAGCTGAAATCGGACTAGTGGCATGGGAGGTTTAAAGGATAGATTTTGAAAGTTCAAAATATCTCCATTGTTATATGTCAGATCAAACAAAATGTATAGAACCAATCTAATTGTAAATTTACAAGGTGTGTGAATTAATTTTGAGGGATTAACAATAGATGGCTTATCTTGTGCTATATCTCATTAGACTCTTATCTAACTATATTCTCGTGTAAGCTCTATGAATAGGCTTTACTGTTTAGTATTAGACTTTGGGCTGATGTGTAAACAACACACTTGTTTGCCAGTCTGAAAATGTCGAACTACGAGCCAACAAAACACCATTTGCGGGAAGTGTTACTATTTCTGTTTAATTTGAAGAAAAGTGCTGCAGAAAGTCATCGAGTGCTATTGGAAACTTATGGCGAACATTCTCCGTCGATAAAAACGTGAGAGTATTGGTTTCCACGTTTTAAAAGTGGTGATTTCGATACAGTTGACAGAGAACGCCCAGGTCAACCGAAAAAGTTCAAAGATGCGGAATTGGAAGAATTACTTGATCACGATTCATGTCAAACGCAAGATGAATTTGCTGAATCGTTGAATGTTGATCGCACAACCGTTTCTAAACGTTTAAAGGCTCTCGGTATGATTCAAAAGCAAGGAAATTGGGTGCCATACGAGCTGAAGCCGAGACATTGAACGCTGATTATGCACCTGTAAACAATTGCTTCAACGCCAAACCAGGAAGGGATTTTTGCATCGGATCATCACTGGCGATGAGAAATGGATTCGGTACGATAATCCTAAATGGCGAAAATCATGGGGTTTACCTGGTCATGCATCGACATCAACGGCAAAACCAAATATTCATGGTGCAAAACTTATGCTTTGTATTTGGTGGGACCAGCTAGGTGTTGTGTATTATGAACTGCTCCAACCGAATGAAACAATCACAGGTGAACGCTACCGAACACAACTGATGTGTTTGAGCCATGCACTCAAAGAAAAACGTCTGCAATTCGAGCAGAGACATAATAAAGTGATTCTTCTCCATGACAACGCTCGAACCCATGTTGCTTGTGGAGTGAAAACATATTTGGAAACGTTGAAATGGGAGGTTTTACCCCACCCGCCATATTCACCAGATATTGCTCCATCTGATTACTACCTGTTCAGATCCATGGAACACAGCCTGGCTACGCAGCGCTTCCACTCTTACGAAGACACGAAAAACTGGATTGATTCGTGGATTGTATCAAAAGGTCAGTCGTTCTTTCGACACGGAATCCATATGCTACCAGAAAGATGGGAGAAAGTAGTGGCTAGCGATGGACAATACTTTGAAACATAATGATGTATTCAGGTGTTCAAAATAAAGTCTTAAATTTACAACAAAAAAAAAACATCAAAATTAATTCACACACCTTGTTATATCCTATAAATCTTGTTATATATATTTTCCCTGAATCTCGAATATTAATAGAGATATTTACACTTTTCAGTTTTCAGCCTTCAGTAAACCCCACCTTCAAGTCATCGCACTTTAACAACAAGCCAATATATCTCAAAACATCTTATTGCAAGCTTAATACCAAATATTGTCTTCAACAGATCTTAACTAGCTGAGATACCATACTCAATATTTTAACTGTTTCAGTCAACACTAAAGATAATATTTTTTAACAGCTGAAAGCTGGGTAGGGGCAAGAGGAATTCAAAAATTAAAAATATCTCTATTATTATGATTTGGATTGGAAAGTGTAATAGAACAAATCTTGTTAAACTACTGATGATCTACAATTGTTGTCTAGTTTAACTAATGGTAGGAAAATTAGTCCTATGTGTCAACATTTGGAATTATTTTTATATTCTTTAAACTTTTAAGCTTCAATATTCATGTGTTAATTGTTAATATGTTTAGGTCATGATGGGAGCCCGTTCCCTTCGAGCCAAGGTATGGCTTCGCCTGGAGCATCTAATTGGCCCGGATCTCCTGGGCTTCCAAGGGGTTCTCCAAGGCAAGGAGCTCACCCTGCTATACACAGCCCTACTGATCCAAAAACAGGTAACACATTAATAAACTTAAGAAAATGTTTAGGGGCTCAGGCCAGCCATGTGAGTTAAAGCGTTGGTCTTAATCTCACTTGGTAAACCTAGAGTCTTGAGTTTGATTTTCATTTGGGCAATAGGAATTTGTAGTGACAAAACTCTTTAAATAAAATCATTAATCCTCCCCTGGCTAGAAAAGGGTGATAACCTATTCATGTTCTGTTCCAATCAGCCAGATAAGCACAAAATGGACGTTAATAAATAACCTATAAAGAGAATGTATGAGTGAATCAGTAAAAAAATCAATTTAACTGATTTATTAACTTACAATACTGCATGGTTTTTTTTTAATTTATTTTTTTTTTTTTTTTTAATAATCCTTTATTGAATAACAAGAATTTTACAAGATAATTCATAGTGTTCCTTCTGACCACTGCAATTTACAAAAAGAAACATAAAATAAAAATTTCTATTTAAGTAGAGGATTGTTGAAATGCAATTGACTAATAGTAGGCAGTCATATTGCAACGTAGTGAATAACAGTTATTTTAAATATTTACAAATTTAAGAGACCTTATGAGCTAATAATATTAACAAGTACAGACTTTCTTATGATTATTTAATATGATTAGAGGTAAAATAGGGATTAAGATAAAGTTGTTACATGTCTTTAGCCTAGCCTGCTGGGTATTGGTTCAGTCAGTTTCTTGTTTTAGAGTAAAATGTGCTTCGTTCGTTTGTGCACGTACCTTGCAGTGCTTCGTTTGTTATAATTACCTATTTCATTGATGAGTGGGTTGTTTTTGTGTTTGCAAGATTTGAAAAATTTAGTGGTTAGTTTACATCGTTATGTCTTTACCATTGGTAAGTTTGAAATTTGATGTAATTTCTTATTCTTGTATGATAGGGGAGATCATACACAGATTTTACACAATTCTCAGACATTTGTTTTGAAATATTTGTAGCTTTCTTAAATTAGTGTTCGATATATAGCTCAATACGGGGCAAGCATATGTTAATACTGATCTGATGCAGGCTTTGTGTAACATTAGTTTATTCTCAGGGCTAAGTTTCGATTTACGATTAAAGTATGGGTAAATCTGGCAAATAACTTCGTTAGCTTTATCACACGTTTTATTTATATGTTCTGTAAATGTTAGTCCTTTGTCTAACGTCACCCCTAAATATTTAATATATTTCGACCATGATATAGGATTATTGTCAAAGTTGGATTGATCTGGAATTTTCGGTCTTCTTTTTGTAAAAATATAGCTTGTGTTTTAGCTTTATTAACTTTGAATCTCCACTTAGTAAAAAATTTAGATAATTTGTTGAAGCTACTATGGAGTCGATTAATTATTTTATCTATTCTTTAGGAAGACGTCTATATTCCCGTATCGTCTGCAAAAAGGGATAAAAAAATGTTTTTATTTTTAGGAATGTCATTGATGTAAATAATAAAAAGAACTGCACTAAGTGCAGATGCTTGAGGTAGGCCCGACTCCATTTTTTTGGTCGATGAATAGGAGTTATTTATTTTGACACAAAATGTTCTATTAGTGATATATGAGTTAATAAAGTTTAGGCATGTCTCGGAAGCCTCTCTCATGGCTCTCCGGTCCCGAGGCCTCAGTCACAGGGAATCCTTGGTTCCTGTCACATCATTGTGAAGAGGTTAGTCATTGTCTCGCTTTTCTATTTTTCTTCTTTTACGTTTTTTGTATGTATTGCTTTCTGTAGCTCCTCCGGTGGTTGTTCCTTCATTTTTGGTTTTTTAATTTTAATTGGACTATTCGTTTTTTACTATTTATTCTATTTTAGACTTTTTAACTGTAAATATTAATTTATTTATTTTAACTATTTATTGAAATTGTGTATATATTCTACTGACAAGTTTTTAATTTTTAATTTTAATCTGTGAAAATAGTTTTTCTTATTTCTGTAAATATTCACTGGGACACTAATTTTTAGGTTGTAATTTAAAGTTGTATGTTTTTAAATCTTGACCATCGACATGTACATATATTTTCTAAATTTCTCAATTAAATGACATATTGTACAACATTTTTATGGTATTTGTTTGCCAGCAGGGCACTGATGATGGAGCGTATGCTCTGAAAGCGCTCTGTCACATCGAATAAAGAATAGTGAAGGAACGAGGCGTTTTTTCTTACCTGAGATAATAATTCCTTCACCATCCAGCACCTCAAAAATAGATATGAGTTAATAAGTTTTATCAAATAAGGGGGGAACTTTAATTCCTTTAATTTGTATATAAGCCCTTCATGCCAGACTGTATCAAACGCTTTCTCATTGTTTAGTACCAAGAGTCCTGTGTGTTTTTTATTATTATAGCCTTCGGTGATGGCGTCTATTAGTCTTGCTAATTGTTTTGTTGTGCTGTGTTTACTTCTGAAACCAAACTGTTCATTTTGTATAATGTTGTTTTGGGTAAGGTGTTTGTTTATCCTGGCTAATATTATTTTTTCTATGGTTTTTCCAATTGTGCTTAGAAGACTGATGGGCCTGAAGCTCTGAGCTTCATGTGGATTCTTTCCTGGTTTGCATAATGCTTTTATCACTGTGTGCTTCCAGTTATTAGGGAAGTGGCCAAGGGTTAGAACAGAGTTCGCTATTTTTGGAGGGATTTAATTCCTTCGGGTGGCAAATTCTTTAGTTGGGTATTTTTAATATTGTCTTCTCCTGGTGATTTGGGGGGTTTGGATTTTTTAATTATTTTGTATATTTCTGAGTAGGTTGTTAAAGTTTCTTTAGGACTATTGGTAGATAATATATTATTTACGATTTTTTTTTGAGCTTTTCATAATTTTGTTCGTCATATATTTACTATTAAGATTTACATTTTGCTTGTGTACGGACTCAAAATAATTAGCTATAAGATTAGCTTCACCTTCTGGGGTAATACCAGTTTTATTAAGGTAGGTGATAGGGGGGAGATATCTTATTTCTTTATTTTTAAAAATTTTATGAAGGTCCCACAATTTAGTTCTGCAATTTATTTTAGCTAAGAGGTAATTGAAGTTTTGGTTTTTATTTTTCCACAGATATTTTTCCAGAGAAAGCTTTTTCGATTGTATTATATACTTTGTTACCTGTTTTTTGAAACAATCTTCTGAATTTATTCCGAAATTTAAAAATCATGTCAATGACGGGATTCGTATGAGTACTTTTGCTTTTCTTTTTTTATGTGTCGATTGATCTTTCAGCTGATTGAGTTATTGCTTTGGTTTGGTGACTCAATATACTGTTCTAAAGAATCCGGAGAATTATCTGGTGGCAATTATGTAGCAATTAAAGTGTAATATTGAGAGTTTGTTTCTATTTTGATTCCTATTGCTTCAATGTTAGATAAATTTGGTAATTTTATGGGAGTGTGTTTTATATTGTTTTTAATTATTATCGCTACTCCTCCAGCATCGGAGTTTCTGTCCTTCCTATAGATTTTGAAGTTTGGAATCGACAAATTTACGTTTGCATCGATTTTAGTTTTGCAAAGGCCTGCTAGGTGTACTTTATTGTTTTTTAGAAAATATTTAAATTCAAGTAATTTGTTTCTAATAGAACAAGCGTTCCAGAAAATAGAATTAATAGGACTAGATTTAATCGTTTGCTTATGGGCCATGTTTCAAATCAAAATATTCCATTACTCCTTCAATTATACACGTAATTTTATCTATTGGTCCCTGGGCTGATTTTAATTTATTTATTGTTTTTGAAAATGTTGTTATTAGTTTTTGAATGTCTAACATACTAATAAGACTTTTAATTTCGGTAAAGAAGCTTGATGGTCCCGAACCTTGTTTGTTTGTGCTGTTGGGTTGTGTGTTGTTCTTGGGAAGTGGGGGTGAAGTTGTGTTCATTGTGGTCGCCATTTTGAGTCCTTGGCTCAGCTTCCTGTGATCGCCAAGCGTTCAATATTCTGATTCTTATCTGCTGTTGTTTTATTCTGGTTTCACAATTTTAGTCGTTTGGAAGATGGTGTTTTCCACAATTGGCGCACAGCGGAGTGGTAGTTTCAGGTTTAGTGCAGTCTTTAGTTAGATGGTCTTGGGTACATTTCATGCATTTCGGCTTCCGGTGGCAATTTTTAGCTATGTGGAACGTACCCATGACCTCATTTTCATCATCTACTAGGTAGGATCGATGGACATTTGAAGAAAAATTTCGAAAATTCCGTCCTGAGTACAACCTCAATAGCTGATTACCCTTAAGGCAAATCTGCTAATATAGTGTGAGATGAGGTGAGTAGTGTGGGCATCAGCGCATTGGTAATCTGCTTAGTTTACGCAGCTCCTGCGTGACATATATATTATCTTTCATACTTAATCGTGTGGTTCATCTCCCTATCAAAATGACAGGATCCGAGTTCCATTCATCTACTACAGATGTATTATGATTAGATGAAATTTACTAACATCCTCTTTATGCGACACCGGCTAATTTGAATGGACTATGTACAGGTACTGGATGTATTTCTCCCCCTTCCCCCCCATAAATATTAAAACATTCATTCCTAAGAGACTCAAGTTTTTGTTGATTTTATTATGATTTAAAGTAGTTGTTGATGTATGATTTTATTGTATTGTAATTGTATTTCCAGGTGGAGTTCAGCGAGTGCTGCCTCCTAGATCATGGGCAGGAGCTGTCCCTACGCTGATATCCCATGAGGCGTTGGATATCCTCTGCACTCCTTCAGTACACCCCCAGGGCCTTCCTGGACCTGAACTAGCTCCTCTAGAGAGGTTTCTAGGCTGTGTCTACATGAGGCGACAACTTCAGAGGTTCATTCAGAATGAAGATTGTGTAAGTTTTAATCTTCACTCTAGTTCCAGGTTTATATTTCATTTATATATATATGTATTTTAATTTGTTTCCATCCTACCAGTACTCTGTAAGGAGGCTAATCTGCATGCCTCTTGCAAATGAGCATATCACATGCATTTTTATGATTAGAAGATTACTTTATTAAATAAAATATAAAAACTGATTCATTAGAAAATAGAAATGATGACATTAAAGTTAAACAAAATAAGACACTTTAATACTAAATAATTTCTTCAATAAATAAAGAATATATATATATATATATATATATAAGATAATGAGTAAAAACATCATTGTGCTAGAAGAAATTCTGTATTGATTTTGGTTTGTGCTACATTCATAAATTGTAATAAGAATTTCATTTTTCGACTCCAGTTTAAATATGTTCTGCATAAGTCTTGTGTGCACCATTTTTTTAAAAAAAAGTTTGTGTTATTATATAATGCCCTACATCTTTCATGCAAACTATCTTTTCACAAGCCATTACACGTGTGTAAATAGTTTTAATTTATGGCACAAAAATAATTGATTTCAAGATTTGATTTGAAAATAATTTAGTTCCTTACATAATCTCAGGTTTCGGGAGCCTCAGTGTTAACGCCTTCCCCAATATGGAAGGCTTGTAACTATAAGTAACTTTGTAGCTATAAGTAGTTAGATATAATAAATTATATTTCATCATTAACTAATTATTTTATAAGCCCTCTTATTAATTTTTTGTAATATACTTAAAATTAATAATGCATCTAAAGGGCTCGTGTTAGCCATGTGAGTTGAGGCATTGGTCTTAATCTCAGTTGGTAAACCTTGAGTCATGAATTTGTTTCTCACTTGGGCATAGGAATTTTTTAGTCCTAGGCTCATTAAACAAAATCCTTAATCCCAGCCTGGCTAGAAAAGGGTGTTATCCTATAGATAACTAATCCCAATTAGCCGCAGGAGCATAAAATGCACATAAATTGTTACGTTTTATTACAAAATCAGTAATAAATGTTGTTTATAAGAGTTCTTTTGGATTGAAAAATTAAAACACACAAGCTTCACAGTTGTTATCACTGCACAATTTATTTAATAATGCACAATACACTTGGTTAATTGTTCTTAATTACTACTCACAGTATGCACTGATAGCGTCACTGTTCTTCAATGAGTCATAGTCCAATAATTCACTCAAGGTCACTGAAATTCACAAAAAGACGGCACTGCACTGTCCTTTAACACGGCACTGAGGCTACTTACAGTCACGACACAACACTGTTCTTCACATAAAAACACTTTACCGCACTGCACTAAGTCGCACTGTAGCACTGAACGCACATATGAGTACTTGAGATCAAACTAAAACTGACTAGGGTCGGCCAGGGTGTCTTATATAGATTGGCGGCCAAACATCAAAGGGACGGCCCAGACCCTTCCAGAACAGGACTCGATCCTCTGTCGGCTTCTTTGATCTACCTCGCACTTCCCAAATACGTGACTATCTCTGTTTAATTTTTCATGTATTTAATTTTCGTAACAATATGAATGCAATTACAAAACAAAATATCTTTATAAAAAACGTTATTATTTATAGAAAAGGAATGGCCCCTGATGAGGTTATATATAGAGCACGAAACATACTGGGCAATTATGAAATAATGTCTGCTTAGTGGAAAATGTTTTATTGGTGACTCTTGTCAATCAAATTTGATGAATGTATGAATTGTGTATTATGAAAGTATTGAAAACTCGGTTTGTTTGCTCCAGTTACAAAGTATACCTACAAACGAGCCCGGAGTTGTCCACTTTAAAGTAGAAACCCTTCAGTGCCGAGTGGGCCTCAACTCCCAGCACCTGGAGAGCCTGCACATCAGCATCAACCCCCTCCAGGAACACAAGGACACCTGGTCTGCTGAAGATATTCAGGTACATAGACTGTGCATTTTAATAATAATACAGCCTTTAGGGTTTATTTATTTGATAAGCAAAAGGTGTTTCATGCAGGGGCTGTCTAAACTGAGCAGATTTACCATGTGCTGGTATGACGAACTACTGATCTCATCTCACCATATATTCTCTATTTCTTAATAAAAATCCAATGTGTGTTTACTGAAGTCTGAAAACAAGAAAGTACTAATAACACACTTAATATTTGAGTTACAAAAAAAATGTATACAACAATTGTAGATCATCAATAGTTTAATGAGGTGACCTACTTTTTTTTATTCCGAATAATGACGGAAATATTTTCCGTCATTATTCGGAATAAAAATTATTTGGGGGAGGAATTCAAAATTTTCTAAATTTTGAATTTCTCCCCGTCTAACAATAAGAAAAAAATTGTGTTCACTATAGCGTTAACAGACTATTATATGTCATCATCATTATCATGATGTAATGCCTTGTAGTTGCACCCATTGTATGTTCTATTGGAAGTTGCTATTTTCATATTACTATACTCATCGAAATCTATAAGATGCTTGATGTCTTCAAAATAGGATTTTCCAGGCCTCCCTCTTGCCCTATGGCCAAGGTCCTTACCTACAAATATATTTTTGGCGAAGTCGTTGTTCCTTATGATATGCCCAAGAAGTCTCACTCTCCTTTTTTTCATGGCCTTGATAAGACTTTGGCTCTCACTTGCCTCGTTTAGAATTTCCATGTTGGATTTTTTTTTTAAGTTGAACTTGTTCTAGTGATTCTACACCAGATCCACATTTCCATTGCTTCCAATCTACTATATTCTCTTTTTTATAGAGTCCAACTTTCGTTTATGTAAAACAGTACACTTCATACGAAAGACTTAACAAACATTTTCCTTGTATCCATGCTAATATGCTTATTTGTTTAAAATACTCCTTCTGCTCTGGAAGGCTTCTTTAGCAAGTTAGTTCTATTTTTCTATTGACTACAGCTCTACTAAACATTTCTTCATAACTCAAATATGAAGCAAGTTATTCATACTTTCTTATTTCCCTCTCACATCTACTCATATTATTTTGATTTAGAAATAGAGAATATATTGTGAGATGAGATCACTAGTGTGTCATATCATCACAGCTTAGCTTACGCAGGAGGATGGACTTTTTTTTCAATGTATGGCACAGAGGTATTGTGTATCAGTTTTAAATGAAAAAAAAGTTGAAATGACTTTTAAATCCAATGCAAGCACACATTTGGTTTATTTAATTCAGTAGGAATACGATGAAGTCATGTGGTGCCCACGTTAGGTTTTTTCTTTTTACATCATATAAAAAAATGTTTAAAGTTTTATTTCTTGCTGAGAAAGAAAATATTTTTATTTTATACTTCTTGTATTTTCTAGGTTTTGGAGAATTTCTTTGAAACTAAAGCCGCTGCTCCACCGTACAAACCAAATGCTCTTTCTGGCTTTGGGAGAATGCTCAATGTTCCTCAGAATGTTCTCAAGGATTTTATTCAAATCATGAAGCTAGAGATTGTAAGTATTGTTTATTAGATACAAGTTGAATTATGTGCCAGTAGTTAATATTGTGACATATCGGATAGAACTTGAGTTTATATTCTTCTTGACACATTAGCAAGCAATAAGATCATTACAGCCATTCTCTATTGTTTTATTTTCATCCTTTGAACACTCGTTAATTATCTGTCATTAGTTTTACATCAGCTTCGACTCATTGTCGATTTACAATAAAACATACAAATCACCTGTACTGATCTGGCTGTAGAAATCCGCAGTGGAAGCTGACAAATAATAATTCCCACGACCAAACCACTGACAAAGAAACTAACTAAAATTAAATAAATATAAATTTGTTCAAAATAAATGAATGAAAAAAATATTAATGAGAACATTAAATTTGCAATAAGATTGGTTTTATACAATTTTTCGATCCGATGCATAATAACAGAGATATTAAGCATTTTTGAAATCCCCCTCCCCCAACCCCTCTCCCTCAGGTCCAATTTCAGTTATCCTGTTTGGTATATATATATATATATATATATATATATAATTTTAGATGGACCTGACCGGATTGATGGACATTTGAGGAAATTTTTCGAAAATCACTTCATGAGTGCGATCTCAATAGCTGATTTCCCATAAGGGAAATCTGCTAGAAGGGGACAAATGTCTTAACTATAACTAAGTTACGAAAGTCAACTTATCTTTAAGAGGCAGGTTAAGTGCACCCAGAATTATGGAAATACTATCTGGGATTACCGATGCTTGATAGGGTTTCGCTTTTGAGAATTCTAGATCTAGGCTCCTGCTTTTCCAATGATCCAAATGACTCAAAAACAAAACTTTATGACGTAATTCAGCTCACAAATTGTTTAGTTCATTGACTTCAGGAGATGTAAATGTTATAAAAACATATTAAAGATAACAATAAGAAACCCAGACCTCATGGAGAGTTCAAACATAATTGGATAAAACTCGTAAGTTAAAAAACTCTACTTTTAACAGTTCTGATATTCTAAATGAGCTAAATCACCATTTATAAGTGGAACATGTATTGGAATTATACATTCATTTCACCCTCAATGATCGAAAGTATGTAAATAATAAATATGTATAGCAATAATTTCAATAAAAATAATATAACAATATATGCGAATAAATATCATCTCTTTATGCAAAAAACTCAGTACTTATTTATTAAAAATAATAAATTATATATGTTAGGTTAACAAGTGGGAAAACAAATGACGATTTATTAACAAACATATTTAAATTATTTATGATGACAATAATACAGATACAATTAACCTCTCACTATTGAAATCAGAGCATTTTGTAAACAAAATATGCCAGATCTTGACACACAACATGATGTAGGCTCCTTATTAATTCTTCCTGTTGCATAAGAGATAAGAGACAGAGACCATAATAAGATATGATGAAGAACCAAGCAGAACACTTTGTCTCTACTTGGCTGTTCATCATAGCTTTCCAGCGCTCTACATCATTTCTTCCAGTGGTAGCTTTTTTTTTAACCTTCCGCTTCCTCAAAAAAGGACCGTGAATATTTGATTTTTTTCCAAACATTATCTGTTAATCACATGAACAATAAATTCCTGCTGTCTTTTCAATTTTTTTTTCTTTAAATCTTATATTTTACATCCAATATACAAGTAGTCGTGCTGTTGTTGAAGGACTCCGCCGCAAGACCGTTCTCACAGCTCATTTGCCTCAATTTTTTTATTTATTTATGTTTGTAATTTATTATGGCCTTTTCACTGAATGCTATAGTTCTGGAAATTATACATTTTACAATATTATTCTATAACACATAAATGTTAAATATTTTATAATCACGAAGATAGTACTAATATTTTTTTTTGTTTATATATTAGTACCCAGGTCTAGTGCAGCAGCAGCAGTTGAAGTGGTCGGTGCAGTGGTGCCTTCGGATCCCACCTGCAGCTACTCCCATTGTCCCGACGGGCCAAGCTGCAGTCTTAGTCTGCCGGCAGAAAATACTATTCTTCGTCAGTATCAACCCCTTATTCTTTTTTTATCTGATAATATCATAATAGCTATATTACCATTACCTCCTGTAGATTGCTCGACATGAAACCATTTCAGTATATCATGAACACATCTTTACGGAGAAAAATGAACTTACTGTAGCAATGTGAAGAATATTACCATGGTTGGAGCAATCTGGCTGTAGAAATCCGCAGTGGAAGTTAAAAAATAATAATATCTACAACCAAACCACTTACAAAGAAATTAAGAAAGGAACTTACACCAAATTTGCTGATCAAAATTAAACAAATAAAAAATTATTCTAAATTAATGAATTAAGCAAATATTAATAAATATATTTAAACCAAGAGAGACACCTCTGAAATTATATAATGGTTTAGAAGAAGTAAAGGATTGGTAAAGAGTTAATATAATTTATTCTAATAGAAGTATAAGGGAGTCGTCTTAATCACATTTATATCAAATCAAATCAAATTTATCAGTTGCTAAATTACTTAATATGTAATTATTAAATGCCAAAGAATTTTGTCACATTTTTCTCTCTGAATATTAAGATGAAGCAATCGTTATTTTTTAAGAAGAAACTAAATTTATTTTTGGGTCTCAGGTTAGCCATGTGAATTAAAGAGTTGAGCTTTATCTCACACGGTAAACCTAGAGTGGCGAGTTCGATTCCTGCCTGGGCAATAGGAATTTATTTAGTGACGAACTCATTAAATCCCAGGTTATTAAAGGATGGTAACCTGTAGATAACCCATCCCAAATAGCCATAGTAGCAAAAAGTGGACGACAATTAATAATTATAATAAGCAACCACTTATATCAACAAGGCAGCATTCAGCATAAAAATCCACAAAAATGCAAGGTCAACAAACTAATGAAATTTGTCCCACGTAATAGAAAAGATAAAAACATAACCAAGCGGAAGATAAAAGAAAGCGTCTTATTAATTAAAAGTCTGTCACGCAGGGGCTGCGTAAACTAAGCAGATTTCCCACGTGAAGTTTTACAATAGAGAAATTTCAAAATAGAGAGTCAAGCAGTTATGGGAACGGCCCGAACTAGCTCTTGACGGAAACTCACGAGTAGACCCGAAGTTAGCCGATCTCATCTCAGAAGCTGAAAACAGAAAAATGCAAATATCTCGGTTAATATTCAAGATACAGAATAAATGTATATAACATTATTTATAATAAATTTAATCTGCAATAAGATTGATACTATATAATTTTTCGATCCGACGTATAGTAACGGAGATATTTTGAATTTTCGAAAATCCTCCCCTCTAAACCTCCCCTCCCACTGGTCCGATTTCAGCCATTAACGAACTTGATCTTTATTTTTGCATAAAACGTTTAAATATCGAGTTTGGTAACGATCAAACGAAAATTGCTACTGCTAGAGCGTTAACAGACAAATAACTATCTATCTATCTGTCTATATATATACTAGCAGACCCGGCCACGCGTTGCTGTGGCTAAAGTTATTGTTATATTACATTGTAGTATACAATTTAAGAGGAACGGTAGGAGAACATCAGTCACGGGGTCCACCATGCTTTTTACATAGATGGTATTTGTAAAAAAATATGGTGACCTCCATGACAGATTTTCTACGACTACAACCCTTTAGTACAATGAAATTATTTACGAACCAAGACGGAAATGTTGAAGTTGGTACACAAATTCAAGGGATTAGGATTTGAAGGGGAAGGACGTTGAACACGATTGATTAAAATTTTTCTTACAGTTTATATTAAGCAGAAATCAATACAAAAGAATTAATTTTTAAATTTATTATTTCCATTTAATTTTGTAACGAATGAGCATATTACAAAGTTGTTAGTGAATAACATATGACATGCACATCTGTTAGAATCTTTTGGAGTTAACAGATAATTGTGACTGTCAATTAATTATAGACAAATAATTTGAAATAAAATAAAATTGCGACTATAATTAAAGATCTAAGCTATCCTATCTCTCAAGTTGGACCAGACTGCTCACGGTGTGCCAATTTAATTTAAAATCGGTTAAGTAGTTTAGGAGTCCATCGCGGACAAACATCGTGACAGGAGATTTATATATATTAAGAAGATATATAGATATAGATATATATATATATATATATATATATAATTTAGAATGGACCTCATTTTTGTCATCTCCTGGGTAGGATCGATGGACATTTTCGAAACTCGCGTCGTGAGTATGACCTCAATAGCTGATTTCCCTTAAGGGAAATCTGCTAAAAAACAACAACAAAATGTCGTAAACTAGAAGACTGAGTTAAGTAATATACCTAACATATTAATCAAATATTTCAATAAACTGCTTGTCAATTAGATGTAGGTGTAGCAATGGTTTATCTTAAATCAGTTTTTCATACTTCGACTGTTATTCTGTAAAAGATCTTTTGTACTGTTCCATCATTTTAATGTTTTGATGTAATAGGCCAATTCGTATTGTAAGTTTCCATTTTGTCAATAAAGTTAAATCAACTGATGTTACAGTTTTGCTCTTTAATTTGCGAGTCTGTGTAAAGCAAAATATAATGAATTATAATTCTCATTCTTCATTATCAACATTAAATTCTAATGAATTTTTGCTATATTCCCCATTACTGTCAATAACATAATATTTGTCCTTGTAGTTCATTAAGCCAGTTTATGTAGATTTTACTCAAAAATTCCCGTACAATTTCAGTTACAGCTTACTCGAGTTGGTGGTTACATGGAGCCGACATCGCTGGTCCTCCCGCTGGTCTACGATATATCTACCAACATGACCCAGCTAGCTGAGAAGAGGGACCCAGGCTCTGGCTCTGCCATCACTGCTGCTTCTATGCTCCTAAAGCGCTTCCTAGATTGCACCAATCTACATTCGGAATGCTCCCTTTTCCCCGCAGTCCGAGATCTATTAGCCAATTTGACATTGCCAACAGAGAATCAGGTAACGCATAACTACACAACTATTTATCATTTTAATCTTTAAAATGTTGAAAGTCTTTTACCACTGTTTATGATTTTTTATTTCTTTTCTTTCTTGAAAAATTCTTGTATATTTGAAGTGTTTTATATCAGTTGTAATTAATCACTCAAATTATGTCATTTATATAATGAAATAAAACCAATTCATTTTAATATCTAGGATATATTAGGCGTTTTTTTAAAGGGAAAACAGCTATTGAGGTTATAATCATGATGTGATTTTCAAAAAATTTCTTCCACCAATGTCTTGAACACATTTCCATCCAAGAGAATGTCCACCAATCCTACCTAGAAGATGATGAAAATGACGTCCTTTCAAAATTATATATATACTTCTCTGTTGTCACTGTCAGTCTCAATTTTTGTTTGATCTTACTCATACTTGATATAAACTGCTCAAAAATGAATAGGGATATTGGTAGGTTGGTAGGTTTTGTGGTATTTATGGGGCCTAGCATTTTTTTTTTTTAATTATAAATATCATTAATATTTAATAGAAATTATTGTCTTTTTCCCCCATAAAAAAGTTATTTAATTAAGGTCGATTTAATTAAAATTAATAGGATAAGAAAAAAATAACCAATATCCCTATTCATTTTTGAGCAGTATATAAACGTTTCAGATAAAACTAAATATCTAGTTTCATGATGGCTAAAATTTACTCGGTGGGGGGGGGGGGGTTAAAAATGAAAAAATTCAAAATATTTCTGCTACTGTGAATCAGATCAAAAATTGCATATAACCAACCTTGTTATAAATTTAATTTTCTATAAATGTTGTTCTATACATTTTTTCTCTATCTCGAAAATTTTAGTTTATGCATCCTAGACTTTTTTCACGTCAATGTTTTTTTGGACTGTCAATCTAGCAACATCTGTTGTTGTAAGCTACTTAAACAATAGCTGGAGAGTGTTTGTGGTTTATTTATTTATTTCAAGTGTCTTTGAAAATTTAATTGAGAAGGAATTGAGTTAGAGTAAATTCATGAATTCAGAGCAATTTAAGCATCACAAAGACTTGAAGGACAAGAGGAAATTTTACTCTCACTCACGGACTATCAGAGTTTCTACTTAGTGAGTGATCAGCTCAATGCACAACCCCTGTTACCCAAGGAGGACCTGGAATGAGTTGTCTCAAGTAGACTGACGGGCCCCAGTATTCTATCAGCCTGCCTGTTCTGTCTAAGAGAGTCATAATCGATAATTACCAGATGTATATACTCTTTAGAATCCAGATGATCCATAAGCACTGTAACACTAGAGCATTCTGGTAGTGAACTCTTGAACTAATATTCTCCCTTGGCAGGGATTGAACCTGCACCTATTTTTACTTTCAGCTTACTGAAGGTAGTGGTTGGTGTGTCCATGCCTTAACCCGTATGCCCACTGGTGCCCCCATATATATGGAGAGTGAGGGGAGAGAGGGATAGAGGTGTACTTTACATTATACATAAAATATTTACTTTATTTACATTTAATCATTTTATTCCTCTAGGTTTATGTTATTATCTATAGCATTAAAAAGGACTTTCTCAACAGATTTTTTTTTATTTTTTTTTTTTTTTATAGAAGGTTCATATAGTTTTTGAATCAAATTAGTATTTATAAAATATAGACTAGGTTTATTGTCATTATTGGAATGTATTACCTTGTTTCACATTTTTTTCACCCTGTGAAATATATTAACTTATTTATTATCATTAATCTTAGTTTTAAGTACTATTCAGTGGTGAGATGGTGGAACTTGGGTAATGTCATTTAAGAACTCAAACCACAGTCACACTGTCATTTGATATTTAATCCTCTTTTTGTGATCATAAATTTATTATTGTAATTCTATTGTTTTGATACTGTCATGAGGAAAAACTAATACGATTGTTTTGTCGAGCAGGTTGTGGCTTCTTCTCCCGTTGGAGTGATGATGCAGGGTCAGATGCAGTCTCCAGCATCGATGATGCACTCCCCCATCGCAGGGCAATACCCTCCCCAGGTGATGAGTGCACCACACCCCATGATGGGGCCTCAGTGATATTAACTTAACCTCCCCCTCCTTCCCTTTATTTTCGTTATCTCTGTGTGTGTTTTAATTCCCTTTCGGGTTTTAAATATTTTAACATATGTTGTTCCGGTGGTTTTTATTTATGTTGGAGATATTATTCGACCTTTCTGAGTTTTATATTATTTTAATTATAGGTTATAGAATGATTAGTTTATTAATCTGTTCTTAATCCTAAGTTTCTTTATTTTTACAATGTTCCTGTGAGTATACAAATCAAATCCTTTGCTACAAGTGAAGAACTTTTTGTCCAATGAGAAAGTATAAGTGCCTCTGATGGAAATATAATTAAATATTTGTAAATAATTAATTGAGTTGGGAGACAGAGCTCGATTATCCATAAGGATGTATGAAAACTGGTCTACATATATGCTTGTATCCTTACGCTGTTTTTTGTTATTGTAGTTAAGGTATAGGTATTGACTGTATCTTTATATTTTTGGTCGATATTTCGCTAAAGATACTTCCAGATTCTTCAGGGCTTTCTCTGTGTCTCAAGAGTTCTTTTCTTAGTCAGGTATATACCTATATGTATTGGAGTTTTCCCTACCAAGTATCATTGGGTTCTTAACCTGATGTCAGTTCCTACAAAATTTTGTCTTTTTTATTTACGGTTTTTGTCTATGTAGAATGCCAGGCTTCCGAAGTTTGTCTAATCAATAGCCATTTTCTCCATTGATATTTTTTGGGTATTTTGCTATCTCTATTATTTCTTGTATGGTTCTTTCCCTGCATCAGATCATATTTCGCCAGGACCTTGGCTTCATGAAATTTGATTTGGTGTTTGCCAAAAATGTTCTGCTATTGCTGAGTCTTCTGGGCGAATTTTTTTCAGACTCTCGACCCTTCTGCTGATTAACATGCCTATCTTTCTAGATGTAGAATATGTATCTCAGATATATAAATATAGAGAAGATGACTGTAGATTAAGCAAACTTTGGAAGCTTGTCATTTCTCCTAGCTGGAAGACCGAAAGTAATGATGACAAAATCACAAAGGAACCGCCACCAGATAACTGGAAGAGAAGACTCTGTCCAAGACATATATATATATATATATATATATATATATATATATATATATATATATATATATATATTATATATATAAGAGCCCTGAACAAGCTGGAAGCATGTCTAGCAAAACGTCGGCCAAAATCATGAAGGCACAGTCAATATCCAAAGACCTCAGTTGTAAGGAGGTTTAAATAACTCCATAGCAGAAGTATTCTTATTGTAACAGTATGTTTAAGATGAGAACATATTATTTTAAAATATTCTCATAGCAGCTCTTTGCTTATGCGAGCCCAGCTCCTAACAGACTAGCAATGAGTCTACTAGCTAAACACACATGTTTTAATAATACAACTTCTACAATTGAGATGTTGACCTTTTTTAGAACATCACTGTGATTTGTAAATAGATTTATGAAATGTATATACTAATAATGTATAATTATTGTAAATAAAATGTGTTTTGCAAAATCTTTTCTCGTACTTAATTGATAAATATCAGCTTGTGGAAAGAGCTCAAAACCATAAAAACTCCAAAATCTTTTTCATTGTTAGCAGATTTCCCATAAGGGAAATTAGCTATTGAGGTTGTACTCAAGACGGAATTTTCGAAATTTTTCTTCAAATGTCCATCGATCCTACCGAGTAGATGACGAAAATGAGGTCCATCCAAAACTGTATATATATATATATATATATATATATATATATGTGGTGTGTTGTTCTTTTCGGAGTTTTGGTCAATGTTGGTGAAATGAATCTTAGTTTATGCCAATATTTCGAGAATTTTTATTTTCTCTTCCTCAGGGCAAGACTAAATATATTTATAGACTATTATACATTCTTATTGCACTATGACTAGGGTTATAGTATCTATAACCCTAGACATAGTGCAATAAGAATGTATAATAGTCTATAAATATATTTAGTCTTGCCCTGAGGAAGAGAAAATAAAAATTCTCGAAATATCGGCATAAACTAAGATTCATTTCACCAACATTGACCAAAACTCCGAAAAGAACAACACACCACATATAAATACAACCTGGTCGAAAACATCAGCACAAATATATATATATATATATATATATATATATATATATATATATATATATATATATATATATATATATATATAGATTTTTCAAAAATTCGAAATATCTCGGTTACTATACGTCGAATCGAAAAATTGTACAGAATCAATCTTATTGCAAATAAAATTTACTATAAATAGTGTTATATACATTTATTCTCTATCTTGAATATTAACCGAGATATTTGCATTTTTATTAAATCTGGCCGGCTAACGGACGAAAGTGACTTTCCCGCCAAAAGCTAGTTCGGCCGTTTCCTGACTGCTTGGCTCTCGTGAAATTTCTCTATTGTAAAACTTCACGTGGGAAATCTGCTTAGTTTACGCAGCCCCTGCATGACGGACTTTTTTTATTGGCTCTTTGTGTTTCACGCCCATAAGATGCCTTTTCAGGAGCACAAATTATTCACAATTAAACACAACTATATTACATTATAAAGATAGGTCTTTCTGATAGGGGGCCCATGTCATCTCTCTCCCCCTCATCCATCCATCCCTCTCTCTCAAGAGTACCTCTGTGACGTAGTTGTGTTCAATAGTGTAGTGTTGTTCTCCTGAAGAGGCGTCCTGACTTGAAACACATAGATCCAATAAAAACAATAAAGGAGATTTGGGAGTTTTTATGGTGTTGACCATTTGCCACAAGTCGAAGTTTACAATATGTACTTGTATGTATGTATGCATAATTTTTTTTAGAGGAATAATTACGTTAATACCATTACATAGCCTGAGTTGCAAAAAGTGGACGTTAATGAATAATAATAATAATAATACCATTACATTTGGTAAAATCTTTCACTTTTGTATTTTTAATACAGTATTGTAGCATTTTTACTACACTTTATTAATAATAGTCACTTTTATTCTAGTCTAATGGGGGAAAAAATACAGATATTTTTCAGTATTATCATTGAGAAAAGTAACACTTTTTTTTGAGTCATACATCTGTTTGAACTAATTTGAATCTAAAACAAAATGACGACAATGATGACGATGTTGGATTACCAACATTTCTTTTTAAATTCGTAAAATGTTTCCTGATTGTAGTTGATTATAATTAGTTTTTGTAATATTGGCAAGTATTGTTTTTATACATCACTCATTGGCCAGAAATAAATTTCCTTTATTGTTCCTAAACAAGTTAAAACTAGTTTTTTTTGTTATAATTCTGTTTGGTCATGAAGGTAACTAAATTTCAGCAGTGTTCAAAAGAGCTTTAAATTACCTTTAGGCCTAGATACATTGAAACTGAGTCAGTTTTTTATGTATACTATTCAAAAAGTACAGCATATTTTTCAAAAAGTATTCAAATCAATTTTTGTAGAGGAGTCATAAGTACAAAAAGAAATTTTAATTAAAAAGTTTTAACTGATCAAAGTGGTTTATTTATTATTAGCATACTTTTATTTCTTTTTACCTACTGACACTTGTAGGCAATGGGTCACAATTTATGGGAACACTATTTCTCTTAGATTCATTTTATTGTAGCTCTGCATGTTTCACGTTCTTTACTTCAGGACTACAATGTCCTTAATAATAGAAACAGAGTAATGTCCTGGAGTGATATTCTTTCTCTAGACTGGCTTCATCCATACTACTAAAAATACCAAATGCTGCCATAAATCGACTCATGGTTACAATCAATATTGCTAAAACATCCCTCTACAACCAATGTTAGTATTATGAGAAAATTCAATGTTTAATATTAATTTAACTACATATCAAAAGTATAAAAATGTTTTAACTGTGTGTTTGTCCTATATATTTCTGATATTATGACTCAAAATGCAAACTGTTACCAAACTTAGCAATGTAACCAATCTAGCTGCAAATGTGATTTCCTACAATCATTATTTATAGATTTTCATAATACTAAAATTTAATTTTTAGTAGATTCCCCTTAAGGGAAATCAGCTATTGAGGTCATTTTCGTTATGCGATTTTCAAAAAATTTCCTCAAATGTCCAGCAATCCTACCTAGTAGATGATGAAAATGAGGTCCGCTAAAAATTATATATATATACATGTCTGTTACTGCTCTAGTGGCCACAATTCTTATTTGATCGTAACCAAACTTGATATATAAGTGTTTCATGTAAAACTAAAGGTCGAGTTCATTAACGGCTGAAATCGGACCAGTGGGAGGGGGGGGTTTAGAGGTGAAGAATTTTTAATATTCAAAATATCTCCGTTATTATGAGTCAGATCGAAAAATTGCATAGAAAGAATCTTATTGCAAATTAAATGTACTATAAATGTTGTTATATACATTTATTCTCTATCTTTAACATTAACCAAGATATTAGCATTTTTTATTTTTCAGCCATCAGTAAACCCCCACTCCTGCTCATGTCACATAAACAATACTCTGTTATATATTTAAACACTTTATTTGACAGTTAAATACCAAATATTGTTTTCATTGAAGTTTTAATTTTTAAGATTAATCCAAATGCGTGGCTTTACGTCGGAAATCAGCTTAGTTGATGCAGCACCTGCGTGACGGACTTTATTATAATGTTAACATCGATTGTAAAGGTGTATTTTAGCAATATCAATTGTAACCATGTATCATGTCACCATATCAGGTTGTGTCATCAGTATTGACTAAGCCGGTATAGATAAAAGATGTCTCTCTAAGTCTTGGACTGATTCCATTTTTAGTAGTAGATATTGCACTTCTGATGAGCTGTTGAAATAAAGAATGTGAAATATCTTGAGTTATAATAAAGAGAATGAAGGAGAAATAGAGTTCCAATAAAATTTGACCCATTGCTTACGAGTAATATGAGATTAGTGTTGTTGGGTCATCGGTGTATCATCACTACCAAATTTACAGTTATTAGAATTAATTATTGTCACAAAATAATGAAAGTTGAACAGTGAATGAAATTAACATCTGATTTATGGTTATTTTTACTGTATTGAATACTTTTTTATATATTATATATTCATTGTGCTGTTGGAATAAACTTTAAAAACAGAAATGACATCGATTAATTTATTATGAATGTATTTATGTAATTATCTCTATATCAAAAAATGTATAATATCATAGTAAAGTGAATATTTTTAGTTTCTACAATATATTTTATAATAAAATAAATTAAACCCAATTGATGAATTATTCATTTTCCTCCTTTATAACATTTTTCTTATTCATATTGTTGCGAAAATTAAATAGATAAATAATCCTTCAGAGAGGGAGAGAGAGAGTGTCGCGTATTTGGAAAGTGTGGCGTAGATCAAAGAGACCGACGGAGGGACGAGACGCTTCTAGGCTCGTCTAGCCCAGCCTCGAATAAACCAGACAATTCCCCTTTGATGTATGCCGACAACCTTTATAAAGAAGCTCGGGCCAGTCAGTTTTATGCTCAGCGATCTTGATGGTCACATCAGTGTTACAGTGCGACTTAGTGCAGTGCGGTAAAGTGTTTTAGAAGAAGAACAGTGTTGTGCCGTGACTGTAAGTAACAGTTTAGTGCCGTGTTTAAGACAGTGCAGTGCCGCGAAGTCAAGGACAGTGCAGTGCCGTCTTGTTGTGAATTTCAGTGCCCGTGAGTGAATTATTGGACTGTGTAATCTGAAGAACAGTGACGCTATCAGTGTATACTGTGAGTAGGTATTAAGAATAATTACCAAGTTTATTGTGCATTGTGAAATAAATTGTGCAGTGATAAAAACTGTGAAACTTGCGAGTATTTAATTTTGCAATCCAAAAGAACTCTTATTAAAAAAACGTTTATTACTGAAGTTGGTAATAAAAAAACGTAACAATATATCTCTAGCAATCTTAGAGCCAATATTCAAATATTCTTTAGATGCAAGATGTAATGAATCTAAGATTGTATTACATGTTCCACTTATAAATGGCCTCAGATTTTATACTTTGAGTTATTGGCTGCTCATTTAGAATATCACTTATGAATTGTTAAAAGCAGAGTTTTTTTGTTACCTGAAATTTAGAATTTATCCAATTTTGGGCTAAGTCCTCATGTACTCTGGCATTTTTGTAGTTATTCTTTACAGTACAAATATAACTTCATTATATTTGTTATGATATATATATTTGTAATAACATTCACATGCCTTGGAGTTAGTGTACTAAGTATTTTGTTTATTAGTTATTTAGAGAATTTTTTGATCGGCCAGGACTGAGTCCTTGGGCTGAGTGTATTAGTTAAATAAATTCTTTAGTGCCAAGATTTTTCTTACCTGGGGCTTCTTTTTTAATCGACTCACCATCTCCATCTCCAAATTAATTGAATCTTAAATTCTCCAGCATTCCGTATTCAAGCCCAATATCCTCCTCTTCCCCACATCACCTACATACTGATGTTTCACTGAGATTGATGTTTTTATAAATTTTCCAGTGCCCCAAGATCACTCCCACTACATCTCTGAGTTGCTTCCTAGGCAGCCTGAGGTATATTTCCCTGTTTCTGCTTTCATCAAACACAATCAGAGCCTTCATATAGGTAATTTTGTGTTTTTCCCATACTTGTTTTAATTCCTTCTTGGCCACATTCTTTATGGAGTTCTTAAGAATATATGAAAATACTCCATTAAAGGCCACTGTTCCATTGGGGGTTACGCTTGACCTTCTTGCCAATTTGTCTGCTTATCCATTTCCGGGGACATGCTGGTGTCCTGGTACCCAGCATATCACACCTTTGTTAACCATTGCTAATTGTTCCAGCCTAATAAAACACTCCTCCACGATCCTGCAACTTATTGCTGATCTTGCCAGTGCCCTACAGGCTGCCTCACTATGCACTTCATTTAGACTTTTCCACTCGTTATCCCATCTCAGTAATGGTTGCCCTCTATCCCTCTCTTTGATACCAGTTAATATAAGACATCACCCAATTAGGCTCCTTCTTACTGCGTGCCTTACCCGTTTCCACTTCCTAGTGTCGATTTTCTCGACTACATCATTTATTGTAGCACCTTTATTGTAGTTCCTTTTTACTCTTAAAAGGTATCTCATCATGACTCTGCTTTTAGCAGATTTCCCTTAAGTGAAATCAGCTATTGAGGTCATACTTATGACACGATTTCTTCAAATGTCTATCAATCCTTCCCAGGAGATGACGAAAATGAGGTCCGTTCAAAATTGTATATATATAGATATATATATATATATATATATATATATATAATAAATATATATATATATGTGTGTTAACTCTCTAGTCATCAAAATTTTTGTTTGATCACTACCAAACTTGATATTTAATCATTTTATGCAAAAAGAAAGATCAAGTTCGTTAATGGCTGAAACCGGACCTGTGGGAGGGGGGATTTTTGAAATATCTCTGCTATTATACATCGTATCGAAAACTTGTATAGAAACAGTCTTATTGTAAATTAAATGTACTATAAATATTGAATATACATTTATTCTCTAAATATACATTTATCTCTCTGAAAATTAACCGAGATATTTGCATTTTTCATATTTGGCTATTGTCGGTTCTGTTTGTGCGATTGTGCTGAAAGTTAGTTTTGCCGTTTCCGTAACTATTTGGCTCTCGTGAAATTGGTTTAGAGACTGGTGTAAGCTTCTTCTTTAACGTACGCAAAATTTCAGTAATTGTTTTTCTTTCACATATCTGTCTATCTATTTATATATAATATAAATATTAATCTATAACACATATGCCTATCTATCTGTTCAGCTCTGAGTTGGCAGACCTGTTTGTTACCCATTCAGAGCTTTCCATTTAGAGGTTATTAAAACTGACTGAAATATTTCTCATTACCGTTTGTATTTATTTACTTCATATTCACGGTGGTGTTAAGTGTTACCAGTATGTAGATTTATCTATTGAAACACTTCATGATGGAAATCTGCTTAGTTTACGCAGCCCCTGCGTGATGGATTTTTAATTGTCTTCCTTCACAGAGTTCAAGTCTCGCAGCCATAAGCTATTGTTGGAAGGACAATATTTTCCAATGATATTTTCTTTTGGAATATACATAGATGCCAGGTGCAAAGATAATACCCAGCATTGTCAGAAGCAATACCATAGCATTTATAATCCCCTCAGCAGCCAGCTAAACACAAGTCTGCTCTCCACTTAGAAAACTGCCATTCAAGGTAAGCTCTCTTTTTTAACTAAGATATAATTAGACATAAGTTGTCACTATTTTTATCATTTTAAATTTGCCTCTCTTGGTTTAAAAATATTTATCAGCATTTGTTTAAATCGTTCATTTTTAATTTATTTATATTTCTTTAATTTTGATCGGTAATGATTGTTAGTGAAATTCCTTCCTTAATTTCTTTGTGAGTGGTTTGGTTGGGAAAAATATGAAGCTTTTGTCCTCTCTATACCCATCGAAATGAACCTTCCTAATCTATGGAAGGTTATGAGGGAAGAGGGTGAACTTAGTTGAAATTAAAAATTCTTATAAAAAATACATATATTTAAAACATATATATATACATAAATACATTATTCACCTTGTTTTAATTGATAGGTAACAATAAATACAAGTGTAAACACAATATCACAGCACTTTTCTTATACTAAAATAGTTAAATATACATAGAAAAGGAGTATATATACAATTAGGATTCCTACTGTTCAATCTGTCAGTATCTTGTTAATAATACTGATTTATTTTTATGTATAGGCCACAAATATATTGTCAATATAAGGCCAATAAATCGTTATTCACATCACATTCACAATGATATCAAAGTTGAGTAAGTCAATATTTGGCTTTGGACAGAAGACTACTAGCTGAAAGTCAATAATATTTATTGGGTCTTTACTACTTTACTCATTCCCGTGACACTAACAGTGATTATTGTACCAGTTACTACCTGTGATAGTGGATATGATTTAAAATAACTCTTACCAGGTTATTTGGTACGGGTTATTATTGCCACATTAAAATCACTATCGCAGGATGCAGCAAAGCAGAAAACACCCTATTTATTGACCTTCTAAATTATTTAATATTGCCTTAATATAGGAAGTATGTTTAAACAAGGTTTATTATTAAACAATCAAATGAATTTAAATATATATATGAACATAATTAAACCCTATGGCAAACTAATGTAGTAAGGGGATATATTATTTAAACGAGAAAAAAAAACATTTGCAGCTTGGAGTTAAATACAGCTTAAAACAAGACTCTTATATTTGAATATCTTTAATATTTATTGAATAGGTAAACCTTCAATAATTTTTTTCTGTTATTCTGAGCGGTAAACTTTTTAATGAACATACGTTTCTATTTTGAAGTTAGAAATCTTTAAAGCTTCTAACATAAGTAAATCATCTATAAATACTATCTTACAATAACCTGAATTATTATAAAAAATCAACTAAACTTGTAAAAATATATAAATAAATGATAGTAAGTGAAATAAGCTTAAGGGAAATCAGCTATTTTTTGAATAAAGAACACAGGTCTTCAGTCTTTCTAATAAGAATGCAATATGCCGTTTCTAAAAATATCAAGACTTTAGACATAAAAAATTGAAAAACATATTGCTTACATTTTATTTGAACTAAAATTTCATATATACATTTTTTTTTAATAGAAGAGTATTTTATGCTTTCTTTTTATTATTCCTGTAATTTTGATTTCCATTATTCCATTATCCCCCCCCCATTTGTTATTTGCCAAATATGCCGTCACTAGCTTACATTAAATAGTCCAGTTACAAGATATCATTATTAAGAAATATTCTTATTTTTAGCTTTAAAGATGGAGAAAGGAACCTTTGAAATTCTAAAGTGCTCTCATTCAAAATTTAAGAAAAGTCTCTAATATCACATTTATTCTAGTCTTAAAAATTGTAAAAACCATAAATCCAAAAAATAAAAATATAAATTTTGTTTTTTAAAAATTACTAATTGTCATTAGCTATTACTTATGCTGTGACACACAAATAATTTTCAATCATTGAACGTGTAAGAATGAAGTATAATTTAATATCACATTATTATAGAATAATAACTTGAATGAGTTTTAAATTTTATACAAAAAAAAATGTTTATATACAGATATTTCCGTTTAATACAGAAAATTATTATATTATGTAACTAATGTGCTTGTAGTACCTACATTATATAGGAAGCTTTCTTATCATTACTAAACAATAACTTAAAATTAAATTTTATCGTATAAAAAATCATTTAAAGAGAAACAATTATTATCTTATGGATAAATAATTATTCCTGAATTAATATAGTGTGATGTCATTAAAATATTTTATTAAGTAGTTTGGTAACTATACAATTTTGTTTTGTGATGTTGGCAGTGCTGGTTGAAACAGTACATTCGAATCTCAATTGTGTAGACAGATATTGCCATTTTGTATTTTTATTTTTATTTTCATCCTTTACCTCCTTAATGGCAAATTGAAAATTCATGCACTAAATAGCCACCTCACAAATCTTTAAAGTTAAAATACAAATAACTCTGTTCATATTATAATTAGTAAAAAATGTATTGAAAACTAATTTTAGTACATCACTTTATCAAATATGGTTTGCTAAATAGCATTTTTCGATATGATGCTTAATATCAGAAAAGGATGTGATTTACATTTTACTTTTGCTACGAACAAAAAAAAAAATGTTATCCAAGTTGTAACAATGAAAGTTGGTCTCTTCACAAAAGGGTATATTATAGATTCGAAGCAGTGGAATTGTGGGTTTTGGACAGAATCAGACGAATTTTTATACTCCAAAATATTCACTTCATTTAAAATTGTTTCATTTGAAAGTGATATAGAATATCTTCGTTCCAAAAATGACAGAACAAAATTTATAGATCTTTTCTTGATAAACAAAAGGGTTCTGTACACATTTTTTAAAACTCTAATACACACAGAGAAATTTGCAATTTATATTTTAGCCCTCCTCTAAACCCCCCTCACCCAAGTCGCTTTCGATTGAAATGGGAGGTGCACAACTAAACATTTCAACAAACCCAAATATGAAACAACATTCTATTCTAACATAGACTTGCAGTTTTTGATTAATGTGAAATATGTACAATATTAAACTGAAACTAGTTAAAATAGATTTTTCGAGGTTTAAAAACTGATATTTCCGTTGAAATTTGAATACTGAAATTTTTTGCAAGCACAAGACTTCCTTGTAAGAAGTGGAAATGCTTGGAACTCTGCAAATCACACTCTGATATGATATGCTTATATTATTGTCTTAAAATTACTTCACTCTTCATTACTTAAACCCGTTGAGCATTTTTTTGGTGTGGTGTTTTGGTTTTGTTATCGTAAAAGAAGAACTATACTCAACAAAGTTATAATAATGTAGGAAGACAAATTAGAAGTGGTAGGAGATGCGTTTGATTTACTTCTTAGAGGCCACCATTTATTCACGGTGAGTGGTCCATCAGGAGTAGAGCTGTTGTACGACCAGTATACTTCATTGCCGCTGTCAGCTTGTGGAGATATGAAGTTGCCGCACCTGGGGAATGCAGGAGGTGGGGGAGGGAAGTCCGAATGCTCTCCTACCTTGAACACTACTGCCATACCCAGCTCTACGTGGAACTCTAGGTGGCAATGGAACATCCAGTAACCTGTCAACAATAGACACATTGTAGAGCTTGTCAGTATTTAGGTAAGAAATATAAAATAAAACATTTCAAAATATAAGTAAAATTAATTAATTATTTATTAACGTCCACTTTTTGCAACTAAGGCTAATTGGGACGGGTTATCTACAGGTTACCACCCTTTTCTAGCCAGGATATTATTTAATGAGCTCCGTCACTAAATAAATTCCTTTGACCAGGCAAGAATCAAACTCGCCACTCTAGGATTACCACGTGAGATAAAGGCAAGCAACGAAGTAATAAAATGAATCTTATTACAAATTAAATTTAATATATATATATATATATTGTTATATACATTTAGTCTCTGTTTTGAATATTAACCGAGATATTTGCATTTTTCAGATTTCAGCCTTCAGTAAACCCCCACTTCTACTCGTGTTACATAAACAATACTCTGTTATATAACAAACCGCATTATTCGAAGCTTAAAAAAAAATATTGTTTTCCAGAGACCTCTATTATACAACATACATACAAATATGTTCTTGTGCCCCCCCCCCCCCCAGTTTTAAATTCTTGGATTACTAAAATTGAAGTGATTGGGATAAAAATTATTCTTATTCATTATAAATTACAGTATATGATATAGTACATAGTTTTCAATAAAATGAATATGTTATATTCTGATATGCTTCAGTTATTGTTTTTCTTTCCAGTGATCTATTAACAGACCTGTTTGTTTACATTTCAGACGCTTCCCATCTGGAGGTTTCTTATTATTTTTTGTATTTATTCACTTGATATTGACTCTGCTGGTGTGGTTCCATTATATATATTTATCTATTGTTAAATGTCACGAGGGAAATCTGCTTAGTTTACGCAGCCCCTGAGTGACGGACTTTTTATATAATATGAAAAATATTCCTTAAGTATCTGAGGTTTTCGCATATCCGTACTTTGCCCATTAGAATATAATAAAACTTATTTCTTTAAAATTATCTGAAGTATGTTGTAGACCTATTCTATTTTTATTCTATTTGTATTGGTAAATGTTTATATGATTTAGTAGGTCTGTTATATTGTGAGCTATGCCAAGGTTTTTTTTCGTTGAATCTTTTAAAATAGAAACAGGTTTATAATATTACCTGGATTGTCTGCGATGAACCTGAGGATAGTATATCCACCATCAGGGACTGTGACTGTATCTTTGAGCGGAGGGTCCACCAGGTTGCGCCTTATCAAGCCCTGGCTCTCTAGAGCGAGGACTTCATCAACTGTAGTGCTATTGGCAACCCTGTCTATAGCCACCACTCGGAAAGCATGCCCGTGCAAATGGAAAGGGTGGTTCGCATCATAGGCCACACCTGTCAAAACAAAGAGAAGTATTTGTAAAATATCCAATTTTGAATAAAAAAATAGAAGAAAAAAAAATCCATTCTTGATGGAGTAAGATCTTCGGCTCCACTAGAGGACATCCCTCTATATAAATATATATAACTACATTATAGGTAATTTAATTTGAAATATGATTGATTAAGTAAAATGCTTCAATCCAACTTATAATAACGGAGTTATTTCAAATTTCTCAAATTCCCTCCATCTAAACCTTCTCCCTCTGGTCCATTAACAAACTTCATCTTTAAAACCCATGGTTAAAAAAGGCCAACACCTCCAATAGGTTTTAAATGTTTATTCCAGAGCGTCCAGTGCCAAGCCTCATCAGTGCTTTTCAGCTATTGAGGATGTACTCATGACACGATTTTCTAAAACTTTCTTCAAATGTCCATCGATCGTACCTAGTAGATGACGAAAATGAGGTCCGTTCAAAATTATATATATATATATATATATATATATATATATATATATATATATATATATATATATATCTATATATATATATATATATATATATATATTTGTCTGTTAACGCTCTAGCGGTCGCAATTTTTGTTTGATCTTTACGAAACTCGGAATTTAATCGTTTCATGTAAAAAGGAAGTTCAAGTTCGTTAATAGCTGAAATCGGACCAGTGGGAGGGGGGGGTTTAGAGGGGGGGACTTTTGAAAATTCAAAATATCTCCGTTATTATGCGTTGGATCGAAAAATTGTATAGAATAAATCTTATTGCAAATTAAATTTACTATAAATATTGTTCTATACATTTATTCTGTATCTTGAATACTAACCGAGATATTTGCATTTGTATTCTGCGTGTGGTCACCAGTAGGCTATGTTCGGACTTTCCGCCGAGAGCTCTGGTGGCCGTTTCCATAACTATTCGTCCCTCGTGAATAGGTTTAGAGGTTAGGTTAACTGTGTTTTGGGGCTAGAAACTACTGGGTTATTACGCCCTAAATAATGTTTTAGGTTTAGAGGTTTCTTACTACTACAGTTGTTATTAGGCAGATTTCTCTATTGTAAAACTTCACGTGGGAAATCTGCTTAGTTTACGCAGCCCCTGCGTGACGGACTTTTTTTTTAGTTTTCGGCCTTCAGTAAATCCCTACTCCTACTCATGACATATCAATAATAAACTGGTATATTATGACGAAGTACTTTATTTGAAGCCTAAATAACAACTGTTGTTCTCATTGAACTTCTACGTCACGAGATAAGTGCAAATACATGTCACAAGTGGGAAATTTGCTTAGTGACGGAATTTTTCAATTTAAATCGGCCATGTTGACTTGCTCCTGCCTCTGGAGACAAGTACTCAACCAATTAGAAGATGAGTGTATTTTTGATGCTAATAGTTTCGGATACCTTTGCTATCCTTTTTCAGAGCAATATTGCTTCAAAGGGAGATCAGAGAGTCATCTTCTGATTGATTAGTTCTGCATAAGATGCCCAAACATTTTCTACGTCTGTGACGTATCCTCAACTGTTTGACGCCTAATAAATTATACAAAATATCAGAAATCAATTCGACTACTATTTGAAAACCAAAACAACTTACCGATATCAATAAGGATGAGTTCTACCACTTCTCCCAAGTTGAGTTCGATGATATTGGTGCATTCGCAGTATTTCTTGGAGCAGTCCGACAGATCCTGCTGACTGCAGAGCTGTCCTTTCTTGAGGTCCGAGTACTGGGATAGGAGAGGGAAGGGAGGAAGGACTAGCGACACGTGGTTCAGCTGCGGTGTTAGCACTTTCTCTTTAGCACTAGCAACTGAAAAATAAATAAGTTCATATTTGTAATAAGTTTATCAATGAAGAATATAAAAGATACAGGCATTGCATAAACTTAGAAGATTTCTCATGTGCAGGTGGACACACTAGTGAGCCTATCATATATATATACGTGTATATATATATATATATATATATATATATATATATATATATATATATATATATATATATACACAGGGCGTCCCAAGTTCCCTAACCTTTAATCTCCAATTATTTTTATACAAGTCTGAGACTGGGTGTTCCATAATCAGGGCCCCCACTACCATAAGTAAAGTGTGGAATGCACCGGGCGCCATCCTTTAGGGGAGCCAAAACCAAGGACCCCAAAAAAAAATTTAGATTTTATTCTGTTTATTTCATTTTGATATTTTAGTCTACAAATAAATATGACTTTTAAAGTTCAGTTCTTTGCTTTATTTCGAGCACCTACCTACCATAAAAAAACCACCAGAGCTCTCGGCGGAGAGTCCGGAACATGGCGGGGTTCCGTCGACCATACACACAATACAAATGCAAATATCTCGGTTAATATTCAAGATACAGAATAAATGTATATAACAATATTTATAGTAAATTTAATTTACAATAAGATTGATTCTATACAATTTTTCGATCCGACGCATAATAACGGAGATATTTTGAATTTTCAAAAATCCCCCCCTCTAAACCCCCCCCCTCCCACTGGTCCGATTTCAGCCATTAACGAACTTGATCTCTCTTTTTACGTAAAACGCTTAAATATGAAGTTTGGCAACGATCAAACAAAAATTGCGACCGCTAGAGCGTTAACAGACAAATATATGTATATATATATATAATTTTTAACGGACCTCATTTTCGTCAACTCCAGGGTAAGATCGACATTTGAAGAAATATTTCGAAAATCGCGTCATGTGTACGACCTCATAGCTGATTTCCCTAAGGGGAAATCTGCTAAAAAGATAATTTAAAATGCCTTGAGGGGCGCCAAAATTCTTTTTTGCACACAGGTGCAAGTAGCCCTTACGGGGGCTCTGTCCATAATTGTGACCCCTGAAGAACCCTTTCAGTCTATATTCAACCTCCTAACCTTCTCCAGTACTCCTCCTACCACATTAACTTTGGAATTTCCAATGGAACGCCATACTTATAATAACGGATTCTTGTAGAAAATTAAATTTTAAAACGAGTTCATATCAGAGAATTTTTCTATTTGACGCATAGTTCAGCCTAAAATGCGCAAATATATAATTCAGAAACGGCACATTTTATTGAAAATGCTGCTACATAAAAGTTTTAGTCAACAAAATTATCGTTGAAACAAGTCTACGGGGAAAGAAATGAATTCTAAAATTTTAAGAAAAATATTATTATTAAAAAAAAAGGATATAACGCAAAATTAAACTTAAACTTTATTACACGAGATACATGCAAATATGTTCTGGTTACTCCCCCCCCCGTCTTAAATTATTGGACTACTAAAATTTGATGGATTGAGATAATAATTATTCTGATACATTATACATTGCAGCACTAGGTGTAGTACATAGTTTTCAATAAAATTAATATGTCATATTCTGATATGTTTCAGTTATTTTTTTTCTTTCCAGTGAGGCGTTAGCCGGTTCCCGGGTTTCTTATCGTTTTTATTTATTCCCTTGATGTTGACTGTGCTATTGTGTTGCCATTATATAGATTTAATCTATTGTTAAACTTCACGTGGGAAATCTGCTTAGTTTACGCAGCCCTGCGTGACGGACTTTATTTATAAGAATTCTCAAAAAATAAAAATTATTGAAAGAAGACAAAGAAAAAATTCTGTAAATCAGTTACCTTCGTAGAAACCATAGGATCCTTTCTTGTAGAAATGTGTATTTTCTTTTGGATGGAAGTCGAAGGATAGGATAACCCTCCGGTCAGGAGTCGGCTTGAGGCTGCGGTCCATCGGAATCAAGGATTGAAGCTCGTTTGCATTTATCGACGATTCGTCTATTTTCTCGTTCAGCGGGTTCAAAACCTGAAAATAAAAAAGTGAGTGAAAAACTCTCATCTAAAGATTTTGAAGTAGTATTAACTGAGGTGTTTGCATAATTAGATGGGGAATAATTGAAAATTCAAAATATATCTGCGAGTAGGATCGAAAAATGTTATGTTGCGGGTATTTTATATTTCAACAACTATTGTTTTTATATGTTTTGTCTGACTCGAATATTAACCGACTTATTTTTTATTTTAGCAGATTTCCCCCCAGGGAAATCAGCTATAGAGGTTGTATTCATGATGCGATTTTCGAAAATCGTTTTCAAGAGCCCATCGATCCTACCCAGGCGATAACGAAAATGAGGTCCGTTCAAAATTACACACACACACACACACACACATATGCCAGTTAACACTCTAGCGGTCTAAAGGTTTTATGTATTGGGTTGTAATATATGAAATGACCGTTTGTAGAATCAGGAAAAAAATGAAAAATTGAGATCGAATCTGAAATATTATTTATTCAAAGTATTTACCATCATTTTCAATACACTTCTGCCAACGACTTACCAAGTTTTCTATCCCACTTTTGAAAAAGTTTGTGTCACGTGTTGAAAGAAATTCAGAAAATGCATTTTTAATGTCTAAATCATCTGTAAAAATTTTCCTCGTAAAAAGTTGTCCAAACTCCGAAAAAAGTGGTGGTCTGTAGGAGATAGATCAGGGGAATATGGGGGGTGTGGTAGGACTTCATAGCCCAACTCCTTTAATTTGTTCACTGTCTGTATTGAAACATGTGGTCGGGCGTTGTCATGAAGCAGAATCGGTCCTTTCCTGTTTACCAATGCCGGCTGTTGCTTGATCAAATTTTGATGCATTTGCTCAATTTCTTGGCAGTATAATGTGGAATCAATTGTTTTGCCCTTTGGTAGAAAAGAATAATGAATGACCCCGGCCATAGACCACCATACTGTAACCATTAACTTCTTCGGATGGAGATTCTGTTTTGGCATTTGCCCAGGAGGCTGATCGGCATCTAACCATTGACCTGATCGGCGTCGATTGTCATACATGAGGACCGTCATATGACTTGTGCCTAGCTCTGACGCAAGTTCTCTGACTGTTTTATGAGGGTCTTCTTCAACAGCTTTTTTAAGATCTTCGTCCTCCACTGATGAGTGAGGTCGTCCACGGGGCTGATTTTCTAAAGTCGTATCTCCTGAAGAAAATTTTGAAAACCAACGACGAATAGTTCTTTCATTAGCACTTCCTTCGCCAAACGCATGATTAATATTCCTTGCTGACTGGGCCGCGGAATGACCAAGTTTATACTCGTAAAAGAAAATTATCCGGAAATCGCGTGTTTCCATGTTCCCGATTGATATTAAACTAAAATATGTAAGCCTACTTGGGACAAAAACAAACATAGCTTGCGACTAGAGGATTAACAAATGTTTATTATAGATGGTAAATATTTTGCTTGGAATCAACACACGACGTTTTAATCCTTTATAAAGATTAGGGTTTAAAAAATCGGACACTTCATGTGTTACAACCGAATAAAAAGGAAGATGAAGTTCGTTAACTGCTAATCGTACCAGTGGGAGGGGCTGGGTTAAGTGGAGGAGAATTTCGAAAATTCCAGATATCTCCATTGTTATACGTCGGATCGAAAATTTGTATAGAATCAATCTACTCTCTAATGTTATGTTCTATAAATGTTATTATATATGTTTTAGTGCTCAGGTTAGCCATGCGAGTTAAGGCTTTGACCTTAATCTCAAATAATAAACCTAGATTGGCGAGTTCGATTCCCGCCTGGACCATAGGAATTTATTTAGTGACGGAATTCACTAAAAAAAATACTTAGTCCCACCCGGTCTAAAAAAGAGTGATAACCTGTAGATAAGCCGCCCCAATTAGCCTAAGTTACAAAAAGTGGACGTTAATAAATAATAATAATAATTATATACTTTTTTTTCAATATCTTGATTATTAACCAAGATATTTGCATTTTTAGTTTTCGGTCTTCAGTAAACCCCCCACTCCTACTGATGCCATATTAACAATAAGCTGTTATATTATGAAGAACTTTACTTGAAGCCTAAATACCAAATATTGTTCTCGTTGAACGTTTTACGTTTTGAGACAAATGCAAATACGGCACGCTCGTGGGAAATCTGATTAGTTAACGTAGCCTCTTCGTGCCGGACTTTTTAATTTCCACAACTAATGTTTTATATGTTTTCTCTGACTGGAATATTAACCGAGTTATTTGTGTTATTTGGTTTCAGCCTTTGGAAAACCTTCACTTCTGCTCATCCGATTTTCACTTTTAGTACCTCAGTTACCAGACATCTTGCGCTCAGCTAGCATTTTAATTCCTATTAACAAGTAACGTAGAAATAGCGTCTTGTCTTACCCTCTTAGTCTTCTTCGCGAGCATATACCCCAGAGGTTGAGGCGGCAGATCCTCGGTGGTGTGTGCATAGTGCAGTACTGCAGCTGTGTGTGCAGAAGTGAATCTCTCATCACAGTCCATCAGACCCCGGAACCTCATCCAGTAGTTGTCAGAAGGCCCGGTAGCAGTCAGCACGAAGTCCCATCTCTCTCCAGCGTACGAAACCAGCGACTCGACTGGAAATAAACATTATATTAATTAACTAGTCATATTAAGTGTCGTTGACTGGTACAAATTGAAATGGGTTCACCTGCAAAGCTATAAAGATTAGATTAACTTATGCGGGTATCATGCCGTTATTTCCATAACGAACCAGAAATGAACACATCATGGCACATAATGATCGTAAAGCTGAAGTCGATAGAAGAATAGCACGTGCTAAACAAGCCTTCCAAAGCAAAATGAGTATTTCAACTAATAAGCATATAAGGTATGGACACCTAAGAAATGTTTGCTAAGTCTTTCGTATGGAGTGCTTACGAGAGCAAAAGTTGGACCCTCCACAAACGGGAATATAATATATTGGAAGCAATGGAATTTTGTATCTGGCACAGAATCACAAGAAAGAGTTGGACTAAAAATAAATCCAACATTGAAGTTGTAAATGAGGCAAGTGAGAGCAAAAGTCTTATCAAGGCCTTGGGGGAAAAGAGAGCGAAACTTCTTGGGCATATCGTAAGGCACAACGACTTCATTACTAATATATTTGAAGGTGAGGTCTTTGGAAATAGGGGAAGAAGGAGGCCTAGAAAATCCTACTTTGAATAATCAAGCATCTTATGGATTTGGCTGAGTATAGTAATATGAATAGAGGTAGCTTGTGAAAGTACACAATGGTTGCAACTACAAGGCAGATCATGATGATATATGTTTATCTGGAGCTGGAAATCAAAATTTTGAAGTTCATACAATAGTCGACTCCCAAATATACGAAATCCATAGAAATCCTCCTAGCCATTTTTGAGTAATTGAGTAACACACGGTTGTACAGTCAGATAAGATTTTCAATTTTGATGCCATTGTTTTTAGAACGGTCTGAAACGTGAAACAAATTCCAAATTTAAAATGGGAATCAGGCCAATTTTAGAGTTTTATTTGTATAGATTAAAATTCACCACATTTAATTCATTAATATGGTTAAGAAAGATGTCATAAAATATTTATTTGTACCACCCGGAATACCAGCAAATCAGCGGCCAGTCTCCTGAATGCACTCAGTAGATGGAAAAATAATAAAATCTCTGTAATATGCTGGATGGTAGAGGAACCAATTGATAAGGATCAATAAGAAGGCCAAGTCCTCTACTGTTTTTTAATATAATGCAGAGTGCACTTTCGGAGTCAACGCTCCATCCTCAGTGCCTGCTGATTAAAACTGCGTAGTCTGGACCACGATCGCCGGGCGACAATAATATAGTAAATAAAATAGTAAATTTAATAAATTCTGCTTTAATTTTTCCAAAATATGTTTACCTTCTACGGGAGCTATGTCCGACCCATCACTGCTGATGGCCAGGATGGTATGGTTGTCAATGGACATCTCTATGGGACAGTTCAAGACACCTGCGTTGATCAGCCGGAACCTGTAGCGCTTGCCCTGCAATAAACTCAACCGGTAAATAATCGTTCAAAATTCTATTCAAATTGTATGAAGTCACTGGATATCAAGGACAGCTTCTAATAACTCATTTCATAGCAAAGGCTAAAATCATTTGATGCATTGGAAGGGATATATAATAATAAATGTTCGTCACGCAGGGGCTGAGTAAACTAAGCAGATTTCCCACTTGCTGGAATATAGTCCCCCAATCCCTGGTCCGATGGCAGGCATTGGACTCGTAAGATCTTTATTCAAGACTGAAAATTTAAAAAATACAAATTCCTCGGTGTTGAAGTGTTGGCCTTAATCTCACATGGCAAACCCAGAGTGGCGGGTTCGGTTTCCGCATGGGCAATAGAAATTTACTTATTTTGACGAACTCACTAAATAGTATCCTTAGTCCCACCATAGCTAGAAAGGGTGGTAAACTGTAGATAGCCCGTTCCAATTAGCCACAGTAGCAAAAAGTGTACTTTAATAAATAATAATAAAAAACAATATTTCGGTTGACAGTCTTGGTAACGAAAAAGTGAACCGAACGACATTTATAGAAAATAATAATCCTAAATATTATTGAATCCAAATATCTTAGTATTTGTCGATCGAAAAATGCTCAGGAACCGATCTTATTCAATTATCGATGCCCTACAATGGTCGTTTTAACGATTTTGCCCCACTGAATTTTGCTTAAAAATAGAGAAAAGTCCGTCACCCAGGTGCTGCGTTAACTAAGCAGATTTCCCATGTACGCCACGTATTTGCATTTATCTCAAAAAGTAAAAGTTCAATGAGAACAACAATTGGTATCTAAGTCTTAAATAAAGTGTTTCATTATATGAAAGAGAGATATGAGAGTATTTTTTATGGGACATGAGTAGGAGTGGGGGTTTACTGAAGGCTCAAAACTAGAAAATGCTAATATTTCGGTTAATATTAAAGTTAGAGAATAAATGTTTATAACAACATTTGCAATAAGTAGATTATATGCAATTTTTCGATCCGACTCATAACAACGGAGACATTTTGAACTTTCAAAATTCTCTCCCTCTAACTCCCCCCCCCCCCAGTGGAAATGTGCTTAGTTTACACACCCCCTGCGTGACGTTTATGTTATTTTTTTGTATACCTGTTCAACAGTGAAGGAAGCCGGTGGGGTCCTCTTGCCCATCTGATGGCCATAGATGCCTCTCCCGTTGACGAGCAGAGTTGGAGGCTTGTTGTCCACCTGCGAGTGGTGATGGCCGGTGAACACTGCTACAGTCAGCTGATGGGACCAGTCTATCAGCTGTATAGTGTGCTCTGACAGGTCTTCATCATACAGCTGTCTGTGTGGTTCTTCTCCGGACCGCACGATCAATGCTCCGAACATACCGTCGGCTCGCTGCGTCCCTGCAAAGCAAAGTATTCCTTACAGTCATTCAAATCTACAATTAATTCCTTATAATAAGAAGGGCGCGGGGTTAAACGTCTGGCAACATAGATAGAGGTACCAAATTCGACCTCCAGGAACACACATTAAATTTACACACTTTGCAGACACATTATAACATAAACTCACGTGTTTTGTTTATAAACGCAATACATTATTATATATAAACAAATTTATTTATATGTTTTTTTTTTTAATTTTATTTTTTAACGCTTAAATAACATTTGTATTATCAAAAATAGGATATATTAGATCAAATAAATAAATTATTTTTCTTAGCTTTGCTGAGCGCTCACCAAGTTTTCATGTAAAACGTAGAGCAGGGAAATTTTATCGCAAATAAACTTTCTTGGGTGGCTAAAGGTTTTTTTCTACAATGTCAGCCAAAGCATAAAATAATTCTATATATTCTTCATAGTTCAATGGAAAGGGTTCACCAATAAAAACACCTTCATTCACAATTGCCCTACATGTTTCATGACTTACCCTAACACCTCTTCAGGGGTCTTTCAGCTCTCAAGAGGTGATAGGTAACCCACGAAACGTGTAGGGCTTTTGAATTCAATTTGTTTCAGAATAAGAAGACAAAAGTTTATTAATCTTTTATATTTCATTGTATATTTATAAGCGAGAAACAGTTTTATTTACTGACCCTGCGAAAAAAGTAAGATGATATAGTCAAGTAGTTGGGTCGAAAATTACTCTTAGTAAAGAATAGAATAGAATACGACATGTTGCATTCTGAGTGGCTGGACGAACGAAATCTCTTTAATGGACAGAGCATCACAGCGGTTTGGACTTCTTGGTTCGAAAAAACTTGGAGGCTTCAAGAAAGACAGCATCAAAAGCAATGGAATTGCTTGTCGAACCTGAAGTTGTATGTGCTAATGGGAACTGAATCATTTGAGCGAGACATGATGAAACAAGGAAAACCGTCAGACGGCTTAAGATAATAAATACTTGCGGAAGCTGAGCATCCAATGATAACAAATCGTGGTGGTGCAAGCTGCGTGTAAGCAGGTGTGACCTTTCGGAAACGATAAGACATCCCATATGAAGATAGATCGCCTTGGAATATGAGATGTACTAACTGTTTACATTTTCCGTACCGTTGGAAGAGGAAGTGACTTATCACCTGGAAGCTGTCAAGGATTGCTGGAGATGGGAATAGCTGGAGAATATAACAATCGCAGGGTCCAGTAGGCATCGGGGTCTCAGCCACTGCTGGCAAGGAAGGTCTCGGTCCGAGGCCGCAACTGCACTTCTTACGATGCAGTTTTTGCATTCTGACATGTCGACTGAACAAGGTTCACAACTCTCATTATCAGTCCTTATCAGTTCTAACAGTCCCAGTAGCCCTGAACACGCCGTATTTGGGAAAGGAATGAACAATGAAGATCTTAACTTTTGACAATGGTTTCTCTGGACTTCTATTCTATTGATCTCTATCGGTAAACTGTTGACTCCGAAGACTCTCCATATATTTTTTGTAGGAGAAGAAATATTGACGCATAGTTTAAAAAAAAAAAGTCCGTTTCGCAGGGGCTGCGTAAACTGAGCAGATTTCCACGTGGTGGCATGCCATATACTGACTGATCTCCATCCATTTAGCCATAGTAGCAAAAAAAATGACTTTAATAATTGTGTTTCAAAATATAATAGATCATCCAAGGTTATCATTCAACATCTCTCCTACTGTTCATTTAGACTTCCTTGACTACTTTTAGCATAGTCAGAGGGCCCATGACGTGGTCAGGAATCTAACTTTTATTTTGATAAGAAATGCTGATAATGATGACAAGGACGTTTAGTACGGTGTACCTGACCTCCAGGTATAGTTTCCTTGTTAGGACATCTCATCACAATAAAGGTATTTTTTGCATATTTTTGAAAATTGTGATCGGAATACAATTCTATCATATATGGTCACACACTTGTCGTTAATGATCCATTGTCGTATGATTCATTACAAAACCAATTCTAAAAATTTAAAACCTGGTGGGTGGGGGTGAAAAATGTTTAAAAAAAAATCGGATTGCTGAGTTTTAAAGTACATTAAAAACCATAAAACTATCATTTGTAACTTTTTTTTTTATATCTGTTACCGTTTTAACAATATTCGCTCAGAAATATTAAAGCGATTTTTTTCAGGAGGTGATTTCAACGAACTCTACTTGCAAACATTTTGTATTTTCGGGTTCTCTAGCGTCAATTGTAAGTCATCCGTTTTGAGTGTGTTGCTTTACGGGAGCGAAAGTTAGACTCTGCAAAAGGGAACATAATAGTTTGAAGTAATGGAATTGTAGATCTGGCGCAGAATTACAATGAACAAATTGGAATAAAAAAAAAATGCAACTTGGAAGTCCTAAATAACGTAAGCAAAAGTCTTATCAAGGCCGTGGAAAAAAGGAGAGTGAAACGTCTTTGGCATATCATAAGGCACAACGACTTCATCACTAATATATTCGAAGGTAAGGTTTTTAGGTAGGCCTGGAAAATCCTATTTTGAAGACATCTTTTGGATTTCGGTGAGAACAGTATATGAAAAGAGGTAGCTTCCAAATCAATTGGTCGCAACTTCAAGGCGTAGCCTTTAGATCATGATGGCATTGGTGGTCGTATTTGTGGTGATGATGTAGATGATTTTAAGTATTCACCCGGTTTAGCTAGGAAAATCATTGGCGACTGAATGATGATGGTATTTTTTTTTTGGTAAGGCTACACTAAGTAAAACATTTTTTCATTTCCTGTCCTAGTGTTTGGGGTTACCTAACTAGGTAGGTATACCATAATATCTAGTAGGTGGGTATAGTAATACAAGTTTTAAAAAAAGAAATATTTAATAGTATATTACCTGAATGGGAATGCCAGAAATGAGTTCCAGTGTTGTAAGCTGTGTACCTGTAACAATTAAAAGTATATAAATTCTCTAAATATATAAGAAATATATTTTTAAATTATATATTTATATTGTTGTGAAATACGCATCTATTGGTCTACTTCAATGATTTTGTTGCTGTTTTAAATGCAAACGCACTCCCGTTTAATCAAGCATTTAAAAAGTACAAAGAAAATGAGGGCGTTATTGCAAAGACGGGAGTCAATTGTGCCAGAGCGGAATCTAGAACCTTCTAGGAGCCCGACCCCAACCAATCAGCGGGAGAGTTGGCGCCTCGAAACTACTAGAGCCGACGCGGGTTATCTAAAACTCAGCCCGTCAGTTCAGTTTAGATGAGAACCAGCAATTTGACGAGTGATGCACTCGTGAGCTATTGTGCAGTGTAATAAGTGCCTGAAGTTACACATACAACATACATTGTGGTTAGTTGTGAAAAAAAATAGGTTACCAAGTGTATAAATAAAAGTAATGATCGCACTGTTAAAAAGGTTAAATTTTATTGAATTAATTTTGCAACCAAAAGATCACTACTAATCAACGTTTATTATTTTTGTATTAAACGTAACAATATGATGGTTAAAGTTATTTAATCCAAGGAGTACTGTTGTCTATTTTATTATGTTTCCTTATATTGATGTTAAACGTTTTTTCTATAAGTTTAATGCTCTTAAACGTTATTTATATAATTTTAACGCTTTTAAACGTTATTTCTATAATTTTAACGGCTTTAAAAGTTATTTTTATAATTTAATGGTATTGCTCACTTTGGTTGTATTTAAGGTTTTATATATACCTGTATAGGAAGGATGCTTTGGGTAGTACAGGGCACTGCGATACATAAGGCACTCCATCCATGTATGGTGATTCTCGCTGGTGCATCCCGTGCCAATGGATGGTTGTAGTCTCCGCCATAAGTCTGTTCTCCAGCTCGATCTCCACCCTGTCGCCCAGGCAGACCTGCGGGCAATGTCATTCATCATATGTTGGTCAGCCTACTTGAGTTTTGTAATCATTAATCCTGTTTCTTATCACACAGGTAAGCGATGGACAGTAGGATACCCTCGAATAATCTGGAAGTCCTAATTTCGTAGAGGAGCGTCTAAATATTGTTCTATCTTAACACTTTGGCGACCACAATGGGTGTTTACTTCTAGAAGTCGCTGTACTGGCTAATAATACATACAAATCTAGCTTAAGGCTAAAGTTTCCGAAAGCAAGAATTCGTTATTAGCTATGACACTAAAGGTGACTAAGAAATTGGTAATTTTGGCATTTAAAGTGACACTTCCATGAATGATTGGGAACAATAAATGATTCTGAGTTTGGTCTTGGATTATGTTTCATTTAGACTCAAGATGAAGATTAAATGAGTGAGGAGATTTTTTCTGATTCTCAAATTTTATGAAATGGGCACTCAGTACTATTCTATTTCAAGAGACAGACGTTACTTTCGGTATACTTTGTGGAGAAATAAATACTCTGTGGCATTTTGTTTTGGGTTCCGAAGCATTTCGAACAAGCCAAATCAGATTCTCTATAAGCTTCGCGGGGGCAGAAATGTTTATATTAGGTGAAAGTTTCAAAGTGTTACCTTAATGTTGCTTTGCGCAATGGGATCGATCCATAAAGGGACAAGCGATTTTTACTTTCCACTTTGAATTTCTTTGTAATTATATTTTTGGATAGATATTTGTTGTGTGTAATCGTTGTAGTATAGTGTTGATGCGTGGACTATCTTCAGTTAATAAGTGATGTACTATTAGGTGTTGACAAAGTCTGCAGTCTATAATTATAGGTTTTATTGTTAGTGTGACGTTGAACTTTTTACATATTTTTCTGTCAGTAGGTTACACTAAATACAAATGTGTTCTTGCTCTATGTCCTATACGCAGTCTGGTTATTACCATTTGCTACCTTCTCGTAAATTGGTCATTTTCCCATACTTTAGTCATGCTTTTAATCCGTCAAAGTACAACATAGGTAAGTACATGAAGGAATAATAAATATATTATTCTAACTGCCCCTTAACAATTAGAGATCTTGTCAATCACCATCGACCCAACTGTATTAGCATACATTAGTCCAATGAAGACATTAAATTAGGTACTGTCAGCTCTGGGTGGTTTAGCAGCAAGGTTTGCTTGATGATCTACAATAGTTCTAAGCTTTAGCATCCTGGTTTCTTTTGTAGTCTGTAGAGTAAAGACAATGTCCGTGTTATAATGGGATGTGTGGTATAGATATATCTCAAGGTTAGTAAGGAACTTGGTAAGGGAATGCAAAATTAATTATTTAACGTGAGAAATTACCTCTATGCTTGGACCAGGGAATTTCCTGTTGACGACCACTAGAGGTCTCTGTATGCCGTCTGTGGCGATGCAATCTTCCCGATAGCAGTCTGTGATGTTGGCGGGGCAGTTGTGACATGCTTTGCTCAGACTCTCGTACCACTCCAATGCGAACTTGTATCTGCAAGTCATGAGGCTCCCTGAGCTGCAGTCCCTTCTGCAAGGATGATCCGAGACCAACCTCGCTCGCTCCAGATGGTACGCCATGTCGCCGGTAACCTCGTTGGTCTGGAGGTAAGCAGGCTCTGAGTTGAGCAGCTTACTGCTTGTGTCGGTAGGCTGCTGACTCCGTTCAGTCGTTGAGTAGCTTTGCTCAGTCTTTTGGTTGCTTTGACGAGGGTGTTTGGCGATTTCTTCCTTGCGAACTCTGGGGATCTCCGTGACCCTGTTGCTTTGAGCAATGCCGGAACCAGCTTTGAAGGTGTTGCCGCCGTTTTGATCAGTCTTAGATTCGATCTCCAGAGATTTGTGCAACTTGTCGAAAAACTGTTTCCTATTAATGAGCTCATCTCGCACAGGCTGAGGACGACTCTCGTCTTTCGTCACTTCCTCTGTGGGTTGTTCTTTAGTCTGGAATGCTTCTTGGTCGTCTTGTACGGTGGTTTCCAGCTGTTCAGGGACATCTGTTAGTAGTGTGGAAGGCAGAGTAGGCGGTGCTGTCGAAGGCAAATAGAAACCGGAGAAGAGAATGGTCGTCCTATCTGATGAATCCTCTTGTGCCTTAACAACTTCCTGCTTCTCGAGATTGCCCAACGATGATGAGCTCTGCTCCAAAGCCGCGCCTGCAAAGAAACACTTTCATCAGTTATTATGATAAATTAATAAATTTTTCTCTGAACTAAAATAATTCCGTAAATTGGGAATAGATTTGTTTTTCCTTGCGTCCTATTAATTGAAATATTTTTCCATTATATTTTGAGAATTAATATTTTGTGTTACTTATGTACGTCCACTTTGTGCTACTATGGCTAATTGGGACTGGCTTTTTTTCCTAGCAAGGGTGGGACTAAGAGTTTTATTCTATGGGTTTGACACTAAAATTTCTTTTGTCAAGGCAAGAACCGACTTTACGACTCTTGGTTTAACAAGTGAAATGAGAGGAACAGAAATCGAAATGGGATGATACGTACTAAAAAAAAAATAGTTGAAGTATAAGTGTTAATCAAAATTTTAATTTAGCTAGAAAGAAAAGAACTTAGAGAAAAGTGTGATAATCGAAGCCATTATATTCTTTGAGATAACGTTCATAATTTCACAGTTTCATTGACATTTATAGTGATATAAGAATATTTGTAACATCTCATGTTATACTTAAATGGGCAAACAAAGACATAGTTCACCAGGGCGCTGCAAGAGCTAGGCTATGAGTTCCTTGGAACGGAGGGAGTCTAATGAGTAAATCTGGTTAACAGAGGTTGGTATGGCAAATGATTTTGACTCTCCTAGATCCTGTCATCTGGCAAAATGATCGCTGGTGATCTGAAAATATCACCAGATATGATATAATGAGCCCCCTTTGTCGGCAATAATGTCATATTACTTGATATGCTATAATAAGTCTCTTTGTCTGTGATATGTCATATCACCAGATGTGATTAAATGAGGTCCCTTTGCCGGTGATAATGTCATATCATCTGATATTATATAATAGACCCCTTGTTGTTGATCTGGTCATATCACCAGATAAGATAGTATGATGCCCCTTTGTCAGTGACAATGTCATATCACCAGATATTATACAATAGACCCCTTTGTTGGAAATATTATCATATAACCATATTGAGGACCTTTTGTCAGTGATAATGCCATATCACCAGATATTAGATAATAGTCCCCTTTGTTGGTGATATTGTCATATCACCAGATGTGATTAAATGAGGTCCCTTTGTCGGTGATAATGTCATATCACCAGATACTATATAATAGGCCCCTTTGTTGGTGATATTGTCATATCACCTGATGAGATACAATGAGGTCGATTTGATCACTATCTACATAAATCGCTGATCACGATTCCCCTCGTTGGCTTCCTAAGATCTCAATGCCATCTGAAAAAAAAACATAAACTGATTTATATCCTGATTCCCTCGACCTATACATTGCCACAGGTCCTTATCAGTTTGACTTATCAATTTAACAAGAGCGATTTCCCATGACTATGTCAGCGTTAGTCACGATCGAGGTGTTGCAAGAGCATTCTGTTTACACGCAGAATATCCCCATTCATAAACCCATCCCTACAACATGTGCCTAGCAATTAGACAATAAAACTACACGGACAACAATAGGTAATCCGATTGAGAAAAATAAACTAGAGGCACACCTGTTGACTTTGTGTTCACCTCTAGGCCATGAACAGTGTAAACAACTTCCTGATCATCGTGATCGAGTTTTCACATAATTTCCTCATGAGATCATCATAACCACTGGAATTACAGATTTTAGCAGCACCAAGAAATTTAGGGTATGTGTGTGGGGGGGGGATGTAAAATGATTTTCTTCTTGTCGTTAAATCAATTTGTGCATCAATGAAAATTGAAGCCTGAGACAGTTGGTCAGAAAAATCATGTTTCATAGCACATTAGGGATTGTTTTTATTTATTTATTTAAACGAGTTCCGCAACTCCGGCGATTTACTCATTATTCAAGTGTGCTCAAAAAAGCGAATAGCAAAGAGAAAATTAAAGGAAGAAACGGAAAAGGAGTGGACAATGGCATACAGTGATTTTTGATACGGTTCATTGGCATACCAGTATTATATGAAATAAATAACATTGTATCTGGTGACATCAGGGTGGTGAAAATAGTATAAATGAAAATGTAAGTATAGAAGGGAGAAAGAAAAAAAAAATAATAAAATAAGGAAAAGAGAAAATCAACAAAAAATCAAATAAAAAAAAATAATAAAAAAAAGGGAAAGGGAAACCAATTAGGGATTAACATCCCAACATAGTATGTCTAACCAGGAGCAGTAAAAAACGATCGTCACCTAGGAGTTTGCGTAAAATAAGCAGATTTCCCAAGTGATGGTACGACACACTAATGATGTCATCTCCCTTTATATTCTCTATTTCTAAGTAAAGATCCGATTAGTAGAATTGGGGGTTAACTGAAGGCTGGAAACACGAAAAAAACGAACCACTTTCTCAATATATGAGTTAACAAAGAAAATGTATAGAACAACAATTGTAGAGCATTAATAGTTTAACAAGATTGGTTCAACAATAACGGAGATATTTGGACTTTTTGAATTCAACTCTAAACCATAAATGGTGGGCAACAATCGGCACGCTGCAGCGAGGAGGGTAAAAGAGCTCTTAGAAAATAAGACATCTGCTGAGCTAGCATTTGCCGCCGATATTGCTAAAAAATCGTGTAATCGTAATCCGAAGTCTTCGTTAAGCTGTCATCAAACATTAGCTCTATATTTAGATTTAGATTTATCTGAAAGAAAATATAAATTATTAAGATCTGTTGTAAATAGTGTGCAAAAAAATTGTTTTCCCTCCTTGTACGCATTAAATTTATATAAAAATACTCGCACCAGATTTTTTTTTCTCAACCGATCATATTGCTAGCAGGCTTATTCGATTCAGCTAATCATTCTCTTCAATTTGTGTTCTATTCATTTTTTCGATTGGAGGCTTCCTTTTTGAGTTATTAATTTTGTCCGCTTTGCCCATATACTCAATGCACTGTGCGCTGCAAGATAGACTATGGTAGACCTGGGATAGACTATGGTTGAAAACCCAATTAAACAAAAATATTTCACTACTTACTCCAAATGAGGAAGATGAGGAGAGATTTGTGCGTTTGGCAGTACTTATAAATGCGAACAGTTCTTTCCAATGATGAAAGTTAATAAATCAAAACATCGTACAAGGCTGACTGACGATAATTTGGAAAATTCTTTACGTCTTTGTATCAGTGGAATTAATCCAAACATCGATGGATTAGTTTCCCAAATTCAAGCTGAAGTGTCTCATAGATTTGTGTCGCAACTTAAATTTCGTTGTTGGAATGATTTCAAATTTTACGATTTAATTATAATGTTGTACCTATGTTTTTCATTTTATTTTGTTATTTTAATAAATTCTATTATGATCACATTGTCGTTATAATTCCATGTCTGATATCTATCGTTAAAAATTATCAACACTCCTTTTAAAAGCGGCCCGCGAACGTATTTACACACTATAGTTTGGCCCCCAACATGTCAAAGGTTGCACATAACTGGTTTAAACGGTCCGATATTAGCCATTAACGAATATGAATTTTCGTGTTGAATGAATCATCTTTCTGTGTACCGTTAAGACTTATGTTACTATAAAGTTTGTGTTTGTACGTAATAAAACTACTGCTTGATATACCCCAAACAGCCGGTAATGACTGACAATAGATTTGACAATAGTATTTACGTAATACTTTGAGTCATTTATTAGTCATATTTCCTAAGAGGGGAATTAAGTATTGAGCACTCTCAATAGGTAAGATCTAAAAATGGGACTGACCTAAACGTTTCTGTAAATGTTCATCCATCCAATTTAGGAGACGAAATAAATAATGTTCGTCGCCCAGGAACTGAAATTAAGCAGACTTCCCGTGTGTTGAAACCACACTCTAATGATCTCATCTCACCATCTATTCTGTATTTATCCCTTTGTAAGGAATCTATGAATACGGGATTTGAAATTTATTCTGGGCATGAGACATTTAGTGTCTCAGTTGCGCTAAGTAAAAAGTCCGTCACGCAGGTGCTGCGTTAACTAAACAGATTTCCCACGTATTTGCATTCGTCTTAAAAATTAAAATTTCAATGAGAACAATATTTAACTTTTGGTACTTATTGGTAGTTAACTTTCACAATTCATTTATTGAAAGTACTTCTAATGTAATCAGAAGTTCAAAAGTTATGTATAATAGTTTTTAAGTATCTTTAGTCTTGCCCTGAAGAAGAGGAAATAAATATTCTTGAAATATTGGCATAAACTAAGAATTCTTGGTCTTTGGTCAAAACTCCAAGAAACAACACCAAATATAAATATAACCTGGTCGAAAACAACAAAAACAACACACACACACACACTCACTCATATATATATATATATATATATATAATTTTGAACGGACCTCATTTTCGTCATCTACTAGGTAGGCTCGATGGACATTTGAGGAAATATTCGAAAACAACATCGTCATGAGTACTACTTCAATAGCTGATTTCTGCTGAAATTGGGCCAGAACTTATTAGCAGATTTCCCTTGAGGGTCGTACTCATGGCGCAATTTTTGAATAATTTCTTCAAATGTCTATCAATCAACCCTGGAGATGGCGAAAATTCGAAATATCTTCGTTACTGTCCGTTTTCTCGAAATATTGTACAGAACCAATTTTATCGCAAAAGTAATTCTCAATAAATGCGGTTAAGTACGTTTTTCCTCTATCTTGATTATTAACAGAAATATTTGCATTTTTTTTAGTCTTCGGTCTTCAGTAAAAATTGAGGTAAATGCAAATACGTGGCGCACATGGGAAATCTGCCTAGTTAACGCAGCCCCTGTGTACGGACTTTTTCTTAATCTCCTAGGCAGGGTCGATTTGCATTTGAAGAAATAATTCGAAAATTGCGTAATGAATTGCACCGCAACAGCAGAATTATCTTAAAGGAAATCTGCTAAAATGGAATACTAATGATGTCAATTACATAATATATCTCAAGGTCGTGTTATCCAATTGAAAAATGGCGATCCTGTCGATAGGACGGACACAAATAAAGGAACCCGCCGATGATTAGAAAATAAAATGCTTTGAGGAGACCTTGAGGTCATTTCATATTGAGCTGCAAATGACTGCGGTTCTCAATGAGGTCATTAAGGATCAGAACGGTCATCGGATCACGTGTTTCACTCGGCCACTCCAAGGATCATGGAACACGTTTGCTGTTTCAGCCGTCATGAAACACGTTACAGCCCACGGGACACCGCCTACCACAACCTTCCTCATACCCATTAGCAATATGAAATTATCCATCTTCTGGGAGTTTGTACAATATTCTCCGATCAGCGATCCCTACCTCTCCCACGGACCTTATTCGCAAGAGATGTTAGGCAACCCAAAAATTAAAAAAGGAATCTGAAATTTTGTGTGCGTGTAGATTAGTTTATCCATATCAAAGAACAATTTTTTGTTCGCGAGGGACTACAATTTAAAGGGGACAAATCACTTCTTGTAAAAAATCGGTTATATATATTTCTGAGTGAATATTGTTAAAACGGTATAGATATATAAAAAGAGTTACAGTAGATAGTTTCATGGTTTTTAATGTAATTTAAAACTGTGTAATCGGAATTTTAAATGACAAAGTTTTCAAAATTTCCCCACCCACTCAGTTTTTTAAATTTGTTTAATACTGAATCATATAGCGTATTTAACGAAGAATTCAAATAATTATGACAAATTTGTATTCCGCTCACATTTATTTTCTAAAGTAATCTAAAAAAAACCTTTATTGTATATTGCTTTGTGGACACCTCATTCATCAGTTCGTTACTCTACTTACAGCGTTAGTTTTAAACGGCGGTTTGGTTGGATTAAACTATAATTCTAACATTTGAAACTTTTTTTTAATATTCGTATATTACCGATTTAACAATATTCGCTTGGAAATATAAAAAATCTGCTAAAACGGTTTTATTAATTTTTTCATATATATTACCGTTCAGAAATATAAAAACCGATTTTTTTCAAGAAGATTTTACCACTACAAATCGTACCTCGCGATCAAAAAATACATTAGTATTACGGATCAATACAAAGTTTCAGATTTTTTTTTTAAATGTTTGATTCCCTAACCTCCCTTGCCAGTTGGCTATTATTCCATGAATATTTGATTCATTAAGCAATTATAAAAATTTAAATTTATAACATCAAGCAACAATGAGACAAAAATGTACAGTAAAATTAGGAAAAAATTAGGATTTTCTTATTAGAAATCCATCTTATTCAGAAAAATATGATGCATTTATTTTAAGAAAATACTTCAAAGAATTTGCTTTAAATTATTACTTCTTCTTCTTTAATATTAATTAGCATAAATAATCATTCGAATCAATTTACAATGAATAAATAGTTCGTTTATTTTTTAAGCCCTTGAGTTATTTATTGTTCAATGAATAATTTACTATACATCTTCATTATTTTTATTCATTCATGATGAATAACTAGCATAGAAAATGTAATTTTGCATGACTGAATAATACGATTAGCCAATAAACTATGACACATCCTTTTTAAAACTGAAATTGAAAATATTATTTTCAACGAAACTTTATTGTTGTGAGACACTTCATCAATTAAAGCTTCTTGATTCGAAAATACTTATTAGATTTACACCATAGTCGATATTTAACCGTTTCATTCAATCATATTCGTTAATGACTGAAATCACATATGGAATAGAGGGAAAATTCAAAAATTCAACCTATCTCCGTTATTTTGATTCAGATAGTAAAATGTTACAGAAACAATCTTGTTAAACTCCTGAGGCTTTACAATATTTGTTCTATAAATTTTCTCGTAAACTAAATATTAAACAAGTTATTCGACTTCTGTACATCGGAGTTTTATTTAGAAATAGACAATATATGACGAGATGAGATCTCTTGTGTAGCATACCAACACGTGGAAAATCTGGTTGTTTTTACGCAGCCCCTGCGTGACGGACGTTTTAAGGTAAGACTAAAAAGTTTGTGAGCCCTTCTAACATAAAAAAAAAAATCGTGTTGTCCCTTGATTGAATCAACTCCCAATTCTCCAAGCGCATGAAGATTAATGCTTTAACATCCATGGCTAATTTTAACACTAAACGACATGGCAAGATATAGTTTTAAATGAGGAATACCATATGTACAGGGCATTGATTGTAGTCGTTACGAAAATGGCCTTCCAAAAGCCTAACAATATAGTAGTCATTGTAGCTCAAGCGAAATTATATCTGACTAAATCCTTCAGGTTATCCGACATATAATCTTGTGAGCTCCAAGATCACATACATTCGTTAAAGGCACGCTGGAGCTGCGTTAACTTAGCAGATTTCCCTGGCGCTGGAAAGGTACTCTGATGATATCGCCTCGCACCCTGTCCCCTCTCTTACTGACTCCTCCTCAACTCATATCAGGTCCTCCTTGGTTAACCGGAGTTGTAGGTTGAGTAACGCGAACCTCCTTGACGGCGGCTACAGATCTCCATCTCGTTTAAATATTAATGAGCACACTTATAAATTTTACAAAGACCATTTCCTCAATACAAGTATAATATCCCAGGAATGTTTGTACACAGTAGCTCACAACACAGGAAGCATCATTACTGAAGACAGTGATCGGCTGAAGTCGATGGAAGAATAGCAATTCCTAACCAAGCCCTTCAACCAAAAGGAATACTTTAACTAACAAATATATATGTATCGATACCACGAAAAGTTGAAACTTAGGAAACCCAAAGTCGTTTGCTGATTTCGGGAGCGAAATGTGGTTTCATTCATTAGGGGTTAAAATCTTAATTGATAATACACAAACTATTTGCATGTATCTCAATAAAGGTACATTGAAAAAACAAATTGTATTTCTGCTTGGAAAAAGATGTTCCGCTCTCACATGTCCTATTTCAGCCGGTAATGAACTTGATCTTTAGTTTTATATAAAGCTTTTAAATATCGAATTTGGTACCGTTGAAACCAAAATTGCGACCGCTAGAGCATATTTATGGGCGCAATGATTCCATACAACATTCAGTGTTTATTGTAGGCGGAGGGAGGCTCTGAACCTGATCCGTAAAGAATATGTCAGTCGGATAAAGATATATATATTTCTAACTCACCATTGCATGATGTGGTTGCACATAACGCCAGCCATACTCCTACCAAACACTTCATTATGTGTACGACTGCCTCTGAAAAATAATAATATACATTAAACTTCACTAATATTTTCTATTGGCAAAAAAAAATTAAAACATTCATCACGCAGGGGCTGCGTAAAATGATCAAATTTCCCAAGTGCAAGGATATGACAGGTCTCATCTCACCGTCTGTTCTCTATTTTAAACTGGATTTGAAATTTAATAAATGGTACAACGACATGTTCAGTGACTCAGTGACTCAAAGTGAAAGTCGAGTTAGTATAAGGTGGGGGTTTGCCGAAGGCTAAAAAACAGAAAAATAAAAACATCTCCATTAATGCTTGACTTACGAAACACAATGTTCGGAAAAACAATAACAGAATATTATTGTATAAGAATATATACATATATTTGTCTTTTTACCTTTAAATTTTGAAAATTTTTAATATCTCCGTTATTGTGCGTCAGATCGTAAAAATTGTATAGAACCAATCTTATTCGTAATAAAATTTTCTTTAAATGTTGTTATATACGTTTTTTGAACTATCTTGAGTATTAACCGAGATATTTGCATTTCATAGTTTTCGCTGTTCAGCACACCCCCACTCCTAATCATGTCATATTAACAATAAGCTGTTATTTTCTGAGGCACATTATTTGAAACACAAATACCAAATATTGTTCTTATTGAACTGGGGCTCAGGTTAGCCATGTGAGTTAAAGCGTTGACCTTTATCTCACATGGTAAAACTAGAGTGGCGAGTTCGATTCTTGCCTGGGCAAAGACGAAATTCATTAAATAACATCCCAAAATCCCACCCTGGGTAGAAAAGGGTGGTAATCTGTAGACAACCCGTCTCAATTAGCCTATGTTGCAAAAAGTGGACCTTAATTAATAATAACAAAAATCTTATTGATTTTTATTTTTTGAGATAAATCTGAGAAAATCTGCTTAGTGAACGCATCCCCTGCGTGACGGAGTTTTGACCTTCTCCGGACCCGTTTTGACTAGTTTTGGTGTGACGTTTGTGTACGCATGCCACGCTACTCAAAGAGATGTATATCACCTTCAAGTATAATAATTTTAAATGAACTGCAGCAAAATGTTTTGTTTATTTAATTTAATTGAAGAACAAAGAAGATATGTCCGCATCAGTTTTTTTTTTTTTATTTCGAAAAATCTCGGTAAAAAATACAACCAGCCATCTGAGAGAAATATGCTTATATATGTGTCATTGAGTAACCGAAATTAATTGTGAATCCCGTTAGCCGAAATAGAGCCCATCGCGGAACGACAAGGTCCTTGAGGTTGTTGGCACTGAGAGTGAAAGTTCTCGGCCTTGGCACTGAACTCCTCCTGTTCTAGTTCAGTTCTCCGCCGACTCAATGTTCATCCGATAACTATCTATCAGTAATGGCTGCTTCTGCTTTATTGTGGTGTAACCGCAATATCACGTTATATACAATGAAGGAAATAAATATACATTTAATCAACCATCTATGAGCCACGTGAGTTCAGGCTTTAGTCTTAATCTCACTTGCTAAACCTAGAGTTCGATTCTCGCCTATACCATAGGAATTTATTTAGTGAACAACACATTAATTAAAATCCCTAGTCATACTCGGGCTAGAAACGGGTGGTAAACAGTAGATAACTCGTCCCAATTAGCCATAGCTAAAAAACGTTTATAAATAACAATAATCAATTAACATAATTCTAACATGCGAATTTTAATTATCTATTTATAAACTTAAACTTTCAAATGAGGTTATCTTTCAATATGAAATTTTATATGACGACTTTATTGTAAATATTACTATTTTTTAATGATAATTAATAATAATGCTACTAAATATTACTATTATTATGAGGAGGGGGTTTATTCTCAGGTTCCTGGATATCTTTTTACCTGGGAATATTTATCCAACCTGTAAAAAGGGTTACTTTATTGGATATACAGCAATTTCCTTACTATCTCGTCAGTAGAATATAATAATATAGATTTTTGAGCATTGCGTAATTATCTCTTCAAATAAATGTAAATAATTTGTACTTTTGACTGCATTTTTATGCACGGGTCTGTTTGTAGAACTAACAATGATAAACACTGGCTGATTCTAATCTGTACAGATCTTTCAATTCTCCAGCTATGAGTTGATTTTTTTTTCTCGGGAATTGGTTTTTGAACATTCTCCTCATTTGAACAGGAATATCAATGATATCTGATGATTTTATTAATGATTGAGCTTGAAGACACTTTATTATTAAATTTTATTATTTTGTTTAAACAAGGAGGAGAACAAAGAATGAACGAAAAAAGTGACTGAAATATACATGAAAATATTGAAATTCATCTAATGGATAATTAATTTCAATTTCTACTACTATATACATTTATATGTATATACGAATGAATAATAGAATACACAGCCGGGGAATACAATAAAATAGAAAGAATGGTAACTACGTTCGTTGCACAGGCAGAGTACGTGTTACAGAGGAAATTATGATTTTCTAATTTTTTATTCTATATTTTGTTTATATCCTTAATCTAACATGGTAAACCTAGATAGAGGAAACCTCCATTTCCGCTTGGGGAATAGGATTTTTTTTTAGTGATGAGCTAAATGGAATCCTTAGTCCCACCCAGGCTAGAAAAGGGTGGTTACCTGTAGATAACCCGTCCTAATTAGTCATAGTAGCAAAAAGAGGGCGTTAGTAAATAATAATAATAAATATAACATAATTAAATAAAGAAGTCCCATGAAATTAAAAAAAAAAATATTATTATTCATCCTTTATCTCTAACGTGGTAAATTTTAAGCTTTGGCCATATTTAATTAAACCTTAAATCGACCATTTTTGGAAAACAAAATTACTATATTTTGTTTTTACTTTCTTGTAAGAAGTAAAGGACATATATACATAGGAAAAATGGTTTTCATATTTTTATGGAAACAACCTTTTTGACATTCCCTGAACCCGTTTTGACTAAATTCGGCTTATCTCTCATAACTCAAAAACTAGTCTTCAAAAATTGAAATTTTATATTTTGGATTTCTGTAATGTCAAGTTGTGTGGCTCTCCTTTCGATAGAAATTGAATAATGGATGGGGGGGGGTTTAGAGGAGGGTGAAAATAAAATATTGCAAGTTTCTCCGTACTTATAAGAAATACTAAAAAATTGTACGTGAACGTTTTTTTTTTATCACGAAACGATATACAGATTATGTGTTTATTAAATTATTATATTGGAATATATTTCAAATAAAAAAAATTAAATGAAGTTCAAATGTTTTGTATAATTTAATCAGAGTAGTAGGAAGTTAAGTGGTGCCCAGAACAGATGTTTGTTTTTAATTTGGATTAGTAGGAAGATAGACATCTGCATTGAATTGAGTTCATGAATGATTGTGAAATATTGATCGAGAACTTACGATTTGTGAGTAGATATTGTGTTGTGGGTAGCTGATCCTATGAGAGGTAGAGGCGGAGAGCAGCGAGGTACTGAGCGCCAGCACCCGGAGCAGGAGGTTAAAAAGGCTGTTCCCGCGCGCGGGGTTTCCCTCTTCCCGGGGTTTTACAGACAGCTGATCACCTGCTCGCTCCTTCCCGCCCAAACATACCCCATCAGCAGAATAAAAAATAAAATAAAAACTGACAAGCGAGGCGTTTTGTAAGCGAAACAGATTTCCCGCGTGATGACACACTGATGGTATCATCTCGAGGTCTATTCACTATTTCTGTCGTTGTACGATGCCTATGTAGACAGGAATTGAAATGAAAAGATGGACATGAGATATATAGTAATAGATACTTGGAGCGAAAATCGGATGAGTAGAAGTTAAAGAGTTTACTAAACGAACTACTGGTGGAAACAAAAAAAACTCAGGATTTGCGTAAAGTAAGCAGATTCCCCACTTGGTGCTATAACACACTTTTGATCACTATCCCCTATTTCTATGCAAAAAAGTCCGTCACGCTTCAAACGTGATGTTTTATAATAGATAAATTTCACGAGAGCCGAGCAGTTAAGAAACGGCCGAACTAGCTTTTGGCGGGGAAGTCACTCGGCCGTTACCCATCCAGATTTAATAAAAATGCAAATATCTCGGTTAATATTCAAGATAGAGAATAAATGTATATAACAATATTAATAGCAAATTTAATTTGCAATAAGATTGATTCTGTACAATTTTTCGATCCGACGTATAGTAACGTAGATATTTCGAATTTTCGAAAATCCTCCCCTTTAAACCCCCCCTCCCACTAATCCGATTTCAGCCGTTAACGAACTTGATCTTTCTTTTTACATAAAACGACTAAATATCGGACTTTGGTAACTATCAAACAAAAATTGCGACCGCTAGAGCTGTAACAGACAAATATATATATATATATATATATATATATATATATATATATACTAGCTCAGATACCCGGCTTCGCTCGGGAATTCATTTGAGGCTGAATGGTGATGGTATATTTTTGGCAAGGCTTTACTTTGCACAATATTTTGACATTTACCCGTTCCAGTGTTTAGGGTTAATACCCGTTGTTGCCATTTGTTAATAATAAAATTATTTTTTTATGTAAGACTTCACTGTCCTGCATATTGTCATATTTCCCGTCTCCTGTACATTATGCATAGATTTGAATTATTAAGGAGAAAATATTGACATACATTTGAATTAATTTTTTCAGGTGAGGTACCTGGTAGTTCATATTGAAAAGAAGTGTTGAGCAAATTTCTCTAAATAACAAAATAAACAACTTTTGTTATGTGCATATTTGCCGAAACCCCAATAGGAAATCATTATTATTAATGACTAGTAGTTTTGAACGGACCTCATTTTCGTCATCTACTAAGTAGGATCGATGGACAATTGAAGAAAAATTTCGAAAATTCCGTCATGAGTACGACCTCAATAGCTGATTTCCCTTAAGGGAAATCTGCTAAAACTTATGAGTAGAAAGAGCGTAAGGGTGGTTACAGAATGCAGAAAAAGTAAAGTACAAATAACTCGCAGACTACATGAGTTGTGGAAAAATGCATAACACTACAACTGTTATAATTAATTTCACATGACTGGGAATTAGGATTAAGTGAAGGTGAAAATAAAAAAGTCCGCCACATAGGGGCTGCGTTAACTAAGCAGATTTCCCACTTGCGTTTCTTATTTGCATTTACCTCAAAGCGTAAAAGTTCAACGAGAATAATATTTTGTATTTAGACTTCAAATAATGTGCTTCATAATATAAAACCTTATTTTCAATGTGACATGAGTAGAAGTAGGGGTTTACTGAAGTACGAAAACTAAAAAATGCAAATATTTCGGTTAATAATCAAGATAGTGAAAAAACGTACATAACAACATTTATAGAACATTACATTTTCAATAAGATTCCTTCTATACAATTTTTGATCCGATGCATAATAATAGAGATATTTCGAATTTTCGAACCCCCCCCCCCCCTTATGCCCCCCTCCCACTCTGATTTCAGCCATTAACGAACTTGATCTTTCTTTTTACATAAAACGATTAATTATTGAGTTTGGCAACGATTAAACAAAAATTGGGACCGCTAGAGCATTAACAGACACACATATATCCCTCATTTTCGTCATCTCCTCGTTAGGATCGGTGGACATTTGAAGAAATATTTTGAAAATCGCGCCATGAGAACGACCTTAATTAATAGCAAAAAAGTCCGTCACGCTGGGGCTGCGTAAACTAAGCAGATTTCCCACGTGAAGTTTTACAATAGAGAAATCTGCCTAATAACAGCTGTAGTAGTAAGAGATCTCTAAACCTATTCACGAGGGACGAACAGTTACAAAAACGGCCGCCGGTAGCCGACTCCTGCCGACCACTCACACAATACAAATGCAAATATCTCGGTTAATATTAAAGATACAGAATAAATGTATAGAACAATATTTATAGTAAATTTAATTTGCAATATGATTGATTCTATAAAATGTTTCGATCCGACGCATAATAACGGAGATATTTCGAATTTTCAAAAATCCCCCCTCCCACTGGTCCGATTTCAGCCATTAACGAACTTGATCTTCCTTTTTACATAAAACGATTAAATTCCGAGTTTGGTAACGATCAAACAAAAATTTCGACCGCTAGAGCGTTAACAGAAAAATATATATATCTACTAGATAACCCGGCAAACGTTGTTTTGCCTTATAAATTATTTCTAGTTTCTAGATAAATTCTAGTGTAGACAAAAAGTAACTTACTTATTATAAGTGTGTATGTGGTATATGCATGAAATAGGCATAGAGCGCTATGAATGATAAGGGAATATAAATAAGTTATTATAGTTTATTTCTTAAAATTACATATCCCATATTAATTACGACAGTAACACTAACAAACAACATCAATCTTTTAATGCTATAGCGTGAACAATATTTTTTGTTAGCCCATCTTTAGCGAGCACAAACAAACTGGATGGTTTACCCACTCGAGAGCATGCTACGTACAATTGCCCGTGTGAAAAACATGGTGTACTCAAATCTAAGCCACAAATAGGCATCGTTTGGCCTTGGGATTTGTTGATTGTCATTGCAAATTGAAATTTTAATCGAAATACAGTTTAAAACACTATAATTGATCAGTTGTCGAGCGGGATGATAATGATTAAATTACTAAAATGGCTATAAAAAACAATAGGGGTTGGTGATAAAAAAGTAAAAATTTAGGGTTGTATGTATTTTTTAATGCCCCATTATAAAAAAAATAAAAACAAAAAATTTCGTCCAAAAATTAAAAAAAAAATGTTAAGGGTGAACAACCCTTATCACTTAGGGGTATGAAAAATAGATAGTAGCCGATTCTCAGACCTACTGAATACGCATATAAAATTTGGTAAAAATCGGTAAAGCCGTTTCGGAGGAGTACGCTAACATTGTGACATGGAAATTTTATATATTATATATATATATATATATATATATATATATATATATAAAAATTTTGATCGGACTTCATTTTCGTCATCTTGTGGGTAGGATCGATGGACATTTGAAGAAATTTTTCGAAACTCGCGTCATGAGTACGACCTCAATAGCTGATTTCCCTTAAGGGAAATCTGCTAACACGCAGGGGCTGCGTAAACTAAGCAGATTTCCCACGTAAAGTTATACAATAGAGAAATCTCAGTACGAGTGCCGAACAGTTACGGAAACGGCCGAACTAGCTTTCGGCGGGAACGAATAGAAGCGACTATAGCTCGTCAGTTTTATATACATATATAGTTTTGGACGGACTTCATTTTAATCATCTCCTGGGTAGGAGCCATGGACATTTGTCGAAAATTGCTTTATTAGTACGACACCAATTTCCGATTTCCCTTGAGGGAAATCTGCTAAATAGAAAAATTAGTTTAAGGGGAATGTGCTAAATTCCGTCACAAAGTGTGCTGGTTAAACTTAGCCTGCGACCGACGCTGCATGCTCACGCATGACGATGTCTCAAGCTCTATTCTCTATTTCTACCCTAGTGAGAAAGCACATATTCTCCATTTCTATGTAAAAAAAAACCTACGAGTAAAACAGTATTGGGAGGGGGGGAGTTATTGAAGGCTGGAAACAAGAAAGTAGAAATAACTCGTTTACTACTTGAGTTACGAAAAGATGTATAAGTGTAGACAATCAATAGCTTAATAAGGTTAACGCTGTAATATTTTGCGATACAATTCCTTATAACTAAATTTGAATTTGCACCCCCCCCAGTGTACCCCCTCCCCCCTTATTCCACCCCCCAATGCCATTCATCAACTAATACGATCTGTAGTGTGGAATGAAAAGTTAAATATCCAGAAAGGTATAGAAGAAATAAATATTTTCAATTCACGACCGCAAAATGTTAATTGATGACTTCATAGCACTACGTTTATGCACATATCTCACCCAGTAAACGTTCTATGGAAACAATATTTGTTATTTAAGCTTGAAATGAAATGCTTCATGATGTAAAAGGTTACTGCTATTATGACATGAGTAGGCAAGTGGGGAGGGGGGTTAACTGAAGACTAAATCAAAAATGCATATATATATATATATATATATATATATATATATATATATCCGTTAATATTAAAGAAGAAATGTATATAACAATATTTATAGTACATTGTATTTAAAATAAGATTGGTTCTAAACAAGTTTTCAATCCGTCGTATAGTAACGGAAATATTTTATACGTATAAGTATGACAAAGAATTGACTGACTGTATTAGTACTACAAGAGACAGTTTCTGGTTGACCGTCAATAAAATTATTCGAAAAACCATTTAATAATATTTTATCCTTGGATGAATGGGAAGCATATTTTAAATCACTTTACAGGGCTCCAGCAATGGGTGGTTTTACCTATGTTGGAGTTCTGCATCCCCTTTTAGACTCACATATTTCGAAATATGAAACCATGAATAGTCTGCTTCCCAGTAAAAGTGGTACGTCTCCTGGTCCAGATGGGATTACTTATGACTTCTACAAAGCCCTACCAGAAGCTTGGCTTTCTTATTTAGAACAATTCTTTAATAATGTTATTACCAAGGAAGAAGTTCCATGCAATTGGTCTCTCTTAAAAATGACAATGATACCTAAAGAGGGTGATAAGCACAATCCAGAAAATTACGTGGTATTCCAGGGGTCAATTGCATATTGAAATTATTTTCTGAAGTACTGTTAAACCGATTGCTAACTTGGGACAAGGAAGTTAATATATTGGCGGAATGTCAGACGGGGTTCCGCAGGGGCAGAACTTGTCTAGACAATATTTTTACTTTAACCTCTCTTCTTCAAATTCACTTACGGTTAGAAAAACGCTCAATTTACGTTGCATTCATTGATTTTAAAACAGCATTTGACTCTATTTCACAGTCTAAATTATGGTAGAAGATTTAGACAAAAGTCCAAAAATGATTATAATTCTTGTTCAGTTGTATAATAATGTCAGTATCCAATTAAAGAAAAGCAATGAGCATACTTGGACAATAAAGATCACTGAGGGCCTTTTTCAGGGTGAGATCCTAAGCCCCTTTTGGTTTTCTCCCAGGCGTTGAAATGTTTTTTAGAAGTAGAGATTTAGCTGGCTTGACGTTATACTTATAATAATGTTATAGTTCTGTTATATGCCGACGATTTAATCATACTGTCAGATAACCCAAGGGACCTACGGAAGGGACCTACGGAAAAATAGAAGTCAACACTGCAAAATCAAAAATTATGAAATTCCATAAGGGGAAATCCAAAAAGGAAACCAATTTTTTTTACTCAGGTGAAACGTTAGAGCAGGTGAAAAAGTTCATTTATCTGGGTTTAATGTTTTCCTCTTCCTCATTATTCCTTGAAGAAATATTATTTTCCATTACAAAATTTAAAATGGCTATGTCCGTAGTATTTAAGATACTGGTGGGGTCAAAATGCCACAGTTGGGATGCAACCAAAAAACTATTAAATTCTAAAGCTAGGTCGGTATTAGTATATGGAGCACCAGTTTGGAGTCTTAGATACCTCAATTACCTCGAGCAAGCAGAAACAAACTTTTACAAACATCTATTTCAGCTTATTAGAAACACTCCTAACTCATTAGACTAGAAACAGGCTCGGATTTTGTGTCAACTCATATTATGAAATCAACCCTTCAGTGGTTGTGTACAATATTATCAATGGACAGAGAAAGATTCCCTAGGATCTGCTATAATAGGCTCCTGTTATTAGATCAGAGTCCGACAAATATTATTAGATTTAATTGGGTATCTCAAATTAAAAACCTACTAAACTCTTTAAATTTCATTGACATCTGGCTTACATAAAACTTTTAAATATCGAGTTTGGTAACGATCAAACAAAAACTGCGACCACTAAGCATTAACAGACAAATATATATATTTCTGAATGGACCTCATTTTCGTCATGACCTGGGGCTAGGATCGACAGACATTGGAAGAAATTTTTCGAAACTCGCGTCATGAGTACGACCTCAATAGCTAATTTCCCTTAAGGGTAATTTGCTAATATTAATTGGCTTTTCTCATATAATAATGCCATGCACCCCAAAAAAATATACTTTGCTTATGTCCATAGCTTTGTTGGTTCGGCATCTTTGTTGCTTTATCTTTTCGGTTAGCTTTGTCGAACAGAAACGATGTGATACAACGTACATATAACGACATTTAATTTGCAATAAGAATGAATCTATAAAATTTTTCAGTATTCAAGAATTTTCAAAATTCCCCCTCTAAACCCCCCTCCTACTGGACGGATTTCAGCTATAAACGGTCTTGATTTTTAGTTTTACATAAAACTTTTAAATATCGAGTTTGGTAACGATCAAACAAAAACTGCGACCACTAAGCATTAACAGACAAATATATATATTTCTGAATGGACCTCATTTTCGTCATGACCTGGGGCTAGGATCGACAGACATTGGAAGAAATTTTTCGAAACTCGCGTCATGAGTACGACCTCAATAGCTGATTTACTTGAAGGGTAATCTGCAAATATTTATAGGATATACTCATATAATTTTAATGTCATGCACCGCAAAAAATATGCTTTGCTTATGCCCATCACTTTGTTTGCTTCGGCATGTTTGTTGATTTATCTTTTCGGTTTGCTTTGTCGATCAGAAGCTATTTATAAATCCTGTTCATCTTCCCTGAAGGCGTTCTTTCCTCATTCCCGAGATGTCCTCCACGATATAATGTAATCACGATCAAGGCCATGAACCTGTTTGACATTTCCATAACACAAATAGGCACGATCGTTCATGGGATGGTGTCTCCATGTGTCGTATATTAACGGTGGTATTAGCAGCTTTCTCTTAAGGGAAATCAGCTATTGAGGCCGTACTCATGACGCGTTTTTTGAGGTATTTCTTCAAATATCCATCGATCCTACCTAGGAGATGACGAATATGAGGCCCATTCAATATTATATAAATGTGTCTATATATATACTAGCGGCCCCGACAGACGTTGTCCTGCATGATATTTCAAGCGATTAGGATATTAAATTTAATAATATTATGTTTAAAACAAAAGCTACTTTTAATAACACAAAAAACAACTTTTGTTATGTGCACGTTTGCCTAAAAACAAATAGAAAATGAAATATCGCGATTTTTTTCTGGCCTCCTTTATAACCCCCGCTCCCGGTCGAACCTAAAAAATTTAATATAGCTTTTAATCATGAATGAATAAATGCTAATTTACATATAGAATTTTGTTAAGTTCAGTTCAATCGTTAGTGCCCAATAAAAGTTTTGGCTCCCACTTTAATTGTTTAGTGTGTATCTCGTTTATACTTTGTTATACGACAAACGTGAATATAATAAAAGTTACTCGAAATAACAAAATAAACCACTTTTATTCTGTTGTCTGTTAACGCTCTAGTGGTCGCAATTTTAGTTTGATCGTTACCAAACTCGATATTTAAACTTTTTATGCAAAAAGACAGATCAAGGTCGTTAATGGCTGAGATCGGACCAGTGGAAGAGGGGATTTTCGAAAATTCGAAATATCTCCGTTACCATACGTAGGATCAAAAAATTGTATAGAACCAATCTTATTGCTAATTAAATGTACTATAAATATTTTTCCATACAATTACTCTGTATCTTGAATATTAACCGAGATATTTGTTTGTATAAATTCGAAATATCTCCATTGTTATAGGAACGACCTACGTTGCAACGAAATTTGTATAGAACCAATTTTATATAAAATCTGGCATAAATATTCTTATATATATATATATATATATATATATATATATATATATATATATATATTTTCTATCTCCAAATTAACTGAGGTCTACCTTTATTAAACCCCCAACCCTTCTCATATCATATTAGCATTCAGCGGTTACATCATAAACCACTTCATTCCAATTTTCAATACCAAACATTGTTTTCATTGAGATTTTACCGTGTTACATAGATGGAATTACGTGGTGTCGTCAATTAAGTTGATGTCGTGAATCGAAAGTATTTATTTATTCCTTACCATATTTGATATTTAACTGTGCAATGAGCTCGAGTTCAACCTAAAACTCCGTCACGCATGGACTGAGCTAACAAAGCAGATATCCCACATCATGGGTACGGTATTAGCAGATTTCCCTTAAGGGAAATCAGCTATTGAGGTCATATTCATGATGTCTTCAAATGTCCATCGATCCTACCCAGGATATGTCGAAAATTCAATATTATATGTTATATGTCTGTCAAATCACTAGCAGTCGTAATATTTGTTTGATCATTACTAAACTGGATATATAAACGTTTTATGTACAATTAAAACTCAAGTTCGTTAACGGCTCAAAGTCGGATAGCTGGGAGTGGGATTTCGATAATTCGTATTATCTTCGTTATTTTAGGTCGTATCGAAAAAATGTATAGAACGAATGTTATTGTAAATAAGAAGTTTTTTTTCAGAATCTTGATTATTAACCGAGATTATCATTTCTTAGTTTTCGGTCATTCGTAAAGGCCTAGTACTACTCATGTCATATTGACAATAAGCTGTTATATCATGAAGCGCTTTATTTCAAGCTTAAGGGAAGTAATTGAACTTTTAATTTTTGAGATAAATGCAAATATGGCCGACCGGAAATATGTTTAATTAACGCTGCCCCTGCGTGACGGACTTATATTTGCCAGTTCGTAGGTAGATAGATTAGCATAATAAAAATCGCATCATAAGTACGCTATTTGTGAAGTCAGTTTAGGAATTTGCTAACACTATTTCTTAGATTCCTACAACAGGAGCTGTTTGCCGCAAGGACGGTCAGAAGCTTAAACGAGACAGAGTCAGCAATTTAGAAAATATTTATGACACTTTTTAATACATATTTGACCATGGTATATATTCAAGCTAGTAATTTGGTATTTTCTGTTTATTAATTTGAGCTAATGACTTCTTGGAAGGATCGAGGCCGTTCCTATTTAGATCTAGAAAGCTTTTCTGTCACAAATACCAGTGGATTTTTAAACTCAAATAACGTTTCTTACTTCTTATATGCGATATGTTCTTGATGTCAAATAACTATCGACTCAAGTGAGTGGTGGCAATAAAATAAAATACATTTAAATATATATATATATATATATATATATATATATATATATATATATATAGAGAGAGAGAGAGAGAGAGAGAGAGAGAGAGAGAGAGAGTCTGAGTGTGCTATTATGGCATATCCTCAAAGAGAGTATATCACATGTTTTGTTTAACAAGTTATTTCATATAATAGTTTATTTATTTTTTTTTTTAACAAGGAATACTAAGCTGGATTTACATGAGGCACTCAATAATTGAAGAATACAATAATGAACATCTCTGCCATTCTAGTAGTGTAACTGCTTTTCTAAATGCGTTTCTAGTAAAATTGAAGGTCAAAAATGTCTGCAAAATAGCAGAGAAATCTGTTTAGTTCCGAGCAAAAGGACATATGCGTCCTATGTTTTCTTCAAATAAATAACTACTAACTACATAATGACTACTTGTTTTATAGCATTTTTTAATCGTCAATCTTTGGTTCTATGTTGACTTTGCCAAACAGGGAAAATAAAGCATTCCAGATTTTCGTATGCTGATCACATCCCGAGTTTTATTGTCTACTGTGCTATCCCATATAAAATAGCATTTGTATGATAATGTATTCTGTTTCATCTTTTTGCAAATTTGTTAATATGTACATTCTTTGGCTGTAAAGTGACCTGTTTCCTTTTTTTGTCATACGAATTTACACTTGAGTATTTATTTAAAAAAATGTGGAGAATAAATATTTTTAATAACGTTTTACCGTTTCTTAAAAAATAAAGCTTGTTTAATATAAATTCGATATTAAAACGGAAGGCCCACGCAGGGATGGTTAGGTGGCGTCTAGAAGGTCTTGCAAGATATAATGAGCACATATAATTATGTATATAAATATATATACTAAGATTACGATAAAGGTCCAGGTACTTCAAGGCCTATAGAGTCCTTCTGTAAGTGAGTGACGTATAAATAATTTGTAGGACATATAAATATGACATATGTATGGCATATAAATAATTTGTACATATAAATAATTGTACGTTTTTATTACAAAACCAGTAATAAACGTTGTGAATAAGAGTTCCTCCAGTTGTCCAATAATTCACTCACGGTCACTGAACTCCACAAAAAGACGGCACTGCACTGTCTTCAACTCGGCACTATAATGTTACTTACAGAGTCACCGCACAACACTGTTCTTCACATATTTTTTTTTATCCGGGCCCTAGCAGACCTATGCCTTGGTCGGTAGGGATAGGTCTATCAAACCTAGGGAATTGTACGGAGTTTCCCTTTTCCTGAGCAGGAAGCTCTATTTTAAGGGAGGGTTGTAGTGGTGTAGAGTTGTAATACAGCTAAGGATTGGATATTCCCGGTAACGGGCGGTACCGGGAGGGGTAAGAACTGACGGCCGAATTGCACGTGCTTATATAGAGAGGCGGAAACATCAAAGGGTGCGGTCTCGAAGGTACTGGACTCTTTAGTCTAGAACCTACTGGCGCCAGCAGTCCCTCGGTCGGCTCACTTTCATCTCCCAAATACGCGACTCTCTCTGCTAATCCTTCGTGCATTTAATTTTCGTAACAATATACTAAGATTACAATAGAGGTCCAGGTACTTTAAGGTCTATAGAGTCATTCTGTAAGTGAGTGACGTATAAATAATTTTATGAATCATCAAATGCTGTCTATTAAATATTATATATTGAAATGTTTATTATGTTTTTTGTTTATATTTAATATTACCCTATAGGCTAATTATGGACATTTTTTTATCATTTTAAATTTTGTAATTATATAAAGCTCCCAACTCTGCCTTCTTAAGAATGGAAAATTTAAATTTTAAATATGATTCAGATCGGAAAAATATTTTAGAACAAATCTTGTTGAGTTATTGATGTTCTACAATTGTTGTTACATACATTTTCTTGCAACTTAATTGTTAAGCATGTTGTTCGTACTTCCTACTCTTCGGATGTTTACTTAGAAAAATATTTGTTGAAATGAGATCAATAGTGTGTCATGCAAGAACATGGGAAATCTGCTTAGTTTACACAACCCCAGCGTGGCAGAGTTTTATGCTTTGTTTGGAGCCGTTCTATGCGCGTACCGACCTGTACCCAGGATTTGCAGAACCATTGGTCAGTGGATCCCTGTTCATAATAGCGAAATGGATTGCGATCGCCGGTGGTACCCTACCTGGTGCCCTCTGATTCCAGAACTCTTCCATGAATCCTAATCCCTGACAAGACTAGAGCAATATTTAAGACCTGTCAATAAACGGATCTGAACGACCTTGGAGAACCATTTGAATGAACGGGTGTTGTCGAGAACCACTAAGGACGTATTTGAGTCATTAGCAGCAGTGGCTACCGGATTCGGTCTTGGGCAATCCCTCTTACTAGTTCATTTCTATTGGGCGATGATCAAATAGTTCTCCTAATGTTCTTTGGCCGGACACTTGGGACTTCCCTCACATTCGGAACTTCTCTTTAGCGACATTTATAATGCATTTGCAACCTTGATAATCAAGTATAATTCGCGGAAATCCGGAGTTTTCCCGACAATTTATATTATAACTCAAACCCCTCTCTCTTTCTCTGTCTGCCCGTCTGTCTCTCTCTCGTTTCCTGTATCTAAAGATCGTTCATATTGACACATTCGTCGCTGCAAAGGAACTTGAACATTCAGTCTTTAGGATATGAAGGGGCTTCGTTTTTACTTCGTAAGATCTATACTCATCATGTTCATGTTAGCAGATTTTCCTTAAGGGAAATAAGCTATTGAGGTCGTACTCATGACGCGATTTTCGAACTTTTTCCTCAAGTGTCCATCGATCCTACCTAGTAGATGACGAAAATGAGGTCCGTTCAAAACTGTATACATATATCTATCTATCTATCTGTCTATCTATCTATATATTAGACTGTTACCGCTCTAGCGGTCGCAATTTTTGTTTGATCGGTACCAAACTCGATATTTAGTCGTTTTATGTAAAAAGAAAGATCAAGTTCGTTAACGGCTGAAATCGGACCAGTGGGAGGGTGGGAGGTGGTTTTGAGGGGGGGATTTTCGAAAATTCAAAATATCTCCGTTACTATAAGTCAGATCGAACAAATGTTCAGAATCAATCTTATTGCACATTAAATTTACTATAAATATTGATATACATTTATTCTCTATCTTGAATATTAACCGAGATATTTGCATTTTTTATTAAATCTGGCGAGTAAACGACGGGTGAATTTCCCGCCAAAAGCTAGTTCGGCCGTTTCCTTAACTGCTTGACTCTCATGAAATTTCACTATTGTAAAACTTCACGTGGGAAATTTGCTTAGTTTTACGCAGCCCCTGCGTGATGGACTTTTCCGTATTTTAATAATGCATTTATCTTATTCTTGAATATTACGTAATAACTTTCCTTTAAACGTAAACTATTTTTAATTAATTTGTGTTTTAAATTGTCTATCTTCTTAAATTCTGAACATGATGGTTGATGAGGTGTGTAAAGGCGTTGCTTTCAACTTCTGGCTCTGAATTCATTTCCATAATTGCACAGGACTTACTTTTTTCCTTTTTCCTTTGTGCACTAATCCATGCTCAGATGGGCTATATTTACTGCATGTACCATACAAAATACATACCATACACTTTATTAAATAGTTTTATATATAAAACAAATAACAATTCTAAAAATGATAAAATTTAGACTTTAACTAAATTAGCTTAAGGATCTGTAAATAAAAAAACATGATTTACCCAGTAGTTAACCACTGCATTGATAAGTTTGATTATTATTATTTACGTCCACTTTATGCGACTATGGTTACTCGGGACGGGTTATCTACAGGTTACCACCCCATTCTAGCCAGGGTGGGACTAAGGAGTTTATTTAATGAGTCCGTAATTAAATAGGTCTAGGTCTAGGAGATTAAGAGCAACGCCTTAACTCGCATGGCCAAGCTGAGCCCCGCATTGATAAGTTTATGGTAACATGGGATTACAAAACACAACAATATTTTTTTAGTTAAGTCATTACTTTATTTGTTGTGTCTATTGCCTCTATTATATGATTTGAGTGATGAGGTCTGATGATCATTGGCCATCTTTGTTTATAATTTCCTGTTGTAATGTTGGTCGAATTGGTAGACAGCAATTGTACAGTAAATGTTCAACAGCCTCTTCCGTAGAACTATCATAGTGGTATATGCTTGTGTTCATAATTTTAATTGCGATTTTGTAGTTCCTTGTTCAGTAAGAATTTGTGTAGTGCAGAAGTCAGTCGCGTTTAGACAGTCCTCAATTTTAGCAGATTTCCTTTAAATATTGAGAGTGTATTCATGGCGTGGTTTTCGAAACATTTCTACAAATTGTCATACCTCTCAGTGGAGACCGTCGTCACTGGCTGATGGTTGAGTACCGCTGGCAAGCGCTTTCGATGCGATGGCATCATCTTCAAGCCTGTTAATAGTTGTACTGAGTTGGTTGTCCGTCAGTTAGTGGATTTTATGCTCTGTTACCGTATTAGTTTTTTACGTTTAGTCCAGATCTGTTTACTTACCACTAAGATCTGTCAAACGAGAGGTGTTGATGTTCAGGTAAATTGTTTTCGTGTGGTGGGTTGTTTACATTTAAATCGAGATCTGTTTACTTACCACTCAGATCTGTCAACGGGTTGTGTTAGTGTTCAGGTAAATTGTTATGTGTGGTGGGTTGTTTATGTTTTATTAGATATTAACAGGCTTGAAGATGGTGCCATCGCATCTATAGCACAATGCCAGCTGTACTCCACCATCAGCCAGTAACGACGGTCTCCACAGACAGCTATGACAATAGTATCATTTATATTGGCGGTTCTAACCCTTTATTTGAATTACCATTTCTACAAATTGTCATCCAGCCTACTCAGGACTCATTCGAATAATTCTACTCATCGGATTTTTACCTAGAAATAGAGGATATATGGTGAGATGAGAGTTTACACAGCTTTTGCGTGACGGACTTTGGAAATGGAGTTTTGTAAGTGTAAACCTTGTTGTTTTCTGCCCCAGCATTCTTGACTAATATTTCATTGTTTGAGTAAGTATTGTATTTTTGGAATGTTATTGTAAGGTATAGCTAAATATTCAACTTTTGCTGTTTACATAGTATAGGACTTAATTTTATGTACGACAGAAACAAATATAATGTCCTGGTTCAAGCCCCGTCAAAGAGGATCATAACATTATAACTTTCCGTCTGCATTACAGTAGTCGCTTATATTAATTATTCAACAATAACACAAAGAAACTCTCTTAGTTCCTTACTCTCCATAGGAAATCTTTACAATTCACACCCACTTATTACACAAATCTACACATACCTAAACAATATACACAATTATAGCATAATTATGATGTGGCTACCGGGACATACAGACATAAATCAAAGTACTGACATCGACAGACTAGCTAAATTAGCAGCCAGGAAAAGAACTGTGGACATCGACAGGCTGACTGCACAAGACATGAAACGGGTAATTAAAACACAAGTAAAACACAGACAACAAACTCCGAGAAATCCTAGACAACCCAAACAAAGGAAAATCTCTGGAAAATCTTACCAGACGAGATGAAGTGGTATTGACTAGGCTTAGAATCGGACATTCATAGCTGATGAACCGTAAAGACCGACCCCAATGCACTCACTGTAACACAGTACTGACCATTAAACATCTCCTGACCGACTGCAGACTACGTGAACATCTGAACATACCCAACGACTTACACGAACTATTGACAGAATCTAGCCCACATATAAACAAACTCTTAAATCACTTCAAGACAATTAACATTTACAACAAACTTTAAACCATACCTACTCCACTCATCACTCTACGTTTTTATATTAAATTATGCCACTAATTTGTTTGTGTTTTTTGCGAACAAGGCTGTATAATACATTTTTAAGCTTGTGCCTTAGACTTTCATCGTCCTCAAGCCAGGATTTGTCGCAAAAATTATAGTTTTACATAGTTTTATTTTAACGGTTCCTTAGCTTTATTTTATTCCTCAGTTTTATTTTAACGGTTCCTTAGCTTTATTTTATTCCTCAGTTTTATTTTAACGGTTCCTTAGCTTTATTTTATTCCTCAGTTTTATTTTAACGGTTCCTTAGCTTTATTTTATTCCTCAGTTTTATTTTAACGGTTCCTTAGCTTTATTTTATTCCTCAGTTTTATTTTAACGGTTCCTTAGCTTTATTTTATTCCTCAGTTTTATTTTAACGGTTCCTTAGCTTTATTTTATTCCTCAGTTTTATTTTAACGGTTCCTTAGCCTTATTTTATTCCTTAGTTTTATATATAGCTATACTTCATATTGTCTTAATAATTTTGACATTTTTCTTTATTCCTTTATTTTAACATTTTAAGTTAAGGAAATGAAAATAAATAATACTGAGCAGCATCCCCTAGTTGCGGAGCTCACCAAATAAATAAATAAATAACACAAAAAAAAGTCTTTTAACCGTATTTAAGAAAGTGTACCAATGTATTGAAATGTGAGAAGTACAATGTACTCGAGAATGGTTTACGGACATTACCAACGATTCGAAAAGTGTTTCCTGATGTTGATATTATATTTACTTTACAAGTGTTTACGCACATGAAAACCCCGATCAGCAGGAAGTTTGTCACCTCAGCAAATTAGTCACGTTGACTGAACTTGATTTCACAACTGTTGTTGCTCACCACAGTTAACAAATAAGACCACTAAGATATAACAAAGTTAGGCTAGGTTGAAACGTCCCATAGTGTCTTATTTAAACCTGTAGCTGCTGGTGAAAAGGTCAAAAAACTACAGCTACACAGAAAAATACAATCACACACACACACGCAAATATATATAACATTTTGAACGGGCCTCATGTTCATTATCTCCTGGCTAGGATCAATGGACTTTTGAAGAGATTTTTCGAATATCTCCCCTACAACCTCAATAGCGGATTTCCCCTAATGGAAATCTGCTATAACAGAAATATAGAGAATATATATATATATATATATATATATATATATATATATATATATATATAAAGGAACAAGAACAAATTAAACGCCAATTATTAAAACAGGACAAACTTTGTCAATGAAGGTTTTGCGTTTGAGACTTTACAAAAGTCATTAAACCATGGAAAATAACTCCATTGATATTTTCTAAGTGCCTACATACTATATTTATTTTTTAAGCTAAACAAGAACGTATAATTAATTATTACGTTATTATAATGCTCATATTTATTTGCTTTTAGAGAAATACATACTTACAGCACTATATTCTTCTAGAATTAGTGAGTCTAAACCAAACACCGCCTGTGGGGATGTAGCAACCACCTGTTATGGCTGTGGGTACTTAACTAGAGATTCACCTCATTACTGTCTGCTATCCCTCAGCATCCTTTCTAGGCCAAGGACCATGTCCTTCTTCAACATTCTGCAAACTCAAACCTCACTGGCCTCATTCAGAGTAAATACCTCCTCCGGCAGACAATTCAATATATGGTAATAGTTTACGGTTATCTCTATTTTAATAGAAAATATGGTATTTCTCAATAATGTGAAGGTTTATTTTTTATTTATATTAAAACATGGGATAGAATAAGCGGAGAAGTGTTTGGCAATATGGCCTTAAAACTAAATACCTGCAAAAATTGAGCTGATTAAGTTCATAACAATTACGGGCCTAAATAAAGAAATATAAATGTAAGTTCAACATATGGGCACACAAGCCAGTAAGATAGGTATTTATACATAAAATAGATTTTTAAAAGATACTGTTATGTTTTTGGTATTTGTGACAGGATCGGCGATAGAAAAAATAGGAGAGAGCCATCATTGGTGAGGCTGAAGGAGGGACAACGAGTGGACGGGATCTCTTTGAAAAGAAGGACAACCGAAGGAAATGAAACGAATTTGGACCTTTGACCACCTTGGCACAAATAACCCTCGCGAGTTCAGTGCCTAATGACAATAAAAATAAACAAAAAAAATTGAGCTGGAAGTTAAGCGAATAAATAGAAACGGTACTAAGAAATCATACAGTCAATTTACAAGTTAATAATATCTACAACGGAAAGCGGCTGAGTTGTAAACTAACAGGGCAGCCAACTTCGAATAGAATTATTCTAGGCCGGAAAGATGAACAATTAATGAAGTATATCAGAATATAACTTATTAATTTTATTGAAAACTATTTACTATAGCTAGTGGAGTAATTTGAAATTAACCAGAATAATTTCCATCTCAATCACTCAGGCTTTAATAATCCAAAAACAAAAGAACCAAAATATTTGGTATTTAACCTGCAATGAAGTGGTTCATGATAGAGCAGCTTATTATTAATATGACATTAGTAGGAGTGGGGGGTTTACTGAAAGCGTATAATTATAAAATGCAAATAGCTCGATTAATACTCATTATAAGGAAAATATGTGTAGATCAATATTTATAGTAAATTTAATTTGTAATAAGATTGTTTTTATACAATTTTTCGATCCGATGTATTGTAACAGAGACCTTTTTCCTTTATTCGAAATTCCTCCCCTCTAAACCCTTCCCCCTCCCCCAATTCCCATTTCAGCCGTTAACGAACTTGATCTTTCTTTTTAAATAAAAATATTGAGTTTGGTAACGATTAAACAATAATTACAACGACCTCATTTTTGTCATCTCCTAGGTAGGATCGAGGGACATTTGAAGAAATATTTCTTAAGGGAAATCTGCTAATAAGGTAAATAACTATTTATGGCCTTCACACAGAGGCTGCAGAGATTCAACAACGCCGATTTATGGAGAAAGTGCACTGATGATCAAATGTTGAACTTTTTTTTCAATTGTGGATGTAAACTTTTAAATGTTCTAAAATTCAGATTTAGTACTACAAGTCACGGTGTTTTGGAAATCAGGGTAATGTAAGCCGAGCAGATTTTCTATTTGCTGGAGTAATATCTCACATTTTATGTTGGAAGGAGGGAGGGGGATAGAAAGAAGGAGAGTATGTGTGTGTGTGTGAGAGAGAGAGAGAGAGAGAGAGAGGGGGAGAGAGAGAGAGGAGAGAGAGAGAGAGAGAGAGAGAGAGAGAGAGAGAGAGAGAAGAGAGAGAGGAGAGAGAGAGAGAGAGAGAGAGAGAGAGAGAGAGGAGAGAAGAGAGAGAGAGAGAGAGAGAGAGAGAGAGAGAGAGAGAGAGAGAGAGAGAGAGAGAGAGAGAGAGAGAGAGAGAGAGAGAGAGAGAGAGAGAGAGGAGAGAGAGAGAGAGAGAGAGAGAGAGAGAGAGAGAGAGAGAGAGAGAGAGAGAGAGAGAGAGAGAGAGAGAGAGAGAGAGAGAGAGAGAGAGAGAGAGAGAGAGAGAGAGAGAGAGAGAGAGAGAGAGAGAGAGAGAGAGAGAGAGAGAGAGAGAGAGAGAGAGAGAGAGAGAGAGAGAGAGAGAGAGAGAGAGAGAGAGAGAGAGAGAGAGAGAGAGAGAGAGAGAGAGAGAGAGAGAGAGAGAGAGAAATCCTCCACCTGTGAGGAAGTTCAAGACACGTGTACGCTTGAGGAACTTTAAGGAAAATCGAGCAATATATTCTTCAGATCGAAATGCATCTCTTTACTGGAGGCCTCGAGGAATATGAAGTAACTTATTATTTATTTGTATTTAGATTATGAAATGATGATTTGTTGTAGATGTTATCCATAGCAATATTCTGCAATTAGGTGCATATAAATGAGGGCGGGGCATCGCCGAACCAAGGACGGCAGCAGTGATGTAGCAACAACATGTCCGAGTGCATAGAGCTGTGCATATTCCAACCAATAATATGCATTTGCATATCAACAATGAAGGATTACTACAATTTCGTAATTCTCTTGGAGCTCTTCCAGCTCCATTTGGCATTCAGGAGGCAGGGCAGTTCTGCACGGGCATTAGTCTTGTATTCCTGTCTTAAACCAATGACGACATATGTTGGACAACATTTATATTCGGACTTCAAGAACGTAATATGTTTGCTGAATGGCGAGCCTTATATCATCAAGGCTGTAAAGTAAGCCCTTCGACGGTTTTCTAGAAAGTTTGAAGTTTGAATTTTTAGCAGAAACTCCCAACACAGCCATTTCACTAACAGATATATTTTATAGATTTTACTGAACGTCAAGTCCATCACGCAGGGGCTGCGTAAACTAAGCAGATTTCCCACGTAAAGTTATACAATAGAGAAATCTCCATACGAGTGCCGAACAGTTACGGAAACGGCCGAAATAGCTTACGGCGGAATCGAATAGAAGCGACCATAGCTCGTCCGTTACATTTAATAAAAATGCAAATATCTCGGTTAATATTCAAGATAGAGAATAAATGTATATGTCAATACTTATGGTAAATTCAATGTGCAATAAGATTGGTTCTATACAATTTTTCGATCCGACGTATGGTAACGGAGATATTTCAAAATTCCTCCCCATCTAAATCCCCTCCCACCGGTCCGATTCCAGCCGTTAACGAACTTTATCTTTATTTTTACATAAAACGATTAAATACCGAGTTTGGTGACGATTCAATTAAAATTGCGACCGCTAGACGTAGGATCTTTCTTTTTACGTAAAACGCTTAAATATGAAGTTTGTTAACGATCAAACAAAACTCTAGCGGTCGCAATATAACAGACAAAAGTTAACAAGTGTTAACAGACAAATATATATATTTTATATGTATAGTTTTGAACGGACCTCAATTTCGTCATCTCCAGGGTAGGATGGACATTTAAAGAAATTTTTCCAAAATCGTGTAATGAGTTCGACCTCAATAGCTGATTTCCTTTAAGGGAAATCTTCTAATAGTGATCTCACAGTTTGAATTCTTGGCAGTATTTCCGAACACAGCCACTTGCAGATATATTTTATAGATTTTACGGAACGTCTGATAACAATCAAAACACTCTGTCAAATTACAACTTACCATAACTCCATATTGAGTTGAACTTTTAATGTTAGGCTAAATTGCTCGAAACTAACGGTGACCGAAAACATTCTAAAAAAAAAAAAACGCCCGTCACTCATGGGCTGCGTTAACTAAGCAGATTTCGCCCAATATATCTGCAATATATGATACTGCAAGCGATGTGCAGGTAGTATGTAGGTCCCTAGAAGGTTCAAGGGGAACCGCCTGGCTACGTGAGTCGGGGCTCCTCTCGAAGAAGAAATACCGGCTGTTCGGCCTTGCTGGATCAGCTGTAAGGCCGCTCTCATAATTACACACAATTAGTTTGCACCTTATAATTGTCAATCTGGATGGAATTATCAGCTGGCTATGAAAGCAGAAACATTGACTCAACACCTGATCAACAACATTATCCAGGTCATATGTCACTTATTTCAACCCAACTTTATTTCACTAAATAGAAAGTACTCTCACCGGACTGAGCGGAATATTTCCCACTTGCTGGTATAACACATATTATCGATTTCTATGTAAAAAATCCGTCACGCAAGGACTTCGTAAACTAAGCAGATTTCCCACAGGAAGGTTCACAACAGATAAATCTACATACTGGTAACACCACCGTGAATGTTAAGGAAACAAATATAAATTGAAATAAGAAATCATTCAGTCCATTCACAAGTTAATAATATCCACAACTGGAAGCATCTGAATTGTAAACAATCAGGGCAGCCAACTTATCGCAGCTCTGAATAGATAGAGCGCTGATTATGCAAGGCCGGATATATGGACAATTAATGAAATATATCAGAATATAACATATTAATTTTATAGAAAACTATTTACTATAGCTAGTGGAGTAATTTGAAATGAATCAGAATAATTTCCATCTCAATCATTCAGGCTTTAATAATTCAAGAACAAAAGAAGTGCGCCGGGTCAACAGAACGTACGGGTTTACTGAAAACTGTAAAGTACAAATATCTTATTATTATTATTTATTAACCCTAGTATTACCGAGCTCTCCCAGGTCGCATGGATTACCAAGGGGGGGGGCTCCTCGAGCCCACAACCTTAAAAACCTTTTATTTTGGTTCTATAATTTTTTTAAAATTTTTATTTCTATTGGATTATGTTTAATGAACGTTTCTTATGACACCTGTGAAAAAAAAAATTAAATACAAAAATAAAAATAAATTAAAAAAAAAACTTCGGATGGGGAATAAAGGATGACTTGAAATTTAATGTAATTTTATTCTACTGGAGGAACATATCTAAACATTGTTAGAATAAAAAGTTATCTATATCTAAGTTATTATAACATTATAATAGAATAATAATTTAAGAAAATATAATTATCAGATTCGTAATGCAATTATCGGTGCTTTTGCACAATAATTTAACGAGCCCATACGTCAAAAAAAATTTTTTTTCTCAACATAGAAATTTTTTTATTTAATTTTATTGTTATGCCCTCACTCTAGGATGTTTTTCTGAGGAATACATAAAATATCAAAAATATCCCATTAAAATTGGGTGATAGGGAACAAAAACAAAAAGTTGTGGGCTCGAGGAGCCCCCCCCTTGGTAGTTCTAGGGTTAACACCCACTTTTTGCAACTTAGGCTAATCGGGACGGGTTATCTACAGGTTACCACCCTTTTCTAGCCAGGGTGGGACTAAGGATTTTCTTTAGTGAATTCCGTCACACTGGGAAGGTCCGGAGCGCCCCAGTGTCATGAAATCGCAATTAGTCTATAAATATCTTAGTTAATAATCAAGATAGTGAAAAAAAAAAAACAAACATATATTTATTTATTTGAGCTTCGCAGCTTTGGCGATGTTGCTCTAAAATAAAACTTAAAAAACAAAACAAAACTCAAATAAAAACAAAACAATACAAAAAAATAACAAAATTAAACAAAACATAAATACGTAGAACATAGAACACAAAAGGAACACAAAACATAAAAGGAACATAAAACACAAAAGGAACACAAAACATGGAGAATCAAAAAACATAAAAGATTGGAAATCAAAAAATAAAAATGGAACACAACAAAGAACAAAATAAATGAACGAGGGAACAAATAAAGACAAACTAATGATATTGGGCAATAGGGAAATCATTAATAAAATATTTAAATATTCAATAAATAAATAAGTAATTCGATAGTTAAAATTAAATTGGTATATAAGATGAACAAACATATATGACAACATTTATAGATATTGAATTTGCAAAAGGATTCTATGTACTTTTTCGATGCAATGAGGACAACGATGTTTCAAATTTTCGAAATTCCTCCCCTCTAACCCCCCCCCTCCCCTCTAAACCCCCCCTCCCCCTGGTCCGATTTCTCCCATTAACCAACTTGATATTTCTTTTGACGATTAAATATCGAGTTTGGTAGCGATCAAACAAAAATTCTGACCGCTAGAGCGTTAATATATATAGTTTTGATGAGGGCCTCATTTTTGTCATCTCCTGGATAGGATGGATGGACATTTGAGGAAATTTTTTGAAAACGCGTCAGGAGTATAACCTCAAAAGCAGGGTTTCCTTCAGGGAAATCTGCTAAAAAAACTGTCTCTCGGTAAATGATAAGGAATTTCTAATTGTAAATATAAATATACATTGCGACAGATAAAATGTTAACAGACACACACACACACACACACACACACACACACACATATATATATATATATATATATATATATATATATATATATATATATATATGCCATCATTGCAGCGAGACCGAAATCCTCCCGCATGTTCTAGGTTCCTGTGAATGGGGCGAGCAAATGCGCATTTCTCGGCATCATAAGGTCCGGACTCAAATTGCTCACCTCTTGAAAAAGAAGTATCCAGATTGGGATATATTCGAAGAGGTGACTTGCAATTCCTCAGACGGCACTCCAAGAAGAGCGGATATTGTAGGCATCACGAAAAATGAAATGAAGGGCTTAATTCTGGATCCTACTGTCCGTTTTGAGATGAACAAAAATCAAGCAGACGAGGTGGACCAAGCGAAGAAATCAATATATGAACCGTGCTGCCTCTATTTCTCAAAGAAATACGAAATCCAAGACTGGACAGTTATGGGGCTACTGTTCGGCTCAAGAGGAGTCCTCCATCAAAAAACGGTGAAAACATTAATAGAACATGGGCTGACAAAAGATGAACTGAAGGACTAATCCATATTTATCCTAAAATCATCGATAAGAATTGTGAATTATCATTTATATAAAAAATAAAGATGAAAATATTAAGCTGCACTCTCACCTGAGATACCCCCCTAATTTGCACCATTCAATTTATTCCAAATTTCATATAACATTTAAACAAAATTAAAAAAAAAACAAAAACATTATTACCAATAAATTGGCAGATTAGGAGGCTGACCATACTCAGAAAGAGGGCAGCTTATTTTGTTCGCTTGTTATATATATATTAGATTTCCCTGAAGGGAATCTGCTGCAAAACTGGCAGTATGTAAATTTTAATAATTTCTAATTGTAAGGATAAAAAGTCCGTCACGCAGGGGCTGCGTAAATTACGCAGATTTCCCACGTGAAGTTTTACAATAGAGAAATCTGCCTAATAACAACTGTAGTAGTAAGAAACCTCTAAATCTAAAACATTATTTAGGGCGTAATAACCCAGTAGTTTCTAGCCCCAAAAAACAGTTAACCTAACCTCTAAACCTATTCACGAGGGACGAATAGTTATGGAAATGGCCACCAGAGCTCTCGGCGGAAAGTCCGAACATAGCCTACTGGTGACCACACGCAGATTACAAATGCAAATATCTCGGTTAATATTCAAGTAGAGAATAAATGCATATTACAATATTTATAGTACATTTAATTTGCAATAAGATTGGTTCTATACAGTTTTTCGATCCGATGCATAATAACGGAGATATTTCGAATTTTTGAAAATCCCCCCTCCAAACCCCCCCTCCCCCTGGTCCGATTCCAGCTGTTAACGAACTTGATCTTCCTTTTTACATAAAACGACTAAATACCGAGTTTGGTGACGATTAAACAAAAATTGCGACCGCTAGAGTGTTAACAGACAAATATATATATATATATATATATATATATATATATATATATATATATATATATATATATATATATATATATAGTTTTGAACGGACCTCATTTTCGTCATCTCCTGGGTAGGATCGATGGACATTTGAAGAAATTTTTCGAAAATCGCGTCATGAGTACGACCTCAATAGCTGATTTCCCTTAAGGGAAATCTGCTAAAACTGCAACGTGCTTCTGAAATATTCTGGGGGAGCCAACAAATTGTGAACTTGATAAACCTAAAAAATTATAATTTAAAAATATGATAGAACGAATTTCTTTTAAACTGTTGAAATTCCATTATAATTTTCGTTAAAATAGAATAATTAAGTTCTGATAAATGAATTGATTTATAAAATAAATTAATTTCTGATACAACTATTAAATTTTTTTTTTCTAACGTGAAGGATTTATTTTAAATTTGTTAGTATAATTAAATTCCTTGTAAACATTTTATTTAGTTCCGTGTATTTTTTTTTATTAATTTCCTCGTTAATATTTTAATAACAAGAATGTGATAATGTGGAGACCTTGTGAGAGATCCTAGAAGTAGGTTTGTTCACGAAATGAATGACCCGATGCAGTGTTTACAATTCTCAGTTACTGTTCATTCATGAATCCAGCTGGCTGAGGTCACGTGATATCTAGCTCTTATCAGCATAGATAATGTTATCAGGCTATTCATGTCACGGGACTTTTGTAAACATTTCAAATTGCCTTGGCGAATTTCTTCTTAGAAATTTGTAATGAAGAGGAAATTTTATTTGTTTATCAAATAAACCCAGGGGATTTGAAGGTCAGTAAGTGACATATTGTCGTTCCATAGAATGATGGAAATAGTTGGAATTTAGGGTTTTAGTTCATTCCCGTTTCTTCGCCATTAATAGAAAAGTCCGTCACCCAGGAGCTGCGTAAACTAAGCCGATTTCCAACGTGAAGTTTTACAATAGAGAAATTTCACGAGAGCCGAGAGTTAAGGAAACGACCAAACTAGATTTTGGTGGGGAAGCCCAGTTAGCCGCCCAGTTTTAATAAAAATGCAAATATCTCGGTTAATATTCAAGATAGAGAATAAATGTATAGAACAATATTTATAGTAAATTTAATTTGCAATAAGATAGATTCTGTACTATTTTTCGATCCGACGTATAGTAACGGAGATATTTCGAATTTTCGAAAATCCTCCCCTCTAAACCTCCCCCCCCCCTCCCACTGGTCCGATTTCAGCCATTAACGAACTTGATCTTTCTTTTTACATAAAACGACTAAATATTTGAGCGGTAACAGACAAATATATATATATATATATATATATAGAGTTTTGAACGGACCTCATTTTCGTCATCTACTAGGTAAGATTGATGGACATTTGAAGAAAAATTTCGAAAATTCCGTCATGAGTACAACCTCAATAGCTGATTTCCCTTAAGGGAAATCTGCTAAAATGATAAAGCCCAAAATCAATAGTATTTTAGCAGATTTGGTAAGAAGAGGTAGGACTCATGAAGCGATTTTCGAAAAAATTCCTCAAATGTCCATTGATCCTTCTTAGAAGATGACGAAAATGAGGTCCGATCGAAATAGTGTCTATATATATATGTGTGTGTGTGTGTGTGTGTGTGTGTGTGTGTCTGTCTGTTACCGCTCTAGTGGTCGCAATTGTTGTTTTATTGTTACCAAACTTGTATAAGCGAAAAATTGTCAAAAAATAAAGACATTGTTCTTTAACGATTGAAATAGGACGGGGAAATGGGGGGGGGGTAGAGGGGGGGGAGAATTTCGAAATTACTTAGAATAAATAGAGATATTTTCAATTTTCGCATTTGCCCCCTCCAGGTCTGATTTCAACCATTCATTACTATGGTCATTAGTGTCGAAAGAGTATCGTAAAGGTCAAAATAAAACTGCCGAAACAAGACGTAAAATCGTAATTGATGGCGTCACCACATAATGAAATTACACGTATCTTGCATAATAAAGGTCTCCTGAAAACAATATTTCGTGTTTAAGCTAAGAATAATGTGCTTCCTGTTATAAAAGCTTACTCTTAATATGAAACGAGTAGGAATGGGGGTTTACTGAAGACTGAAAATTCTAAATCCGAATATACAAAAATAAATATATAGTTCTTCAACGGTTGAAATGGAACGGCGAGAGGGGGGGGGGTTAGAGGCGGAGAATTTCAAAAATTACTTGATTATTATACGTCGGGTAGAAAAAGTGTATAGAACTAATATTATAGTAAATTTAATTGCCTATACATGTTTTTTATATACCTATTTCCTCTATGAATAATATTAACCGAGATATTTGTATTTTTTAGTTTTCATCCTTCAGTAAACCCCCACTCCTACTCATGTCCTAATAAAAATAAGCTTTTATAACATGAACCTCTTAATTTAAGCTGAAATTCCAAATATTGTTTCCATGGGAACTTTATTTTGCGAGATACATGCACGATTATAGTTTTATATTCTTGTTTCGAAAATGCTCATTTGATCTTTACCATACTCGATATATACCATTTTATTTAACACTAAAGACCATATCTGTGATTCGCAAAAATCGCACCAGTGCATAGTGGGGGTTTAAAAACAGAGGGAATTAGTAAATATTAAATTTCTCCTTTATTCTTTCTGGGATCATAAAATGTTATAAGATCAATCTTGTTAAACTATCAAAGCTCTACAATTGTTGTTCTACTCATTGAGATCGTACTCATGACGCGATGTTCGAAAAATTTCTTCAAATATCCATCGATCCTACCCAGGAGTTGACGAAAATGAGGTCCGTTCAAAACTATATATATATATATATATATATATATATATATATATATATATATATATATATTTGTCTGTTAACACTCTATCGGTCGCAATTTTTGTGTAATCGTCACCAAACTCGGTATTTAATCGTTTTATGTAAAAAGGAAGATCAAGTTCGTTAACGGCTGAAATCGGACCATTGGGAGAGGGGGTTAAGAGGGGGGATTTTCGAAAATTCGAAATATCCCATTACTATATTTTTACTACAATTTTTATCTTGAATATTAACCGAGATATTTGCATTTTGTATTAAGTGTAAAGGACGAGCTATGGTTCCCGCCGAAAGCTATTTCGGCCGTTTCCGTAACTGATCGGCACTCTTATGGAGATTTCTTTATTGTATAACTTTACGGGGGTATCTGGTTAGTTTACGCAGCCCCTGCGTGACGGACTTTTTCTTAATTGAAGTACTAAGTGAGCTATTTGTACTATCTTGTTTTCAGCCTTCTGTAACTCAGCCTTTAACTAGGGGCTCAGGTTAGCTTTGTGAGTTAAAGCGTTGGCCTTAGTCTCACATGGTAAACCTTTAGTGGCGAGTTCGATTCCCGTCTGTGCAATAGGGATTTATTTTGGGACGAACTCATTACATAAAATCCTCAGGCCTATCCTGGCCAGAAATGGGTGGTAACCTATAGATAACCCGTCCCAATTAGCCTTAGTTGCATAAAGTGGACGTTGGTAAATATAAATAAGTCAGTAACTCACCCTCTCTCCTACTTATCGTTTTTAGCTGATTTCCCTTAAGGGAAATCAGCTATTGAGGTTGTACTCATGACGGAAATTTTTGACATTTTTCTTCAAATGTCCATATGTCCATAGTAGATGACGAAAATGAGGTCCGTTCAAAACTGTATATATATATTTGTATATATATATATATATATATATATATTATATATATATATATATATATATATATTTGTTTGTCTGTTACCGCTCTAGTGGACGCAATTTTTGTTTGATCGTTACCAAACTCGATACTTAGTCGTTTTATGTAAAAAGTAAAATCAGGTTCCTTAATGGTTGAAATCGGACCAGTGGGGGGGGGGATTTTGTAAAATTTGAAATATTTCCGTTACTATACGTCGGATCGAAAAATTGTATAGAATTCAATCTTATTGCAAATTAAATTTACTATAAAATATTGTTATATTACATTTATTCTCTATCTTGCATATTAACCGAGATATTTGCAATTTTATGAAATCGGGGCGAATAATAAAACGGATGGGAGTGAGTTTCCCGCCAAAAGCTAGGTCAGCCGATTTCTTAACTCTTCGAAACTCGTGAAATTTCTCTATTGTAAAACTAACACGTGGGAAATCTTTTTAGTTTACGTAGCTCCTGCGTGACGGACTTTTTGGATTAAAGCTATTAACGACATACATATAATATAGTTTTGTAATATAGTAAATCATCAAATAATCCAAATACAACAGCGAAGAGAAGTGGGAATTTCCATTGCTCACTAATGAAAAACACAAACAGCGCACGCGCGTTAAAAAAAAATGTAAAAATAAAAAGTTAATAACGCCGATTGACAATAAAGTACACAATGTGACCTTGTAGACAAACCTTGCCTGCTTGCAGTATGAAAAGAATCGACGAGAGGCTAGCATTATAAAGCATGACTTGAGACTGGCAGTGAATGAGTTAAGCAAGTGCTATTCATTGGTAGCTATGTTGGTGGTTAGCAAGCTGCAGCATTAGACCAATCAGAACAAAACTCCATTCATGACTCTGGAGCTGTTCAACAAACGTGACCACATCTAGCCCCTCTGATACTCGCTTCTGGTTCCACGAAGCACCTTAATGGTTTGACTACATTACTGCCACTGTAATTAACACCGATATTAACATATACCAACAATTGTCTAGAAAAAAATAATACACTGTACACGTTTCTGTTATTTGCTAAATCCTTGCAAATCAGCAAAAAAAGTCCGTCACGCAGGGGCTGCCTCACCTAAGCAGGTTTCCCACGTTAAGTTCTACAATAGAGAAATCTTCCTACTGGTAACACTTAACACCACAGTATGTAAATCTAAACGGTAATGAAAAATCATTCAGCTAATTTTAATAAGCTCCCAACGGAAACGGCTTCTGAATTGTAAACAAATAGGTCTGCCAACTTCTCAGAGCTGAACAGATAGATGGGCATATTGTTCACCGGAAAGAAAAACAATTACTGATATACACCTGAATATAAAACATTAGCTTTATTGAAAAATATTTACTATATCTAGTACTGCAATTTTTAATGAATCAGAATAATTTATATTTTAATAAATCAAATATTAGTAGTCCAATAACTAAAGAAGAGGAGGGGTACGAACAGAACGCATTTCCATATATCTCACCAAGTAGACGGTTACACGTAACTAAAACAATTTAACGGAGCCAAAAAATTACGGAATCGGCCGAACTAATCTAGAATCTTACGACGAGGACCGACTAAAGCCGATCTAATCTCAACCGTTATCCACACACACTTAATAAAAAGTCCGTCACGCAGGGGCTGCGTAAACTAAGCAGATTTCCCACGTGAAGTTATAGAATAGAGAAATCTCCATACAAGAGCCGACCTAGCAAAGGGCCGAACTAGCTTTTGGCGGGAAACTAGTCATCCGTTATCGGCCCACAATTAATAAAAATGCAAATATCTCGGTTAATATTTAAGATAGAGAATAAATGTATAGAACAATATTTATAGTAAATTTAATTTACAATAAGATTGGTTCTATACAGTTTTTTTGAATTTTGAACGGACCTCATTTTCATCATCTCCTGGGTAGGATCGGTGGACATTTCAAGAAATTTTTCGAAAATCGCGTCATGTGTACGACCTCAATAGCTGATTTCCCTTAAGGGAAATCTGCTAAAATGCAAATATCGCGGTTAATATTCAAGATAGAGAACAGATGTATATAACAATATTTATAGAAAATTTAATTTTCAATAAGATTGATACTATACACTTTTTCGATTCGACGAATAGTAACGGAGATATGACGAATTTTCGAAAATCATCCCCCCCTCCCACTACGCTATTAACCTTGATCTTTCTTTTTACATAAACGATTAAATATCGAGTTTTGTAATGTTCAAACAAAAATGGTGACCGCTAGAGCGTTAACAGACATATATAAACACACACACGCTCATATGTGTGTGTGTGTATATATATATATATATATATATATATATATATATATACATATATATAATTTTGAATGGACCACATTTTCGTCATCTCCTAGGGAGGATCGATGGACATTTGAAGTAAATTTTCGAAAATCGCTCGTCAATAGCTGATTTCTCCAAAGGGAAATCTGCTAAAAATCTATTTTGCTCACTACATGACTTCATCGTTCTCGTATAAAATTAAATAAACAAAGGTCGGTCACACAGGGCTGCGTAAACTAAGCAGATTTCCCTGTTGAAGTTTTGCAATAGAGGAATCTACATATATGTAACACTTAACGCCACCGTGAATATGAAGTGAACAAATACAAATGAGAAATCTTACATTCAATTTACACTTTAAAAACCTCGAAAAGGATGCGTCTTAATTGTAAACAAAAATATTTCCCGAAAAGCGTTTTATTTTCAGGAGTAAATCTGTTTAACGCTCTGCCCGAATGTATTAAAGCCATTAAAACATATTTTTCATTAAAAATTAAAGAAAGAACTTCATGTATGACGGATGTATTTATACACTAGACGAATGCTTTCAAAAATTTACAATTATTAAATAAATATACTATATATTTTTGATAATCATCGGGCTAAAATAATATGTGATAAGATACATTGTTTCTTCAAGGTGGGACTGGTTACCACTCTTAACTTAAGCCAAAGTACAAAATTTTAAACGATGAATTTCATTTTTTTAATTTTATTTAGTTACTTTTAGAGATTTTCTAATATGCTCATAAATTTTTCCAAAGGTAAATAATAATAAGTCTCAAAGCAATATCCTTTGTTTGTAATAAATCAAGAGACTGACCTCGGAGCTAATTGGAAGTCATAAAGTTCTGACATAAAGATGGGGAAATTTCTATGTAATTTACTTAAATATTTGCATAAACGGAATATATTACGAGCTCCTGTAATACACAAGATAGAGAAAGAGGAGATAGTTTAATTTTGTATAAAGTTTAATATACTAGAACAAATCTAAAGAATTAATTCTTCAGTTATTAGTAACTATTCAAGGTTGTACTCATGACGCGATTTTCAAAAACTTTCCTCAAAAGTACATCGATCCTACCTAGGAGATGAAGAAAATGACAACCAAACTAAATATATACATAAAATTGTAACCTGTCTGTACATTGATTTTTTTTAACGAAATTTCACGATACTTTTTCGTTTCACATGTCATAGACACCATAACTGCATTTTGTTTCTTTCATGTATGTTTGTTTGTTACCTTTTCACGCATAAACGGCTGAACCGAATTTTATGAAACTTGATATGTATATTACCACTAACCTAACTTAGACTTTAGCCTATATTAATATTCTCTGAGACGAACAGGCGTGTGGGGGTTATAAGGGAAGCCTGAAATTAAAAATAGCGATATTTCATTTTTTATTTGTTTTTCGACAAACGTGCACATAACAAAATTTGTTTACTTTGTTATTTAGAGTAACTTTTGTTTTATACATTTTTTCGGGAACAATGTATGGAGCAAGTAATTTGCGTAGAAATATTGATATGCTCAATAATTCTTTCCAATGTTAACTTCCACGTACCTCACCTGGAAAAATTAATTCAAATCTATGTTAATATTTTGTCCTTAATAATTCAAATCTATGCATAATGCACAGGAGACGGGAAATATGACAATATGGAGGACAGTGAAGTCTTACATAAAAAATTAATTTTATTATTAACAAATCCACAGCAACGACGGGTGTAGACCCTAAACACTGGGACGGGTAAATGTCAAAATATTGTGCAAAGTAAAGCCTTGCGAAAAAAAAATACCATCACAATTCTGCCTCAAATGAATTACCGGGCGAAGCCGGGTATCTGAGCTAGTATATATATATATATATATATATATATATATATATATATATATATATATATATATATACTAGCTCAGATACCCGGCTTCGCCCGGGAATTGATTTGAGATTGAATGGTGATGGTATTGTTTTGGCAAGGCTTTTCTTTGCGCAATATATTTGACATTTGTAGGGATAAAACTGATTCGTCCTTATAAATTTTCTGCTAGGAGCCAACAAATTGAGAACTTGATAAACCTAAAAAATTACAATTTAAAAATATAATAGAAAGAATTTCTTGGAAACTGTTAAAATTCCAATATAATTTTTGTTAAAAACAGAATAATTATGTTCTGATAAATAAATTAATTTATAAAATAAATTAATTTCTGATACACCTATTAAATTTTTTTTTCTAACGTGAAGGATTTATTTTAAATTTGTTAGTATAATTAATTTCCTATTAACGCTCTAGCTGTCTCAATTTAGGTTTGATCGTTATCAAACTCAATATTTAAACGCTTTATGTAAAAATCAAAATCGAGTATGTCAATGACTGAAATCGGACCAGTGGGAGGGCAAGATTACAAAAAATAATTTAAATATCTCTGCCATTATAAGTCAGATTGAAAAATTGTAAAGAACCAATTGTATTGAAAATGTAATATTTTATAAATGGTGTTATGTGCGTCTCTTTTCATTATCTTGATTATTACCCAAGATATTTGTAATTTTTAGATTTCGGCCTCCTCTAGGGCCCCACTCTTACTTATGGCATATTAACAATAAGCTGGTATGTTATGAAGGACATTATATGAAGCATAAATACCAAATATACTTCTTGTTGAACTTTTAGTTTTAGAGATGAATGCAAATATGTGAGACCGAAAGTACTCTTCCGAAATAAATAATAATACTTGGGAATATTAATGTTATTCCTATTGTAAATTAGTTTCAAAACTCGCATTATAACACTAATATCGTGTATTTGGGTTATTTATTGTAGTTGGTGACCTTAATTGCTGCTACATTCAATGGCATTACTATCAGCTGGGTGTTGCATAGGCACCGTGTTAACTCGGACACGACCTTTTTATAAACTCGTAGCGAGTTAGTGTTCGGATTGCGAGTTGTCAAGGGCGATAGAGAATCTGGGCGGGAATTCTAGAGTTGGGCAAGGATCTCTATCCAAGGAGATCGCCTCTACGTCAGCCTCCAGACAAAGCAGAATCCTGAGGCAGTGGCTGATAACAGGGTAACACTTGCATAACCTTATCAATATCTCTTATCTCTTATCAGTCGCCAAGCTCAGTTTCTTTATCTCCATCGCAAAGTGTGAAAATCCTAATTACTCAAAGGACGATTTACATCTTGAACATCAATAATCGAGCTTGAATTTTCCTTGATGACTTCTATTAAAAACGTTTGCGTAAACTAAGCAGATTTCCCACATGCTGACATGACACTAGTAATCTCATCTGATGACGAGAAGTGGGCTGTGAATAAACTCTTAATCGATTAAGTTATTTCACGACGTCTTCGCATGAATCTCAGATAGTAAAGATCTCTTGACAACAATATTGTATGCAATATCTAAAAGTGGTATACGACAAAAGTGTATATAACAAAAAGTTATTCTAAATAACAAAATAAACAACTTTTGTAATGTGCATGTGCGCCAAAAAAAACCAATAGGAAATGAAATATCGCTATTTTTAATTTCGGGGCTCCGTTATAACCCCCACTCCTATTCGTCTCAGAAAATATTAACATAGCCTAAAGTCTAAGTTGGGTTAGTAGTAATATACATACTAAGTTTCATAAACTTCAGTTCACCTGTTTATGCGTGAAAAGGTAACAAACAAACACACACCAAAAAAACAAAATACAGTTATGGTGTCTATGACATGTGAAACGAAAAGTTATCATGAAATTTCGAGAAAAAAAATCAATGTACAGACAGAGGTTACAATTTTGATATATATATATATATATATATATAATATATATATATATATATATATATATATATATATACTTCAATAAACCCTTTATTGAAGTATGAAAAATAAAGAAAAGTCCGTTATTCTTCTAGATAGAGAAAAAGTGATTAAAACACTATTTATAAAAAATAAAATTTACAAGATTGCAGGCTATTTACAAATTTTCGATCCGAAGAATTTTCGAACGGAGATATTTTGAATTTTCATTTTTTTTTTTTGGGATAGCAATTGGAACAAATTATAAAGTAATAGACGGTTAGGCACTTATGTAGGAAAAAAGGAAAACAGTCTGGTAGACATTACTGAGCATAATGAAGTAGGAAACTATACGTTGGCAATATATTACAGGAAGTTAAGAAAAGGGAAGGATAAATACATTAATGGAAGTTACTATAAGGAGAAAATGTGTACATAAGGTACAGGAAGCAAAGAAAACCGATGACTAGATAAGTGAACTACAAGAAGACAAGAACATGGAAGAATGTATAAGTAAATTACAAGAACGGGGAGATACTTTCTGATTATCCTTATTTGCATTAGATTCCTTTTTAGTTATGTATTCATACAAGTACATCACAAAAAGCCAAGAACAGTGAAGAATATAAGTAAGTTACAAGAATAGGGAAGAATATATTAGGAAATTACAAGAAAAGGGAAAACCATATAAGCAAATTACAAGAAGATAAAAACAAGAGAGAATGTATTAGTAGATTACAAGAACAGGGAAGAATATATTAGGAAATTACAAATGCAGGGAAGAAAATATAAGCAAATTACAAGAGGCTAAGAACAAGGAAGAAAATATTTGTAAATTAAAAGAGCAGGGAAGAATATATTAATAAATTATAAGTAGGCGGAAGAAAATATAAGCAAATTAAAAGAACGTGGAAGAATATATTAGTAAATTACAAAAACATGGAAGAAATGTAAACAAATCACAAGAAGCCAAGAGCAGGAAAGAATATACTAGTAAATTACAAGTAGAGGGAAGAAAATATAAGCAAATTACTTGAAGCTAAGAACAGGGAAGAAAAGTTTACTAAATTACAAGAACTGGGAATAAAATATTAGTAAATTACAAATGCAGAGAAGAAAATATAAGCTAATTTCAAGAAGCTATGAACATGAAAGAAAATATTAGTAAATTAAAGGAGCAGGGAAGAATATATTATTAAATTACAAGTAGAGGGAAGAAAATATAAGCAAATTACAAGAAGCTAAGAAAAGGGAAGAATATACTAGTAAATTACAAGTAGAGGGAAGAAAATATAAGCAAATTATTTGAAGCTAAGAACAGGGAAGAAAAGTTTACTAAATTACAAGAACTGGGAATAAAATATAAGCAAGTTATAAGAAGATAAAAACATGAGAGAATGTATTAGTTAATTACAAGAACGGGGAAGAAAATATAAACAAATTACAAGAAGCTAAGAAAAGGGAAGAATATATTATTAAATTACAAGTAGAGGGAAGAAAATATAAGCAAATTACAAGAAACTAAGAATAGGGAAGGTGGAATAAATAAATTATAGGATTCCAAGTTAAGGAAAGAATATACGAGTTAATGATGACTTTTAATCAAGTGAATGGATTCCATTATAACTGTTTTATTTTTTTTTAAAAAAAAAGAAAAAAAAAATTACAAAAAAACATGGAAGAAAATATAAGCAAATCACAAGAAGCCAAGAGCAGGAAAGAATATATTAGTAAGTGTACAAGAACAGGGAAGAAAATATAAGTGAATTACAAGAAGCTAAAAACAGGGGAGAGAGCTATTAATTAAATTATAGAAAGCTAAGAAAAGGAGAGAATATATGAGTTAATTATGACTTATAATCGAGTAACAGGTTTCCACCCCAGGTAAAGGCAACATAAAAAAAGTCTTAACCCTAAAAAATCCAAATATCTCGCTTAATATTGAAAATAGAGAATACACATACATGACAACATATATAGAACATAACATATGGAAAAATATTGGTACTATTCCATTTTTGAAGAAGACGTAAAATAACGCACACTTTACTGATTTTCTCCCCTCTAACCCCCCCCCCCCCCCTCCTCTCCCATTTGCCAGAACTCAACCTTTAGTGAACTTGAGTTTTGGTATTGCATTAAAATTTATAATATCCAGTTTGGTATCGATGGAACCAAAATTGCGTCTCCTAGAGTGGTAACAGACAAATATATTTGTATACACTGATCACTCAATCTCTCTCTCTCTCACTCTCTCTCTCTCTCTCTCTCTCTCTCTCTCTCTCGCTCTCTCTCTCTCTCTCTCTCTCTCTCTCTCTCTCGCTCTCTCTCTCTCTCTCTCTCTCTCTCTCTCTCGCTCTCTCTCTCTCTCTCTCTCGCTCTCTCTCTCTCTCTCTCTCTCTCGCTCTCGCTCTCTCTCTCTCTCTCTCTCTCTCTCTCTCTCTCTCTCTCTCTCTCTCTCTCTCTCTCTCTCTCTCTCTCTCTCTCTATATATATATATATATATATATATATATATATAAAAAACGTCAAGTACGATTTTTCACTATGTCGATTATTAAAAGGAGATATTTGCATTTTTCAGTTTTGAGCCTTTATCATCCACTTCTACTCATGTCATATTAACAATAAGCTGTTGTATTATGAACCACTTCATTGCAAGGTTAAATACCAAATAATATTTTCATTGAACTTTTACTTTATATATAAATGCGATATATATGCCCCCCTGTCCCTTTTTGTTCTTGGATTACTAAAATTTAAGTGATTGAGATAAAACTGATTGTGACAAATCACAGAACTAGCTTTAGTAAATTGTTTTCAATAAAATTAATATGTTATATTCAGATATATTACATTAATTGTTTGTCTTTCCGGTCTATCTATTTAGCGCTAGAAGGGTGGCTGGCCTGTTTGTTCACAATTCAGCCGCTTACCGTTGTAGAGATTAGTAACTTGTTTTGTGAAGTGACTGATTGATTCCCCATTACCGTTTGTATTTATTCACTTAACATTCACGCTAGTGTTAGCTGTATGAATTTTTATCTATTGTAAAATTTTGCGTGGGAAATCTGCTTAGTTTACGCAACCCCTCCGTGATGGACTTTTTGATGCTATTCATATCGTATATCAGAAATGGAAAAAATTTGCTAATTTCATATGTTACTATCAAATGAAGTTCATCAAAACGTTAGGACGACGTGCAGTGTTTAGGTACTAGAGTTCTTTGAATTAAAAAAATGGTACATACCGATTAAAAATGTACTGCCAATATATTGATGATAACTGTATGCTTGGTCCTTATGTCAATTCGGATAGAAATGGTGAGATGTTGGTTTAGGGATTGCCTATATAGGGATAGTAAGCCGACCTTCGCCTAGACCTCCCACGTGGCAATCTGCTAGCCTCAGTTTTATCTCGAGCACTTCCAAGAGTTGCTCCTTTATCGCACTTGATCCGGAAGTGAAGAGAGGAAGGATATCCCATGTGTTATTGACGGACAGAGCCCATTGATGACTGATATGACCATGTGTGATAGTAGGCCTACAGTTGGCGGGAACTGCAAGGCAATGTACGCACAGGCCTTCTGCATTGACAGTAGTGACAGCTTAGCAGTCACGTACTGCACACTACAATGGTTCTGCTTGTCCCTAGACCGGCAGATGCGTGACCAATGTCACACGCAGTCTCCATTCCTTCCCTTGACTCGAGGCCTGCATCATCTCTCATACTGCCTGATGTGGTCTGGGATCCTCAAGTGGAATCTTTCAGTGGTTTTCCTTAAAGGAAATCTGCTATTGACGATCTACTTATGACGCGATTTTCGAAAAGTCTTCTCACATGTCCTTCGGTACTTCCTAGGAGGTGACAAAAATCAGGTCCGTTCAATTTTATATATATACTAGCTCAGATACCCGGCTTCGCGCCGGGAATTCATTTGAGGCTGAATGGTGATGGTATTTTTTTGGCAAGGCTTTACTTAGCACAATATTTTGACATTTGCCCGTCCCAGTGTTTAGGATTGATACCCGTCTTTGCCGTGGATTTGCTAATAATAGAATTATTTGTTCGATAAGGCTTCACAGTCTTCGATATTTTTATATTTCCCGTCTTTTATACATGTAAATATAATGAATTTTTATTTCAGGCCTCCCTTTTAACCCTCCTCCCGTTCGAGCCTAAAAATTTTAATATAACTTTTAATCATGGAAGAATTAATGCTAATTGACATACCGAGTTTTGTTAAGTTCGGTTCAGCCGTTAGTGCCCGCTAAAGTTTTAACGTATAACTCATTTATACTTAGGCATACGACAAAAGTGTATATAACAAAAGTTACTCCAAATAACAAAATAAACAACTTTTGTTATGTTTGTATTTGCGAAAAAACCTATAGGAAACAAAATATCGCTATTTTTAATTTCAGACTTCCCTTATAACCCCCACTCCTGCCCGTCCATAGAAATGTTGGTATGGCTTATTATAATGAAGGCCTCACTGCTAATACACATACCGAGTTTTATTTAGTTCGGTTGAGTCTTTTTTGGCAAATAATATTGTTGACTCCCGCTATAATGTTTAGCGTATAACTCATTTAAACTTCGGTATACGACAAAAGTGTATAAAACAAAAGTTACTCTAAATAACAAAATAAACAACTTTTGTTATGAGCATATTTGCCGAAAAACCAATAGAAAACGAAATATCGCTATTTTTAATTTCAGGCTTCCCTTATAACCTCCACTCCTGTTCGTCTCAGAGAAAATTAATATAGCCTAAAGTCTAAGTTAGGTTAGTAGTAATATACATACCAAGTTTCATAAAATTCGGTTCAGCCATTTATGCGTGAAAAGGTAACAAACAAACAAACTAACAAACAAACAAACATACACGAAAGAAACAAAATGCAGATATGGTGTCTATGACATGTGAAACGAAAAGTTATCGTGAAATTTCGCGAAAAAAATCAATGTACAGACAGAGGTTATAATTTTATATATATACTAGCTCAAATACCCGGCTTCGTCCGGGAATTCATTTGAGGCTGAATGGTGATGGTATTTTTTTGTCAAGGCTTTACTTTGCACAATATTTTGACATTGACCCGTCCCAGTGTTTAGGATTGATACCCGTCGTTGCCGTGGATTTGCTAATAATAGAATATTTTTTCGATAAGGCTTCACTATCTTCGATATTTTTATATTTTCCGTCTCTTATACATGTAAATATGGTGAATTTTTATTTCAGGCCTCCCTTAAAACCCCCCTCCCGTTCGAACCTAAAAATTTCAATATAACTTATAATCATGGAAGAATTAATGCTAATTAACATACCGAGCTTTGTTAAGTTCGGTTCAGCCGTTAGTGCCCAATAAAATTGTTGGCTCCCGCTAAAGTTTAACGTATAACCCATTTATACTTAGGTATACGACAAAAGTGTATATAACAAAAGTTACTCCAAATAACAAAATAAACAACTTTTGTTATGTTTATATTTGCGGAAAAACCAATAGGAAGCGAAATATCGCTATTTTTAGTTTCAGGCTTTCCCCACAACCCCCACTCCTGCCCGTCCATAGAAATGTTGGTATGGCTTATTATAATGAAGGCTTCACTGCTAATACACATACCAAGTTTTAATTAGTTCGGTTGAGTCTTTTTTGGCAAATAATATTGTTGACTCCCGCTATAATTTTTAGCGTATAACGCATTTAAACTTCGGTATACGACAAAAGTGTATATAACAAAAGTTACTCCAAATAACAAAATAAACAACTTTTGTTATGTTTATATTTGCAAAAAAACCAATAGGAAACGAAATATCGCTATTTTTAATTTCAGGCTTTCCCTACAACCCCCACTCCTGCCCGTCCATAGAAATGTTGGTATGGCTTATTATAATGAAGGCTTCACTGCTAATACACATACCAAGTTTTAATTAGTTCGGTTGAGTCTTTTATGCCAAATAAAATTGTGGACTCCCGCTATAGTGTTTAGCGTATAACTCATTTATACTTCCGTATACGGCAAAAGTGCATATAACAAAAGTTACTCTAAATTACAAAATAAACAACTTTTTTTATGTGCATATTTGCCGAAAAACCAATAGAAAACGAAATATAGCTATTTTTAATTTCAGGCCTCCCTTATAACCCCCACTCCTGTTCGTCTTAGAGAACATTAATATAGCCTAAAGTCTAAGTTGGGCTAGTAGTAATATACATACCAAGTTTCATAAAATTCGGTTCAGCCGTTTATGCGTGAAAAGGTAACAAACAAACAAACAAACAAATAAACAAACAAACAAATAAACAAACAAACAAACAAACAGACACCAAAGAAACAAAATGCAGTTATGGTGTCTATGACATGTGAAACGAAAAGTTATCGTGAAATTTCGCGAAAAAAATCAATGTACAGACAGAGGTTACAATTTTATATATATATATATATATATATATATATATATATATATATATATATATATATATATATATATATATACTAGCTAAGGTACCCGGCGATGCCCGGGAAATCATTGTTGACTTACTAATGATGGTATTTTGATAGCAAGACTTCAATGTGTACAATTACACTTCCATCCAAGACGTAATGGTTTTCCGAAATAGCCAACCCTGAAGGGTAACTTCAGGGGATTGATATAATAGAAATTTTAGTTTTGAAGAGTAAATGAAAATATGTTCCTAATCTATCCCTTTACACTTTTTGACTCACTTTTTTTCAATTCTCGTAATTCAAACCATAATCATGGGTAGCATTTATTACAATTAAATATCATCTATAATGAACATATTTCCTTTCAAAAGCCAATCCGAGCTCATATAATATTAGGCAAAGTTTTTGCACGTAAGATTATATTTGTAATAGTGAATCACACTGGAAACTACTTTCAGTAATGCCAGACGGGAAATTAGTAAACTCAATTATCTAGTAAGGCTCCATTCATCTTCCGCTCCCGATGAGACTTCTCAAAATTCTTCTACTTAAATTATTGATTCAAAACATTATTTTAATAATTTATCTACTGGATGGAATTAAATAATAGAGGTACCCTGAAAATATCATATCATATACGCATATTGTTTTTTGTCATATTGACATTACCATTAACGTTTAATTATTATGATAGCACATATTTGTTTCAATAACATCAAGGTACATTATACAAATTAAATAATGGAAATGCTCTTATAGTTTATATTTCTATTGGAAATAAATAACAAAGCTATTTTCTAGGAAAAATAAATAAATGAGGAGGGCTGACGAAGATTTATACCTCACTAATCCGAATCATACTTTGAACTATCATATAAGACGAAAACATAACATCATTTGTCATAGTATTCATTTATTAAAACCCCTTAAATGAGTACTAATATAATTATTGACTCCCGTTTAGCGTATATCCCGTGTTTACTTCATTTTACGACAAAAGTGAATGCACACATAAGTTATTCTAAATAACAAAGTAGACCACTTTTGTTATGTGCACGTTTGCCGAAAAACAAATAGAAAATAACGAATTTTTCATTTCAGCCTCTCTTATAATCCCCACTCCCCTTTGAACCTAAAATTTTTAATATAGCTTATAATCATGGAAGAATTAATGCTAATTCACACACCGAGTTTTGCTAAGTTCGGTTCAATCGTTAGTGCCCAACAAAATTGTTGGCTCCCGCTTTAGATTTTAGTGTATATCTCATTTATACTTTTCTATACGACAAAAGTGAATAAAACAAAAGTTACTTTAAATAGAAAAATAAACTACTTTTGTTATGTTCATATTTGCCGAAAAAGCAATAGGAAACGAAATATCGCTATTTTTAAATTCAGGCCTCCCTTATAACCCCCACTCCTGCCCGTCCCTAGAAATGTTAGTATGGCTTATTATAATGAAGGCGTTAGTACTAATTCACATACCGAGTTTGGTTTAATTCGGTTAAGTCTTTATTGCCAAATAAAATTCTGGACTCCCGCTTTAGTTTATAGCGTATAACTCATTTATGCTTCCGTATACGTCAAAAGTGCATATAACAAAAGTTACTTTAAATTACAAAATAAACAACTTTTGTTATGTGCATATTTGCTGAAAAAGCAATAGGAATCGAAATATCGCTATTTTTAATTTTAGGTCTCCCTTATAACCCCCACTCCTGTTCGTCTTAGAGAATATTAATATAGCCTAAAGTCTAAGTTGGGCTAGTAGTAATATACATACCAAGTTTCATAAAATTCGGTTCAGCCGTTTATGCGTGAAAAGGTAACAAACAAACAAACAAATAAACAAACAAACAAACAAACAAACAAACAGACACGAAAGAAACAAAATGTAGTTATGGTGTCTATGACATGTGAAACGAAAAGTTATCGTGAAATTTCGCGAAAAAAATCAATGTACAGACAGAGGTTACAATTTTATATATATATATAGATATAGATACAGATACACTTGTCGGTTACCGCTCTAGGTGTCACAATTTTTGTTTAATCTTTTCCAAACTCGATGTATAAACGTTTTATGCAAAACCAAAGACAAGTTCGTCAACGCCAGAATTCGGACTAATGAGAGGGTGGCGGTTTAGAAAGGAGGATTTTTGAAAACTCAAAATATCACTGTCATTGTACGTCGGATCGAAAAAATGTATAAAAATAATCGTATTGCAAACATAACGATCTATAAATGGTGTGATAGACGATTTTTCACTATCTCAAATAGTAACCTACATTTTTTTCCATTTTAGCAGATTTCCCTTAAGGGAAATCAGCTATTGGGGTTGTCCTCATGACGTGATTTTTGAAGCATTTCCTCAAATGTCCATTGTTTTATATATATATATATATATATATATATATATATATATATATATATGAAATTACTAGCTCAGATACCCGGCTTCGCTCGGGAATTCATTTGAGGCTGAATGGTGTTGGTATATTTTTGGCAAGGCTTTACTTTGCACAATATTTTCACATTTACCCGTTCCAGTGTTTAGTTAATAGTTACCCGTTGTTGGCATTTGTTAATAATAAAATTTTTTTTTATGTAAGACTTCACTGTCCTGCATATTGTCATATTTCTCGTCTCCTGTGCATTATGCATAGATTTGAACTATTAAGGAGAAAATATTGACATATATTTGAATTAATTTTTTCAGGTGAGGTACCTGGTAGTTCATATTGAAAAGAAGTGTTGAGCAAATTTCTCTAAATAACAAAATAAACAACTTTTGTTATGTGCATATTTGCCGAAACCCCAATAGGAAATCATTATTATTAATTTCAGGCCCCCCTTATAACCCCCACTCCTGCCCGTCACATTCACATACCGAGTTTGGTTTAGTTCGGTTGAGTCTTTTGTGCCAAATAAAATTGTTGACTCCCGCTATAGTTTTTAGCGTATAACTCATTTATACTTCCGTATAAGGCAAAAGTGCATAAACAATAGTTACTCTAAATAACAACATAAACAACTTTTGTTATGTGCATATTTGCTGAAAAAGCAATAGGAAACGAAATATCGTTATTTTATATATATATATATATATATATATATATATATATATATATATATATATATATATATATAAGAGCTTCATACAAAACTATAGGTAAGTTCGTTAACAGCAGAAAAGGACTGGTGGGAGGGGGTTTTAGTGGGGAGGAATTTTGAAAATTCGAAATATCTTCGTTATTATTCGTCAGATCGAAAAATTGAGTACAGCCGATCCTATTGCAAATCTAATTTTCCATAAATATGTGTAAATAAATATTTTTTCTATCATGAATATTAACCGAGATATTTGTATTTTTTTAGTTTTCAGCCGTCAGTAAACCCCCATTCCTACTCATGTCCAACATACTGACAATAATCTATTATTGAATTACTTCATTTCAAGGTTAAAGACTAAATATGGTTTCCAATAAACTGATCCTCTGTGAGGTACATGCAAATACGTTATTTGATCACGTAATCGATTATGGTTTTTCGTTCTTTACCTGAAAATGTTTATTTGATATATACCTTACTCAATGTTTAAATGTTCCAGTTAACACTAAAGATGGCGTTGTTATTGGCTAAAATCGGAACTGGAATAGTGGGGGTTTAGAGAGGGGGGGGGGTTCGAGAATTCAAAATATTTCAGTTATTATGAGTCGTATTATAAAATATTATAGAACCAATCTTAATCAACTATGTTGACAGTAGTTGTTCTATGCATTTTTTTGTTACTCATGTATTAAGTTTTTTTCCTTCTGTAACCCTCTCCCTCTGCTACTGATTGGTGTTTTAAAAATAATTATAAAATATGTGGTGAGATTAGATCACAAATGCGTTTCTCCGGGACGTGGGAAATCTGCTTAGTTTACGGAGTCTCTGCTTTACTGACTTTTTGGTTGACCTTCTGCCATCAATTGTCAAGTTTAATTTCTAGTCGTATATTGGGATGTTCATCTCTATTGTGGGATACTGTGCTATATATTACCTGAGACATTAGATCCGGCGTAGAGGAAGAGGCCTTCCGAGTCATGTCTGACACAGGGATTGATAACCATGAAATTAGACGTACGAGCGGACAATGGGGACCGACTGGAGGACGAAGTTGAAAAAAAAAGTAATGGAAGAAAGAGTACTGCGTATATCGTCCTATATCTGTGGGCAGCATTGATAATTAGAATTTATGTAATACCACACACAAATGTCAAAATAAGGTCCGCAGACACGCAGGGGCTGTGCAAACTATGTAGATTACTATAGTGACCCGATCATTCCAAGATGAATCGACGCCTTAAGGGAAATCTGCTAATAAAAACATTGCAAAGAACAGTGCCAAAGCCAGGGCAAAAGTAATTAGAATAATACACCACTTAATGCAATTCTTCAAGTATCCTTGAATTGTTTCTGCATTGCTGGACACTTGATCTCATTTATTGTTGATTTGGAGTCAATAGTGCGGAAAATTGAGGTCAATATGGCAGGAATCTGAAACAAGGCGAATCATATTTATCACTGTTGAAAAATATTTTACTCATGGCCATTTAGATCAGTAATGGTTTTCACGATTTGTATATTTTGAATATGAATTCCAAAATTTCGTGATCGGACTTCATTTTCATGGGTCCATTGGGGATAAAAGTCGCCTCTTCCAATGAAAAAAAAATCCCCCACGCAGGTGGTGTGTAAAATAAGTAGATTTCTTAAATGTGGTAGTGCAATACCGATGACGTAACCCAAGAGCCACCGATGACTTTTGAGGGTGGGTCTAAGGATTTTACTCATTGAGTCACGAAATGAACTCCTTTTGCCTACGCGGGGATCGAACCCATGCCTTAAAATTGATCAAGTGTGCTAAAATACAAATTGGCTAACCAAAATATTACGCATACATAAAACACACAAGAATTTGAAGGTACTGTGCTATTATCGACTGGGGGAAAAAAAAGAAATTTCATGTTTTATCCGGACTTAAATACTTCGAACCAAAAAGGAGAAACACTAAAAATAATAAATGCTATTGTCCGATGGAGTTCCATTCGATTATTGTATGTACAACATATATTTAACTCCGAGTAGGTTTGGAAATAATTACACATAGAGTTACAACTAGAATTTTGATTACCTGCCCATGAACTAATTTCTTTCCATGTTCAATATTCTTTGATGCTGTCTCCAGCGGATGCCGACAAGGTAACAGGTTGAGCTGGTCATTGGGAAGGTTACCGACTGTAAACTCGAACCTGAACAACTCATGAGCTCAGCTAGAACTGAACTCAATGGAGATCACGCCAAACTATAATCGACTCAACTTCTATTCACTATCAAGGGTGGTTAGCGAACCCGAAAAATCAATAAATAAAGTTGAGTAGTTTATCCGTAACACGAAACTATTTTTAATTCGCGCGGAACTACTATTTGAAGAAGTAAAATCACCTCTTTAAAAAAAAAAATCAGTTCTTATATTTCTGTGGGAATATTGTTAAAAAAGCAATAGATATATATATAAAAAAAAAGTTTCAAATGATAGTTTTATGGTATTTAATACACTTTAAAACGTAGTAATCAGATTTTTTTTAAATGATAGAGATTTTTTCAAACTTTTACCTCACCTTCAGTTTTTAAATTGGTATTATGATGAATCATATAGCATATTTAATGATAAATTCGACTATATATGATATAGTTGTATTCCGATCACATTTTTCAAAAATAGGCTAAAATTGATTACCTCGAGTTTCGAATTTTGAAAAATCGATTCTAGAAGAAGCATAGTTACGTGTATATCTATCCACTTGCTGTTCATTTAAATATAGATAAATATACCAAGTAAATTCTTCAACTCAGTTTTCTTGTTCACAACATATTGTATGTTTTTAGCAGATTTCCCTTAAGGGAAATCAGCTATTGAGGTTGTACTCATGACGCGATTTTTGAAATTTTTCTTCAAATGTCCATCGATCCTACCCAGGAGATGACGAAAATGAGGTCCGTTCAAAACTGTATATATATATCTATCTATCTATCTATCTATCTATCTATCTATCTATCTATCTATCTATCTATCTATATATATATATATATATATATATATATATATATATATCCATCGATTTTAGGCATTAACGAACTTGATCTGTCTTTTTACATAAAACGGTAACATATCCAGTTTCGTAACGATTAAACAAAAAATCTGTTAACGCTCTAGCTGTCGCATTTTGGTTTGATATATATATATATATATATATATATATATATATATATATATATATATATATATATTTGTCTGTTACCGCTCTAGTGGTCGCAATTATTGTTTAATCGTTACCAAACTCGATATTTAGTCGTTTTATGTAAAAAGAAAGATCAAGTTCGTTAATGGCTGAAATCGGACCAGTGGGAGGGGCGGTTTAGAGGGAAGGATTTTCGAAAATTCGAAATATCTCTATTAGTATACGTCGGATCGAAGAATATTACAGAATCAATCTTATTGGAACTTAATTTTTCTATAAATATTGTTATATACATTTATTCCCTATCTTGAATATTAACTGAGATATTTGCATTTGTATTCTACATGTGCTCGGCAGCAGTGGATGTTCGGACTTTCCGCCGTGAGCTCTGGCGGCCGTTTTCGTAACTATTCGTCCCTCGTGAGTACGTTTGGAGGTTTCTTACTACTACAGCTGTTATTAGGCGGATTTCTCTATCGTAAAACTTCACGTGGGAAATCTGCTTAGTTTACGCAGCCCCTGCGTGACGGACTTTTAATAATTTGAATATTTTCGTTCAACTTCCACTTGGTTAAGTTTTGTGATCATATAAAATTTCTACATCGTCAAAATTAAATTTATGCTTAAATGCCAAGGAATGGTCAGCAAAATATGTTCTATTGTATAAATTATTGACATTTCTGCAATGCTGTTTCAATCTTTTCATTAAGGTCCCCGACGACTACCCTATACACAATTTTTACAGGTACAACAGTTTATTTTACAAACATTGTATATTTTTTCCTTGGCTTTTAGTGAATCTATAATTCAACTGAAACTTCTACTGATTTTATGCCCATATGTCCAGGCTATTGGCCCAACTTCTTTCAGATCTTCTTAATGCGCTTTGCTATTGCTGGATTATATTTAAAAGGTAATAATTTATGTGTTTCATTTATATGTATAGATATATTTTATTTTAATTGACCGTTCCTTATTTTTTTATTTTTCATATTGTGAGAAATATTGAAAGACTTTCTAGTTTGTTTTGTCTTCCCTCTCTTCTACCCTTTTCGTAAATTTCTCTTTACATTTCTTTGCAATATTTAATGAAACCTACTATCTCATTTTATGTAAATCCTTCTTTGTTAGTTTTCCAGGGCTTTTATCCTCCTGGTTAGCTATGGCGCCTAAATTATTTGATAAAATCAAAAATGTTTATATTTTTATTCAGGTCGAATCCAGTTCTGTTTTTGAATTTATTTTTAACTAGTGTCAGAATTTTAGTCTATTGTGTTTTATCAATTATTTATTTGCTTTGCAGTCTAAGAACTCAAGTGCCTGGTTTCAACAGTACTTTTTTATACACTGTTACTTGTGTGTGTGTGTGTGAGTGTGTAAGCGAATATGTTTACTTTCTCTTATTTATTTAAAACACATTTATTGTTAGAGGAGGTTTGTACCAAAATATATATATAATGAAAAAACAAAAAAATAAGGAACAATAAGCAAGAGAAAATTAAAGAAAAAATCCCCATATAGAAAGTGCCTCCCCCCCCCCCACTCGTTTTAGTTTAGAGATAAAGCAAAATATAAACCCCTAATATGAATTCCTAAGTATCATCATTGTTATGGGTCCTTCTTCATCATTCTTATGGGATCTTCTTGGTAGAGTAATGTTTTACAATTAGTGTATTACACTCCATTAACTCAACAAATTAAGTGAATTCATTTGCTTTTATTTTATTTTTGGTTCTAAGTTTAACCGTGTTAGTTCACACGTTGACTGCGGAGATTTTCAACAACATTTTTTAGTGTGGCGGATACTTTTTTTTTGTTGATTAGTTTCGTTTTAGTTTACTTTAACTGTATATTATAAATTGTATCATCTTATAATTGTTTTCCGCGAAAAACCGCACCAGGAAAGTACCATACTCCCTAGCCGTAGTCTAATAATGTAATTCACGTTAGTTATTATATTTTTACTTAGAAAACCGTAAAATTAAACAATAAAGACATTGGTTCACAATCACTGATTGGTGAATTATTATACAATAATTTATATTTTTTTTTATTTATATTTCGTAAAATATAAAACAATTTGGAATTATAAATTCGGGTGTGAAATAATATTTTTCCAACAAAATAGGCTTGTTATTGACGATAACTTTTAAAAAAATAATCATTCAAACTTTTTGTAAAATAGTCGAAAACAATTTAATAAGCAGGGAATCTTGCGCCGAAGAAGCAGTTCTCTCAAGGGCCTCTTTTCACTGTGCTAGAGTCAAATATGGAATGGTTTGGGAAAGGCTGGAGCAATCCCCACCCATTTTGGACAACGTGTCGGGGCCCGCCCCCTCACAAAACCCACAACTTGTCGTCAGCAGCAGGCAAAGTGTTAAGGCGTAGGTATTAATCTCATTTGGCAAACCTTGAGTCTTGAGTTGAATCTCATTTGGGCATTAGAAATGTACTCAGAGACAAACTAATTAAATAAAATCCTTTGTCTCACCCTTGATAGAAACGGGTGGTAACCTGTAGATAACCCGTCCCAATTAGCCATAATAGGAGGATGAAGAAGCCTAAAATCCCTCATTCGACCTCTTGATTTAACATTATGCCAGTATGTTCACCATTACTTATCTCATTTTCGTGGGATAATTACTCAGGCAATAAGAGAGATTACAATGTAAACATAACGTTGTCTTTGTAAACTTCAAGTACTCTGAAAACTTGCTTAGTTTAGGGAGCCCCCGCGTGACAGATTTGTCTTTCTCATCAAGTATTAGCAGATTTCCCTTAAGGGAAATCAGCTATTGAGGTCGTACTCATGACGCGAGTTTCGAAAAATTTCTTCAAATGTCCATCGATCCTACCCAGGAGATGACGAAAATGAGGTTCGTTCAAAATTATATATATATATATATATATATATATATATATATATATATATATATATATATATATATATATATATATTTGTCTGTTAACGCTCTAGCGGTCGCAATTTTCGTTTAATCGTTACCAAACTCGATATTTAAACGTTTTATGCAAAAATAAAGATCAAGTTCGTTAATGGCTGAAATCGGACCAGTGGAAGGGTGGTTTAGAGGGGAGGATTTTCGAAAGTTCGAAATATCTCCGTTACTATACGTCGGATCGTAAACTTATATAGAATCAATCTTATTGCAAATTAAATTTACTATAAATAATGCTATATACAGTTATTCTGTATCTTGAATATTAACCGAGATATATGCATTTTTCTGTTTTCAGCTTGTGAGATGAGATCGGCAAACTTCGGGTCTAGTCGTGAGTTTCCGTCAAGAGCTTGTTAGGGCCGTTCCCATTCTGAAATTTCTCTATTGCAAAACTTCACGTGGGAAATCTGCTTAGTTTACGCAGCCCCTGCGTGACGGACTTTTTTTAATTAAGACCAGAGCAAGTGAACAGTTTAACATTTTTTCCGCTGCCCTAAATGTGAAAGTTATCTCCTTGAGTTTCGTCTCTCTCTCTAAATCGGCCTTGAGATTATTAAAATAAACCAAGTGGTTTGTGATTTAATATGTTTTTGTTGCTATAGTTTGACCCGTTAGGCGCCACCGGCTTGTTGCTTGCATAATTAAGATTAGCTCAGGATATTTCGTAAAAAGTAGCTTAAGTCGTCAGAATCACTGGCAATATCTACTTATGGTTTGATTTTCGACTAGGCTCTTCCAAATATCTTTTCGTGTATATATAGATATATATATATATATATATATGCGTGTGTGTGTCTGTTACTGCTCTAGCGTTCGCAATTTTCGTTTAATCGTTACCAAACTCGGTATATAAGTGTTTCATGTACAACTAAAGATTAAGTTAACTGCTGAAATCTGACGGGGATTTACAGGGAAGGAATTTTGAAAATTCGAAATATTTTCTGTTGTTATGCGTTGAATAGGAAAATGGTATGGAACCAATCTTATTAAATTCAATTGTCTATAAATGTTGCTATATATATATATATATATATATATATATATATATATATATATATTCATTATCAATCATGAATATTAATCGAGATATTTGCATGTTTAAGTTTTCAGCCTTCATTATATACCCCCCCCCCTTGCTCATGCCATATTAACAATAAGCTGTTTTAAAGATACTGGTTCGAGAGAGGTTTGTCAAACTGACTTTGTCAAAAGAACGTGTGTCGAACGAACTTGGCTTCACAGCCATTACCTTTTAGTGTTGGGGTGGAGTGTTTGGGAATACACTAGAATATACGAAGTTTAGTTCACATGACGTTTGGGACTTCCATCCATTTGTCACACGAACTGTTTGTCATACATCTTAAACTTTTCCGTTTACTCAACGGTGTCCTAGGGTAACGCTTGGAGCGAGAAGCTCACGTTTAGCACAGTCCTTGCTGAAGAGATTCGATATATACAAACGAAGCAGCCCAAACGTATCATCACTGAAAATTGGATTTCGAAACTTAACGAGCCAGCACTGATGATGGAGCGATTGATCTGAAAGCGCTCTGCTACTTAAATATTTGTGAAAGAACGAGGCCTTTTTTTCTTTGATTAGTGCCTGTGATCCGCTTCCTTCGCCATTCAGCGCCTTAAAAATGGATCCTGTTGCTTCTTCGGGAAAGATGTATCAGTTCTTCGGCCTCTGTAATCGGATAGGTAATAAGGAAATATCTTGGCGTCGCTTGACAACTATCCAATTTATTCTATTAATGATGTCGGCGAAAGTCGATTTGAGGTAATGACCTCAGGAGAAAAAGGTGACTTGAAGAACAGGATACCCGGACACAGGTGTGGCATGGAAGCATGGTATTAGTTTTTTGGCAGGACTTCCCCAGGATGACTCCATTCTCCAAGTTCAAGGGAACCGCCAGCGAATATAGGGGCATTAGTCTCAGGTGGATGCCCGTCTGGGATTATGAGTCATCTCATAACGGCTGTTCAGCTCTCAATTCACGAGACCGGCCTTATCTCGAGAAGCTTATCTCATAATCAGACGTTATACATCTTGAGCTCATGCTCATGTTTAAACATGGAACAATTCCCGGATTGCTTGAGAAGGAGGATATTTCAACGAACTAGACTTGAGCATATAAAGTGAATCTATATCTGAAATCTACAGAGATCCTACTTCAAAAATCAGCTTTATTCACAAAATGTTCATTTCAAAAGGGAAATAAAAAAGTTAAAATAATCTCCTAATATCCCTTTTTAAACTTAAATTAAAAAGTCTATATCGCAGAGCCTGCGTAAACGAAGCAGATTTCCCTCGAGGTATCATGCTACCCCATTGTTCACTTCCCACGGTAGCTTAAAAAGATAAGTGCTAAACAAGTTCCGATATTTTGATTTTCGTATTTTCGTACAAGTCTAGCGTGGGAGCGTTCTAGTGCAGCCGCGCACTCTAATGTAGGGCCACCCTCGCGCAGGAACACTCTAGTTCAGCTTCACTCTAGCGCTAAAGCACTCAAGCGCAGCAGCAATCTACTACAACTGCACTGAAACGCATCGGCAATCTACTGCAACTGCACTAAAACGCAACAGCAATCTACTCCAACTGTACTGAAACGCATCAGCAATCTAGTACAACTGCACTGAAACGCATCAGCAATCTAGTGTAACTGCACTGAAACGCATCAGCAATCTACTGCAATTGCACTGAAACGTATCAGCAATCTACTGCAACGGCACTCAAACGCATCAGCAATCTAGTGCAACTGCACTGAAACGCATCAGCAATCTAGTGCAACTGCACTTAAACGCATCAGCAATCTAGTACAACTGCACTGAAACGCATCAGCAATCTAGTGTAACTGCACTGAAACGCATCAGCAATCTACTGCAATTGCACTGAAACGTATCAGCAATCTACTGCAACTGCACTCAAACGCAGCAGCAATCTACAGCAACTGCACTCAAACGCATCAGCAATCTAGTGCAACTGCACTCAAACGCAGCAGCAATCTACTGCAACTGCCTCAAACGCATCAGCAATCTACTGCAACTGCACTCAAACGGATCAGCAATCTACTGCAACTGCACTAAAACGCAACAGCAATCTACTCCAACTGTACTGAAACGCATCAGCAATCTAGTGCAACTGCACTGAAACGCATCAGCAATCTAGTGCAACTGCACTGAAACGCATCAGCAATCTAGTGCAACTGCACTGAAACGCATTAGCAATCTAGTGCAACTGCACTGAAACGCATCAGCAATCTAGTGCAACTGCACTCAAACGGATCAGCAATCTACTGCAACTGCACTCAAACGCATCAGCAATCTACTGCAACTGCACTCAAACGGATCAGCAATCTACTGCAACTGCACTCAAACGCATCAGCAATCTACTGCAACTGCACTCAAACGGATCAGCAATCTACTGCAATTGCACTGAAACGCATCAGCAATATAGTGCAGGAGAACTCTTGTACAATTACACCATATTACGGGAAGCACTCTAGTGCAGGAAAACTACAGCACAGGCCACTCTGATGTTAGAATACTATAGAGTAGGAACACTCTAGTGCGGGGGCACTCCAATGTAGCTGCACTCTAATGCCGAAATTTCTAATAGCAGATTTTCTTTCATTGCTTAAACTTACAATTTCTAAAAAACGAATTTATTTTTAGCAAATTTCTTAAAAAAAAATCAGCTATTGAGGTCGTAATCATTATGCGATTTTCGAATAATATCCATCAATTTCCATCGATCCTACCTAGAAGATGACGAAAATGTGGCCGTACAAAACTGTATATGTATATATTTGTCTATTACCGTTCTAGAGGTCGCAATTGTTGTTCATCAAACAAGATATTTAAGTGGGAGGGGGGGTCTATTGGGGGAGAATTTCGCAAATTCTTAATATCTCCATTATTATGAGTTGGTTCTATAAATTCTAAAGAACCGATCTTACTGAAATAGTTATTTATTATACAAGTGACGAAAGTAGATCATTTTACAACTCGAGTGAAACGTTTACCCACACGAGCGAAGTGTGGTAATTTCACGAGAGTTGTAAATTCTACTTTCGTCACGAGTGTAATATTAAATTTTTTCTGTAATCGTGTAATACATGTTCGGATCTAACCAGAATATGAACAAAATTAGGATGTTGTGAAGATTATGGTATGTTGTTGGTAGGTTATAAGCATGGTTGTGAAAGGTTATAAGCATAGTTATAAAACAACTAGCGATGATTGTGAAGTAGTGCAGTTATAAACAAGGAAGGTAATTATTATTATATTTAAATTTTAAAATATATTGATTATTTCCACCAATAATTCATTCACATTTCAATTTATTTTGTTAAAATAAATTCTTACAATGTTAAGAAACATTTAAAAGCATTTAATTTACAACTTCAAATTATTTTTTAATTTATACTTATTACTAATTAAGAAGGCAATTCACTTTCTTCACTCTATTGCAAAATGTTTCACTTTCTTCACTCATTTCAGTTTAGTAATGTTACCATTATTCAACGATTACAGAAAATATAATTTTCTATAATTATTGTTATATACCGTTTTGTTTCCACTATCTTGGTTATTAACCGAGATATTGGCATTTTTTTTTTTTTTTAAATTTAGCCTTTGGTGAACCCCTACTTTCACTCATCGGACGTTATGAAGAGTTTGATATATCATGAACCGTAAAGCCACTTGGAAATACCAAATATTGTGTTCAACAAACCTTTTCTAGATGAGATACATGCAAATGTGTTCTGATGACCCCCGCCTTGACCAATTGTTCTTGGATTACTAAAATTAGAGTGATTGAGATTATTCTGATTCAATATAAATTAATAAACAGTATCATAATATAATAAATAGTTTTCAATAAAATTAATACATTATATTCAGATATATTTTAGTAATTGTTTTTTTTTTTACTCCGATCGCGGATATTTCTATTTATTTGTTCAGCTCTGAGAGGTTAGCAGACCTGTTTACTTGCAATTCAGACGCTTCATGTAGTGAAGGTTATCAAATGTATATTGGTTGAATCATGTCTCTTTATCAATTGTATTTATTCACTTAATATTCACGGTGGTGCTAAGTGTTCCCAGTATGAAAATAAATCTATTGTAAAACTTGACGTGGGAAATCTGCTTAGTTCAAGCAGCCATTTCATATTTAAATAACTTTAATAACTTCCTCCTACTGCAAATTTTCCTATCCATAAATGTTTTCCTATTTGTAACTGAGTTTTATTTTCGCTGTAATAATTGCTAAAATAGCAGCTAACATGCCATGAAATGACTTGACTAGCAATAAATATCTCGGGAGGCTATTTCAGCCACGTTGTGAATAAATAACTAATTTATAAAAATAAAGCTTAGCTCATCTTCACTTCTGTTGTAATAATTCAACTTTTACCAATGTATTTTCTATTGTACTGAATTAAATAATTTCACACCATGCATTAAATCTTACTCTTGGATATCGTTCTTTCTCTGTGGGCCTGTTGATTTTTCATTTCTCATAGAATCCAAACTGTTTCAAAAATGTTTATTTAGATATGTTGACCATCGAATGATTGCTGCCCGTCGGAATGATATTTAAAAACTTTTTGACAAATTTAACAAGAAATGTAAGTTATGGTTTAGGAAAGAAATGTATGTTTTTAATACATAAAAAAAATGGCAATACCGTAGAATTCTAAAACCGCAAAAGTATCATTTTCTGTTGAATTTAATGACATTATTCCTAAATGAGTAAAATAAAGGATAGAAACTGTTATATTTACAAATAACCTATTTTTATTCGTTTATAAACTTTATACTTTTTACCTACAATCACTTTTATTAAGCTCCTTTTTCAAATATATCATTTAAACTAGTTCTAATACATCTCTCTCAAACATATGATCTTACAAAACATATGAACTACATGTGATCTAAAACAAAAACTAAAAATCTGTCACGCATGGGTTGCCTAAACGAAGCAGATTTCCAGAATGTCGGAATGACAGACTACTGATCTCGTCTTAACAGATATTCTCTATTTAAAAAAAAAAATCTATAATATCATAATTGACAACGTCCTCACACTAACTATTAGGATGTATCTAACTTAAAGCAGCTCTTTAGAAAACAATATTTGGTATTTATCGTTGGAATAAGACATTTCATGGTACATTAGCTTATTGTTAGTGCAATGGCTAGAACTGATAGCTTACTGAAAGCTGACAAATAAATAAATGCCGTTCTTCGGTTGATTTTGAAGATTTAGAAAAAAATTATATAAGGACGTTTAAAGATCATTCTATTTTTAATAAGGTTGGCTCTGAACACTTTTTCGACACGACGTGTAATAACGGAGATATTTTGAATTTTCCAAATTCTCCCATTTACACCCCACTCCACTGGTCCAATTCCATGTGTTTACGAAACGTGTAACTATCGGGTTCGGCAAGGTTCAAACAAAAATTGGCCGCTGCTAGAGCTGTAATGGACCTCATCATCGAGAGATGGACCAGACCTGGAGGTAGCAAAGCGGGTCGCTATGTACCAAGCAGTCAGGGGATTGCCTTACAAGATAGGAGAGTCTATCTTCACAATAGGACAGCAGGACCTTAGAGAAACACTCTAACATATTGAAAAAACCATCTGGGACAGTTGGCAGAGTCGCTGGACCAACTCCAGCAAAGGTAGGATGACCTACAAATTTTTCCCAGATGTCAGGACCAGTACTTAGATGACATGGTACGTCCCAGATTTCTTCTCCAGCCAACTTATCAGTGGTCACGGGGACTTTAATAACAAACTACATTTCTTCAAACGAAAGGAATCCCCATTGTGCTCCTGTGGCGAGTTGGATACGGCTGACCACGTGATCCTCCAATGTCCGCGTTTCAACGCCAAGCGTATTCGGCTAATGAGTGCTTTCTCATATGTGAACTGGCCTCCTGAGAGCTACCACATGTTGGTAAACGACGCTGATAGATTTTCAGCCTTCAGGACATTTGCCCAAGAGGTGTTGAAAGACAAGTAAAATTGAATTAATTTGTAAATTATATGTATAGTTTTATGTGAGTTTAGGTTAGTATATAGGCTTTAGGTATGTAGGCTAGTTAGTTAGGCTCTTGCTGCCACTTCTCAGAACAGAGGCAAAGGAGTCGCAGCTGCAGGTTCCCCTAGGACTTTTCGGACTTAAACTAAATCTCCCAAATGTTGCACTTTAATGCTTAGCTGTGCTCGGTGAGTTAGGCTAAGGTACCTGGCCCAATTTATCTATTCAAAATTTTATATCTCTTATTAAATGGAGACCGCTGGTATGGGGAAACCCAAAGGTACAGCGGGGTCAGAGGTGGGAAAAAAAACACCAAAAAAAAACAAACCTCATTTTCGTCATCTCCTAGGTAGATCCATGGACATTTGTGGAAATTTTCGAAACTCTCGTCATGAACTCAGCCCTTGAAGGAAATCTGGCAAAAGTATAAATATGTCCAATAACATTGGGATAAAATTGAAGTTATGGTATATAAGAATGGCAAAAGTGAATGAACAATCAACATTATCACGAAGATTGTTCATTTGAAAATAATCTAATAACAGGTATGTTTAATATTTTAAGTTTCACCATTAACATTTAATTATTTTTGTTTAGTTTCTGTTACATAGGAACTTCCGTTGAATTCTACCTTTTCCTCTGACGCCAAAGCACGGTTTGACGTCCCAATCTCATGGTATACTTCCTGCCTACGTCATGAGATGACAGTACATTAACCTATAGCTAGGGCTAAGGCATTTAAACAAGAACATCACTCACAGACATCATAATTACACTGTGCAATTAATTTCTAAGCATTCATTCAGAGACTATTTATGCTTTATCAATTTGATGGAATCAAGGTTCACAGGAAATGTATATTGTCAGCTGTCTCATTTGATTTTCTGACTTTGGTATATGTTTTAGCAGATTTCCCTTAAGGGAAATCAGCTATTGAGGTCGTACTCATGACGCGATTTTCGAAAAATGTCTTCAAATGTCCATCGATCCTACCTAGGAGATGACGAAAATGAGGTCCGTTCAAAATTATATATATATATATATATATATATATATATATATATATATATATATATATATATATATGTCTGTTAACGCTCTAGCGGTCGCAATTTTTGTTTGATCGTTACGAAACTCGATATTTAACCGTTTTATGTAAAAAGACAGATCAAGTTCGTTAATGGCTGACCTGAGAGGGGGGGGATTTAGAGGGGGGATTTTCGAAAATTCCAAATATCTCCGTTATTATGCATCAGATCGAAAAATTGTATATAAGCAATCTTATTGCAAATTAAATTTACTATAAATAGTCATATAAACGTTTATTCTCTATCTTGAATATTAACCGAGATATTTGCATTTTTCAGTTTTCAGCAGTTCGCCACTTCTACTCAAGTTACGTAAACAATACTCTGTTACATAATAAATCACATTATTGGAAGTTTAAATACCAAAAATTGTATTCAAGCGACCTTTATTATACGAGATACATGCAAATATGCCTTGGTGACTCCCCCCAACTTAAAGTTTTGGACAACTAAAATTTTATTGATTGAGATAACAATTATTCTAACTCATTATTAATTACAGTACTAGATACAGTAAATAGTTCTCAATAAAATTAATATGTTCCGTTCAAAACTGTATATATATATATATATATATATATATATATATATATATTTGTCTGTTACCGCTCTAGCGGTCGCAATTTTTGTTTAATCCTTACCAAACTTCATATTTAAGCGTTTTATGAAAAAAGAAAGATCAAGTTCGTTAACGGCTGAAATCGGACCAGTGGGAGGGGGGGTTTAGAGGGGAGGATTTTCGAAAATTCGAAATATCTCCGTTACTATACGTCGGATCGAAAAATTATACAGAATCAATCTTATTACAAATTAAATTTACTATAATTATTGTTATATACATTTATTCTCTATTTAATATTAACTGAGATAAGTGCATTTTTCAGTTTTCACCAAACCGCCACTTCTACTCATGTTACGTAAACAATACTCTGTTACATAATAAATCACATTAATGGAAGTTTAAATACCAAAAATTGTATTCAAGCGACCTTTATTATACGACTTAATAACTTAAAGTTTTGGACAACTAAAATTTTATTGATTGAGATAACAATTATTCTAACTCATTATTAATTACAGTACTAGATACAGTAAATAGTTCTCAATAAAATTAATATGTTATATTCTGATATATTTCAGTAATTGTTTTTGTTTTCGGTGTGAGGGGGGCCGACCCGTTTGTTTACATTTCTAACCTAACGCTTCCTGTCGGCAGGTTATTGAAATTGGATGAAACATTTCTTATTTCCGTTTGTATTTATTCACGGTATTGCTGTGTTAGCAGTATGTATATTTATCTATTACTAAACTTCACGAGGGAAATCTGCTTAGTTTACGCAGCCCCTGCGTGACGGACTTTTAGATGTGTATACTGGATAAGGTCCAATTTCAATACTGTATAATATATATACGAGTATATATATATATATATATATATATATATCAACGACGGAATGATAAAAAGGTCAAAAACACCTCCACTCTTAATGCTTCATTTATTAAAAGCAGAGTACTTTCGGGGCGAACCGTCCCATCTTCAGTGTTCTAGAGCTGGTCCCTATTGAGCCGACATCTCCGGCGAGTCTTTTCATCTCCGGCGACGATTGACATTTTCAAATTTTTTATGTTGATTAAGTACTCAACCATCAGCCAATGACGACGGTCTCCACCGAGAGGTATGACAATAATTGATTAAGTATATTTTCGATATGTGGGCTCCTGTCTGTAGGAAGATCGTACATGTTTTGTGGAGTCTCTAAGTATTCAATGTTCCTGCAGTTAGTCAGTATGTGTTTACTCGTTACTACAAATTGGTTTTGTCTATTATTTCGCAAATGATTTTCTGATGTTCTATGACAACATTTTTGCCATTCATTTAATGTTGTCTGTGGAATACTACAGACTTAACAAAGTTTGGTAGGGTTAGTAAATTAAAGTCAGAAGATTGTCTCTGTGTTACATGCTTAGCGATTTCGTCCACGTAAGACTTCGTACTTTTTAAAGGAATGCACTCATTAATAGAATATTAACCAAGGTAAATTTGCAGTTAACAATTTCTTTTTACGCGTTTAATCTCATAGCTTCTAGCTTGGGGAGAAGAGGTTTCTGTTTGTCTGTTCCAGTAGATCAGTTGTTTGATAACCAAAATACCTTGGTACTCCCAAAAGGAAAACAATTTTCCCTCATGTCAAGAATTATTAAATTATTATAACTATTTACTGACGTTTTAATCCGTCAAGATAATGAAATTTTCAAAACTTTTGAGCATTAAGGAGACGAATGAAAAGTAATTTATTGGACGATCATACTGTGAAATGGATGATGGACCAAGGAGGTTAAACGAATCTTTTAAAGACAACTAGGAAGCCACCTGTACTGTGAGTCAGGGGAAATGTAGCAGGCCAGGTCACGGTGAGAAATAACCGCAGCATTTAGATTCAATAATTAACTACTTCAAAACTATTTTTATAATAATGGCTTACATTGAGGAAGAGATGATGGAATTAACAGCAAGTGGAAAGTCCTTTATTCACGATTATCTCATCCATCTTTTTCCATCAGCGGGAAAACACTGAATATTCGACGATGATTTACCACTGGTTAGGAACATTTTATTCAACGGTTCTCCATATTGATTAAATCATGTTTATTTACTTAAGTATTTCCGGGGGCTCGGGTTAGC